>CM074719.1:75419057-76619057 GCA_037306005.1 Rhinophrynus dorsalis | reverse complement strand
TGTCACCATATGCACTAAGAATTAACCACGTAAAGGGAGGGTGAGACACTTTAAACATTAGCCTGCAGGGTTGGTATAATACTGGTGATGTGTTAAGGAGGGTCAGTAGGGAAGAGAGCATTTGTAAAGACTTCAGCACTAACAACAGCACCACCAGAGCACCCGTTAAGTTTTTAGTGCCATAATGATATGCACTGCATACTCCCTATGGCACAGAAAGGTTGATAACATTAAAAATCCATTATCTGCTTCAGACTTCATTCAGAAACTGAGAGATACAGCAAAGCAGCTGTTACATATAAGATCTTCCATGCCACTTCTGTCCTTATACAAAAAAATCTCATCAGTTGTTTCTAGTCCACTGAGGACTATGTGATGGCTATTTCATAAAAACAGGAGACTATCATGGCACTCCTTTTGTCTTGCAATGTGCCTTACAAGTCATCGGTTTATATGAATCAGCTGATCAGCGGATAGTCCGCTGCGGACTGGAGACAGCTGTCTCACATAAGGACGGGGAAGGTTTTATATGTAACAGTTAATTTTATGATTCTCTCAGTTTCTGAATAAACTGTGGAGCCAGGAATGGATTCAGAACCTTTTGACCCTTTCAGTGCCACAGGGATGTGAAATGCATATCCCTATGGCCCTCAATGGGTTAAGAGAGGGCAGCTGCTGTTTTTTCTCTCCAGTAGAGAGATCAAATTGCCTTTTAGCACCATACAAAATATGATTCAAATTTACCATGTTGTTTGGCAAAGTTGTGAATGTGAAATCTGACAGCATAGGAAGCTACCAGAGCATAGTGCATGTGGTGAAGTGCCACCACACGCCTACATGAATACGACAATGTCTCATTAAGCTGTCCATATGCAAATGAGACATTGTTGAAGTAGTCATTGTAAAATTGTAAACCTGGAGAAGGCATGTTGAAAGTATGACAATGTTGGCATGTTGTGAAGTATGAAGTATTCACAGGGATATCAAGGGGAAAACATAGAAACATAGAATTTGAAGGCAGATAACCATTCAGCCCATCTAGCCTGCCCATGTTTTTCTACTGTAAAAACCTCAAACCTTATTTGAGCCTTGGTTTTGTCTTATGTTCAGGATAGTCTTATGCCTATTCCATGCATGCTTAAATTCCCTCAAAGTATTAACTCCTGCCACACCTGCTGGTAGGCTATTCCTCTTATCTTCCACCCTCTCAGTGACTTAAAACTTTCTTACATTACATCTAAACCTCTGTCCCTCTAGTTCTACACTATAGCCTATTAACCTAACATTTTTACTCCTTCGAAATGTACATCACCTCCAGCACTTATACTGTATATATATATAGATAGATAGATAGATACACACACACACACTTTTTTTCTCTCCTCCAAACTATACATATTTAGATATTTTAATCTATCCTAATATTTATTTTCCTGTAAGCTATTCACCATCTTAGTGCAAATGTACAGATGTAAATGAAGCATATATTCCACAACATTGCCAACATCGCCCTTTATCAATCTTTAATGGATTGCTATGTGGCCACTAGCAGGAACTGTAAATTAAATTAGAAAAAAGACAAATAAAAAAGACCACTAGTGAGAACTCCATTTATTTTCTCAGCAAAAAAAGTTTACTGCCCCTTTAACCACAGCTTTGCTAAGCCTTTCCATATTTTTTTTGTAGTTTACAATCAAATGAGAATTGCTGGTGCTTTTCGGTGAATATTGTACTTATATCATACATTTTTTTCAGCAGACCTTGCACATTTACAAGATATAATTTCTTTGCGGACATCCCCTAATATGACCCAAAATTTTACCTAAAATGCAAAAAACATGTTTTTATTTGAATTCCAATAAAATAAATATACAACACTGTCCTGGAATGTACTAGAATATGCTTATGGATCTACTAAGTTCAATTTTAACTCATCACCATTCTAAAAATTTGCAACTAAAAAAAAAATGTGTACATTTTTTTCTGTCTACTCCATTCTGCATTTCAGCCACAAAATAGCAGGAAATTAGTCATGTAACATAACACAGGGCTTAAAATTTGAAGTCC
Organism: Rhinophrynus dorsalis; assembly: GCA_037306005.1. Lineage (NCBI taxonomy): Eukaryota > Metazoa > Chordata > Amphibia > Anura > Rhinophrynidae > Rhinophrynus > Rhinophrynus dorsalis. The sequence continues at coordinate 76,616,990 of CM074719.1, read as the reverse complement.
TTTGCTACTAGCCAGACCTGAAAAGTTACTCGCCATTGCAAGCCATAACATACCCACCACGGCTGAATTTCTACTCACCAGGGCTAAATTTTAACTTACCATTGGCTAGTGGCGAGTGGAAATTTTGAGACCTGATAACAAGATATATATATTTTTAAAAGTACACAAAATTCCAATTTCAGGTAATGGTCATTTGCACAAAGGTTTGGTTTGAAATCACTAGATGAAGTTATAGCAAAAACAAAACAAAGGTTTATTTTTTTAAATATATTTACAGTCTTTCAAATATAGTCATACCCGAAACCATGGAATACCATAATAGGTTAGGTTGACAAAAGGTCTCCTGAGCAGAATGGTACCCCATTGGTATGAGTTGATATTCCATAGGGAGTGCCAGGAAAGGATAGTTGAAAATACTGTTTTTACCCCAGGAATTTTCACAGAAAATCTACAATTTCTGCTTTTTCCATGCATAGAAACAACATAAATGTTTACCTTTTCATTAGCTCCAAAACGTTTACTGAGAGTACTTTTTGCCTATGCCAAGACAACCTACTGGGGCTCAGTCTTAGTATGTGTGGTTCTATGGCTACCTCTGCAGTAGAATGAGGCTGGGGGATGGGTCATTATTATGTGTTGTTATATGGTAACTGGTGCAATGGGACAAGTCTGTAGGGACAGTATGTTTGGTTCTATGGAATTAGTGGGCAACTTGAAGCCCTCCAGCTGCATCCAGAATAGGGATGGGCAAATAAATTTGAAGCGATTGTTATTTTATTTCCCAGAGGCATATTATAAAAGGGGTATGAGGGTGCCTGTGTTGGTGGAGTGTGGGGAAACAATTGGTTGAACAGGACATTTTTTGAGGGGCATTTTGTTGACTGGGATGGGCAGACAGTTATTAACCCCTTAACGGCCCTTGACGGTCATAGTACGTCAAGGGTCGATTTGACTTAATGACCAATGACGTACTATGACCGTCATCGAGTTCCGGGCTCCCCCCGCGGCTGCACGCCTTTCAGGGAGTCCGGAATGCAACGGAGCAATAAAAAAAATTGCTCCGTGGTCGTTCAGTCGCGTCCGCATCCGGATTCCCTGGTCGTTAAGGGGTTAAAAAAAGAAATAAATACAGTTAAAAAACCATATAAGACATTGTATAAAAGGGGTCTGAGGAGAGTGTCTGTGTTGGTGGGTGGAGTCTGAAGAAAGAACGAGCTGAACAAAGAATTTTTTGTGGGGGGCTTGTTGACTGGTATTAGGGGACAGTTAATAAAAAAAATTAATAAGTAAAATAATAAATTGGCATGAAACATGACAGAGACAGGGACCCCCTGAATAAACTGAAACTGGGGCAGGCTGATACTTGACAGGATAAAGCATTTTGTAGAGGCTGATTTATAGGCCCAAGCCCTGTGGAAACATTGATTTGAAGGACTTACACTTTTTAGAGGGAATAGCCTTGAGGAAACATTGATTAGCTGTAGGAAAGTAAACTAGTGTTAGGCCCAAACCTTGAGGAAACATTGATTTTTATGACTTAGGTTTGTGAGAAACAACCCCACCACCACAATTTTTTTTTTTTAAGTACAAGCACTAAGAAAAAAAAAAGGTCCCACTGGCCTAGTGCAGCAGGTCATGTTGTGTGCGACTGCTGTTCTTGATACTGAGTTGTTTAAACAGCAGGATGATTAGGCAGCTCAAAGGTAATGGGATCAATACAGCAGTAACATGGGGACTGGATCACAAAGGTTCCACTTGCCATGACAAGCGCCAGAGACATGCCTGAGGCATTTGGAGAACCATAACTAGCTCCCACCACTTCAGGCATATATGGAGAAAAGAAGACTTTGGCCAATAATGCTTCTCCACCTGCCCCTCCTCCAAAATCATGGGTGTGTTGTTAGAATAGACATCTCATCAGAAACTGCAATGTGCTCAGTGTGTGTGTGTGTGTGATAAATAAGGGAAGGACTGGGAACAATGGGCAAATATGGACTCACATTAAAAACCTGGCATAACTGTAACCAAACACAATGAAGCTTAGGGTCCCCATTGTAAAATCATTCCACCAGAAACTAAGTATCAATGCTGTCACTATGCCGACTAAGGATGTGACAACTTGCAGAGTTTAATAATAATGATGAACCCTTCCTACCACCCGCTTAGTGTATTCTGTGGGATGGAATCTCCTCACTTTATGCCTTGGCTGCAATTATCCTCCACCACACTGCCGTGTGTGGTCATTGCACCACACAGTGTGCAATGGGTGGACACCCCACTGCCACATCTTGACATCTACTGAATGGCGATCAACCGGTAGAGGAGGTGAAGAGGAACAAGGTGGATTGCCAGAAGATGTAGTTACTTTAGAGCAAGAAGGTGATGGCGAGCCAGGTGTTTCGATTGCCATCGAACTTTCAGCCTCTGGATGGGTTTCTCTTTGATCTCCATCTTGCCTCTTATTACCTTTGGGGAGAGTCAGGATGTTCAGTAACAGCGGTGCTGATTTCTTTGGTGTTTGTTTAGCTTTAACATGTTTAACATAAATGTCATGGTGTCTGTGTTTCATGTGTATTATCAGGGCTGTTGTGCCAAGGTGTGTTCCCTCCTTTCCCCTTTTCACTGACTTGTCACAAATTGTGCACAGTGCAATCACTGATGACTCCACTGTTCCTGCCCCAAAAGAAAAATATTCCCACACCCAGGACCTCAGGGTGGAAAGGAAAGGTAGTTAAGAATGGGCTTTTTATTCTTCTCCTCCACATTCCCCTTCACTTGCTAGGGCAGAGGATTATGTTGCTGCTGGTACTGCTACTGCCTCAGAAACAGCACTGCAAATAGGACCAGGTGTATTGCTGCTGCTGGCAAGTGGAACCTGTCCTAGACCTGCATCACTTGTTGACCCCATTCCCACTGTGGTCTGTGGTCTGTGGTCATATTATTGCTACTAGGTAACAATTCTGCCTTCTTCAGGATTTGTTCCACCTGGACAATGCTGTGGGGGAAAGGGGACTCCCTGGGTCAGAAGAATGTTGTGGGATCCCTCGATTGCTAGTCTGGCCACTCTTCATTACTTCCTCTACAAATCCCAAAATGCTAGTCCCACCAGCTGCTTCACCATCATTGTTACTACTAGTAACACCAACCACATCAATTTCTGTCACTGAGTCTTCCTCCTCACTAGTAATATGATCACCTTCTACCTCACTCCTAACACTCTGTACAATCTCCTGGACCTTCTTAGTAGTAGAACTAGTGGACACACTGCTTGGGGATGGCATGTGTGACTTAAGGTCCCCTGCTGTCACAAGTGACATAATCTTTCTGAGAATAATAAGACACACTTGGCAGCAGGTGCAGCACTGGTATCAGGGACATCACTGGCAGCAAGCACAGGCAGCTGATCTGTCCTGCTCAAACTATTATTACTATTATCCTCTTCTTCCTCCCAGTGAAACAAATTTATACAAGATCCCCAGGGGTGATGTAGGGTGAATAGCCATCACTGGGTCTGAGGAACCAGGGCATCCAGACTCTTCAATGCTCTCAGTGGTTACTTTTTCCTCCTCAGACCCACTGGACTCATAATGGTTCTTTCAGCCCCTTCTTTTATTATTATTAATCTTGTTCATAGTGAAAGAAGTCATTAGGAGCCTTTCCTGCCTTTCCTGTCTTTGTTATTAACTGAAAGCACAAAAGCCTAGCACCTTATTCTCTCTCTGTAGCTGCTTGTATTCTGTTTCACTTCCTGGAAAATGCCACGTACAGGTGAAAAACATGTAATTAAAGGGTCAAAAGCCTTCTAGTCACTGAAAAAATAATGAAATAGTTTTGGCAATGGGCAAAAAGGTGAAGACTTTAATTGCTTTCCTGGGAATTCCACATGGTTTTTACAGGTTGTTTCTTTGGAACACAATGGTACCTTTTGCCCACCCCTACCTGACACCAGACAAGGGGTGGGCAAAAAGTAAAAAAAATTTCCAGCATGACTTTTCACGAAAACTGGCCACTTTTTTCTCGCAAAGGTTTTCTCCTTTTCGTCAATGCAAACTTTTCCTCCTTTTCACCTATTGTAACACATTTTTCACCTATATTTCCTATAGGTACTACATTTTCTACTGTAATATTACTTTTTATGAGGGCTGTAGTTTAGAAATAAGTGGCTGAAAGTCAAAGTTGTAAATCTTACAGCAATATATGCCTTGAAAAATTAGTTAGCATGCAGAGTGCATTTGTACTTTGCCCACAACACTAACTTCCCACTTTAGTGACACTGGCACATATTCATGATGATGATGTAAAAAAATAAAGTACAACCTACAAATGTATGTGTATTGTAGTGGTGGTGGTGGGGGACTGGTATGGTGTGGTTTGTGTATGTATATACAGTTTTTACCATTTTACCATGTTTGTGTCAAATCGCTATCCAATTCTCAGATTATTGACACACATTAATTATTGGTCATAGCAGTAGTTCCAAGTGGGATAGATGGTGACAACCCTTCTTCACATCTCTCCTCTTCCTCCTCATCTGTGTTGCTCTTAATATATTTGTCATGGCTTTCTTTGTCACATGTGGTTTCTGCTATCTGATACTCAGATGTTATGAGATGTTGGTTCATTTTTAAGAATGTTAGTCTCCCAACATTGCTGCTTGATAGCCATGTAATGCAGTCATTGACAATGTAACCAGCTGCACTGAAAACCTTCTCTGACTCAACGCTTGCTGGAGGATAACTAAGAGTTTCCACTGCAGAACGTGTCAATGCTGACCAGACACACTGATTTGTTTGCCAACCCATACACAGGGAGCAAGTGCTAAAGAGATGTGCCGCCACCACCACCACAACCACCATTGTTGGGTTTTGCCTCCCCTGCTGAGACCCATGAATTGCCCTGTGTTCTGATTGGGATATTCTGGTTGATGATGTAGTTGATTCTGCTGGTTGAAATGCTTTCCTGCCTTTCTTTTCACTATACTGCCTAGATGTTTTTTGTACCCTCACTTTCTCCCTCTCAACCACGACAATGCAACCCTCCACTCGATCAATAAGCATGTCACAATATTCCTTGATAGAATCTGATTCCTCAGAGGGTTGCTGCTCATCATCATGATTCTTTGTTGTAACAAACTGTTGATGGCTCTTTGGAAGAAATTCTGAAATTTTGTGTTTGAAGCAGGGATCCAGCAAAGTGGCAAGAATGTATTCCTCATTGCTTTTAATAGACACTATGCAAGGATTTTGTTCAAAGCATGCTAACATGTCCTTTACTAGCTGGTGCATGTCTGTGTTGTCATTATGATAAGAATACTAGGCCATGCTCCTCATTTTTTTCTGCAATAAAAATATCAGTTGTAGAATTTTACTTCCTGCCCCAGTGTGACTCATCAGCATGGTTGCCTCCTCAAAGGGTTTCAGCAGTTCACATACATTGCACATGTTGCAATTGGCCAAGTGACAAAGAGGCTCTATCCAAAGCATTTCAGTTTTGCATTGTGTACTCGTTAATGGCCTTATTCTGCTCATAAAAATCCTCTAGCATGTACATCATGGAATTCCACCAAGTAGGGACCTCCATTTTCATCTGGTGATAGGGCAGGTTGTTACTGTCTTGTATGGAATATAGAGCATTGCATGCACTGTCGGAGTGACTAAAATGGGCACAGATATTGCATGTAATAGTAAGCATCTCTCTGAGGGTTTCAGATTCTGCCAGGAATCTGTTCAAAACTAAATTTAGCACAGGGGCAAAGCAGGGCACATGCACCATGCCACCTATTCTCAAAACAGTGATTATGTTGGAGCCATTATCAGCAGACACAAAACAATCTTTTAAGGAGCGGATAAAAGATATTCCTCTTTCACCTGCTCTAGCTTACTTACAGCATTGTGGGACTGTTTCTCAAAATTCCTGCTGCTGCTGCCACCTTTTAGTCACATGCCAGAACCAGAAGCACGATTACTGGCTGTCACCTGATGCTGTAAGCTAGTGTTGTCCACTGTTGGTGCTGGGAGGGAAACCCAGTGAGCAATAAGACTCTTATAGTATGTGCTCTGCCCACTTGTCCACATATCTGTTGTCAGGTGGATTTTCTTGCCACACACACTTTTCAGTCTTTTGCCCACCACACTAACCACCTGCTTGCACAATTCAGGCACAGGCATCTTGGAAAAATAAATGCGACTTCAGATATTCCAAAGTGGAGCTACACGTGACATCAGTTCTCTGAAACCTTGGTTTTCTACAAAAGAATATGGCAGCATGTCCATTGCCAATATCTTGGCAACCTTGCAATTCCACAGGCGTACTTTGAGATTGTTTTTGTGAAGTTTTTGACTCCTTCCCTTAAAGTCAGTGTGGGTTGGCAGGACATGGCAGAAGAACACCGGAACTTTATTGCCTTAACAACATGACTAGAGGAGGTGGTAGAGGCAACATATGTGGGCAGTCTATGACTCTTGCCATCACCTACATCATACTCCTCTGCAGCAGGAGCCATAGGTGTTATTTGTAGTGAACGAACTGTTGACAGTAGTATACTCACTGACACATAAATAACTTCACTACTTCTTTTTTCTGCCCTAGAGCCCTGGGAACTTTTTAGAGTGATTCTGCTGCTGCTAGTTGTGGCACCATTGGCCTGTTGATAGTGTGTCTTCCAGTCAGAACTGTGGTTGTGCTTCATGTGGGATCTCATAGAGGAGGTGCCTAGATGTGAGTCTGCTTTCCTCCTGTTCATGTGCTTTTTACACAGACAACAGACAACATGCTTAGCCTGAGGATCCTGAGTGTGGACTTCATGAGCTGAGGGGTTCCTGAGGTGCAGCTGCTACTACTACTATAACTGGGGCTAGATGTTGATGCAACTCTACTGCCACTACCACTAGGTGTCAAAGGTGCAGCACTTACAGCAGCAGAGGCACTCGTCATATCTAACATTGTGGATGTTGATAACCTGTGTTGCTGTTGTTGTTGCTGCTGCTGGGTATTCAACACAGGTGTGTGTGGCTGAGTGGAACTTGGACTTTGAAGAGGCAATGATGCTGATGATGACTGATAGGGTGACTGTGTACTTTTTGATACCTGTGCTTGTCCAGGGTCAGCCTTTCCAATGGTTTTCTCAAACAGTTTATAGACGGGTACAGTGCTAATTTTCAGTGGTGGAAAATTCAGTCTTTGCCTTTCTGTTAACTTTGTGGTCATGTCATCATCCTCACTTTCAACTTCACCTTTATCTGAACAAGAGAAGGATGCTGGAAATATATATATATATTAGATCTGCATCATCATCATCATCAGTCATCTTTAGGTCATCCTCAGCAGCATCAGCATCACCTGACAATTCTTGCCCACTACCCTTATAATCCTGTAAGCTTTTAGAGGTCTCAAACAATTTATTTTTACTTTTACTGTAACAAAGGTTGCTACTACTTTGAGGGCAGGTGTCTTGGTGCTTGTTTGTCTCACATTCTGATGCAGCAGGCGGTTCAGCTTTTAAAACTTCCTCAGTTATGCTATTGTCATCATCAACACTTGAATGTGACTTGTTGTTGCCAAACTAATCTTTTCAGCTTCTATGAGGAAGTAAGTAGCATCTTAGATGATCGTAAGGCAGTTGATGTAGTATATCTAGATTTTGCAAAGGCATTTGATACAGTGCCACACAGAAGGTTGGGGTATAAAATAAGGAAATTGGGGCTAGGGGATAACCTTTGCAATTGGATAGAAAACTGGTTGAAGGATAGGGAACAGTGTTTGGTTGTAAATGGACAATTCTCCAATACAGTTAAAGTTGAGAGTGGAGTACCTCGGGGTTCAGTATTAGGTCCACTGCTTTTTAACATGTTTATAAATGACCTGGAAATAGACATAGAAAGAAAAAATATAAATATTTGCGGATGACACTAAATTATGCAGGGTAATTAATTCAGAAAAGGATATTTGCTCTCTACACAGTGATTTACATAAATTGGCAGATTGGGCAAACAAATGGAATATGAAGTTTATTTTGGGAAAGTGTAAAGTCATGCATTTAGGAAGAAAAAATCCCAAGGCTACTTATGAACTTAATGGAATCATTTTAGGGGACTCGTTGCTAGAGAAAGACCTGGGTATCCTTGTAAACTACAGACTAGTGTCAAATAGCAGTAGCAAAAGCAAACAAAATCCTGTCTTGCATAAAAATGGGTATTGAGGCAAGAGCGGATAACATAATTTTACCATTGTACAAATCATTGGTAAGACCTCACCTCGTTTTAGGTACCAGTTCTGAAAAAGGCTATACTAGAACTGGAGAGGGTACAGTGAAGAGTAACAAAATTAATTAATGGAATGGAGGACTTTACGAATGAGGACTCACTAGACAAACTTGGCTTAGTTACTCTAGAGAAAAGGTGACTAAGAGGAGATCTTATCACATTTTACAAGTATATGAGATGCCAATACAAGGATCTCTGTGGTGAGCTATTCATTCCAAGGCTTGATCAGGTGACCAGGGGGCACACCTTGAGATTAGAGAAAAGGATGTTTAGACTTCAGCAGAGGAAGGGTTTTTTACAGTAAGGTCTGTCAAATTGTAGAATTCCTTGTCCAAGGAGGTGGTGATGGCAGATACAATGGCTACGTTTAAGAGAAGGTTAGATACATTTCTTGCAAAAGGGAACACACAGGGTTATACTGAATATTAGTAGGCAAATCAGGAAGGTCTGATAAATGACTAACTTATTTGGTAGCAGGATAGCTATACATTCTCATGTCACTAGGGTATGAGGCACAGGTTGAACTTGATGGACTTGTGTCTTTATTCAAACTAATTTACTATGTTACTACGTTACTATGTTGTCGTCTTCCGTGTTCTTCTTATATGTCTTCTTATATGGTTCTTTTTTTTGTACTGGCACTGGAAGTTTTGCTGGGACCTTGACAAAACTGCTTCCTCCCATGGAGGAGGGGCTTCATCATCATGTATTGCACATGCTGCAGGAGCCATTGCTATAGTCAGTTTTTGAACTACGACTTTGTTCTCACATCCCTGCAATGCTCCACCCTTCCCCCTCCCCCTGCCCCTTGTGCGTTTGCTGGACATTACTCAACTACTCTGTGTAGTTTTACTCTACAGTACACAAATGATGGAGTATGATGTCTTGCCATTGCCCAGTCAGCTGTCTGTCACCTATTATATTTAGTTCTTTGTTTATTTATTTAGTCATTTTTATTTATTTCATTTTTTTTTTAAGTTAATAAAAGCAAACTTCCCCAGCACAGAGACAATAACAGCAAGATCAGCAAGCAAATAGGTGTCACGGTTTTCAGGCAAAGAAGGACAGATATGAATATAAAATATAAATCCACCTTTATTTAGTAAGTACAGTAATAATAATATAGTCCACACAACCCCAGAACACAGGATGATAGGACCAAGGCTCCTACCCAGAGCTGCACACTGTACTGCGCACTGCACTACTTCGAGATACCAGAGACTAGGACTGAGGTTCGAGTGGAACACCAGAGGGAACTGTAATTGAGGCACAAGTCTCCACCCTGGTTCACGCGACCAGAGGCAACAGGGAGCGAGAACAGGCCTGAATTATGAAACCTTAGACTGATGGTCAGGCAAGTTCGGAGAGTACAGAGCAAGTATTCAATCAGAGCCACAGCCAGAAACTATATGGAGTGATAGGCATCAAGAGCCAGAGGTCAGAGTGGATAGTTAGACAAGTTGGGGTCATACATGGAGGGAGTTAGTCAGCCAGATCCACAGGTCAGAACCAATGTGGGTAGTCAGACAAGCCAGGTCATACACTGAGAGAGTTAGTCAGCCAGAGCCACAGGTTAGAACCGTTGTAGGTAGTCAGACAAGCCGGGGTCATACACGGAGTGAGTTAGTCAGCCAGAGCCACAGGTCAGAACCGATGCAGGCAGTCAGACAAGCCGGGGTCATACACGGAGTAGATTCTCAGGAGAGCACGGGTCACGATGGAGCACAAGAGACAATATTAGAAACACCATGTAAGGACAATACTCCCAAGCTCAGGGAGGTTTATAAAACAGCAGGAGAAGGTGGGACCCAATTAAGCCACACAGAATAGGCCCATAAACAGGCATCCTAGCCAGTGCCTGTTTCATGATGTCAACAATGCGGAGGTGGCCAGAACTATGCTGGCCAACACACCACAGAGGAAGGAAGCACAGGATAACTAGGACTCTAAGGTAGACTGTGATAATAGGTCCCCAGCTGCCTGTGTCTTGCCAGTCAGTCGCATGGAATATTGGGGTATTTGGGGTCAACCTCCTTCCTCCCTTCTTCTTCCCAGAGTACCCACTGACTGCCCACTGTCCACAGAGTGCCCACTGAGTGCCCACTGACTCTCCCAATACAGAGAACAAATGTCCTACCTAAAGGCTTCCCTAAACTAAACTTCAATTCCCCTATCTTCTCTAGCTCAAAAAATGTACTGCTCTCTCTTCTAACAAACACAGAATGGCATGCTGTGAGAGCCTGACCCTTTTATATGGTTATAGAAAAGTAGAGAAAACTTTTGATTTCAATACACAATACGAAAAAAGTGGGAAAAACTGGAAAAATGGCAATTTTTGCTGGAAATTATTTGCCACGCAGGAAGTGCCATTATTAGCTGATTTCAGTTTGAGGTAAATTTTTTTACCCATCCCTAACACCAGACATCTGTAGCAGTGGGAGACCCCCCAGAGGGCCAGATGAGGTCAGCCGTATCCTTTCGAAATCTGCGATGTATTGGGCAACTTTCACAACAGTGCATTAAACCTGTCACCTGAATGAAAAGGGCAACATGAGAATCTCAACCACATCTAAAGGGCGAGATTCTCATTAACCCAACTTGTAAACTAATATTCAGACCCACGGTTCCATCGTTACTCATGGTTTCTTTGAGTGATCCTTTCTCTCTCATCACCCATAGTTGAGCACGTCTTTGAATACCGGAGAGGTGACCAGCAGATTACTTCAAAATTCATTGCCAAACAATACTGTAAAATATAACCTCACAACTACAAAATTTATAGATTTTGTCTTTTTCCATCAATTCTTTACACAAGTAATCTGTCTTTTTCTGTGTCCTGTTTGGTTGCCTGTCGTCACAGCTTATATGCCGATGGCAATCAAACATTGAATGTGGAGTGATCTAGTTTGCAGAGGATAACAGCACAGAAGCTGTGAGTACAAGAACCAAATAGGACACAGAAAAAAATCTTGCTGGTGATTCATGTCTTATATATGCAGAGGTGTGCTCATCTACGGGTGATGATGATAGAGAAAGGAATCCTTATTCAAGCCACAAGTAATGATGGAACTATGAGTCTAAATATTAGTTTAAATGTGACACTGAAGCTGGCAACATGAGAATCTCACCCTTTGATACGGGCAAGATTCTCATGTTGCTCTTTTCATGCCGACGACATGCTTAATGTGCTATTGTGAACTTCACCCAATAAGTCACAATATTTTCATAGTGAACAAGGTCAGCCAACACTCAGAATGTTGTTTCCTTGTTACCTGGAAACTCTGTGGTACCTGATCTGACAAAACCAAGATAAAAGAGCTTTCACTTTAAACTGATGGCAATTCCCAAATGTGCAAAACAAAATGACACACAAACCTCAGTGCATTCCGGCCTCCTTTTGGGATTTAACGAGATATTATTTATATCCAATAAAAAACCTTCTGAACTGTGCCCCATACACATGCCCTCACCCATTTGCATACCCTTTAACATGAATAAGACTGGGGAAATCTGGAAAAGGGCCACCTTCCCTTGCCAGTTGAAAGCAATACACAGGTCCGGCAGGGAAAAAGCCTATCTCAGGGTGGGTTACATCTCCAGAGAGCTGCCCATACCTTGGGTGTTGAAATGAGAATGATTGTCTATATAAGCTAGTTTTGATTAAGTCATTTGGATTAAACAGTTCCAACAAATGTCCATTTGATGGGGCACCACCATAAGGACATATTTGAGAGAGTTTACAATGATTTCTCAAGGTATTCTCACTGGTAAAACACTTTCTAAACGAATAAAATATAATGCACCACATTGTATGTTGTCCTTTATAAAATCATACAAATAAAAATAGATTGAGAGTCATGTTAGTGCTTTATATGATAAAGATGTCACATATGCACTGTAAAACAATGCTTTTAAGATTTTTCTAGAATCCAGAGGACCAATTGGCCTTATGTAAAAAAACCAAACTGGAATAATTCTGGGGCAAGTCAATTATATACCACAGGGGACAAAGAAAAATTCCCATTTATCTAAATAGGAGTCTTCAACCCCTTGTATGCTATCAAGGTCTCCGGTGCATTGCAAAGCATTGGAGACCTTGCTAGCCTTCAAGGAGTTAAAAGCTTCATTTCAAGAATGGGAATTTTGGCAATGTTAATTTCTACCCTGTGTTTCAGTTGGTTTGATCCAGAATTGCTCCAGTTTGCTTTTATACATAAGGCCCACTGAGTATAACTTTATTTGCAGGGCAATATCTAGCTAGGGAGGATGCTGGGGTCGCCCTCAAGTGGTCATTTTGGGAATTTTTTTTGGTAGCATGGTGAGGTTGGTTTGCTCTAGAATAGCTCCAGTTCTTCCTAGTACATCATCCTTTCTACTTATAGTAATGTTCTATAGGTTGCATCAAAAGGACAAAAAATTACAACAATTGACTAACCTGAACCCACTCAAGTGTCTCACATTTGTAGGTAAAGAGAGAAAAAAGGAAAAGAGGGGCAGCAATAGTTCCTTATCTACCATAGATATAATAAAACAGTAACAACATAAGATCGTTTACTGGAGATCCCCTTTAGTAATCTTCCTGGAGGATCAGGAGCGGATAAAGAACTCAAGCAGGGATAGGAAAAGTACCCCTGCATGCTTATTTAGTTGATTGCAGACATACGCTTTTCTTTCACCACATATTGCGCACAGATTTTGTTATTACTATTTGTTATATTAACGTTTTATAAGGTACAATTAGTGCCCCTGTTTTTCTTTTATTCTCTCTTGACATTCTCTGTTCTTCCATTCGTGGATGTGCTTTTGGAGTGGAGCTGCCTACATTTGACTTGCAATATTATGTACAAGACATACACCCTAAGGGGAGCAATGTAAAAGTATGAAAGCCCTTATACACGAGCTAAAGTGCATCCAGCGGCCCTGGCTGCTGCCCCAGAGCCAGGAGCAGAGACAGGACATGAGCAGTCATGCACAATTGAGAGTCGCCGAACGTGCTGCTCCTTAACGGGGAGCTCCAGACGGCTCACAGCTAAGCTCCCTGTATGCGAAACTACACATGCACAGTAGAAAGTCTCTACTGCGCATGTGCGGTTACGCTCACAGTGAGTGACGCATTCTACCATTTTATGTTATAGGATCAACATGTATGTGCTTTTTCAGTCACCATATTTGTGAGAAGATTCCTTATGGTAGTGGTGGTGGTGTGGTGACTTATTTGCTGACCATATTACACTAGGAGCAGCCTAGTGTAAGCACCAGAAAAGTCCAAAGCATTGCACAGTGATGCATTGCACATCACACTGGAGCTCAAAGGTTTAACCCTTTGATTGCCAGAGGGCTACACAATGCATTGCTCTGGCACTCAAATGGTTAAGGGTGTCAAGAAGAAAACATTATTCTTTACAGAATGGAGTCTTATTCTAATGCAGAGATGTTAAAGATAACACTACTAAAGAATACAATTCAGATGTTATCTGACACGTTGATTGTGCCTCTAGGCTATTAACTTGTATCTTTAAGTTTAAGCAGTAAAATATGTGTGTCAAGGGAAGGAATTGGTCAGAATATTAATTGATCGTTAAAGACTGGGGATTTTCTCCTCTTCTTTGTAAGGATGTTGCATCAGTAAGGAACTTTGACAGATGCTTCTAATATGAATTAGCATTATGATAGTGTTAAGAAGATGTCAAAAGACATTTATTCATACAGCCTCATAATTCACTATTTATCTTCAGTCTAAACAAAAAAGGATTAAGATATAAGGTTGACAGAAAAATTAGAAATATTTTACAAATAAAGGAGATGAAACGTTTAGACAGAGAAACATATAAATCCAGTTTAACAGAAAAATGTGAATATCGTAAACTCTTGGTTATTTGTAGATTAACCCTTTAAAGACTGAAGGGGGTGTGCAACAAACTGCTAAACAACTGCTTGCACTTCCCTTCAGCTTTTGTTAAATTCTGTTTTTCAGTTTCCTATAACTTTTGGATTTCAGGTTCCAGCTCAAATATTTACAAATTTATTAACATTCTTAATCCATTCTGTAGTTTTTCTATGAAAAAATAATGAAAACAATAGATTTTTTCCTGTAATTTTTTTTCTTAGCTCTTTTCACACAGGTGATACGGACACAGAGATCCTGCAGTGGTGATTTTGCCTATTGTGGAGAAAGCTATTCTATGCTATGGTACCATTCACATGGGTGAAAATCACCCTATGTAAGTGCACCAAAGTACAACATATTAAATCTTCAAACAAGAATTCAGGAAAGATAGAAGATGTGCACTGAGGCCTATGGAGCTGCTGACTAGGGATGGGTGAAAGTTTTTGCCTCAAAAGTGAAACAGGAGAAAAATGGCACTTCCCACCGAGCGGGAAATGTACCATGAAAAGTGCAGTTTTCCAGCTTTTTTCTCTTAGCTTATTGCATTTAAATCAATGGGAAGAGTGGATTTCTACTGAGCACATAGCAAGTTTCTCTTATTTTTCTGCAGACATACTTTAAAAGGGGTGGCACCTTCCCACAGCATGCCATTCTGTGTTTGTGAGAGCAAAAGAGAGCAGTTCATTTTTGAGCTAGTGCTAGACAATATAATTGAAGCTTGTAGACAGGACATTTGTTATCTGTATCAGAAGAGTCTGGGGGACAGGAAGGGAGAAGGGAGGTTGACCCCAAATACCCCAACATTCTGTTTGATTTGAAAGTCACAGACAGCTGCTGTCCACATTTCTTGATTAACTTGCTATTATTAAAGGGGAACTACCACCCCACAAAATCTTTATCTTAATCCAGTCCCATCTGGCGACTAGCTGCTTAGTAGCACTAGTCGCCAGATGGGGACTGGATTAAGATAAAGATTTTGTGGGGGGTAGTTCCCCTTTAACTCTGTGTTGGATGTGTCTGGGGTGTGAGTGACAAGGGAGCCAAGGAGGTTTGCCCCCAAATACCCAAACATTCTGATTTGATTTGAAAGACACAGGCACAGCCATCTAAAAGCACTAAAATGACAATGAGTCACATTCCAGTGTTGTTGAATAACCAGCAACAACACAGGTTATGAGAATCTACAGCCTTAGCTTTGAGTGCCTCTGCTGCTGTTGGAAGTGCAACACCCGTGACACCCATTAGTAGAACAAATTCAGCAACATCTAGCCCCAGTAGTAGTAGTAGCCTCTCAGGAGCCACATAGTCTATGAAGTCCACAGAATGTACTTCACTCAGGATCCAAAAGTTAAGCATGCTGCTGTCTGTTGTCTGTGTAAGAAACTTGTGAGCAGGCTCTCACATAGGCCCCTCCTCATTGAGTTACCACATGAAGAACAACCACAGGTCTGACCAGATTGGGAGGCACACCATCAACAGGACAGAGGTGCCACAACTAGCAGCAGCAAGAGAACTCGTAAATGTTCCTGGGGCTCTGGAGTACATAATAGAAGTGCTGTTGATATGATAAAGGGATGGTCAAGATTTTCTGCTTCTGTTGCAGAGGAGTATGAATTTGTTCTTGGAGAAGACAAGAGTCATAGAGTTCCCACACATACCACCCCAATCCCAACAAGTCATGCTGTTAAAGCAATAAAGTTACATAATTCTTCAACTATGTACTGCCATACTACACTTACTAATTTCTTAGAAAAGAGTAAAAACCTACAAAAAAATAATGCAAATGTATACTTGCCAAAATGTTGGTGGTTCACATGATTCTCTTTTCTATTCTTGAAAACAGAAAACAGAGCAGTTATTTTTCAAGGATGGTTGTGCTAATGTTACTTAAGCAGGAAGTTAGTGTTGTGGGCAAAGGAAAAAGGTATGCAGTCTGCTAACAACCTTTTCAAGGCATATGTTGTTGTAGGACTCATAACATTTACTTTTAGCTAGTTATTTCTCCACTTCAGCCCTCAGAAGAAGTAATATTGTGGTGGGAAATGTTGCAGCCATAGAAAACATGGGTGAAACATTTATTGGCAGTGGCAAAAAGGAGAACATTGTATGTGTTGTCAATACTTTCAGAGACAATAACATCAAGATCCGCACGGAATTTGTGCCTATTAGGTTTGGTGAAAAGTCTGAAAAATTTCCTGCATGACATCTCGAAAAAAGATTTTTTGCTTTTTTCACGATGTCATGCAAGATATTTTTCTAACTTTTCATTCAGTCCTAACAGGCAGTTGCGGTGCAAATTCCATGCTGTGTTCGAGGTGTCTGGGAGTGTGAGTTAGGGTGCAGCCGTTTATCTTTAAGGAGAATACTGTATCTGGAGGCAGTTTTAATTACTCCAAGAGTTTTTCGGAGTTGGTATAAGCCGTCACCGACACATTTCCATTTGTGAGTGTGCACAATAGGGTGTGATGGTGGTCATCTACTGACTCAGTTTGATAAACACAGGGGGCGCCCCTTGTTTTTTTTCTCCCCTTTCTTCTCTTATCTACAGCAACCTATCTATCTGCCTTCCCTTCTGTCTTTGTTTTACATCTGTTTCATGCTCTTAGATACAATTTTCACTATCTATAATGCACCAGTTTACATTTTTATGATTAAACAACCTATACAGTTTGTCTAACATGACAATGAGTCCCATTCGGTAAGAAATGGAGCAATTCTGGAGCAAACCACTACATCATAGGAGATAACTAGGGATGGTTGAAAATGTTCGCCTCAAACTGAAATCGGCGAATAATGGCACTTTCCACTTGGCAAATAATTTCTCACGAAAAGTGCAGTTTTTCTGCTTTTTCCCGCCTTTTTCTCCCATTGAAATCAATAGGAAGAAAAATATTTTTCCACCACACAAAAGCTTTCTACAGCCATATAAAACACTGTCAGGCTCAAACAGCATGCCAGTCTGTGTTTGTGAGAGGAGAGAGCAGCACCTTATTTGAGCTAGAAAAGACAGAGAGGGGAATTGAAATTTAGTTTAGGGAATCTTTTAGTAGGACATTTGTTCTGTTAGGAGAGTAAGTGAGGCACTCTGGGGAGAAGAATGGAGGAAGAAGGTTGAACCCAAATACTCCAAAATTCCATGTGACTGACTGGCAAGACCCAGGAAACTAGGGATCTATTTCTTTGCTGATCTTGCTGTTATTGTCTCTGTGCTCGGTGGGGAAGTTTGGGGAAAGACGTTGTTGATTTTGTTTTTCAGTTATAATTTTTTTTGGATAGACTGTGATAAGACAACAGGGTAGATAACTTAAAAAGATAAATCAATGAAGAATAAAGAACTAAATATATTAGGTGAAAGAGACATTCAGCTTTCATTGTTCTCATAGTAAGAAGATTGTCCCCTTCTGTTATCTGTCTGGTCTATGGACTGCATTCCACATCTGAGAAGAGATGGGTTACACTAGGTAAAAGGGGCGGGAGGGGGAAACTTTGCTTGTGAATATCTCTTAAACCATAAAGGTTTGAGAGATAAGACTTATATCTTTCTTCATGTTTTTTTAATGCCTGCAAAATAAAGATAAAACTAAGTATTACTATCCCTTTAAATATATTATAAAATATCTAATGTCTGTACAATGCCCTAACAGTTTATCTTGGTGTGACTAAAGCAAAATACAAAACACTAAAATAATTTTTCAGTTTTAGAACATGTTAAACATTTACAGTGAGTTTATATATATATATATATATATATATATATATATATATATTGTTATTAAGCTAAACAAACTGAGAAAATGCTGCAGATGATGTTGGTATCATATGTGCTGTTAGCATAATAGCAATAAATCTGGCCAGGTGTGGCGAATAGAGGCTTCTGCCTCTGAACTAATAGCAGTGCAGTTTGGGCCTTAATTTCCTGGGTAAGGTTCAACAGAATGAAATCCCATCAGACTCCCTGCAGAGAATCCATCAGCAAGCATTTATTTGCTGTCTATGCTACACCTGCTTACACATAATAATAATACACAAGTGAGTCAAAAAGCCATGCCAAGACAAATTAGCTTTATTTTGTTTCAAAAACGGTTTCTAACATACACTGTAACCAGCAGAGAAACGTTTGTACTGGATGCATAAAGAGAGCAAATTACACTGCACATTTATATAATGGTGTTCTTTGTACTGAATATCTCAAGTGTGTAAAACAAATTGTGTAGAAGAATATATATTTTTTCCCATCGACAAATGTAATTGGAAGGTTTTTATCTACTGTCTTCTTGAAATGTAGTGTTGGCCTAGTTTGCAAGAAAAGATGACGAGACTGATGTACTAAGAGAATAGGTGTAATTCTGGGGCAAATCAACTGCACCATAGAGGAATCCTCATTAATTTAAATGGGACTTTTAACATTTAAATGCTACAGAAGTCTCTAACACATTGTTTTATAATGTGATGCAGACCTCTTTAGCACTTAAGGAGTTAAAAGCCCCATTTAACCCTTTTGGGGGAGATGCACTAAGGTTTCATGCTGTGGTTATGTGTGTCTGGCGATATGTTGGGAGCATGTCACCTTGGTGATGTAGACACACATTGCCACATGCACTAAGAATTGGGTATGCAAAGGGGGGGGGAGTTCCCCATTATCATGCAGGGTTGTCAAACTGCTGCCGATGTGTATGTTATGTCCTCCCTTACACATCGCCAGTAGTAGATAACCCTGAAGTCTGTGAATATCCTCTGTGCTTCCCCAGTGGATGAGCTGAGATGATCCCCTTGACACCAGCACCCTTAACCCCTAGAGTGCCAAAGGGATGTGCATTACACGCACCTGCAACACTCAAAGGGTTAGAAAAGTACAGTATACCAAACAGTACATAATCATCCTCATAATAATCCAAAATAATCCCAGAGTACACCTGTGGAATGGTAAAGTTACCAAGATGTTGGTAGTTGACATGCTGTCTTATTCTTTTGTAGAAGAACAAGGTTTTAAAGTCTGATGTCATGTGTTGCACCCCAGTGGCATATCCCAAGCCGCAGTTATTTTTCAAGGATGGTTAAGCCAGAACTGTACAAGGAGGTGGTTAGTGTGGTGAACAAAGAGCTGGAAACCTCATACAGAAAGAAAATGTCAGGTGCACAAACGGGCAGAGTACAGACTATATGTCTGTGACTGCTTCCTGGGTTTCCCTCCAACCAGTGGGTAACAATAGCTTGCAGTATCAGGTGACAGACAGTAATCTTGCCTCTGGTTTTGGCAGTATTATTAAAGGACAGCATCAAGGTAGCCCATACCATTGGTAAGCCACTTTGTGCATACAGAGTTTAGAGAGATAATCCAACAAAGTTATCAATGTGTTAACTAAAATTAGAGCAGAAGAAAGAGGAATTGCTTGCAACCCCCTCCTTGAAAGCTGGTTTTGTGTCTGCTGATAATGGCTTTAACATAATAGCTGCCTTGAGCTTAGGTAATATGGTGCATGTTCCCTGCTTTTCCCAAGCCCTAAATTAAGTTGTGACTAGATTCCTCCCAGAATATAAAACCCTCAGAGAGATGCTGAATATCACCCACAAAATCTGTGCCCAATTTAGTCTCTCCTACAGTTCTCACAATGCATTATATTTCATACAAGAGAGTATCAACCTGCCCAATCATGAGCTGAAGATGTGAGTCCCTGCCAGGTGGAATTCCACATTTTACATCGTAGAGAATGTGTATGGACGTAATATATAATGCAAAATCTGAAGACTTTGGAGAGAAAACTTTGTCACCGGGGCAATGGCAACTAATTTGAGACCTATGTGAGCTGCTGAAACCTTTTTTAGGAGGCCACCTTGGTTAGTCGTGTATGAGCAGGAATTCTCCCATTGATTTACTGTAGAAAGAAAATGGTGAGCATGGCTGATAGGTCATAAAATAATGACAGCACAGACATACACAAGCTAGTTAAGGACTTAGCATGCTTTCAGTGCATTCTTGCTACTTTGCTGGACCCCCACTTTAAACACAAAAACTCAGAATTTCTCCCAAAGTTTGATCAATTTGTGCCAAGGCATGATGATCAGCGCCATCTCTCAGAGGAACTGGATTCTGTTGAAGAACATATACTTATAGATTGAGTGGAGGGTTGCATTGTGGAGCATGAGAGATAGAAAGTTAGGTACAAAACTACTGTTTGAAAGCATAGTGAAAAATAAGTCAGCAAAGTTGGGTTTTTTTTTTTACTAGTATCAGCAGCATCAACAAGAAAATCACAGCATAATTCTGAACACAAGTCATTGTTATCATAACAAAACAAGTCAAGTGATTCAGGGATGCCAGGCTAACATAGCACATATCTATGGAACTTGCTCCTAGATTATGGGTTTGTAACTGATGACCCCATTGGCTACTGGCAAATGAAATAGTGTGCATGGCCAGCATTGACTTGTGTTGCCATGGAAACCCTTAGCTGCCCACAAGCAAGTGTAAAGTCTCAACATGCATTCTGTGCTGCTAACTTATCATTGACTGTAGGACAGAACTATTGAGCAACAGTGTCAGGAGCAGGGATGGGTGAAAAGTCAGAGAAATTTCCTGCAGACATTTTAGTGAAAAATGATTTCCCACATCTTTCATGAAAATTCCCACCTATAGAAAATTCATCAAATTTCTCCATTTTGCCACAGCCAAAAAAATTCCCATGATAACTTTGCCATATTTGCCCTATGTTTTCTATGACTGCAAGATCTCCCGTAGCAATATTACTTCTTCTGAGGGTTGAAGTGGAGAATTAAATGGCTGAAAATAAAAGTTTTGAGTCCTACAGCAACAAATGCCTTGAAAACATTGTTAGCAAGCTGAATACACACAATACAGTTTCCACTGGATCCACCTAACTGATATAAGTGACCCAGCAGAACACCAAAAAAACAGCACCTCACAATACACTTTATATTTATTGTCTAGAGTCCATATAATAGAGATATTAGGGAAGAAAATCTTCGCAGTTGGTTGTATATTGGTTTGGACTCCCAATCTCACAAACTACAGGAAACAAGAAAAGAAACAACAGTGCAATATCTTCTAAGCCTAGTATTGTTGCTTTAGCACACCTTTCACCTTCACCTCGTGCTCTATTGAACTTGTACTCGCATTTTATAGAGGCTCACGATACTGCCTCTAAGTATTAAGCACTCTCCTGGTATAAACCCCAGGATGGTTAACTCTGGATAAAGACACCACTGGTCCGCCCAGGATTCTGAATTCTCCCCTCTAGGGTTCTGTAGATCTGCAGGGAGTACACCAAACCCCCTCCAATGGTCCACGTTACCCAAATAGGAGTAGTTGTGAAAATGGAGGTCTTACTATTGAGTATCACAAGCTCATGAAGGTAGTATATTAAATAAAGGAATTTATTTAGTAGATGATCACTGATATAGTGACACAAACAAAATGTTTTAAAAAATATATGCATGTAGCTAATAGAATGCTCAATGCATTTCATAATAATACATTGCTTTCTAAAGAGCAAATTAGCAGGTCAAGGTGAAGGTGAAAGGTGTCCTAAAGCAACAATACTACGCTTAAAACATATTGTGCTGTTGGTTCTTTTCTTGTTAGCAAGCTGAATGCCTTTGGCCACAACACCACACACAACATAACCTTGAAAAATAGCTTGGGATAATCAAGTTCGACACAGGCCATCAGTTCTATAAAGCCTCTGTTTTCAACAAAAGAAAAGGGCAGCATGTTAACCGTCAACATTCTGGCAAGCTTACTATTCCATTTTTTTGCTTCTTTTTTAGAACTAAGTGTGGGATGGCAGTACATTGTAGAAGAAATGTGAAACGTTATTGCTTTAATGCCATCACTTGTGGAAGTGGTGTTGTGATATGTGTGGTCACTCTATGACTCAATATGTATAGAAATTCAGCAGCTCTTACTTCAATCTTAATGGACCTTGTTGTTAAATAGTTGCATCAACTAACTATATAAATACATAAATTAAATAAAATAAATTGCATTTAATTAAGCAATTAAGAGTATTTTGTAGAGATCCAAGGCAAGAAACATTCAGTTCTATTGTGTACTTTACAGTAAAAATACACACTGTAGTTGAGTAATGTTCAGTAAACACACAAGGGGTAGATGTAGGATGAAAGGAGTAGGAGTAGAGCAGGGATGTGTGAGTTAAATGGTATTCCAAAAACTGACTGCAGCCATAGTTGTTGCGGCGTGTGTAATAAATGATTGTGATCCTTCTCCGCTAGAAGAAGATGCATTTTGTAAAAGTACAACCAAAAGTTCCACCATGTTCAGCACCAGTACTATTAATAAACTATCTAAAAACACTGAAGACAACAAAAGTCACATTCCATTGCTTTTGGCATAGTGCAAGAAGGGGCAGGAGCTAAACCAACTGCTGCATCAGATAGACATTTACAATATAACCTGCTGCACAGAACTGAATGCTTGCTGCAGGAAAACTAAGGGTATTCATTGCAGTACATGTCAGTGCTGGCCACTCACTTTGCTTTGTTTGCTAGTAGTCTATGGGATCATTTTTTCTGCTGAGAATGTAGCTCCCTGCAAGTATGCCGAAACCATCTCACATGCAGTGGGACCACTCCTAGGAGTTACATACTCAGTGAGCAAGTCCCACAAAGACATGCCACTACCAGTGCCACCACCACCAATAATATTGGATAGTTGCCATACCTGTTGAGACCCATGAATTGCCCTGTGCTCTGAATGGGAATATGATATTCTGGCTGATGATGGAGCTGTTCCTGCTGCTGCTGGTATAGACCATTTGCTGCCTTCATTTTCACAATGCTGTCTAGCATTTGTTTGGCCCTAATTTTCTCCCTCTAATCCTACACAATGCAACTCTCCACTCCATCAATAAGCATATAACTATATTCCTTGACAGAATCCAATTCCTCAGAGAGAAGCTGCTGATCATCATGACTCCTTGTTTGTCACAAACTGCTGATGATGCTTTAGCAGAAATTCTGTAATATTGTGTTTTTACAACGGGTGTCCAGCAAAGTGGCAAGAATGCATTCCTCATTGCTTTTAACAAATAGAATGCAGGGTTCTTGTTAAAAACATGTTAACATATCCTTGACCAGCTGGTGAATGTCTGTCTTGTCATTATGGTAAGATTGCTCAGCCATGCTCCTCAGTTTTTTCTGCAATAAATATATCAATGGTAAAATTTTGCTAATTCCTGCCCCTATGCAATTAATCAGCATGGTTGCCTCCTCAAATGGGTTTAGCAGATCACATAAATCACACATTAGTGGTCATTGCTGAGGAGACAAAGTGGCTCCCTCCAAAGCCTTCTAGTTTTGCATTGTGTAATCTCTAATGGTCTTATTCTGCTTCTACAAATACTCTAGAATATACAGTGTGGAATTTCACCTGGTAGTGACCTCCATTTTCAACTGGTGAAGGGGTAGGTTGTTACACTCTTGTATGGAATATAATATAATATATTCACTGCAGGAAACTCTAAAATGGGCACAGGATTTGCAGGCAATATTCAGCATCTCTCTGAGAGTCTCGGAATCTGACAAGAATCTGGTTATAACTAAATTTAGCAGATAGGCAAAGCAGGCCACATGTACCATATCACCTTTTCTCAATGCACTTATTATGTTGGACCTATTATCAGGAGAATCAAAACTAGCTGTTATGTAACACGGTACAAGCTCTTTTTCTATAACTGCTCTAGTTTACTTTACATCTGCGACTGTCTCTCAAAACTCTGCATGCACAAGGTGGTGTGCTGATGGTATGGGCCACCCTGCTGATGCTGCCTTTTAATCACACTGCCAGAACCAGAGGCAAGATTACTGGCTGTCACCTGATGTTGTAATCTAGTAGTGCTGCCCACTGCTGGTGATGGTGGGAGGGAAACCCAGTTAGAATTCAGAGTCTGTGCTCTGCTACATCTCCACATATCTATTGCGAAGTGGATTTTCTTCCTCTATGAACTTTCCAGCCCCTTGCCCAACATACTAACCACCTGCTTCTACAATTATGTCTTAGCATCCTGGAAAAATAACTGCAGCTTGGGATATGCCAGCAAGGAGCTACACATGACATCAGTTCTCTAAAACCTCAGTTTTCAACAAGCAAATATGGCAGTATGTACACTGCCAACCTTGCCACTCCACAGACACACTTTAGGATTGTTTTTGTGAAGTTTTTGACTCGGTAAGTGTGGGTTGGCAGTACATGGAAGAAGAACCCTGTAACTTGATAGTGTTAACAACACTCTCTTGACTCTTGCCATCTCCTACAGCAAACTCAGAGTCATCATTATCATCTGCAGCAGGTGCTATTTAGAATGTACTAACTCTTGGCACACGCTCTGACACATCAATAACATCACTACTTCTATTATATGCCTCAGAGCCACAGGGATGTTTTGGAGTGCTTCTGTTGTTGGTAGTTGTAGCACCTCTGACATGTTGATAGTGTGGCTCCCAGTCAGAACTTTGGTTGTGCTTATTTGGGATCTCATTGAGGAGGCGCCTTGGTGTGAGTCTGCTTTCTCTCCTGCTCATGTGCTTCTTACATAGACAACAGATAGCAACATGCGTAGCTTTTGGATCATGAATGAAGTATCTCCCTACTGTTGACCTCATGGACTTCAGGGGTTCCTGAGGAGCTGCTACTACTACTGGGGCTAGATGTTGATGCAACAGTACTGCTACTGAGTGTCAAAGGTGCAGCACTTGCAGCAGCAGCAGCAGAGAAAATGTGACTCGTTGTCTTGACTATATTGACTATGGAATCTGAATAAGGTCACGGTAAAACACATATACCGTTTACCACTCATCCCGGAACTCTTGGAACATTTATCTTCTACATCCAAAGTCACAAAAATCTGTCTTTGAGGAGCATATAATTTGGTCAGAGTGAGAAAGGGAGATGAATGGAAGACTGCTTTCTGTACTTGTTATGGATATTTTGAGTACTTAGTCATACCATTCGGTCTTTGCAATGTTTGCAATGACATTTTCAAGGCTCTCCTTGACAAATATGTCATCCTGATTCCTGATCTTCTCTTCCGGTATTCAGAAACATTGTGTCCATGTCAGCACTGTTCTATCCACTTAGAACATTCTTTGTATTCTAAACTAGAAAAAGGCTTTTTTGAACAGTATAAGATTCCATTACCATGGATCCACATAAAGTGTCTGCCATTCTGTAATGGCCTATACCTACCAATGTAAAGGAATTTCAACAGTTTGTGGGATTCTGTAACTTTTATAGACATTTTATCCATAACTTCCAGAGTCATTTCCCCTATTACGGCACTCACCAAGAAAAACCTCCTGTTCCAGTGGACTAGCCAAGCTCAAACAGCATTTGAACAACTCAAGGCTTTGATTATGCAAGATCCCTTACTTGCTCAACCAGATGTACAGATACCATATTTCATTGAAGTTGATGCCTCAGACATAGTTATAGGGGCAGTCCTGTCTCAATGACTTGGGAATCCTGAGAGATTGCGTCCGATTGCATTTTTCTCCAGAAACCTCTCCCCTGCTGAGGGCAGCTACAGTGTGGGTGATAAAGAGTTGTAGCAACCAAAGGTGCACTTGAGGAATGTGTCATCTACTTAGGGGAGCTCTCCACCCTGTTACTGAATATACCAAATACAGCAATCTGAAATATCTTAAGTCTGCCTGGAGGCTTAGTTCTCGCCAGGCCAGATGGGCCCTTTTCTTATCACATTTTAAGTTTCACATCACCTACTGACCCAGTTCCAAGACCCTAAAAGCCAATGCTATTTTGTGATAGTTCTTTCTGCCTGAGAAATCTACTTCACCACCAAACGCTGTTCTTTGTTATTGATAAGCCCTTCCCGGATACAGTTAAAAAACAAACTACTCTTGACACCTCTTGTGCCCAACAGTATGCCCTGACCCACTCTGAGGGTCTAATGTACTATCAAAAACAGATCTATGTTCTCCACCTCTCCATCGTCAAGTTATGTATCTTCTTCATGACCTTCCTTCTGCTGGTCATGGAGGTGCAAAAAAGACACTTGAGTCAATACAGAGATACTTTTGGTGGCCACACATGAACCAGGATATCCAAACATATGTGTCCAAGTGTTACAGTTGTGCTAGAGACACAGACTGACATTCCAAACCCTTTGACTTCACATACCATTTACTGGTTCCTTCATCACCATGGACAGATTTTACTATGGAGTTTATTACAGACCTTATTTGAATACAAGCATAGACAGCAGACTATAGAGAACAAAAACTCAATGTCTCATGCGTTTCGTACTAAACGTACCTAATCATAGACAACTTAACGTGACTACTCTGCAGTTGTATTGCTTGAGTCGCCGTCCACACAAGCGGCCGACTCGGCAGATGTAGCACAGCGAGTAAGGCTCTAAACCGGGGAATGAAGGCTTTGCAAGAGTTAGCAGCACGGCAAGGGTTAATATGCACATTTAACAACAGAAGGCTCAGTATGGTATCGTAGCTCTGCAAGCTTCAAGACTGCCCAAAGGTACTACTACAAGTCTTTCACTGATTGATTATCTGAGTTTATGTCATTATTGAAAATGCATATATGATAAACATAATAATAGTATTACAGTGACAAACAATGATATATGATATAAATTATATATAATTAAAGAAACAAGTGTAACGGTTTTTAGGACACTCAGACCAGTTGGTAAAATTAAACACAATTTTATTGAAGGAAAAATAATGCAAACGATCGCCCTCTACAGGCAGCAGGAATAATAAACTGTAATGACAGGGATAACCCAAAGGTTCAATACACAGAATGAGGTATACACACTATCTAGGAACAGATAATGGTAAAATGACACAAAGAGTAAAATGTAATAATCAATCAGTCAGTCTCAGATGTGGGGGTTTGGCACGCCCAAGGTGGTAATAGGAGCTGCTGGGTAGATATAGCCAGCACAGAGTTCTTTGAGGTATAATGCCGTAACCAATCTGTGACCAGTTCTAGATTCAGCAGAACAGTGACCCGAAATAGCCCCCGCGGGTGTACCCAATGTGACAACTGATTCTGCGAGTGCAAGAGTGGATAGCCCCCACGGGCGTACTAGGTCTTAGCCTGAAATGCACAAGCTGGCATTTAGCCCCCACGGGCGTAAAACCGGAGACCACCTTTAACGATAGTTGAGCCAAAAGCCCCCACGGGCATGGACCAACAGGAACCTGCCAGAGCTTGGAGTCTGCCCTTTGCTGCAACACGAGCCAGTAAGCCACAACGGAGTCCACCGGTAAACTGAACGTTAGACCAAGAGCCAATGGCGCCCAACCAGACCAACTTAACGTGACTACTCTGCAGTTGTATTGCTTGAGTCGCCGTCCACACAAGCGGCCGACTCAGCAGATGTAGCACAGAGAGTAAGGCTCTAAACCGGGGAATGAAGGCTTTGCGAGAGTTAGCAGCACTGCAAGGGTTAATATGCACGTTTAACAACAGAAGGCTCAGTATGGTATTGTAGCTCTGCAAGCGTACGGAGGCTCAATAAAGGAAGCACAGCTCAGCAAATCAGCACGGAACTCTGCACTAATCGGAGGCAACCAAAGGGTGAAGTGGTCACACGGCAGTTGGGTAACAGCACTGGCAGACGAAGAATGTCACGGCGGCGACAACAAGAACAGGCAAACCACTGGAACAGGCCGGTAGTCTCATACAAGCCGGGTCATACATGGGCAGGAACGTCAGCCAAGCCAGGTCAGGAAATGGAGGTGGTTCGCAGACAAGCCGAGTCAATCACGATCAGGAACACTGGAGCGTAGTCAGGACAAGCCGAGTCGGTACACAAGAATCCGGAACACAGGAACACTGCAACAGCAAGACTGGCTCAGAAACACCACGAAAGGGCATCTGACAGTTGTCCAGGCCAAGCATAAAAAGGTCACCAGGGGGCAGGCCAAACCAACTCAGCAAATCAGAGTGTAACACAAGCGAGAGTGACAGGAGGATCACAGGCAATGTGATAACAAGCCATCAAGAACCAATCTGCTTCTCCCTTATTCTAAATAGGGGATAAGGTCTGGCTCTTCTCCAGTCATCTTCGTCTGAGTTGTCCCTCTAAAAAATTGGGTCCTCGATTCCTAGGGCCATTCCCTGTTGTCTGACAAATTAACACTGTAGCCTTCCATGTTTCTCATTTGAAAACTTGGATCTGCAACCTCCTTCTCTACGAGTTAAATGATCTTGAAATTTGTAGGCATATAAAAGCATATTAAGATATAAGTGATATCACTTCAATAAGTTTCCCCATAATTCTATGATGCATTCATAATTAAAAGTTATCCCTTTAATACTATTGCTTTTTGTATCATATATGCATTTTCAATAATGGCATAAACTCAGTTAATCAATCAGAGAAATAGAATCACATTTCTCATAATGTATTTGGTATAATCGATATTGATTAATAACAGTGCATCACATCTCAGTATAATTTTATGAATGAGCCATACATTGACAATTAAGTAACTCTAAACAAACTGCTTATTAATTCATTGATGACTTTAGTAATTAAGAGGGTCAGAGTCTGATAGCATCATTCAGTCCTATAAGCAACCTAACTTCAGGCATACAATTACAACAATTAAGCCAAAATCATATGCTCATGATCAATAACATCTTTCTCTCCCCCTCCCCTTGCATACCTAATTTGTAGTTCACATAACAGCATCCCAAGACATACTTGAAAATGAAAGATAATCCCAAATCCCACACATACACAAAGATGTAAAATAATAAAAAAAACTTAGCAATTGAACAACTCAAGATAATAAGGATAACAAATCAAGAGAAGGAAAATGTCCCACTCAAGGGTACCCTGTGTGTCCTCCCAAATTTTGGTGCACCATGAAGTCATTGCTGAGCTGGAGGGAGTAATAACATTTAATGTGGTAAATCCTAAAGAGTATCTGGTGCTGGTGTTTAGGGCTTGATTTTCTCTCTGATTGGGGATAACACTTGATGCAACAGAGCAGGATCTCACACTAAAGTCCCTTCCTTCTCATTTCCAGCATTGGACCCAGTGGGACCAACCCTGGAAAATCTTGCATTGCCAGAGAGACACAGGATACCTAAAACAAAGTCATGGCAAGACTCACCCTCCTAATGATACTAACCTCACTAACTCACCTACCTAACTGACTTCATTGATACAGATTCCTATTAACACAGTACCACCTTTACCTGTTTTACATACACAATCTATCTCTAACCATTAACCTATCTGTCCCTATCTTTCTGAATATAAAGGGATTCTAAAATAATGTGGCTCTCCAGCAATGTGAAAAATAATAGAAGCTGTGTAACGTGGCCCACCAGCCACCATCAGGTGAGGAGGTTATGGCAATAATGTTGCTAACAAACCATTAATAATATAAGGGAGCCTCATAGTAATATGTGGCTCTCTATCCAAAAGCAGGATACATGGGCTGTAAAAAAGATGGCTCTCCAGTCACTATAATAAAAGGAAAGGCCTTATAATAATGTAGCTCTTAAGTTACTTAAACGAAGAAGGAGAGGTTTGGCATACTGTGACATTCTCTCCCTCAAAAAGACTTCCCTCAGTCTATCTCTCAAGATCAGACCCTGAGGTTAATTGGCTTGGCTTCCTGCCATAAGCCCAGGAAAAATCAGATGCTGCACTGATTGGTCCAGAGATCTGAGGTTACAGTCCTACAAGGTACTGTAAGTCTTTAGAGGATATAGTCAGCCTGTCTCGTGGAGGGAGTTTTAGACAGTAAAGTAATGATTATAAAATATGTTTCAATTCATTCTACACTATTAAAGAGTATGGCTTCTGCCATGCACATTTTTTAAAGCTAGTTTTAAAGATACGCTTCACTAATAGTCTTCATTAGTGTTGAGCGAGCATGCTCGGCCGATGCTCGGATCGGCTCGAGCATCGCTCTGCTCGGCACATGGCGGTACTCGTACGAGTACCGCATGTGCTCGCCCGCCATGTTCGGGTCTCCTCCCCGCACGTTTTGCGGCTGCTGCGCAGCCAATAAACGTGCAGGGAGGCTCTGACATCGGTGTAATGCCAGCAGCCATGTTGGCTGCTGGCATTACACTGATTGGCTGGCCAGAACCCGTGGTCAGGTGCTGTATAACACCTGACCATCGAGTTCGGCTCAGTCTGAGCCAGGGAGAGCTGAGGATAGGAAGGGAAAGGCAGTGTAGGGAGGAAAAAAACAAAAATTGTGAAAAAAAAAGAACCAAAAGTCCTTTTTAGGACTACTGTGTGTGGGGGCAGCAGGTTATTTGGTGTGGGGGGAAAAAAACAAAAAAAAAAAAAAAAAATATATATATTCTGTTTAGTGTGCAAAGTTGCAGATTAGAGCACATTCTGTTTAGTGTGCACAGTTGCAGATTAGAGCACAGTCTGTTTAGTGTGCAAAGTTGCAGATTAGAGCACATTCTGTTTAGTGTGCAAAGTTGCAGATTAGAGCACATTCTGTTTAGTGTGCAAAGTTGCAGATTAGAGCACATTCTGTTAAGTCTTCAAACTAAAATATCAAAGTCACGTATTCCATTCAGTGTGCGTCGCCGCAGTTTAGCAGCACATTCTGAGTACTGTGCAGAGTTGCAGAATAGGAAGAAATACTGTTAAGTCTTCAAACTAAAATATCAAAGTCACATATTCCATTCAGTGTGCTTCGCCGCAGTTTAGCAGCACATTCTGTGTACTGTGCAGAGTTGCAGAATAGGAAGAAATACTGTTAAGTCTTCAAACTAAAATATCAAAGTCACATATTCCATTCAGTGTGCTTCGCCGCAGTGTAGCAGCACATTCTGTGTACTGTGCAGAGTTGCAGAATAGGAAGAAATACTGTTAAGTCTTCAAACTAAAATATCAAAGTCACATATTCCATTCAGTGTCTTTCACCGCCGTTTAACAGCCTATTCTGTGTACTCTGCAGAGTTGCAGAATTATAAGAAATACTGTTAAGTTTTCAAACTCAAATATTAAAGTCACATATTCCATTCAGTGTCTTTCACCGCCGTTTAACAGCCTATTCTGTGTACTCTGTACAGTTCCAGAATTATAAGAAATACTGTTAAGTTTTCAAACTCAAATATTAAAGTCACATATTCCATTCAGTGTGTTTCACCGCCATTTAGCAGCCTATTCTGTGTACTCTGACCCTCACCCATAATGTTTTAGATGGTCAGCTCAGCGCACGTTTCCCTCTTAATCATGGCCTCAGTTCAATAAAATCAAGGAAATTTTTGGGAGAATTTGCCTCTGTGCACGTTTCCCTCTTAATCATGGCCTCAGTTCTGAAAATCAAGGAAATTTTTGGGATAATTTGCCTCTGCGCACGTTTCCCTCTTAATCATGGCCTCACTTCAGAAAATCGATGAAATTTTTGGGAGAATTTGCAGATGATATACAAGTAAATATACAGCAAATACTGTTTGGTAACAATTTTTCGCCTAAAGTCGTTTTTATTTTCCTTTTTGTGTGTTTTACGGTCAGTCTGTAAAAATGGCGTACTACGGGCGAAAGATCGTTCCCAGCAGCGATGTTGGAGTCCAAGGTGCATCCAGACATCCTCCCTATGCTGTCCCTGAACCATTTCTGTAGTGTTTCCATCTTTTTCTGCCCTTTTCCTATGGACCAGGCACCCTCCCCTCATCAGAGCAGGGGGTGCCTGGTGTAATGCTCGAGTCCTCCCATTGACTTCAATGGGGCTCGGGTGCTCGGCCGAGCACTCGAGCCTCAGGGGGTGCTCGGTCAGAGCACCCGAACATCCGAGCATTGGGGTGCTCGCTCATCACTAGTCTTCATCCCAATCCTTTTCTTGACATCAGCCCCTTCTGCAGCGAAAGGGCTGAACCACTTGCTCAAGTGACAAATCTCTTTTACCATGGCAACCCCATCATAGAGCTTAAACCACTCACAAACATTTGCCTCAGTGTATGCTGTGTCAATGTGTTCTCGGAATTGAAATGGCTTCCATGGAAACATGTCTCTGTATGTGTAAGTGCTAGGTCAAGTTGCCATGGCAAACATGCTCACCCAGTCAACCTACTAGGTCAGTCCCTTCACTGCAGAAGAGACTGACATCAAGAAAAGGGATGAGAGGGAGAATATTAAAGGAAGAATATCATATAAAAGCACAGTATTAAAGGGATAGTAATATTTATTTTTAAGTGTACTCCATATTGTAGACCTAAAAAAACTGTGAGAAACGATGTAAGGCTTATCTCTCAAACCTTTATGGTTTTAGAGATATGTCTCGCTAAAATTGCCTTTCCTTGCCAGTTTATTAGAAGTCAGCGCACAAACCAGACACACTTTGTAGACCATTCCAATGAAGTATTAATGTTCTGATTGCGTGTTTTCGGCTCTGCTGAAGAGCACTGGATTCTGCAGCTGTCAGCTAAGCACTGACTTCTTTCAAACTGGCAAGGAAAGGTAACTTTAGCGAGACATAAAGGTTTGAGAGCTAAGGCTTACATCTTTTTCACAGTTTTTTTAGGTCTACAATATGGAATACATTTAAAAATAAGTATTACTATCCCTTTAAAGAGTCTGATAATAGTAACTTTCTTTAGTACTCTAGAATAGATAAAAAATGTTTAAAAGCACTGCTGTCTCTTTAAAGTAAATCTGCCTTTTTGACTATGAGGTTTATAATCAGATCTTGCTAATCCATAATTACCACTCTGTATTCCAGAGAAGAGTGTAACACCAATAATCATAATGCTTTGAAAGCCAGAGAGGAATCCAAGGCATTGTATTGCTTTGCCATGGATACCTCACTGGCATTCAGACCCAGAGGAAATAAAGGGTATTTAACCCACTAGAGTTCTAGAAGCCAACAATGCATTGCAAAACAATTATTCTTCCAGAGAATGCAGAGGGCAAAACCTAACAATGTTTTCATTTTACATGTAATGCTTTAAGCTAGTTAATTATTTTAAAAACTCCTTGAGAATAAGAAGGGTGAATAATGCATAGCTTCTCAAATTTTGCATGCCTCTCTGGTCCTCAAGAGGTTAAACCAGTAGCACATGGTTCCTTTCATTTAAACTAAATGAAGAACCGATGAAAATGTATAACTGACCACAAAGTAGTAGGTGGCCTCTTTATAGAGGTCCATGCAAATATTCCTAACATTTAGGTTATGGAAAATTGACCTCAATTTATTTTGTATACATATGGGGTTAATTTCTTGTACCCTATAATTTACTGTAATACACAGTGGCATAATGTATCCCATATAGGTTGCAATTTCTCTTTGGGGGTAAAAGGTAATTATGTAGCAAAACTGTTCATGTAATTGAACCTTGGCTACAATAAAATGTAAGAGAAACACACTGGAATAGAAAAGAATTCCATCCACACTCAGGTTTATATCTTCTTACTGAATGTATTTCTTGACATTAATTAGAGGGAAAAGATATAATAAGATAAAAAAGCACCATAGGAGTTCACACATAGAGAGTAAATAATCAATGGCAAACATCCACAAACACCCACAGGATAAGGAGAAGCAAAAATAGCATATATATATATATATATATATATATATATATATATATATATATATATATATATATATATATATATACACATATATACACATAAATAGTCAGTAGTGGTTGAAAGGGAGTGGGTGGTGGACACTCAGCAGCAGGCGAAAGGGAGGTACATTGGATATTGTCTGTGGTGGGTAAAATTGAATCAAGGCATACATTGAGAAGTGTGAGAAAGTGCTGTTGGGCAATCAGTGCCCCATGCATTTCTGGAGCTGAGAAACTCTATGCCTTCAATTCCTTGCAGATATTTGTTTTTCCCATTTTTTCATCAAAACCATGACGATACCAGAATGTGGAGAGGAGGAATAAGCAGCTAGAGAGCTAGAGAAGGCAAAAGCCTAGTTAATTAGTGAAAAAAGGCAAGCAGAGGCTGATAGTGTTGGCTAACACTATGAGCGTATGGATGGGAAAAAAAAGGAGGAGCTAAAAGGACCGCAATTTGTCCAGTCATTCAGAGGAGAAGGAAGTGAGCACCACCAACATGGAAGGATCTAGGAACCCAGATTCCCCAGACCAAATGATGCCCAGTCCCCCTACATCTCCCCTTGGGATCTAGGGGAAAATAGTGTCATCATCAAAGCAGATACAGGAAGAAGTGGGTATCAGTGTGGGCAGGACAGGTCAGCTGGCTGTGCCTGCTACTACAGTTGCCAGTGTGCCTTCTGATTCTTAGGATTAGAAGGAGATGATGGTAAGTGTGACAGCACGGGATCCTAAGTCACACTTGTCATCCACAAGCAGTCCCACTACTACCACACAGCAACTAGAGATTGGTGGAGGTGAGGGTGGGGTGATTGTGAAGCAGGTGATGGGACTAACTCTAGTATGAACTCTAATGCTGAGGTGGAAGGGACATTTTTCCCTCATGACTTTTTGCAAAAAAAAGACAATTTTTCTCCAATGCAAAATGTTCCTGCTTTTCACCTATTCCAGCAAATTTTTCATCTATTTCAACACATTTTATTCCTATTCCAACATAATATTTTCCTATTCTAACACATTTTACCCATTCCAATACATTTTTGCCTTTGTTTCCTATGATGCAAACTTTTCCTAGAACATTATTACTTCTTCTGAAGGCTGTAGTGGAGAAATAAGTAGCTGAAAGTCAAAGTTGGGAGTCCTACATCAACATATACCTTGAAAAATGTGTTAACATGCAGAGTGCATTTGTCCTTTGCCCACAACACTAACTTCCTGCTTAAGTGACACTAGCACATATTCATGATGATGTCAAGTGCTAAAAAAATAAAGTGCAATCTACAATGTGGCAGATGTGTGTGGTATTGGTGGTGGGGGACTGGTGTGGTGTGATTGGTGGGACCTTGACAAACTGCATACACCCCAGGAGGAGAGGGATCATCATTTATTTACACACTCTTCAGCAACAATTGCTGCAGTCATTTTTTGAACTACCACTTTACTCCCACATACCTGTACTGCTGCGTGACCCAGAGACTTGTGCCTCAGTTACCATTCCCTCTGGCATTCCACCCGCACCTCAGTCCTAGTCTCTGGTATCTCGCAGTATTGCAGTGCGCAGAACAATGTGCAGCACCGGGCAGGAGCCTTGGTCCTATCATCCTGTGTTCTGGGGTTGTGTGGGCTATAAGATTATTATTGTACTTATTAAATAAAGATGGATTTATATTTTATATTCGTGTCTGTCCTTCTTTGCCTGAAAACCGTGACAGTCACCTAATATATTTATTTGTTGAATTATTTTTTATTTATTTATTTTTTTTAAGTTGTCCACCATATTTTACCACAGTCCCCCCAAAAAATACATATATTCCCCAGCACAGAGACAATGAAAGCAAAATCAACAAGCAATTTAGACCCCACCTGCCTGTATCTTGTCAGTCAGTCACGCCTAATTTTGGGGGCGACTTGCGTCCTCCCTTCTTCTACCCCAGAGTACCCCAGGCTCCTTTAATACAGAGAAAAAATGTCCTGCCTTTATTTGCCTTTATTTGCCTATCTTCTCTAGCTCAAAAACATGCTGCTCTCTCCTCTCACAAACACAGAATGGCATGCAATGAGAGCCTGACATCCTTTTATATGGCTGTAGAAAAGTAGGCAAAACTTTCATGTGGTGGGTAAAAACTTTTCTTCCCAATGATTTCAAAGCAATGAGCTAGGTGAAAAAAGCGGGAAAAGGAAAGTGAAAAGGAATGGGCAGACATATATGCAAATCGGGATGGGCATCATCTCCACAACCACCAGCAATGCCATTACAGAGTTTGCTGCTGATGTATTTCCTGCTACTGAGTCACAAGGGCCAGATGTTGATCTGTGTCAGCAGCAGGCTGATGATGATTAACAGGCTAGTGTGCTACAGACCACCATGGCCACAATGGGACTGGATTCCAGCAGTAGTGATGAGGGATTAGGACAGGTTCCATTTGCCAGCAATAATCCTGATCCTCTTTCCCCTCCCTAAGACCTTGGGTGTGGAACTATTCTTCTCTTGGGGCAGAAACAGTGCAGTTATCATCAATGTCACTATGCACTATGTGTGACAAGTCAGGGAAAAGGAGGGGACACACCTTGGCACAACCGCCCTCATAAAACACATGCAATACAGACATCATGACATTTATGCAAAGCATGTTAAAGACAACCCCCCACAAAAGAAATCAGAAGCCACTTTTGCCGTACCCCTTGTCTCTCCCCAATGGCACCGAGAATGTAGGTGGAAATCAAACAGGAAGAAGAGTAGAGAAACCCAGCAGCCAGAAAGTTTGATGGTGAGATAAACACCTGTCTTGTCATTAGCTTCTTGTGCTAGGTTCTGAGAATGGGAAGACATTGCACCCTCAGTGTCCTCTACCTCCTCCTCTTCTGGTGTATCACCTCCATCATTTTACATCCCCATCAGCTGATAGCGATTCTCTTGATGCAAGGATATGGTAGAACAAAATACATTAAGCTGGTGAAAGGGATGATTTATCATTTTTACTGTCTGCTAGTTGTCAGTCACTTGTCCTTAGTGGAGAAGAGAAGGCACATAGTGATAGCAATACTTGGTTTCTGGAAGGATGATTCATTTGACATTGTGGACCTAAACATCAAGGTGCTTGGTTGCAGTCATGCCAATTATTTGATATGAGTGCAGATGTGTCCATTGTTTGCAGTCCATCCCCTATTTCACAACTGTCCTACACACACACACTGTGCGCACTGCAGTTGCTGATGAAAGCACAGTTTTGTCCTGCTGTCAAGTCAAAAAATATTATTCCAACGCACCCATGCAGATGCAGGAGGAGAAGCATTATTGTCCAACTTCTTTTCTCCAGATATACCTAAAGTGGTGGGGGCAAGTCGCAAATGCCACAGTGTCACCACGGCCTTTGTCAAAGGCCAGTGTTCAACATAACATGACCTGCTGGCACTAGGCCAGTAGAGCTTTTTTTTTCCAGGGCTTGTTCTTGGCAAGCCAGAGGCATCTATAAATCATTTCTTCTTTTGGGGGAGGGGGTGCTTGTGCCTAACAAAACTAAGTCCTACAAATCAATTTTTCGTCAGGACTTGTGTCTAAAAAGTCCTACAAATCAATTTCTTCTCACGGCTTGTGTTTGGCTAACCTGAATTCTACACAGTGAACATACACAAATATAGTATAGCTTTTTTTTTTTTTTTTTTTTTTACCTGCTGCTGTTCAGTCTAGCCACTGTTTATAAAGAGAAATAGAGAAATCTTTAAAAAAAAAGTATGGTTACTAAAATCTAAATTGTATGTAGCACATGTGTATTGTGGTGGTGGACAGGTGTGGTGTGATGGATCCCAGGCATGAGGCCTTGCTTTCCATGTGCCTAGAGAGAATCCGCTACACCACCCCGACGAGGCTGAAATGTATGTCTGTGCTTGTGCTGATTCTCTCATGATTTGTCTCACATTGCGGAGCTGGACTGCCTGCCTGTGGGTGGGACCAGTCTGATATGGACATGGAGATTTCCTCTCTGTAATAGCACATGGGAGAGAAAAATGTGACTTGTAGCAACTCTAAGAGGTCACCATGCCTTAGAACAAAACACTTTATTTTGTTTGATCTCGGTGAGTGCTCATCACAATCTTTTTTGGTAGTTTCCCTAAATTTAAAGGTATCCTTGGCATAGGCCCTTGATCTCCATGGTGCCTATCAACTGATTCATTCCCCAGACTCCACCCACCAACGCAGGCACCCTCCTTAGATCCGTTTATACCACTTATAGGTTTTTTTTTTAAATTGTATTTAGGATTTATTTTTTATTAACTGCCCCACCTAATCCCAGTAAACAACCCCCCAAAAAAAAGTCCCTGTTCAACTGATTCTTTCTCCATTTCTTTTGTGTTGTGTGTAAATTCAATGTTCCCATTGATTTCAATGGAGTGAGCTAGGCGGAAAAATTAGAAAATCTGCATTTTTATGCGGGAAATTATTCACCATGCGGGAAGTGCTATTATTTGCCAATTTCAGTTTGAGTTGAAAATTTTCACCCATCCCTACTCTATTCCCATAGAGAAAGTTCATTACACCCTCTCATTTCACATTCTGTGATATGGCAGGGTTTGCACTAGGGGTGGGCTAAAGTTGTCGCCGTGTTCCTACGGGAAATTTTACGAAAACCACGTTGTTATCCGCTTTTTCGTGGGAAAAATCTGCTTTAAAACTAGCGGTTAAAAGTTTCGCATTTTTCACCCGTTGGCCAAACTTTTTCGCCATTTTTTAAATGGCTAGAAAGTTTCCGCACATTGATTTACGTTGTTTTCGAACTTCCGCTATAAAAACATGACGTTTTCGCTGAAGGCAGATGCAAGCAGCTACAGAGCGAGATAGAAGTGCTGCGCTGTTCTCTTGTGATATTTTGCAAAAAGTGAGGCAGACGAGGCTCAAAGTGACTCCTTTCACAATGAGCAGGGTAAAAAATAATCAATGGAGGAGCTGGAAGGACCATTATGTGTCCACTGAGTCTGAGGATGAAGGGACCACTACTGTACCAATGCTGTCCAGTCCTCCTAAATCACCCGCAAGGGATCTTGGGGAATTTAATGGGAAGGGAGGGAGAAAAGGGAATGGGAAAGAAGGGAGAAAAGGGAATGGAAAGGAAGGGAGAAAAGGGTAGTACTAGTGAGAGCAGAACAGGTCAGCTGCCTGTGCCTGCTGCAAAACGTGCTGCCCCTGCTGCCAGTGCCACCATTGCTATAACTGCAACCACTAGTGTTGTACCTGCTGTCAGATGTGCTGCCACTAGTTTTGAACCTGCTGCCAGTGCTGAACCTTCTGCAAATGCTAAACCTGCTGCCAGAGCTGAACCTGCGACTTCCAATACTTTGTCTGCTGCTAGTCTGTCACATTGCTCGCCACCTCCTCCAAGCAGCAGTGAGACGTCTGGAATAGAGCAGCAGCACGTAGGGACTAGTGGTGGTGGTGGTTTTGGAGAAGCTGGGGGGAAGAGAGATTGATGGCCTTTTTATCAGAAACTGAGAAGGAATGGGACACAGGGATGAGGATGGGCATCACCACCACCACTAGCAGTCAGCTTTTGAAATTAGCGGAAATTGCAACTGCTCTAACTTCTGCTGCTGCTGAGATGAAAGGGCAGCAGGGTGCTGAGGAGCAGGTTAGTGTGCCACAGACCACCGTGGACACAGTGGGAATGGGGTCAACAAGTAATGTGGGACTAGGACAGGTTCCACTTGCCAGCAGTAGCAATACTCCTCCTGATCCTAGCTGCAGTGCTAAATCTGAGGCAGTAGGAGCAACAGCAGCAACATTATCCACTGCTACAGAAAGTGAAGGGGAATGTGGAGGACAAGAAGAAAGAGGCCATTCTTCTTCACCTGTTCCCTAGCCCTCCACCCAGAAGTCATGGGTGTGGGACTATTATTCTCTTCCGGCAGGCACAGTGCAGTCATCATCAACAATGGTACAGTGCAAAATTTGTGACAAGTTAGTGAAAAGGGGAAAGGAGGGAACAGACCTTGGCACAACCGCCCTGATAACACACATGAAACACAGACACCATGACATTTACTCCAAACATGTTAAAGCCAAACACCTGTTACAGAAATCTAGAACCACTGATACTGTACCCCCTGACTCTACAGAAAGGTGGCGATCAAAGAGGAGGAAGAATAAAGAAACCCATACAGACACTGGAAGTTCCATGACGAGTGAAACAACTAGCTCACCATCAACATCACCTTCTTCCTCTAGGGTAACAAGTACATCTCCTGCCAATACACCTCATTCATTGTTACCTCCCTTGCCAAATTATAGCCACTCTGTTAATGTTAGGATATGGCAATTCATCTCTATCCTTTGCAAACTGTGTGGTGCACTGACCACACATGCCAGTGTGGTGGAGGAGAATCAATACCAGGTCATCAGGTGGCATCTGAGGAGATTCCATCCTGCAGAATATGCTAGGATTCTGGTAGGGAGGGTCCATCATTACTATTAAACTGTCAGAAAGTTGTCATGTGTCCTTAGCGGGGACTGGACAAGGGGTACAGTGACAGTGGCAGTACTTGGTTTCGGGTGTCATGGTGTTTGGATACAGTTGTGCCCCCAGATGTTATTTACCACACACACAATGTGCACATTGCAGTTGCTGATGGAAGCCACAGTTCCTGTTCTCAAGAGAAAAATATATATTCTAATAACAACACACCCATGATGATTTTGGATGAGGTGCAAGTGGAGAAGATTTAGTGGTGAACTTGTTCTTTTTGCCACATATGCTGGGGGCTACCTATTCTTCTGCTACTGCCTCAGGCTCATCATTGGAGCCAGTCGTGGCAAGTGGAACCTTCATCATCCATCTTCCATGTCACTGCTATTGTTGATCCCATTCCCTTTCAGCTGCCTAATAATGCTGCTGCTTAAACAACTCAGCAGCAGCAGTACAAACAGCAGTTGCAACTCAGGATGACATTTGACAGTGGCCACTGGCCAACATGACCTCCTGGCATTAGGCCAGTATGGCATTTTTATTTTTTTTCTCAGGGCTTGTGTTTTGAAAAAAAAAAATAGTCTTACAAAAAAATAAACTATTTTGTGGGGTTTGTTTCTAACAAGCCTAAGTCCTACAAATCAATGTTTCCTTAGCGCTTGTGCCAAACTAGCTTAAGTTCTACAAATCAATGTTTCTTCAGGGTTGGGCCTCTAATAAGTCTAAGTCCTACAAAGTCCTCTAACAACAAATCAAACAAATCATCCTCTACAAAATACTATATCAATTATCAGTCCACCCCAGTGGCAACTTATGTCAGGGGGTTCATGTCTCTGTCACTTTAAATACAAATGTCTTATTTTATTTTATTGATTTATTTTTTATTAACTGTCCCCCCAATAGCAGTCAAGTAAGCCCCCCAAAACAAATTCTCTTTTCAAATGATTCATTCATTCACTC
Organism: Rhinophrynus dorsalis; assembly: GCA_037306005.1. Lineage (NCBI taxonomy): Eukaryota > Metazoa > Chordata > Amphibia > Anura > Rhinophrynidae > Rhinophrynus > Rhinophrynus dorsalis. Next base: position 76,575,851 of record CM074719.1, on the reverse strand, counting down.
ACACAGGCACCCTCCTCAGACCCCTTTATACCATGTCTTATGGTTTTTATTTTATTTTATTTTATTTAGGATTTTTTATTAAGTGCCCCCCATCCCAGTAAACATCCCCCAAAAAATATTCCCTGTTCAACTGATTCTTTCCCCACACCCCACCAACCCAGGCACCCTCATGCCCCTTTTATACAATGCCTCTGGGAAATAAAATATTATTTGTAATGTGTTGTGTGTAACTTCTACGTTCCCATTGATTTCAATGGGCAAAAAAAGTGGAAAAAAGTAGAAAATCTGCACTTTTCGCTGGAACTTTTTTGCCAAGCAGAACATGCCATTTTTTGGGGATTTCAGTTTGAGGCAGAAAGTTTCGCCCATCCCTAATTTGTACCTCTGCTATTTTCTCTCAAGAAAATCTTCAACAGAAAAAATTGCCTTAAAATATATCTACCTGCCATATTTCTGCATTCTCACTCTCATTAGATTGAAATGTATGCTTTGGATTTGAACTTGCATTAAAGCACTCAAAAGAAGGTTGCTGTAAGCTACCTTGGACTTCCTCTCATCTTGCTTTATTCATCTGCGTGAACAATAGCCATTTCTGTGTGAACAGCCTTATAACACACAATGTGGTAAATGGTGATTCTATCTTAAATCAGTCACTGGAATCCATATCTCTACACCTTCCTAACATCAGTTTAGCTTCTGTTGCACCAAGGGGAGGGAAATGGCACAGCTTGTGTGTGTTTTGGAACACTCCTCTATTCAGCACCAAAAACCAACAGTGTTTAATAAAATGCAATACACAGCTTTGTCAAGATCACAGATAATTTCCTTGTGCATGTTATGGGACAGAGATTGCTGGTATTGAAATCATACAATGATGGAGTATGTCTACCACAATGCGCTACATCACTTATATACACAGTAGTTTATACCTGTAAGTAGGGATGGGTAAAAATTTTCTCCTCAAATTGAAATCAGCAAAAAATGGCACTTTCCACTGCGAAAATTGCTGTTTTTCCCCCGCTTTTTCCCACTTTTTTAATCTAGCTCATTGCATTGAAATCATTGGGTAGAAAACATTTTATCCACCTCACAAAAGTTTTCTACAGCCATATAAAAGGCTGTCGGGCTCTCACAGCATTCCATTTTGTGTTTGTGAGAGGAGAGAGCAGCATGTTTTTGAACTAGAGAAGATAGGCAAATAAAGGGGAATCGAAGCTTAGTTGAGAGAGTCATTTAGGTAGGACATTTGTTCTCTGTAGTAGGGGTATCTGGGGGCACAATGGGGGAGAAGAAGGGAGGAAGGAGGTTGACCCAAAATACCCAAAACATTTTTGTGACTGACTGGCAAGACACAGGCAACTGGGGTCCAAATTGCTTGCTGATTTTACTTTAAAAAAAAAAATGAAAAACATAAATAATTAAACAAATAAACATATTAGACAACTGACTGGGAGCCCTGTGACTGAGGCAGACTTGATAGACAGCAGACGACACTGAGAATTTTGTTGAGGGCCAAGGCAAGACATCACACTCCATCAGCTGTGTACTGTAGAGAGTAAAAACACACAGTAGTTGAGTAATGTCCAGCAAATGTGTTGGATTAGGTAAAAAAATCAGATGCTTTTCGTGATGTCATGTGGGAAATTGTTCTCACTTTTCACCCACCCCTACCTGTAAGTACAGCCAATGGTGTTAGAGGCTAATGCCATGCAGCCTCACCAGTACATTGTACGTTTACCTCAATGAGACTGATGTACTAAGAATAACTAGAATAATGTTTAACCAACTGACTCATAGAGGACACTCAAAAATGATGGTAGACAGGTCTCCAATGTGTTGTTTCACAAGGCTTTGGAGACCTTCCTAGTATTCAAGGTTTTAGCAGACCTATTTAAATCAATTATAATTTTTATTTGTCCCCATGGTGCACTTCGTTTGACCCTAAATAGTTCAAGGATTTCTTCTGCCGTAAGTATACCTATTTTGTGGTTTTTTTTTCATATTTTGTTATTTCTGCAGTAGTGTCAACTGTGGGAATTAGGTCATTGGGCCATATTTCTGGGGCAAACCATTTGCACTATAGGGGAGAACTAAAAATTACCAATAATTTAAATGTGGATTTTAACCCCTTGAATGCTAGAGGTCTGCAACGCATTGTGAAGCAATGTCTTGCAGACCTCTCAAGCATGCAAACTGTTAAAATCTCCATTTACATCAAAGGGAATATTTATATTTTTCCCATATAGTTCAAATGGTTTGTTCCAGAGTGCCTCCATTTTTCTTTGCAACATACAGCCCCATATAGAATTCACAAATTTTGTACTGAATCCCCATCCTGCCAGAGTGGTAGGCATTGCGTTGAAGCCCTCATTAGCAACAGCGATGTAATAAATCTAATAATTGGAGCAACACTTTCCTCTGAAATACAGTGTGGAGATGATGAACTGTCAAAAACATATCATTTCAGGTAAACGTGCTGTTCCTTTCCCATACTCCCATCGCTTTAGTCTCTTTTTTTCTTGGGGATAATTTATTATTTATAGACAGAGGAAATGTTTGCATGTGTCTCCAGCTTTATGTCTAAGATTGAAAGCTGGTTTAAAAAATGACAGCCTGCATGTCTAATGGAAACCACATTTTTCCAAATTAAAATATGCTGATTTTTTTTTTTTGTTTTCTCTTGAAAGTAAGCTCTTTATTTTCACTTCTTCATTGTAAAGTTAATTGATTGAACTAGTTTTCTTTACTTTGAATTTCATTTTCTTTTGGTAGGAGAGGAATTTATACTATTTTCTTTCCTTTTTCCAATGTGGTTGGCTACATTAACTAAATAATGATTGATTTTCCATTGTTCGTGTCTGCTAGAAAAATGGTATTTTCTGCAATTCATAATAACTTTTCCCTGGTTAACCTGCCAACCTGTCGTTATTTTTGTACCTTCTCTCCATAAAGATAAGTATTGAAATAATCAAGTAAAAATCTAAAAAACCCTGTCCGGTAATAGTATTTATATATTTTTTAATTAAAAAAAGTTTGTTTTATAGATAATTATAATATGCCTATATGCTCAATAAATCTATTTTTTCTAATTAACCCTTTGGTTTCATTGTCTGTTAACAGAAGTGGGTGGTGCACACTTCTAGAGCAATGGACTGTGGACATATCCCAGTTTTTGAAAGGGATAGTAATGTTTCAAAATAAAAGCACATTATATGGCATACTTTAAAGGGATAATAATGTTTCAAAATAAAAGCAGCTCCAATTAATCTTCATAGTATTTGGGCCATGGAGAGCATTATTTCAATACTGTCAGAGTTGTAGTTCAAGAGTAATTGAATGATAAAGTATCCCTCTCATGCCCCTTTTACCTAGTGTAAGCTGCCTCCACTCAGATGTGGAATCTCGTCTTAAGACCAGACAGATCACAGCAAGGGACAATTTTCTTACTGTGAAAACAATGAAAACCCTGCCCCCCTTGACAGGTTTTTCAGGTTTTTCCCATATATTATTTGAAGATTGTGCCTCTCTGCAATCCACTTGGACACCACCTTTCTATTCTGAGGTTAGCAGTGTTACATCAGTAAAGGGGGCGGGAGAGGGATACATTATCATTCAGTTACTCTTGAACTACAACTCTGACAGTATTGAAATAACACTCTTCATGGCCTAAATACTATGAAGATTAATTGGAGCTGCTTTTATTTTGAAACATTACTATCCCTTTAAAGTATGCCATATAATGTGGCAAGAAGTAATAGATAAGACAAGCCCAAAATGGAGTGACCTTGCATGGCAGGCAAACTTAAACATAATTTGGCAAAACTATTCAACAAAGTGAAACTGTCACCTTGTTACAAGTTAGCATATTTGAAAACTTCACTAAAAACTGCCTATGTGTCATGTTAGCAAAAAAAGCAAAAAAAAAAAAAAAAAAAAAAAAAGCAAATGTACAGTTAAGGAAATAGTCATCCTTTGCACCTTACGCAAATACATGCTAACTGAGGTATTGGTTAATGTTAACAGTAATGTTTCATTAGCTAATTAAGGTTAGTGACATTTCTAATGATGGTCAAGTACTCTGCTGAATGAGGAGACTTTTACTTTCACTTTTCCCTGAATTAATATCTCCTAAACAATATATCTGCTGGACTTTTGGTTATCATGACACATAGACAGTTTTGAATTAAGATTTCAGATGCGGTCCACTTTAATCTTGAAATAAGAGCCTTAAATAAGTGAGTTAACATGTGATTACTGATGTAAGCTATATACATGTTTCATACTTATGTAATTCTTATGAAGTAGCATAGGGTTATTCTCAGATTGTTTTGTTTTTAATTTGGGGATTGTGCTGTACTTCATACTTTGTGCACTTAGGTTCTCTTTTTCTATATGAATATTATGGTGTTGTTGTGTAATAAACTAAGAGATAAAACTTCCTACTAATAACACCCCACTTATATGCGAGAATCCTTAAGACCCCAATGATTTTTTTTAATTATGTCAGATGGTCCCTGTCTCTGTCATGTTATGTAAATATGTCTTATTTTATTTATTTATTTATTTTTTAATTAAATGTCCCCCGAGTACCAGTCAAGAAACCCCCCAAAACAAATTCCCTGTTCAGCTGATTCTTTCCCCAGACTCAACCAACACAGGCACCCTCATACCCCTTTTATACTATGCCTTTTGGAAATATAATAAAATTTGCTATGTGTTTTGTGTAAATTCAATGTTCCCATTGATTTTAATAGAATGGGTAAGGCAAAAAAAGAGGAAAAATTGCACTTTTCGCTGGAGTGCTATTTTTCAACGATTTTGGTTTGAGGTGAAAATGTTGGCCTATCTCTAGCTGTTAGTGGGACCATCAGTGAGTAGGAACTCCACCCCAATATTCCAAGCTTTGTACGAGGTTTAGAGTGGAATGAAGGCAGCCACTAGTTACTGTGCTAAAGACCAACTAGCTTGAAGTTTGGCCCTAAATGTGCATACTATGGGATAAGTATTCTGGGGCACTTGTACTAGGATAATGTCTTAAAATCATTTGAGCAGCTACACTTTGAATTTCCTATCCCAAATACTCTATTTTACTCGATCTATGACTCAGACATGCTCTTTAGACATAGTGCAGGGGTAACACCCCTGATGTTTCATTATTCTCATTTTCACAATTAATTGTGAAATCTTCAAAGAAACCAATTTCATCCCTATAGCAATGGTTGGAGACAGAGACAGAGAAGAGGGACTGTGTTTTACATAGAAGCTGGGAGTATGATGTTGGGAAACTTGAAGATTAGGAATGCGACATGGTAAGGTCTGGACCCTCACAGGTGGCTACTATAACTAGGCATCATTTAATACAACTAAAGATCCTATTACACACTAGTCAGACTTTTTAAGATAGGGAAATGCATGAATGCCTTAGATGTTGGTGAGTCAGGGTATCTTCAGTTTCTTAATTTTCTTAAACTGGGAATATCCACAATATCAAAAAAAAAAGCAGAGCGGACCATATCTATGGTGCTAGAACATCCACTTTATTTAACACCTAAACTGTGTATTTTGTCCAGCTGGTGAGATAGCTCAGTGGTAAATTCCCTGACTATGGAGCCTATTTAACCTTGATAAATGAGTACCATTGATTGGGTAATAAAAACACCTATTATTTCAGCTGCCGATTTGGTTAATTCCAAGAGCATGAGCTGAAAGTGCTTTGAGTCCCACTGGGAGAAAGGCGCTATATAAATACTAGTTATTGTTATTATTACCTGATGGTTAGAATTAAGCTGCAGATAAATCAGTGATCAGAGAGCTCCTGGTTATGGCAAGAAAGGTGGTGGCCATGAATGAGATGACAGATAGGGCTCCAGTGCATAAAGCATGGGTTCATTTAGTGTAACAGAATATCCCTCATTACAGACTTGTTTATTTACAAAGAGGCTCATTACAAAAGTTTGATAAAATATGGGGGACTGGTTGAGCCAGGGCACTTGGGACTACCTGAGACAGGTAAAACATCCTAAAAGGATCTAACACTACCAATAGGTACTGCACTTTTTAATTAGAAAACTTTGGTCAACTTTGAGAGGGCCTAATGGGCTGCAGTCCATCCTGGGGGGGGTGCCCCACATGGAGGGGGGAGGGAAGAGGGTAGTTATGGGTTAACTAGTTAATCTAGAATAGCAGGCTATGTTGATGTAAAACTCAGAGGGGTCAGGCTATGGTATTATTCATATAAAACCAATATAAGTTATTTTTGATCTATATTATGGCAGATATTTCAATACCAATGTCCTCAACTTTGCAAGTCTGTCATTTATGTCTGATCTTCTCGTTAATACTACTAATACTACTACTACTACTACTAATAATAATAATAATAATAATAATATTAATTAAAAAAAATATATATTCTGAATTTATGACATTTTTCATTTCTGCATCACAAGGTGTTCTTATTACATGTGTTGATATAGTTTTAGTCAATCTTATGCACAAAAATAGAGAGGAGCAAGTCTGGAGAAAGTGATCTGTACTGTGTGTGTGTCTTTATGTATATATAGAGCTATACATGTACACAGTGCTTTACATAAATAGTATTGGCCCAAAACAAAAAATACAGGAGAAGGATAAGAGCATCAGGCTAAAGTGATATTAGCAGGGGAAAGGACATTGAATAGAATCATACATTGAGAAGGGGACCCTGCCCAAACAGCTTACACTCTAATTAGTTATTGTGACTACATACAAAGTCAGTAGTAGGAACAGTATAAGGACAAGGATTTTGTAAAGGATATGGAGAATATTTGAATGTGAATGTCATTGTGCACATGTGAATATTGTTACTAAGATGGCTTCTTGAGCAGGTGTGTTTTTAAGAGATACTTGAAAGTGATGAGTGTGGACGATTGGTGAATGGTAATAGGGAGCTCATTCCAAAGTTGAGAGACAGCCAGTTAAAATGACTGAAGCCAAGAGATGGCTCAAGCTATGTAAAGAGTGGATAGAAGGAATCCTGGAGAAGAACTCAGTTAGGGGTAGGGGCGTAGCTAGTGATAAGAGCAGAAATGTAAGAGAGTGCTGAAAAAGAGAATAACTTAAAGGAGAAGAGAAGATTGTTGTATGAAATATGAGAATGTATTGGTATCCAAGAGAAGATGATAGGGGAGGTATCTAGAAGCAAGAGTATTTTATTCTTGTAGATGCATTAAGAACAGACTGAAGTGGAGAAAGATGAGAGACAGGAAGATCAAAGAGTAGAATGTTGGAAGAATCCAGTCTAGAGAGAATGAGGACTTGGGCAGTTGACATACATTTTGGCAATATTTTTAAGGAAAAAGCTGCAGGTTTTGGTGACAGCTTGGCTATGGGGAAGGGGGATGTCAAGACAGAGTCGGGTATAACACCAAGACAGTACACTTTAGTTACAGGGGGTTGGATACCTCTCTAGCATTAAAGAGATGAAAATACCAATTTAAATCAAATGAATATTTGGTATTTTTTATTTTCCCTTAAGGTGGCAATGGTTTGCTCCAGAATTGCTCCTGTTTTTTTTGTGCGTATTGTCCACTGTTATCAATAATGTTCCCTCTGTTACAATTTTCTAGACACTGAATGGCCAGCTTATTAAGTACATATACCTCATCCAAATAAATTACCAAATAAATGTACAATTCTGGACTACAGCATCTATCCCACATGATTAGAATGTGACTTTTAAATCCTAGAATCCTGGAGCATTAAACTATGCACCACATGTTCCTTTTCTAATATATGGACACTGCATATCTGCTGGGGGATTCAGCAGTCTAGTTGGTAGTTGTCTGGTGATCAGGGACAGCTTGTTTGTTGACTGCAGAGGCTGCCAGAGGGTGACATGAACTGCGTAGGGACCTACCTTAATCCGGTTAGAGACAATAGAGGATGGATTGTATGGGCCCACCTTTCTGTGGAACACTCCCAGTTTCTCTTGAAGTCCATGCCTAGATCATTGGTTGTTCTGAGGAACAAAGGATACTCTACCTGCTATTAGGTTGTGGTACCTAATAAATGGAACAATCAGTGTATAGATCTTGTCCAATAATCACATAATTTAAAACAAATTTCCCACAGTTCTTTCTTTTTCCTTATGCTTCTATAAGCATGGAAGGTATGTAATATGAATTAGTAAATTCAACCTGTATGTAGTGAATGGTGGTTGCCTAATAACACACTAAATCATAGTAACATAGTAAATTAGGTTGAAAAAAGACACAAGTCCATCAAGTTCAACCTTCGCCTCATACCTCAGAACTGAGAATTTTATAGCTTTCCTGCTACCAATTAAATTAGTCTTTATCAGACCTTCCTGATCAGCCTACTGATAAACAGTATAACTCTGTATGTTCCCTTTTGAAAGAAATGTATCTAATCTTCTCTTAAATGTACCCATTGTATCTGCCATAACTACCTCCCTGGGCAATGAATTCCACAATTCAACAGACCTTACCATAAAAAAACCCTTCCTCTGCTGAAGTTTAAACCTCCTTTCCGCTAATCTCAAGGGGTGTCCCCTGGTCACCTGATTAGGCCTTGGAATAAATAGCTCACTGCAGAGATCCTTGTATTGACCTCTCAGATACTTGTACAATGTGATAAGGTCTCCTCTTTGTCGTCTTTTCTCTAGAGTAAATAAACCAAGTTTGTTTAATCGTTCCTCATATGTCAAGTCCTTTACCTTAATTAATTTTGTTGCTCTCCGCTGTACCCTCTCTAGTTCTAGTATAGCCTTTTTCAGAACCGGTGCCCAAAATTGCACTGCATACTCAAGGTGAGGTCTTACCAATGATTTGTATAATGGCAAAATAATGTTATCCACTCTTGCTTCAATACTTCTTTTAATGCAAGACAGGACTTTGTTTGCCTTTGCTACTGCTGTTTGACACTGGTCACTGTTTCCAAGTCTGTAGTTGACAAGGATACCCAGGTCTTTTTCTAGCAACGAGTCACCTAAAATTATTCCATTAAGTTTATAAGTAGCCTTGGGATTGTTTCCTCCCAAATGCATGACTTTACACTTCCCCACATTAAACTTCATATTCCACATGTTTGCCCAATCTGACATTGTATGTAAGTCCCTCTGTAGACAGAAAATATTCTGTTCTGAATTAATGATCTTGCATAATTTAGTATCATCTGCAAATATTGATATTTTGCTTTCTATATCTATTTCCAGGTCATTTATAAACATGTTAAAAAGCAGCGGACCTAATACTGAACCCTGAGGTACTCCACTCTCCACTTTAACTGTACTAGAGAATTTTCCATTTACAACCACACACTGTTCCCTATCCTTCAGCCAATTTTGTATCCAATTGCAAAGGTTATCTCCTAGCCCCAATTTCCTTATTTTATACACCAGCCTTCTGTGTGGCACTGTATCCAATGCCTTTGCAAAGTCTATATATACTACATCTACTGCCTTGCCATTGTCAAGGTTGCTGATTACCTCCTCATAGAAGCTGAAAAGATTAGTTTGGCATGATCTATTCTTCATAAAACCATGTTGATTTGTGCTAATGATTTTATTTTTTTGTTGTAATCCTGAATATAGTCCCTTATTATCCCTTCTAACAGTTTTCCCACTACAGAGGTCAAACTCACTGGTCTATAATTCCCAGGTACTGTTTTAGTTCCCTTCTTAAATAGAGGCACTATGTTAGCTCTTCGCCAACCCTGTGGCACTGAGCCTGTGGTAATAGAATCTTTAAAGAGTAAATATAGGGGTTTTGCTAACACTGCACTAAGTTCCTGAAGAACCCTTGGATGTATACCATCAGGACCCGGTGCTTTGTCGGTCTTAATTTTGTTCAGTCTTCCCATGACATCTCCTTGAGTTAACCCAATATCTATTAATTGTATTGTTTTATTTGTTACTTGCGGAGGCTCTTCTACCATTCCTTGCTCCCTTGTATATACTGATGCAAAGAAAGTGTTTAAAACGTCGGCCTTTTCCTTATCCTCACTAACCAACTCACCCATCTCATTTTTGAATGGTCCAATGCACTCCCTCTTAAGTTTTTTGCTATCTATATATTTGAAAAACTTTTTTGGAATAGTCTTGCTTTCCCTTGCAATTCGAGTTTCATTATCTATTTTTGCTACCCTAATTGCCTTTTTGCAATCTTTGTTGCACTCCCTGTATTTTAAGAAAGATTGTCCAGTTCCTTCAGACTTAAATAATTTTTTTTCCTTGCCATTTCCTTCTTTACATGCGCAGTTAACCACATTGGCTGTGACTTACTTCTTTTGCATTTGTTCCCCATTGGTATATACTGTTGTGTACATTTCTGCAACCTAAATTTGAATTCTGACCATTTTTCCTCAGTATTTTTGCCTTTAAATAAAATATCCCAGTCTATGTGTTGCATTGAAGCCCTTAACAATTTGAAGTTAGCTTTTTTAAAATTAAGAGTTTTCGTTGAACTTATACATTTTTGCTTTGCCAGACTGATCTCAAATGTAACCATGTTGTGATCACTGTTTCCCAAATGTTCTCTTACCTTAATACTGGATACCATTTCTGTGTTATTAGTGAGCACTAGGTCCAATACATTGTTATTTCTTGTCGGCGCTTCCACCATTTGTGACATGTAGCTTTCACGAAGTGTGTTCAAAAACCTGCTACCCTTAGCACTCTGACAGGTCTCATTTTTCCAGTTGATATCTGGATAATTAAAATCTCCCATAATTATAGTATGCCCAAACTGGGCAGCTTTCCTCATTTGCAACAGCAGTTGGGCCTCATCATTGTCATCGATATTTGGTGGTTTGTAGCATATGCCCACCAACAACTTTTTTTTTTACCTTTTACACCACATTTAGTCTCGATTTCTACCCACATGGACTCCATATTTTGGCCAGTTTCCTCACTAATATCACCTCTCAAAACTGGATTTAGCTCTGTTTTCAAATATAAGCACACACCTCCCCCTTTTCTATCAATTCTGTATCTTCTAAACAGGGAATAGCCCTCTATATTTACAGTCCAGTCATGTGCATCTTTCCACCATGTTTCTGTTATTCCAGTTATGTCCAATTGCTCATTAACCGCCAGCAATTCTAGTCCTCCTATTTTATCTACCATACTTCTGCATTTGCTAGCATACAATTAATTTTGAAGTCTTTACATATATTAATCCCTAAAAGAAAAGTAACCAATATCCTCAGGGTTGAGCGTTCCTAATATCTTACAAACTTGACTGAATATTGAATAAAAAGTAAGTAATAATCAAAAATAGGTAATAAAATAGCCCATGCAATATACAGCATTTATCTACAATAATCCAAAAAGGAATTGGATAAGTACAAAATGTAATAGGTAAAACAATGATTAAGTCCAATAATATGGAACAAAATTACCACAAAAATGGAATGAAAAATGTGAGGATGGAATGAATATGGATGGAATGGCCAATGAATGGATATGTTAGTCCAATGGATGATGAAAGTTAATTGATTAAGTTCTTAGTCAGTGCTGCAGAGATCAATGAATAGTGGCCTTGTCCACTGGTAGCAATACTGGATCTGGAAACACTGAAAAACAGCGCACATGACAAGAAAAAATGTTCTAAGTGTAGCAATTTATTGAAACAAAGTAAAATTAAACAAATATATTGCACTCACAGTAGCCCATCTTGGGCTTTATGCACATCAACGTGTCTCTCTCCCTGAACAGCCAGCGAAATGCGTCCTCCTATGCTCCTGTGTGTAGGTCCTGGTAATTCTCGTGTGTTGGAAGGAAGAAAGGATGGATACGTGGTATATCTTTTATGGCATCGACTCACAAACTGCTCTTTTCTTCGATGTTAAGAACAATTAATAGTCCTTGAATTGTAAAAAGTACCACGCTGTTGCGGTGGAACGTGTCTGAGACGCCGTGTTCCCGGTACGCAGTCCAGGCAGGGGTGGAGGAAACTCACAGGGGGTGTGGAGACAAAGATACACCACGTATCCATCCTTTCTTCCTTCCAACACACGAGAATTACTGGGACCTACACACAGGAGCATAGGAGGACGCAGTTCGCTGGCTGTTCAGGGAGAGAGACCCGTTGATGTGCATAAAGCCCAAGATGGGCTACTGTGAGTGCAATATATTTGTTTAATTTTACTTTGTTTCAATAAATTGCTACACTTAGAACATTTTTTCTTGTCATATATTAATCCCTACATGCCTTTTTTCTACACCTTCATTTACTAGGAGTTCCTCCCTACTGACTAAATTTTTCCCCACCCTTTCTCCACACCCCTGGTCATTTACTTGGACCCAGTTCCTATCTGCTCTATCTACCCCATTTTTGCTATCTATACCCACCCACCCCCTTTCCTAGTTTAAAAGCTCCTCCAAGCTTCCTAGCATTCTCTCCCCTAACACAGAGGCTCCTCTACCATTTAGGTGCAATCCATCTTTTCCATATAGATTGTACCCAATCACTTTAGTAAATATATTCCCTTATTAACCCAACTGATTACTAGATTTTTTTGGCAAACAAAGGGATATATTTGAGTAATATGGAAAAAATCTGTATTATAGTATCCTTCTGAGCAAAACATGCTGAGATATTTATTTTTCAAAAGTTATTGCTGCACAAACTTTAATTTAATTGGATGTGGTGACTGCGTGGCCTGAAATTATTCTTTGGTGCTGTTGCTGCAGTAGCCTATAGAGGGTTGATTGCACCAACAATAGCTGTACATAGATTACTTTAGGAACAACAACAACAAACAAATTTCAGGCCATTGCATAACTTCACCTAATAATACAAATTTAAGCTGAAATAACTTTTGACTAAAGCATCTATCAACAGTGGACTTACCCTTGTTTTACACAGCAGGATAAACCCTGCAATACATATATATATATATATATATATATATATATATATATATATATATATATATATATTCCATATTAAATGATTCAGTACTGTTATATAAACCTAACTGCATAATGCAAATTTCATTACCACGCGCTTTATGGAAAATCATAAAATCCTCCTATAGTGCATAAAGTATTATAATGGTGCTGTTACATAGGATAAGATGTTATATTAGGTCAAGTGGGAAAACACCCCATTTGTCACCATGTGAGGAATAATAAAGTAGGGATGGATATCTTATTAAAATATGATTTACATTTCCTATTGTTATATTAAGCAGGAATTTGCTAAATTAGTAAGCCATTATGCTTTTCTGTTCTGCATCCATTCTAGGTCAGAAGTATAAACATTAGCATACATTCCAGCATCCCATGCAGAAGATGCTACTGAAGTAGATTTAATCATCAACATTTTTTTCAAAGTATATGGGGGACTCATTAGGGTGATGGATGACAGTACTGAAAGCATTAGCACATTCCTAAGCTTGACAATAGTCACTGATCTTTTTATTTCTATAGCTACAGCTGTGTTATTATGTGTACATGACATACAGACTAAGCAAGGTTATTGTACATATCATTGCTTCACAATATATTGGATACCTGAAGGGGTTAAAAGCCTTATTTAATTTGAAGGGAACTGGGGAATTGTATTTGTCCCCATTAATGCAGATGATTTGCTCAAAAATATTTCTAACTTTTCATAGTAAATCAGCCTTATTATATAATCTGTTCTCTGGAGTCTGGGCCCTAATTATTCTGCTAATAATGTTCCAGAAAAAACAGTGAACCAGATATAAGTGCAATAAATATAAACATCTGTATCAATGGTTCTTATGTAACAGGTATAATTTAACCCCTTTTAACGCCACAGTATTTGTGATGATCCTAGCACTCCATGGGTGAATGATCACAGCATCACAGCACACCTCATGGCTCACTGTGTTCAAGTCGGGGAGATTGTAACTGCTCCAGGATTGGAGCAGTTAGTTCCAGCCGTTCCCTTGTGGTGCAACACATGTGATCACTGTTACAGTGATCACATGCAAATGGAGCCACATGACAAAAGCAAAGTTCCTAAAACATTGTTTTTGTCACTTTTCTCTGCCTTTCTCATCCTCACTCTGATCATGATCATAAGGCAGAGAAAGGAAGAGAACATGCCACCAAAAGCGTCAAATGGCAAAGGAGAAGGGCACTTTTACTTTAAGTGTTGATGCTGGGGCTCGACTGGTGAGTACAACATTATTTACTTAAAGACCAAATTATGTAGATGAATACATTACTTAGAGCAAAATCAAAGTATTTTATTTACACAGACTTATTTCTAAACATATACTGAAGTTTAAAAAAGCATGTGAGTTTTACTGCTTTTAAGCAATTTGATGCTCTTATATACACACTATATAGTCTGATCTCCTAAAAAGAGGGTCAGCAGGGTAGGAAAGAGGCACTTAGGGATCTGGTTCTCAAAGAGGGACATAGCCCCTTAAAAATGGACACTTGGGAGATATGAACAAATGTTCCCACTTTGTTCAGTCCCTTTAAAAAAAAAAAAAAAAAAAAAAAAAAAAAAAAGACACTAACTGAGCAAAAATTGTCAAGGAAAACCTGTAAAAATGTTTTTTTTCAATATTTTTAACTTTTTAAGTCCTACTTATCCTTAAAAAACAGGATATAATTTATGTGGGTGTATTAAATGAATTAGAGGGAAAATATGGCTGAACAAAGTCCTCTAGTGTAAAAAAAAAGCCTGGTCACCAAGAGGTTAAAAGCCTCATGAAAGTTTCCATATTTTATTTGCAATTAGAGCATGTTTTTTACTCATGAATGCCAAGTGCACAGATGAGCATGGGCACTCACTGATGTTTATCACTCATTTAGGAATAACCAAGTACAAAGCAAGTGCACCAGAGAATTAACACATATCCAAACTCCCTGTTCTCAGTCAGTATGCTCAATCCTTCATAAATAGCCTTTGGGTATTTATGAATGATTGTACGCTCCTAGTAGTGGAGAGCAGCTTATCGGCACAGCAGTTAATGTTTTCTCTGCAGCTTGTTAAGACCTCCCCAAATGAAATTCTGCATAATAACTCTGCTAGACCAGCTGTACACATTAGGAAGGTAAAAATAATAATATTGTAATTTCAACCATACTTATTGTTTTAATTGATATATTAGGATTCAACAGCAAGATGAATCCAAAAGAAAGTAGACAAAGGATAGCTTATAAGGCTAGTTTAGCTTCCTAAAATTATGTTTTCCTTACCACTTGCATGCACATAGTTTCCTTTGGCCTGCTGGATAGGGATGGGCAAAAATCTTTGCCTCAAACCAAATTGGGGAAAAATGGCACTTTCTGTCTGGCTGAAAATTTCCCCCAAAAAGTGCAGTTTTTCAGCTTTTTTCGACTAGCTTATTGCATTCAAAACAATGGGAAGACTGAATTTACGCACAACACATAACACATTTTATTTTATTTCCTAATTCCTATATGTATGGTATAAAAGGGTCTGAGGCTGTCTGTGTTGGTGGAGTCGAAGGAAAGAATCAGTTGAACAGATGTTTTTTTTAGGTGCAGTTCAAAGGTTTCTTGGCTTTGCGAATTACTACAGGTGTTTTATTCACATGCCTTAACCTGCAAGAATGCAGATCCCAGTAAATGGTCCTCAGCAGCACTGGCAGCCTTCAGACGTTTGAAGGAAGCCTTCACCTCCTATCCTCTGCTACCCTGATCCTAGTCAGCCTTTTGTGGTAGAGGTGGACTCTTCGGAGTTAGTGTCACAGCTTGATCACTACTGGTCAGTTTCCTGAACTCTGCCTCTGTCACAGCTTGGTTTTTACTGGTCAGTTCCTGGAACCTTGCCCTTAATGGTCATTGGTGTTTCTAGGCTTATATGAACCCTGGATACTAGAATCCAGCACACAATTATTTGAGCTTGTTTGTTTTTGAAGTGCTCTGTGTTTTTGGCTTGATCCTGAGACTACTCTGGTTCTTATCCCTTGGCTCCATTTTTCGGCCTCATCTTTCGGCTTTCCTCTGATATAGTTGTTGCTTCTGTTGACTACGGCTCTCCTTTTTGTACTATCCACTCCTGGTAACCCAGCCTGTCTGACCCCGCTTTCCTATGTCTCACCTCTGCCAGAGCTCTCTCGCTCTCTTCATTCAGCTTGCTCTCTCTCCTCTGCTTTCACTACTCTGTGGGATGGCCTAGCCTAGAGACTGGCATCCCACACAGCCGACCAACCTTATTTGTGTCTCCTCTCCCTAGAGCATCGCATCCTAGCCAGTTGGGCTGTTCTACCAGCTGGCAGGACCTGGTCCTCGTGGGTAGTAGCGATTTTCTGTGCGCTGGTTTGGACAGCTTAGAGGGTGATTGAAGGGAGGTTTGGCTTAAAGGGTAGGCTGTGGTTTGGGGCTCCCTCTGGTGGCAAGCAGAAAATACCTAGCCCTTGTTAGTTCTCCTCCGTGGATAGCCCAGAGTAGGCATCACTAGTGGTAACCTTGGATGGTCTTTTGGGGCTTTTAAGTTGGGATACTAATAGTTCAGTATCTCCCTGGGATACTTCTCTCTACTTCAGTATCTCCCATTGCAGAGCACTAGTCTTTGGTCCTCTAGCCCATCCCTGGACTCAGCTATACGTTCCTTTCTGCCCATCCTCAGGGCATTACTGTATAGCAGTCTTAGCCTGCTCATTTGCACCCATCCTCAGGGCATTACTGTATTGCAGTCTTATCCTGCATCTCCATGCCAACCTCAGGGCATTGTTGAATAGCAGTCTTAGCCTGTTCCTTTGTGCCCATCCTTGGGGCATTACTGTATTGCAGTCTTATCCTACATCTCCATGCCCATCCTCAGGGCACAGTTTAATAGCAGTCTTAGCCTGCTCATTTGTGCCCATCCACAGAGCAGTACTGTGTTGCAGTCTCATCCTGCATCTTGGTGCCCATGCTCAGGGCATTGTTGAATAGCAGTCTTAGCCTTCTCATTTGAGCCCATCCTCAGGACATTACTGTATTGCAGTCTTATTCTGCATCTCCTTGCCCACAGTTGGGTAACCTGTCAACGCTGTTCCAGTACTCCACCTCCTCCTGAGGTGGGGTTGTGTCACCTCTGCAATAGGGTCCTCTCCTCTGATTACTTCCGGTTCCAGCACCCTATATTCCTATCCAGGCCAGGGTTCAGGCTCAACCGTGGTCAGGCATCTGGCTTCGTGGCCAGAATCTTTATTTCAGCCTCGGCCGCAGCAAGGGATTATAGGGACTGGCAACGCACCCAAACTACAATCACCAGCTACGTACCCAAGCATCAAAGAATCAACAACCAAACAAACAAACAAACAATTTGGAGCCATGCTGTCCCAAAGGGACTCCACTACTAGCAGGCTACAACCTTGTGCATATATTTCCCGGCATTTCTTGCCTGTCAAGAGAAACTACAATGTGGGCAATAGGGAAATGTTAGCCATCAAGTTTGCTCTGGAAGATTGGAGGCATTTACTTGAAGGCACTATCTCTCTGGTCACAATTCTCACTGCCCACAAGAATAAGCAGTTTCTAGAGTCACCTCAATGTCAAGACAAGCAAGATGGGTGCTTTTTTTTACAAGGTTAAATTTTGCAATCTCCTATCAGCCTGGTTCTAAGAAGATCAAGGTGGGTGCCTTATCTCACCAGTTCCCTACCACACCAACCTTGCATCCTGACCCATCTTGCCAAAAGAGAGATTTGTCCACGCCATTTCCTCCAAGACCTCATTAAAATCCAGGAAGCTCAAGTTTCAAATCTTGCTCTGGCCTTCAAACCCAACATTTTGTGTGTTCCACCCCAGTTTAGGGTGGAAGTGTTACGGTTTTCTGACACTCAGACCAAGGTTAGAAATAAAACATAGTTTTATTGAGATAAAATAAGGAACAGTGCCCCTGGAGGCCAGAATCGGTATTACAGTGAGGTAAGTAATGGATAATATACAGGCCCAATATAGCAGGAGCAGGTAGAATATACCAGAAATACAGATAAGGGTTAATGCTCAAACAGGTATTCAGTCTCTGTGGTGGTGATTAGTAGTGTTGAGCGAGCATGCTCGGCCGATGCTCGGATCGGCTCGAGCATCGCTCTGCTCGGCACATGGCGGTACTCGTACGAGTACCGCATGTGCTCGCCCGCCATGTTCGGGTCTCCTCCCCGCACGTTTTGCGGCTGCTGCGCAGCCAATAAACGTGCAGGGAGGCTCTGACATCGGTGTAATGCCAGCAGCCATGTTGGCTGCTGGCATTACACTGATTGGCTGGCCAGAACCCGTGGTCGGGTGCTGTATAGCACCTGACCATCGAGTTCGGCTCAGTCTTAGCCAGGGAGAGCTGAGGATAGGAAGGGAAAGGCAGTGTAGGGAGGAAAACAAGCAAAATTGTGAAAAAAAAGAACCAAAAGTCCTTTTTAGGACTACTGTGTGTGGGGGCAGCAGGTTATTTTGTGTGGGGGGGAAAAAAAAAAAAAAAAAAAAAAACATATATTCTGTTTAGTGTGCAAAGTTGCAGATTAGAGCACATTCTGTTTAGTGTGCACAGTTGCAGATTAGAGCACATTCTGTTTAGTGTGCAAAGTTGCAGATTAGAGCACATTCTGTTTAGTGTGCAAAGTTGCAGATTAGAGCACATTCTGTTTAGTGTGCAAAGTTGCAGATTAGAGCACATTCTGTTAAGTCTTCAAACTAAAATATCAAAGTCACATATTCCATTCAGTGTGCGTCACCGCAGTTTAGCAGCACATTCTGTGTACTGTGCAGAGTTGCAGAATAGGAAGAAATACTGTTAAGTCTTCAAACTAAAATATCAAAGTCACATATTCCATTCAGTGTGCTTCGCCGCAGTGTAGCAGCACATTCTGTGTACTGTGCAGAGTTGCAGAATAGGAGGAAATACTGTTAAGTCTTCAAACTAAAATATCAAAGTCACATATTCCATTCAGTGTGCTTCGCCGCAGTTTAGCAGCACATTCTGTGTACTGTGCAGAGTTGCAGAATAGGAAGAAATACTGTTAAGTCTTCAAACTAAAATATCAAAGTCACATATTCCATTCAGTGTGCTTCGCCGCAGTGTAGCAGCACATTCTGTGTACTGTGCAGAGTTGCAGAATAGGAAGAAATACTGTTAAGTCTTCAAACTAAAATATCAAAGTCACATATTCCATTCAGTGTGCTTCGCCGCAGTTTAGCAGCACATTCTGTGTACTGTGCAGAGTTGCAGAATAGGAAGAAATACTGTTAAGTCTTCAAACTAAAATATCAAAGTCACATATTCCATTCAGTGTGCTTCGCCGCAGTGTAGCAGCACATTCTGTGTACTGTGCAGAGTTGCAGAATAGGAAGAAATACTGTTAAGTCTTCAAACTAAAATATTAAAGTCACATATTCCATTCAGTGTGCTTCGCCGCAGTGTAGCAGCACATTCTGTGTACTGTGCAGAGTTGCAGAATAGGAAGAAATACTGTTAAGTCTTCAAACTAAAATATCAAAGTCACATATTCCATTCAGTGTGCTTCGCCGCAGTGTAGCAGCACATTCTGTGTACTGTGCAGAGTTGCAGAATAGGAAGAAATACTGTTAAGTCTTCAAACTAAAATATTAAAGTCACATATTCCATTCAGTGTGTGTCACCGCCGTTTAGCAGCCTATTCTGTGTACTCTGCACAGTTGCAGAATAGTAAGAAATACTGTTAAGTTTTCAAACTCAAATATTAAAGTCACATATTCCATTCAGTGTGTGTCACCGCCGTTTAGCAGCCTATTCTGTGTACTCTGCACAGTTGCAGAATAGTAAGAAATACTGTTAAGTTTTCAAACTCAAATATTAAAGTCACATATTCCATTCAGTGTGTGTCACCGCCGTTTAGCAGCCTATTCTGTGTACTCTGCACAGTTGCAGAATAGTAAGAAATACTGTTAAGTTTTCAAACTCAAATATTAAAGTCACATATTCCATTCAGTGTGTGTCACCGCCGTTTAGCAGCCTATTCTGTGTACTCTGCACCGTTGCAGACTAGGAAGAAATACTGTTAAGTTTTCAAACTCAAATATTAAAGTCACATATTCCATTCAGTGTGTGTCACCGCCGTTTAGCAGCCTATTCTGTGTACTCTGCACAGTTGCAGAATAGGAAGAAATACTGTTAAGTTTTCAAACTCAAATATTAAAGTCACATATTCCATTCAGTGTGTGTCACCGCCGTTTAGCAGCCTATTCTGTGTACTCTGCACAGTTGCAGAATAGTAAGAAATACTGTTAAGTTTTCAAACTCAAATATTAAAGTCACATATTCCATTCAGTGTGTGTCACCGCCGTTTAGCAGCCTATTCTGTGTACTCTGCACAGTTGCAGAATAGTAAGAAATACTGTTAAGTTTTCAAACTCAAATATTAAAGTCACATATTCCATTCAGTGTGTGTCACCGCCGTTTAGCAGCCTATTCTGTGTACTCTGCACAGTTGCAGAATAGGAAGAAATACTGTTAAGTTTTCAAACTCAAATATTAAAGTCACATATTTCATTCAGTGTGTGTCACCGCCGTTTAGCAGCCTATTCTGTGTACTCTGCACAGTTGCAGAATAGTAAGAAATACTGTTAAGTTTTCAAACTCAAATATTAAAGTCACATATTCCATTCAGTGTGTGTCACCGCCGTTTAGCAGCCTATTCTGTGTACTCTGCACAGTTGCAGAATAGTAAGAAATACTGTTAAGTTTTCAAACTCAAATATTAAAGTCACATATTCCATTCAGTGTGTGTCACCGCCGTTTAGCAGCCTATTCTGTGTACTCTGCACCGTTGCAGACTAGGAAGAAATACTGTTAAGTTTTCAAACTCAAATATTAAAGTCACATATTCCATTCAGTGTGTGTCACCGCCGTTTAGCAGCCTATTCTGTGTACTCTGCACAGTTGCAGAATAGTAAGAAATACTGTTAAGTTTTCAAACTCAAATATTAAAGTCACATATTCCATTCAGTGTGTGTCACCGCCGTTTAGCAGCCTATTCTGTGTACTCTGCACAGTTGCAGAATAGTAAGAAATACTGTTAAGTTTTCAAACTCAAATATTAAAGTCACATATTCCATTCAGTGTGTGTCACCGCCGTTTAGCAGCCTATTCTGTGTACTCTGCACAGTTGCAGAATAGTAAGAAATACTGTTAAGTTTTCAAACTCAAATATTAAAGTCACATATTCCATTCAGTGTGTGTCACCGCCGTTTAGCAGCCTATTCTGTGTACTCTGCACCGTTGCAGACTAGGAAGAAATACTGTTAAGTTTTCAAACTCAAATATTAAAGTCACATATTCCATTCAGTGTGTGTCACCGCCGTTTAGCAGCCTATTCTGTGTACTCTGCACAGTTGCAGAATAGTAAGAAATACTGTTAAGTTTTCAAACTCAAATATTAAAGTCACATATTCCATTCAGTGTGTGTCACCGCCGTTTAGCAGCCTATTCTGTGTACTCTGCACAGTTGCAGAATAGTAAGAAATACTGTTAAGTTTTCAAACTCAAATATTAAAGTCACATATTCCATTCAGTGTGTGTCACCGCCGTTTAGCAGCCTATTCTGTGTACTCTGCACAGTTGCAGAATAGTAAGAAATACTGTTAAGTTTTCAAACTCAAATATTAAAGTCACATATTCCATTCAGTGTGTGTCACCGCCGTTTAGCAGCCTATTCTGTGTACTCTGCACAGTTGCAGAATAGTAAGAAATACTGTTAAGTTTTCAAACTCAAATATTAAAGTCACATATTCCGTGTAAGATGAAGAAGGCGGGTAAAAAGGGACGGGGAAGTGGACGTGATCCTGATAGTTCAGGGCGCGGGTCAGGATGCGGAGAAACTGTGCCTGGTGCCAGAGCACAAGAAAGAAAGACATCCACCATACCTAGCTTCATGTCTAATTTTACAGGGCGTCGCAGGACATCACTTTCGAGGTCCGACCACTGCGAACAGGTGGTCGGTTGGATGACAGCTGATACTGCTTCCAGTCGGTTAAGCACCACCCTGTCTTCCACCAAGTCCACTCTCAGTAGCCAAGAGTCTGGTCAACATAATCCTCACTCTGATCATCCTTCCTCCCACCATACACGGTCTGGTCAAAGAAGTGATCCCATACTGGGATATAGTGAGGAGCTCGTCTCATCACCAATCCTTCATTTGACCCTCTCTCCAAGCACGCTTGCAGAGGAACATGACATCTTGTGCCCTGATTCACAACCTCTAGAGGCTACCCAATCACAAGAAGATGACAGATGTGAACGGCATTTAAGGTCAAAGGAAGTAGTGGATGATGATGATGATGATGAGACACAGTTGCCATTAAATCAACCACTATTTCCGTCTCAAGACCTTGTTGAGAAGAATGTTATACAGTTGTCAATGACTGAGTATGTGGTGGGATCAAGACTTGAGGAGGATGATCAGAGTGAGGAAGTGGAGGAGGACTTGGTGGACGATGAGGTGACTGACCCCACCTGGGAAGGTGTAGAGCCGAGCGATGACAGCAGTCCTGAGGGTGAGCCATCTGCAGCACCGCAACAGGCTGGAAGAGGCAGTGGTGTGGCTACAGAAAGAAGGCGGACCGCACCAAACCGGCCCGCAAATGTTCCACGGAGCACCCCCTTGCGTAAATCTACCTTGCCAAAGGGTAGGTGTTCCGCGGTATGGCGTTTTTTTAAGGAAAGTGCGGACGACAAAAGAATTGTAGTTTGCAACCTGTGCCACACCAGAATGAGCCGAGGCATGAACACTAGAAACCTCACCACCACCAGCATGATCCGACACATGGCATCCAAGCACCGTAGTAAGTGGGAGGAACGCCTGGATCGCCCATCTGTGTCTGCAGGCCACACCACTGCCTCCTCTTCCCCTGTTTTCGGTGCCGGCCAATCGCCTGTTGAAGGCGCAGGCCCGCATACCTCCCGCCCTGCACCTGTAGCATCTGAAGCACCATCAGCGACCACATCCACTTCCCTGTCCCAGCGCAGCGTCCAAATGTCGTTACCCCAGGCATTTGAGCGCAAGAGAAAGTACCCAGCCACCCACCCACAGGCCATAGCACTAACCTCACACCTTTCCAAATTACTGGCCATCGAAATGCTGCCATTTAGGCTTGTGGACACTGAGTCCTTCCGCAGCCTGATGGCAGCAGCTGTCCCTCGGTACGCGGTCCCCAGCCGCCACTACTTTTCCCGGTGTGCCATCCCCGCATTACACCACCATGTGTCCCGTAACATCACCCGTGCCCTGACCAACGCAGTTACTGGGAAGGTCCACTTAACGACTGACACATGGACAAGTGCTTGTGGCCAGGGACGCTACATTTCCCTGACGGCACACTGGGTGAATGTCGTGGAGGCTGGGAGCGACTCGGACCCTGGGATGGCACGGGTGCTACCCACGCCGAGGATTGCGGGCCCTACCTCCATCAGGGTTTCCGCCAGCACCTACGTTATTGGCTCCTCCTCCTCCGTTTCCACCTCCGAATTCTCTACACGCAGCGCCACTCCCCCATCAGCCAGTAGCTGGACGCAGTGTAGCACTGCAGTGGGGAAGCGTCAACAGGCGTGCTGAAGCTGATCTGCCTTGGGGACAAACAGCACACGGCCTCAGAGCTGTTGCAGTGGATTAGTCACCAGACCGAGCAGTGGCTCTCGCCACTCAACCTGCAACCAGGTATGGTTGTGTGTGATAATGGGCGTAACTTGGTGGCGGCTTTGGAGCTCGGCAAGCTCACACACGTACCATGCCTAGCGCATGTATTTAATTTAGTGGTGCAGCGATTTCTAAAAACCTACCCCAATGTGCATGATCTCTTGACCAAGGTGCGCCGCGTGTGTGCACATTTCCGTAAGTCATCTACAGCTTCGGCCGGCCTGTTGAAGCTGCAGCAGCGCTTACAATTGCCAGCTCACCGGCTGCTGTGTGACGTGAGCACGCGCTGGAACTCCACCTTCCACATGTTGGCCCGGCTTTGTGAGCAGCAGAGGGCAGTAGTGGAGTACCAGCTGTTACACGGTCGTCGCCTCTCCGTTCAACTTCCTGTAATCAGAAGTGAGGAGTGGGAATGGATGTCAGACCTCTGCAAGGTTTTACGCAATTTTGAGGAATCGACACAGATGGTGAGCGGCGATAACGCTATTATCAGTGTCACCATCCCACTTCTGTGTCTACTGAAACGCTTGCTGCTCACAATTAAAACCGACGCTTTGCATGTGGAAGAGGTGGAAATGGGGGAGGAAGAGCTTACACAAGGTGATAGCCAGAGCACCCTCACTTCGTCTTCTCAGCGACAATTGGAGGAGGCGGAGGAGGAGGAGGAGGAGGAGGAAGACACGGTTGCCTCCGCTACAGAGGGTAGCCATGGAACTTTAGTTCCATCTCTTCAGCGTGGGTGGGCAGAAGAGGAGGAAGAGGATGAGGATATTGAGAGTCATCCTCCTGGTGAGGACAGCGAAATCTTGACTGTTGGTACTCTGGCACACATGGCTGACTTTATGTTAGGCTGCCTTTCCCGTGACTCACGCGTTATACGCATTTTAAACAACACGGATTACTGGGTGTTCACCCTTCTGGACCCCCGCTACAAAGAGAATTTCTCATCTCTCATTCCTCCGGTGGAGAGGACAAGCAAAATGGTGCAATACCAGAAGGTTCTTGTTGAAAAATTGCTCCAAAATTTTCCATCTGACAACGCTGGCGGCAGAGTACGTGCTACCTTGGCCAACAGAGAAGGGGAGAAAAGGGGAGCACACAGCAGTTCTGACAAAGGCAGGGCAACACTCTCCAAGGCGTGGGACACCTTCATGACACCCAGCCAGCACCCTCACCCTGATGCGCAGCCTAGTGTCACAAGGAGGGAAAAGTTTTGGAAGATGGTGAAGGAGTACGTAGCAGACCGTGTCAGCGTCCTCAATGATCCCTCTGTGCCTTACAACTACTGGGTGTCCAAGCTGGACACGTGGTATGAACTGGCACTCTACGCCTTGGAGGTGCTGGCCTGCCCTGCCGCCAGCGTTCTGTCTGAGCGGGTATTTAGTGCTGCTGGTGGCATCATAACAGATAAGCGTATCCGCCTTTCCACCGACAATGCTGATAGGTTGACACTTATAAAAATGAACAAGGCCTGGATTTCCCCTGACTTCTCCACTCCACTGGAGGAAAGCCCCGGGGGAACATAAACTCACTTTATATATGTTATTTACAATGATGGGAATACTCTGTATTCCCATTCACCCCTTCCACCCAAAAAACGGGTATATGGTTGACTCTTAATCTTCTCATCCTCCTCCTCCTCTTCCATATGCCCTGGGATATAATTTTTATATAGGGCCAGCTCACCAGCGGGCCCTGTGATATAATTTTTATATAGGGCCAGCTCACCAGCGGGCCCTGTTTGACAATTTTTATATAGGTCAGCTCACCAGCGGGCCTTCTCATATAATGTTTTATTGGGTCAGCTCTCTAGCGGGCCCTCTCATATAATGTTTTATAGCGTCAGCTCACTAGCGGGCCTTCGCATATAATGTTTAGGATGGTCAGCTCTGCAGCAGACCCTCACCCATAATGTTTTAGATGGTCAGCTCAGCGCACGTTTCCCTCTTAATCGTGGCCTCAGTTCTGAAAATCAAGGAAATTTTTGGGAGAATTTGCCTCTGCGCACGTTTCCCTCTTAATCATGGCCTCAGTTCTGAAAATCAAGGAAATTTTTGGGAGAATTTGCCTCTGCGCACGTTTCCCTCTTAATCATGGCCTCAGTTCAGAAAATCAAGGAACTTTTTGGGAGAATTTGCCTCTGCGCACGTTTCCCTCTTAATCATGGCCTCACTTCAGAAAATCAAGGAAATTTTTGGGAGAATTTGCAGATGATATACAAGTAAATATACAGCAAATATTGTTTGGTAACAATTTTTCGCCTAAAGTCGTTTTTATTTTCCTTTTTGTGTGTTTTACGGTCAGTCTGTAAAAATGGCGTACTACGGGCGAAAGATCGTTCCCAGCAGCGATGTTGGAGTCCAAGATGCATCCAGACATCCTCCCTATGCTGTCCCTGAACCATTTCTGTGGTGTTTCCATCCTTTTCTGCCCTTTTCCTATGGACCAGGCACCCTCCCCTCATCAGAGCAGGGGGTGCCTGGTGTAATGCTCGAGTCCTCCCATTGACTTCAATGGGGCTCGGGTGCTCGGCCGAGCACTCGAGCCTCCGGGGGCGCTCGGTCAGAGCACCCGAACACCCGAGCATTGGGGTGCTCGCTCATCACTAGTGATTAGCCAATGCTCGGTGCATAAACAGTCCCAGTAGTAGTAGTGCAGCAAGCAAGCTAAAGCAGTGCAACTGAACTGAATCACAACCAGATAGCTGTATTGTAATGTCTAATAGTATAGCAAGGACCAACTGGAGCTGGAGCCAATACCCCTACTTGGGTGAAGTAACGGAGGAGAGACACTGCCAGAGACAAAGGAGCCAGATACAGGAGCACCCCTAGGTGCGGTAAAGGAGGAAACGCTGCATATGCAAATGGGACCGGAGCCAAGAGCACCCCTTAGGTGCGGTAACGGAGGAGACACTGCACAAGCCAATACACCGTGAGCCAAACACACTTCCAGGTGCGATCTGATGGAACAACACTGTGAGCGAGAGGAGACCAGAGCCAAAGCACCCTTCCGGTGCCGGAACAGAGCAACACACTGACAGAGTACTGGAATGCCCAATAGCACCACGCGGTGCGACAACTCCTAGGAAACAAGCACCTAAAGAAAGGTACTGCTCTGCAGTGGTAACGGATAGGCTCGGTGATGGAGGCAAAAGCTCAACAAGTGTTAAATGGCTCAGGATGGGAGGCAACAAACTTGGCAAGTGTATACAGACAGGCTCGGTAACGGAGGCAACCAGCACAGCAAGTGTTCTCAGACAGACTCGGTAACAACGGCTATAGCTCGGCAAGTACTCTCTGACAGGCTCGGTAATGGAGGCAACAAATGGGCTCAGTATCGGAGGCCACAGTAACACAGGAGGTGTGATCAGTCAGTGCAACCTGCGAGCAGGCTCAGAATGTCACCAGGCAGGAACATCAGACAGGACCGGATGAATCACGGAGCAGGAATGTCAGCCAGAACCGGGTCAATCACGTAGCAGGAAGTCAGCCAAAGCCGGGTCAATCATGGAGCAGGAAAGTCAGCCAGAACCGGGTCAATCACGGAGCAGGAAGTCAGCCAGAGCCGGGTCAATCACGGAGCAGGAACGTCAGCCAGAGCCGGGTCAATCACGGAGCAGGAATGTCAGCCAGAACCGGGTCAATCACGGAGCAGGAACAGCAGAGTAGTCAGACGAGCCGAGTCGGTACACAGGAACGCAGGAACACAGCAACAAAGGCGCAGGAACGGGAACAGCACGAAAGGGCACCTGACAGGTGCCATAGGCCCAGTATATAAAGGGACACCCTGGGCGGGCCAATCAAGCTCCGCCAATGGAAGAGCACCACCACAAAGAGTAACAAGGAATCACGGGGACTGTGATAGGAAGTCCTAACTTGGGTACATTCTTCCTCCTCTTCAAGGCTCCTCAGAATAATACAGACCCAGGAACTCATGGAGAGGCAGTTCTGATAGTCTAAGCTCGCTATGGATGGCAAGGACTTTGTTAGAGCCTGTATCTTCTGTGCTCAGAACAAGTCTCCTCCTCCACATCTGACAACCTGTGCTACGAGTTCATACAATGTTAACCTTTTTAAGCGGCCCTGGGGTATCATCACCGGTCTTTGCCAGTTACTCCCTTCACTGGGGTACCTGCTGCAGAAACTATGGTGAATGATCTTCAAGTCCATTGATCCTCCATTGTGAATCGTTTAGAGTCATCAGCCTCACATTTCAAGTGGTTGGCTGACAAGCATCACAAAACACCACTAGCTTTGGAACCTGGAGATAGAGTTTGGTTATACACCAGACATTTATGTCTTTGCCAGCCTTCAGCCAAGTTTGTACCACGTGTCATTGGTCCATTCCGCATCAAGAAGTGGCTGTCTCCAGTTTCTTTTGTGCGTGACTTACCCCGCTCCATGAAAATTCTGCCTGTATTCCACGTTTAACTACTGAAACTGGTGGAACGTAACAGATACTCCAAGGACTCTCATCCACTGTCTCCTGTCCAGGTTCAAAACCACCAGGAGTTTGAGGTTGTGAAGGTCCTCTACTCTAGTCTATTCTGAAGTTGTCTCCAAAATTTACTGTAGTGGAAAGGTTACGGACCTGAGGAAAGCTCCTGGATCCCAGCCTCCCAGGTGAATGCATCCTCTCTGGTCCAGACTTTTCACTGAAGGCTTCCCAGGAAATCTGGTCACCCGGAGGGCTCCCGTTGATGGGGGGGCACTGTCACCACGTTTATGAGTTCTCTACCCCTCTCATTCATGATTGAGAGATTATCTTTTAAGAACTTCCTCTTTCTGGCTTCCTGTACCTGATCTTCAAACTTCTCTGCATTCCTGGATCCTTGATTTATGCTCTCATTGTTCCTGTTATGACCTTTGGCTTGCTTCCAACCACCCACTCTGTTATCAACCTTGCTGTATTGATCTGCTGTTCATGACCTGGCTTATCTCTTCACCCTGCTTCTTCTACTGTTCTCCCAGCTTGACCTTGGCTTGTGACTCAGACTACTCTGCTTCTCATCACCTCAAGAGCTTGCTGGATGACCTCCGACTTAACCCTCCTCCATCTGCTGTGAGTCAGATTGATCCCGGTCTCTACTTCGGCAGATAGATCTCCTGCAGGTCCAGACAGCTTTCTTTAGCCTGTGAGATTGATCCCAGAATACGCGGCAGGTAGATCTCCGACTGGGCCTAGCAGTACCTGAATTGCCTGTCGTTTAGATCCCAGCCATTCTGTTGTTATACCTTCTGACTACCACTAGACTTCCAGTCAGACTCTGAGGAGTCTGTAATCTCTGACATTGACTATTAGTTGGATCCAGGGAGTAACTGAATCTGCAACCTCAACCTGCAGTCAGACACCGTGTTGTGCCTAAGCATGGACATTGATTTCAGATCAGTGCCAACAGGATCATAACTCTGCTGCCTCACTCACCTAGCCACTCTACTAGACTCTCCAGAACCATGATCTCTGCTGGTGAGTTCCAGAGGTGAATCATTCTTCCAGTATCCTCTTCATGTTATCTAAGACATTAGATTGTTTTTCAACTTTGTTGTTCCTGACTTCATTGTACACTCATTGTACATTGTGTGGTTCACTGACCACACATGGCAAACTGGTGGAGTATAATCTCAGCCATGGAAACAAGCAGCATCAGAAGAGATTCCATCCAGCAGAATATGCTAAGATGGGGGAAGGGAGGATTCATCATTATTATTAATTCTGCTAGTTGTCACGTGTCCTTAGTGGAGTGGACAAGGGCATAGTGACAGCAGCAGAACTTTTCTGGGGGGATTATTGATTTGACATATTGGACCTCTAACAAGCCTAAGTCCAACAAATAACTGATTCCTCCAGGCATCAGCTAAATTTTCATTCTGAAGGAATAGAATATCAGCCCCATTAGCCAACCTAATGATAATATTGCTTTGTTGCAATGTGCATTCACTGACGTCACTGAAATTAGCTGTGCATGCTGTCACAGTCGGAAACATCACAGAGGAGAGAAGAGAGACATACCGGGACAGAAGCAGGGAAAATGGTGGCATTATGGAAGTAAGCAATGCCACCTACATTCTCCACCAATTAATAATTATTTTTAGCAATAACAGCAATTATCTACTAACATCTTGAAGAAACAGGGTTTAGAAGCTGATGTGCTGAGGTCCCCTGTTATATGTAAAATATATTAACTTGATATTCCATTAATGACTTCAAAACATTTCTTTACATTAACAGGGAAGATAGTCTTGCAGTCTGCTGCTAAAGGACAACCTTTGGTGACATTTATTTATTATGTGTTACTGGGTACAGTATCCCTGGTGCAGAAACCAAAACAAATATTACTGATTATCTCCCTGGTCTAACACATTTTATGTGATCTAACCTATTCTTCCAGTAAATTTTGCAGACATCTTCTTCAGATACTTTATCCACAGTTATGGATGCCATTAATTTCATGCCGTATTAATGAGAGTTATGAGTAAGGTGGGTGAAAAGTGGAAATTTAACTGAGAAAAAAATGGTTTATTTTCCTGCATAAAATATTGTGTGTAGAAAAGTATTTTGTTTCCGCTTTTCTGCCAGCTCTTGAAATATTCTCATGAGAAGTTTTGTAGTTTTCCGTCTATGTTTTTATATGGGATGGAATGGATTTTCTGGCATCAATGAATAAACCCGATGGACTTTCCATTGTGTTGAACAGTGTGCAGAGTAATATAGGCAAATTTAAAGGGAGAGAGAGAGAAAGATGGATAGATATAAAATTAAAGAGTCACAGCCCCACCATGTCCCACTCTGACTCCACCACAAAAGTAAATAACATAATATGTAGATATGCAACAAATAAAGGTAGTGTCCAGATATTATAGATCAAGTGAAGTTTGCAAAAAAGCAAGTGAAAATATTAATTATACAATCACCAGTCCACTCCAAAATGAATTAAAAAAGGATGATGTTAATGTAAATTATAAGTATAATCACATGAAGGAGATGAAATGAAGAATTAAACAAAAGAAAACCAAGCACACAGACAAAAAAAATCTCCATGCAGCTGTGTCCAACAAATAAGTGGCCTTGTCTACAGTAGAGAAAATCAAAGAGAAACTGGAAAAGTTTGAGGCAGAAAGAGTCAAGCACAAATGCTAATCTGATTGTAGTAGTTTAAAACACTTGGAATATAAAGAATAAAAGTATTGCACTCATATGTGCCCTTCTTGGGCTTTGTGCACCTCAAGGGTTCCTATTATTTGCCGCTGTTCAAACTGTGCCCCTGCTTATGCCTGCTGATGCATCTGGAACCTAAGTCCTGGTTCTAAGTCAGGGGAGGGCTGGCAACTTTTGGCCTGGGGACAAGTAGAAGCAAATGGCCCATTTCTACTACCATTCCATTCCACCATCCTAGCCTTCTCCCTTTTGTTAATTTTATATTTGGCATTGTAGTATCAGCCAGTAATTTAATGCTGTTTAACATACTTTACTCATACTTACATTCTGAGCGTTGGCAGCAGTATACATTTTTCATGTAGCTTTTTCATGCGTGTTAACATGGCAATCTGATTTATTAACTGAATTATTTTTAATATTTGATCATTTATTTTTGATATACCACAGAGGTTATAATTGAAATTTAGCTACACTAACAATTCAACAGAGCTTACAACTGTAATGGAGATACATATGGTGATACCACAGAGCTTACAGTTGAAATGGAGCAACACTAGTGAGACCACAGATCTGACAACTGAAAATATATATATACTAGTGAAACCACAGACTTGACAACTGAACTATATCTACACCAGTGAAACCAGAGCTTACTATTGCAATATAGCTACAGTATTGATGCCACAGAGTGTACAGTTGCAATATAGCTACACTGGTGATTCCACATTATTTACAATTATAGATACACTAGTGATACTACAGAGATAACAACTGAAATGGAGCTACATAAGGGATGCTAGGGAGTTAAAATGTACTGCAAACCAATGCATGATTTGGCACCTGTCTGGCAGTACTATGGTTAATAATGTTACAGGTGTCATAGGTCTATCACATTATTACCCCAAGGACTGATAGAGAGGCACCAAATGTCAGTATGCCATGCCTCTCTTCTCTTTCCTACTGTTATGGTAGGGGGTTGAGGGCAGGCATCAGCAGCTAAGTAAATAAACTATTTTAGGTACTTGGTAGGATTGGGTGACCAGGATAAGAAGCAGCTGCCTGTCTCACTTTCCATCTCCCAGGAAGCAATGCCCTATGCAGACCACCCTTCTCCTAGATGTCCCTACTGGTACCTCTCTGGGGTTCTATGTGGTATGCACATTCATGCAAAGCACCTCTTACTACTGATCTCCCCATGACCTGCCATCACTTGTCCAGTGCTAGCAGCCCACCAGCCCACATTTATGACCCCACCCCTATAAGTTTTATGTATCAGTCCTCACAGAGACCACAGCTGATCCCTGTATTTGAACTGAGAGTGAGTATATGCATATTTGTGTATGTGTTCAAAATAGGGCCTGTGTATATGAGTTTAAGTGCAAGCTGAGGTCAGTGAGGTCAGTTGATGTTTATATAAGACAGTGGGTACTGCTGTGTGTGTGTGTGTGTGTGTGTGTGTGTGTAATATGTTGAGATATGTTGAGAATGTGTGTTTATATGTAAGACTGTACGTAGACTGTATGTGCTAAGGTGAGGAGTAGTAGGCAAGTCTGTGCATGCAAATGTGTGTGTGTATGTATGTGAGGTTGAGTATGAACATTTTTTAACCTAGCATGACATTTTTATCTGGACAATCTTCTTTCCATTTGATTAAAACTTTATAACAAGGATGACATTTTAACTCATGTTTCCCATGTGGTTTAGCAAATGGACAGAGTAAAAAAACAAGGGAATAAGCTAGAGATGGGAGACAAAAGGAAGAAGGAAAAGGAGAAAATAGTCAAAAAGATGCAACAAAGCAGAGAATAGCCTTTTTCACACCCCCATGCACCATTTCTATTACTTTCATGTTGGGCAGACCTAGCAGCACTCTGCCACCACCAAATTTTTAGTCTGTGCCTGCATACTCAGCCAGCTTCTCAAAGACCAGATCCAGGGCACACAGTACACTAGAACTGGGGTAGATGGGGGAGCAAGTCTAGTGTAGTGCAGGGAGTAGGTCTCACCGTTCCTCTACCAAACCCACACAAATGGAATAGAAACTGTACATATCAAATGTTACCATAAACAATATAGAACATTTACGGTATATAATAGGCATGAATATTTCACTAAGTGACTCTGTTTTGTCTTTTTTTCCAAGTGTAGAGTATTGAAGAATTTCATCAATGAGTTTTGGGAGATTGCCCTGATGAGGCTATTATATCGTTTGCTTTAATTGAAGAAATAAGACCATTTAACTTTAAAGAATTGTAAATGTTTATATAAGCTTGCCACTTTAAATTAAGATTGTATATTAATTACATATTACATCACATTTGAAAGCCCTAAAACACTTAATATTGATTTCAAATTAATTTAGAAAGAATGAAGCATTAAGGACTTGTGGCACTTTTTAAGCACAAGCAGTTTCATTGTTTATATAATGACTAGAAAAGGAAGCACGGCATTGCCTGTGTCAGAGATTAATTGTGTTTGTTTTTGTGACTTGTTATGTATAGATTGTTATTCTAGGTGATTTAGCTGTTATTATTGTTATTTTGTGTGTTTTATTGAACATTTTGTATTAGGTGCTAAATCTGATAATGGTTTTATATGTGTGAGTGTGTTTTCAGGAGTTTTTTTCAGTCTTTCAATCAACTGTGATTACCCATGACCCCTAATAACCACATCTTCAGACCTTCATTTCCCTACTTCAGTCTGTCTCCTCCTCCTGACTCAGTAAATGGAAAGCAGAATGATGTGAGAAAACAGCCTCCCTTAGAATCTGCAGAATGTTTTTAATAAAAATAAAACATTGTACCAGAATGTCTGCCAACAATACCCTCAATTCCCCTCATGGGTAATACTTCTTAACTTGATTGGCTGAGCTTCTGTGTGTGAGACTGGCATGAGCTGCCTATGTGGTTTGGTTGAGGATTGCATGCATTTAATAAAAAAGAGTGTAGAAGCTATGCTGCAGCTCCCTCGTGAATCAGCCAGCAGGCATACTATATCATAACCAAATGACTGGACTGACTTTTTTCCAGCCAGGCATCTGATTGTGTAGAGTATATCTGCCAGGAGATTTGCCAGGAAGCGCCATGATATCCTCCACACACACTCCCATTGTATGCATGTGGACCTCAGCCAAGCCACATACAGGCAGTGCATGCCAGTCTTACATGCAGTGCCTGGGTCCCCCTTCTACCCCGGTCCAGGACACCACTATCGCCAGTCTCTCCTTTGTGGTGGATGTGGGTAAGGTCCCCTGGGTGACTCTGTAATGATGCAGTGCCAGTGACACACATCTGGTCAAGAAGCAGCTGAGGAGACAGTGCCCATGCTTTTTTTATACTGTTAACAGTGTATACAAATGGATTGAATTCCTACAATGTTACTGGTTTATGGATACAAATACCCACAAATTAAAGATGTCTGCACTTTATCCTCTATGAAATTGTTTGATTTCAAATCCAGTGTGCTGGAGTACAGAGTCAAAGCAACAAAACTTGAATCAATGTCCTAATACTGTAATTATGGACTGCACTGTATTATTGGCTAAGCAGTAACAGTTACCACCCCATGGTGTGACTTCATCAGATCCAGAAATTTACTAGACCAGAAACAGGCTTGCCTTTTATATATATACTAGCGTAAAAGCCCAGGCCAAGGTCCAGGCGATGTTAATCCTTTGAGTGCCAGAGGGGTTGCAACGCATTGCTTTGCAATGCGTTACGTACCCCTCTGGTACTCAAAGGGTTAAGAGGCCGGTCCTGCTCTGTGTCCTGCCGCCAACACAGTCATGCATAGCAGAGACTGACCGAAAGCACATAATGCTCCCAGCACACAACTCCCAGCATTCTGTGCATTCGGGCAGTCTCTACTGCGCATGACGGCCTCTGACAGACATTCTAGCGAATTATTATATAGGATAGATATGTGTGGATTTTTATCCCAGCTCAAATGCAGTAATTATTTGTTGTTACATATGGAAAGGATAGAGAGCCTGCAGCTTTTAACTGTATTATTACAACTTCGCACTTGTTTTTGATGAATGGAAAGTATAAAAACATATGTAGCACAGGGAAGTTTCAGAATGCAGCATCTGAGGAGTTAAAGAACAGTAAGCAATCTAATACAGATAAACTTTTTAAACAGCTCTTATTTTTTAGGGCATTGGGTTCTCTTATAAGAAATCAATACACAATTTTGAAAATACTTTTTTTTTCTATTTCATAAAATCATTTATGCCAATTCTATATGCAGCTATAAAAAATGAAAAACATTGTTTCTTAAAGGAACAGCGACTGCTACAAATGAACTGGGGTTATATAAATTTAAATACCATGCACTTCATGCTTCATGCCAGCATCCAGTCTTAGATATGCTCTGAGGGACCAGGCATTCCTGCCTTTTCCAGGGCTTAAGGGCTCACATTCATTATCCATAATCATCTGTAAATGGGTTGAGATAACAGACTTTCTGAACAAGAGCAGTGGGCACAAGTCACAATCAGCTAACTTACTAGCTCTTTATGCTTGCACTAAAAGGCAGATTTAAGATTAGACTTTAGGAATGTAACATATGAACAATCATTTTTACATCTGCTCTCTGTAAGTACATGTTAAAATATCAACCTATTTAATTTGCTTGGTGTTTCTTTAATCATTTAAGTGCCAGAGGAGTACGTTCCCCCCTGGCATTCTAAGAGTTAAGTAAACCGATGACCTTTTTATAAGAAGGCTTCAGTACATTATATTATTGACTACTTTAGTAGTTAAAAGAGACTAATAGGAACCTTTTTAAAAATGCTGATGTATCATTGAGGAAACATACTATAATTTGTGCTTCAAATGTCTTCTCCAACCACAATGCCATTCAGTTCTCTTGATCTACCAAATGACATTTGGGTTAAATTCCCTTTACCTAAAGTTCTTCAGTAATAGGCTATGTCTATGTTAGACATCTGTTACAACTCTGAAAGCTCTAATTTTAATAGAAAATAATAGAGTTCAACTCCATAAGATTAGAGGTTGTATGCTGTTTTCTTTTTTCTGTGTTGGCGGCCTTACTGATTTTTTCTGCCAAGGAACTTATAATACATTAAAGTCAAAATGTGCTGATGTCTTGAGGAAAAAGAATTAAAAAAACAACAGCCTTCTTATCTTGTCACTGTGCTTACTCCCTTCTTGAGTTTGTGTCAGTATCTCTAATAGTGGGTCTGACAATAGCAGTATTTCTTTTGACAAAGAAACTTGCTGACTAAATAAATCACTTATTAATTACTGTTCTAAATAAGTGCACTGGCAGGATGGAGCAAAAGGCAAAATGTATCTGTTCTAGACAAATTGTATGCATTTTCTTATTGCCACATTAGACCAATTGCATACTAATTTTCTATCACACTAGCAGTATCTATGCAAAATGAAAATTGATTTTTGTAACTAAGCAAATATATTGCAGTTCTCAATTCCTTCTTGTCCTTTTTTGATTTGTGTAATTAATCAAATATAAAATAATAAGGAATAATAAATATTATGTTATATATAACTGTAGAACAAGAAGAAAGGGGAAAAGCAACAAGGGGCGCCCCTGTGCGTACCAATATTTTCTCAAATAGTGATACCACCACCACACCCAATTGTGTACACTCACAATGGGCCTGTGTCAGTGGCGGCTTATACCAGAACTGACAAAACAGGCATGATGTTTCAACTTTGTACAGAAACGTAATCTCTGGCTGCTCCCTTAAAGTGACATGATCACCCTCCTCGGTAATAGCATAAAAAGACAAAGAACAACAAAGGGGCGCCAATAGTGAAGTCCAGTCACTAAAAATCACGATGTATTAAGTATAAAATATACTCACATTTAGACGTGATCAGAGCTCCGATACCAGAGTCCACTGACAATCAGACTTACAGAGAAATTAACCCGTCTCCGTTCGGGACTCGCAGCAGCCTATAGAGCCTTTTATTGTTTTAACTATACTTATTGTGTTTTATCACAAATAAATTTTATATTGATATAAAGGTTTGTTCTGCCTGACATTTTGACTCAAAGAATCTACAGTACATACGAGTCCTGAACGGAGACGGGTTAATTTCTCCGTAAGTCTGATTGACAGTGGACTCTGGTATCGGAGCTCTGACCACGTCTAAATGTGAGTATAATTTATACTTAATATATCATGATTTTTAGTGACTGGACTTCACTATTGGTGCCCCTTTGTTGTTTTTTGTCTTTTTATGTTATATATAAGCAATTTATGGACTTAAATTCAAGAGAAGAAGATTAGTTCTGCACCAAACTAGGACTGGGCAAAAATTTTCACCTCTAAGCAAAATCAGTGAATAATGGCACTTCTCGCTTGGCGAATAATTTCCCTTGAAAAGTGCAGTTTTTCCTCTTTTTTGCCTAGCTTATTCCATTGAAATTAATGGGAACATTGAATTTACACACAACACATAGCAAATGTTACTTTATTTCCCAAAGGCATAGTATAAAAGGGGCATGTGTTGGTGGAGTGCGGGGAAAGAATCAGTTGAACAGGGAATGTTTTTTGGGGGGGCGGGTGTTCACTGGGATTGGGGGGACAGTTAATAAAAAAATAAATTCTAAATACAATTAAAAAAAATTAACGGTATAAAAGGGGTCTGAAGAGGGTGCCTGTGTTGGTGGAATCTGGTGAAAGAATTAGTTGAACAGGGAATTGTTTTCTGAGGGTTTCATGACTGGTATTGGGGGAACAGTTAATAAAAAAATAAATGAAATCAGTAATCTGTACATAACATACCGTAAAATCTCAGGTATAATACACACAATTTTACCCCACTTCAGCTTATGTGAAGTGGGGGGTGCGTATTATACATGAGAGTTTTTATATTGAAAAAAAAATATTGTAGGCAGGTATACCCCCCCCCTCCCTCGGCGCAATCCTCTCTCTAAATCACACTTACTATGTTCAAAAAGTTCCCACTGAAGTCTCCATTGAAGATAAGGCAAACTACCAAGTCAAACTCCCGGTATGTGAAGCTTCCATTCGCCTCCCGCTTCACTCCATGTGCTGTCAGGACCTTCCTCCTCCAGCCAATGGTAATGCCCTGTGAGGTCGGGCGAATGGAAGCATGCTGCCCGCAGGGAAGCTTCACATACCGGGAGTTTGAACTTTTGGAACATAGTAAGTGTGATTTAGAGAGCGGATTGCGCCAGACAGCAAAAGATTAGTAAAGGGGAAAACAAGGGTGCGTATTATACATATGCACTCTTGTCTTCCCCTAAATCTTGGGTATTATACCTGAGATTTTACGGTAATAAAGACAGGGACCCCCTGACGTAAGCTGTTACTGGATTAGACTGTTACTTGATGTGATAGAGTATTTTGTAGCGGATTTTTTGTAAGATTTGTTGTTAGAGGCCCAAGCCCTAAGGAAACATTGATTTGTATCACTTAGACTTATTAGAGGCAAAGACCTAAGGACATTTTGGTTTGTAGCACTTAGACTTATTAGAGGCACAAGCACTAAGGATATATTGATTTGTAGGACATAAACTTGTTTGGTACAAGCTCTATGGAAAGACTGACTTGTAGGACTTAGGCTTATTAGAATCAAGCCCTCAAAAAATGTTTATTTTTTGTAGGCCTATTTTTTTTTTTTTGTAGTAGAGGAGACTCTCAAGCTGATGAGAGGCATAGGGCTTACTCTCAAGGGAAAAAATTATATTCTAGTAACAACAGACCCATGATTTTGGAGGAGGGGAAGGTGGATAAAAATTATTGGCCAACTTCTTCTTTTCTCCACATACACTGGGGGCTAGTTATGGTGCTACTACTGCCTCAGGCACATCATTGGAGCTAGCTGTGGCAAGTGGAACCTTCATCATCCATCACCCATTTTACTGCTATTGTTGATCCCATTCCATTTGAGATGCCTTATGATCCTGCTGCTTAAAAAACTCAGTAGCAACAGCAAGAACAGCAGATGCAAAATCTGCACCTACATCAGGGAATTTGACAATGGCCAGTGGCCACTGGCCAACATGACATGACATGCTGGCACTAAGCTAGTAGGGCATTTTTTTTCTCATGGCTTGTGCTTTAACAAAACAAATATAAAACAAAAAACATAGGCATACAAAAATAAAACATTGGGGGGGGGTTTCTAAAAAGCCTAAGTCCTACAAATCAATGTTTCCTCAGGGCTTGTGCCCCTAACAACAAATCTTACAAATCATCCTGTACATAATACTCTGCCATGTCAAGTATCAGTTTACCCCAGTGGCAGCTTACATCAGGGGGTCCCTGTTTCTATCACGTTACATACAAATTTCTTATTTTATTTATTTTTGTATTAACTGTCCCCAAAATCAGTCAACAACCCCCCCAAAACAAATTCCCTGTTCTAAAGATTATTTCCCCAGACTCAACCCACCAACACAGGCACCCTCCTCAGACCCCTTTTATACCATGTATTATGGGGTATGTTTAATTGTATTTAGAATTTTTTTTTAATTAACTGCCCCCCAATCCCAGTAAACAACCCCCCAAAAAAGCATTCCTTGTTCAACTTATTTTTTCCCAACACTACACCAACACAGTCACCCTCATGCCTTTTTTATACTATGTCTTTGGGAAATATAAATAATACTTGCTTTGAGTTGTGTGCGAAGTCAATGTTCCCATTGATCTCAATGGAATGAGCTAGACAAAAAGAGAGGAAAAACAGCACTTTTTGCAGGAAATTAATCACTAAGCAGGGCAGTGCCATTATATGCTGATTTCAGTTTGAGGCAGAAATATTCACCCTCTACAAGTAATATCAATGGGGAAGTTATATTCTCTTTATTATAGCTTTAACACACTTAGTGCATCTCCCATGAAGAGATGGTGTTGATTCCACTCCAATTACATGGTACATGGTACATGGTCTCTTGATACACTCTTCCCCCACTTTATTGTAATAACATCTGTATTCTGCAGCATAACAGCAGTCCCTCAGGAAAAAAAATCAAGTCCTTATTCCTAGGCTGAAACCTATATAAAATACCTAGGCATAACCTGAATCTCGAAAGACAATAACCAAGGAAAACCAGGTAGTCAAATTTTCGCTTATGAAGGGCTATGGGAGAAGGGGGGATGCAACATGGACATAATAACCAAAGCATGTGAAAATTGGGTCTAACTAGAGATGAGAAAAAAATAAATTGTACTTCATGCATGTATATGTTAGAGATGTTTTTCCTTTACCCTGAATGTTCCTGCCTACAAGAATGACGGGGGGGGGGGGCACTGTATTCTTCTTTCATTGTATGTGCTGCATATTCTGACATGTTGTGTGCTGACTAAGTAAATGGCCTTTTTGTATATCCTAGAAAGAAGATACTCTCTGGTTTTGAGGAAGATGTTGATGGAAGTTTCTAATTCAGGAGAATTCCTGTAGAAAGTGAAGCATACTAGGTTCCACCACTAGCTTCAAGTGGAAAAGGTTTTTGCCCATCCTTAGGTTCAGCAGTGGTAATTTGGACTAGAAATTAAATTGTGTAATGAAATGGTAGTGCACTACCCAATTAAAGTGAAGGAGGTGTCAATAAATGTTTGACTGGGTAATGTGCTAAACATTTAACACTAAAGCCAACTAAGAAAAAAAGAAACATAAACAGCACCAATACCCCCTGTGTATGACTAGATGGGTTGATATTGCTGATGAACAAATATGGGAATCCACTAATCATGTATGTGTGGAAGTAACACAATTAAAATCAAAAACTTTATTACATATATTTAAAATCAATGTTAAACGAAATCTGCAAATTAAAGATATAAAGTATAATTGTCACCTAATTGCAGGAAACCTGCAAGAGAGGGATTGCTGGGGTGCATTGCTGGAGTGTGCGGCTGGTCATGTTTAGCCTGATTATTGCCAGACTTTGCTGCTGTTATGGCCGGTTAAAGCTGCCAGCTGCATGGTCGGATGACAAGCCCCAGTGAAGCTGGAAGTGAGCCCAGGATAGTCTGACAACGAACAGCACAAACTCTCCTGCAGGTGAGAGTGCAGGCTAGGGAGCATAGAGTGGGGTGCGTAGGCCACAACAGTAGCTGGAACTCTCCAGTGAGGGAATGAACAAGTGACCACAGGCTAGCAGGGTCGCACACTGGTAAGTAACAGCTTGAATCACTAGGCAGAAGAGTAGTCATGGATAGCAGGGTCATAAACAAATCTGACAGTAGCTGGAAACATAAGGCAATGGAGTAGTCACAGGCAAGCTGGGTCATACACAGGTAACAGCTTGAGTCACTTGGCAGAAGAGTAGTCACGGATAGCAGGGTCATAGACAGGAATGGGCTCAAGAACAGGAGCTAACTAAATGTACAGGCAAAGCTATGGACTGGAATATACTCCTATACTAATTATAGGGAACACTCAGAAGTACTTCCTTCTTGCTTCAGAAATTCTGTGATAGTGCACTGAAGCCAGGTACGAGATGCCGATATAAAGGTGTCGCGTGCTATGTCACCCGCATGCAACGTCATCACCAGGAAGTGAAAAGGGTCAAGACGGCGGTGCCTCACACCTGTGTACATACGCGCACAATTTAACCATTCAGGTCCTGGAGAAACTACGTATCCCAGAGTACCCATGGGGTATTAGTCTGTAAACCCCCAAGTGGTCCTAGTTCTTTATGTAATCCATGGATAATGACTTACTTTCAATATTTGGCTGTTATGTGTTATCAGACCATATTTTTACATAGATAGTCAATAATCCCACATACTCACCCTATTAACCATTCAGGACCTGTGTATGTTATCATTCAAAAAATAGCCAGGGGATATTGACTCATTCTCTCCCTTATTTTTGATATAGCTACGCGGTAATCAATACTGATGCTACTTATATGTTGGTCCGTTATTTGTTATAGGACCACTACACAGTATTGGGAGTGCAATTATTCAATGAGTATGTGCTGCAATCAATGATTTCCAAGATTTCACTGTATCGGATGGGTACTTTTACAATTGATGTGGATAGCTCAGCTGATTTTTGGTAGGAATCCGTGGGATAATACTGATAACTAATGTTTTTTTATGGCAGTCGGGATAACTCCTACCACTGAGCTTTGACAGGGGTATTCGTTTTTTACGCATGATATGGGCTCCTCTTATTATGAATGAGAAGTAGAAATACACTGAATAATCAACCACTGTGTGATTGTGATAAGAGTGTGAGTTTCAACTTTAAGAGTGAGTGTGGATAGATCCACAATGAACATCTCAGAGAACTGAAATGAGTAAACTGTGACACGTATACTTTTAAGTGAGACCATTCCACCTCTCTTTGAAAGTCACAGGCCGACACAGATATAGCATGGAATGCTGACTTACACGTGCACAATGGCATTGGGTCTGGAGTACGAACAAGGGGATGTTACACTGTGAATCTAGAGGGGCTTATTAGGAGATGCAAATGGCAATTGAAGGGTTAATGAGTGAACCACTATCCTCATATTATTTCCTACACCTAGACCCTGTAACGTGACACTGACCGGCTCACAAGAGGACTGAGAAGACGTGGCTCCTCCAACAAGGGATATGGGAGCGAGATGCTGGGGAGAGACGCTAGAGTGCGATGCTCAGGTTCGCGGGTTGTCCTAAGGGGATTGTGCTGTGGCCTAACCAGATAAAGGTGTTAGCCACAAAGCTAGATTGGACCCCTCTGGTTGAGCCGAAGGGTTCCCCCGATAATTCCCTTAGAACAAACTATACTACCCCTATCCCCAGGGAGAAACAGACTCCAACAGGAACAATATATATCACTAGAGACTAGAGACTGGTCAAGCTGTGGGCAAGGTCATACACACTGGATCATGGAAGACGGTACCAAATCTGCAGGCAGGAACAAGGTCAGGTCAGGCTGGGTCAAACACAGGAGGTCCAGGACTAGAATTGGCAGACAGAAGGCTAGGTCAGACACAGCGAGGGTCTATCTGGGAGGTGCAGTACTAGGATTGGCAAACAGAGGCAAGGACAGGATCAGCAGGGGTCATACACAGAGAGACTAGACACAACTGGCAAAAAAATACTACTAGGGACGCTATCCAAACATGTCAGTAGTATGCAGCTACTGCCCCTTTAAGGCAGAGCACCAGAAGCCACTCCTGCGCATGCTCAGGAAAACAGGCCCAGACTGGGCGGCCAGCAGCAGTAGAGCCAACAGATGAGGGGCAGAGAGGATGCGGCAGAGCCGGAGCACAGCGGGAGCCTAATTGGGGCGAAGAGGAAACAGCATCTGGAGAGGGGCCAGGACAGCACCCGCGAAGGACCAGGAAGCAGAGGCGGAGAGCAGCGCCAAACGGGTACCAACGAGTGAGACAGCGGCCAGGTGCCAGCAAGGACGTGACAGCTCCGGTTATTTACACTGTGAATCTCCACAGTGGGTTTGGTGTCATGCGAGATCAAATATAACGAGTCATGGTAAAAATAAGGCGTGCTACTATAGTCTTGCGACTTTGTATCTATTCCATAAATTTTAAACATACACATCCAATACAGTGAAATCTTGGAAATCGTTGATTGCAGCGCATACACATTGAATAATTGCTCTCCCAGTACTGTGTAGTGGCCCTATAACAAATAATGGAACAACATACGAGTAGCATCAGTATTAATTACTGCATAGCTATATCAATAATAGGGGAAAGAATGAGTTAATATCCCTAGCTACTTTTTGAACTCTAACATACCCAGGTCCCCAATGGTTAATAGGGCGAGTATGTGGGATTATTGACTATCTATGTAAAAATATGGTCTGATAAGACATAACAGACCAAATATTAGAAGTAAGTCATTATCCATGGATTACATAAAGAACTAGGGCCACTTGGGGGTTTACAGACTAATACCCAGTGGGTAATCTGGGATACCTAGTTTCTCCAGGACCTGAATGATTAAATTGTGTGAGTATGCCGCATGAATGACCAATAACACAATGACAAGGCACTTGGGAGATTGCTATAAATGTGTGCAAGAAGTGAAAAATTAAGAGAATAAGCTTCCATACTTATGCTTACTACAAATAGGTACTGACTATGCTGCATTAAGATCTTGAAATCATTAGATTATGAAGATCTTGTTACTTGAAGGTGTGTTATGAGCCCCCTTAAAGTGATTGTAATGTTTCACAAAAACAGCAGCTCCAATTAATCTTCATAGTATTTGAGCCATAGAGAGTGTTATTTCATTACTGTGAGTGTTGTAGTTCAAGAGTAATTGAATGATAAAGTTTCCCCCTCCCGCCCCTTTTACCTAGTGTAAGCCCACACTCCTCAGATGTGGAATCCAGTCCATAGATAAGACAACTCACATCAAGAGTCAATATTCTTACTGTGAGAATAACGAGAACTCTGCCTCCCTTGACAGGTTTTTCAGCTTTTTCCTTTTTCTTAATTGAAGATTGTCCCTCTCTGCAATCTACCTGGTCACTAACTGCTGCTCTGAGCTGAGCAGTGTTACATCAGTAAAAGGGACGGGAGGGGGATACTTTATTACTCTTGAACTACAACATTGACAGAATTGAAATAACACTCTCCAAGGCCCAAATGCTATGAAGATTAGTTAGAGCTGCTTTTATTATGAAACATTACTATCCCTTTAAAGACTAATAAAAGATCATTTCAAATCACCTTAGTTGTAGCATACGTTATATCGTTAATTTGTGATTTCTTTGAAT
Source organism: Rhinophrynus dorsalis (assembly GCA_037306005.1). NCBI lineage: Eukaryota > Metazoa > Chordata > Amphibia > Anura > Rhinophrynidae > Rhinophrynus > Rhinophrynus dorsalis. Next base: position 76,531,383 of record CM074719.1, on the reverse strand, counting down.
ATTGATTTTAAATATATGTAATACAGTTTTTGATTTTAATTGAGTTACTTCCACCAGTACATGATTTGTGGGTTCCCATATATGTTTGTCAGCAATATCAACCCATCTAGTCATACGGAGGGGGTTTTGGTGCTGTTTATATTTCTTTTTTTCTTAGTTAGAACTTAAATTGTACCATAAACACACAGTGATGTAATGTTGTTGTCAGTTCCCAAAAGCACATGTGAGCATGACGCACATTCTTATGCACAGCTTAATTAAGAACACTCACCCTCCTTTTTGACTTTACCTATGGTGCAAGTGCATATTATGCAATGTCAATTGCCTACACGTTTTATTTTGTCTTATCTTTTTTCAGCTTTTTTAAACTTTTAGGTCAGTCTTCAAGGTCACTACATCTAGATTATTCTAGAGGGTTTATCCCTGCTCTGACCATATCTAGTCAGAAAAGCAGGGACAGTGGAAAAGGTGGGAAGGAGGGAACTTAATCGGGGCACTCTTAGGGTTAAAGCTTTTTGAATAAAATTAAATTGGGTGCTTGTAATGACTTTCCCTTTCTGGAAATGTGGGACCACTGTCACGTCCTGATCTGCTTTGGCATTTACAAACATTTTCTGATGTGTGTTTCTAATGTTAGAAATATTGCCAAGTTGTGAAGCATATCATCCAGAAGAAGCCTTTGGTTCTTGGAAACTAGCAAAAGGAGAAATAAGCGTCATTCTGTCCTAATTCATAAAGTGTCTTACTCAAATAAATTTTGCTGTTGCCAATTTAAAGTCTGAGTTCTTCCATTGTAATGGGGGATAATAGTTGCTTATATCCCATAAGTGTTGCTTATATCCCAAATCAGCACTGACATTTCAGCCCACTGTTAATCTAAACCAGGTGAAATTTAATTACTGTGTAGTGGGTTCTATGCCAGTATGTTAAATTGCATGCTTTAGACAAACTATTTTCCTATCAAGTCTTTACATTTAGATTTGTGAAACTGGCCTAGCACAACTCTATCATTGTCCTGCCCAATAGCTTGGAGGCATTCTGTGTCATTCTTTGGATACCAGACTGTACATTTTAAGTATGTTATATTGAAAATAGTAAATTGGCAGTCTTCATTTCAGACAGTCTCTAGGATCCCACTTTCAATTCAGAACAGGAGGTTGTTGCTGAATCTGGCTGGGATTTCATTTTCTTTAATTTTATGGCCCAGTGGCTTTTTTTTTAACCATGTTGTCAAAAAAAAACTCAATTTGAAATCCTGCCAAGTACATTAAAGCCAAATCTTCCACTGCAGTAGCACACTGACAGTAGCACCTGATGTTTTTGGGTGATGGTTCCACTTATTCTACGTGCAGTAGGTAAGGGTTAATATAAGGGACAATGTATACATACATAAATCACCATTCCTTACCATGTATAGGATTTTGGACTCTTTTTCTGTGTACATGTTGAGATCATTGTTTCCTATACTACACTCAGAATCATACTTTAGATTGTAAGCTTTCGGGCAGGGGCCTCCCACTCAATGTTTCACTCTACAAAGCAACTGTAACCTTGTATTGTTTAAACCCTTAAATTGTAAAGCTCTGCGTATACTTGTGGCGCTATATTAATAAACATATTCATTCATTCATCATAAACATGATTAATATTAATGTGACATTAGTGTAATAGACATATCATTCTGAAGTTTTTGCTACATGTGTTCTGAATTGACATTCACTATAGTGCTCACAGAATTATACAGCTGCCTGAAATTGTGATAGACTTGCGTGATTGCAAATAGACAGGTGGACTATATTTTTAAGTTTTAAGTAGGTAATTTTTGTTTATTTGTTTTAGATTTGTATTATTTAATGTCATTTCTCTGTTATACAATTTTTGTAATGTTTTTACTTTTACTTCTGTTTTTGTTGGTCTGTACAACTAACAATAGCACTGAGATTCATTTCTTATATACAAAATGTAATGAGTTTTCTGTGTGTGGAACTTTCTATGGAAAAAGCTTTGATTTGTGTATTTTATGCAAAAAAACATAAATTTCACCTACCTCTATTGGTTGGAAGATATTCAATTCCTATTTCTACTGTTGAGGACACATCATACCACACTGGTATCCTCGTTCATTTCATTTGGCCATCCAGGTTTCACTCACTTAAGGACTAACTGAATAAATAAATGTGAACTTAATGAGGGTTCGGTTTGGTTTTGGGGTTACTTCACCTGCAGAAATAGGAATGGGATGTCCACTGAATATCATGCAACATCTGGGTGATGCAGCTGGCAGCCATTTTCTTCCCAGGAAGTCCTGAAATGCCTGACAGGCCTTTATGACAGCAAAAAGGTAACTAGAAGTAGTATAAAGGCTTCCTGAAGTGTTCAGCCAAGGGGTAGCTACCTATAGTACATTTTCATACGAATGCCACTACCTAAATGAAAACAGCAGGCTTTTTATGGATTAGATACAGTCACAAATATGTCAATGGGCTAACTAGAACAGTGAGCAACACATTCCAAAGCAATGCATTGCTTATCCATCTGGCAGTCAAAGGGTTAACCATTGTTACTAAACTGGAAGTAACTTCAAAAATGTTTTAACTCTGAGTGTCCTGATATAGTAGATAGAGAGAGAGAGCACCCTAAATTCCCTCACTGCAATCTTTTCCTTAGCAGGAAGAGTGGTACATTGTTCCATTATCCCTGCTGTTTGTGACTAAATACGGTCAGAGCAAAACAAGAGATATACTAGAGGCAATGAAGTCTGAACTAATTTATTTAAAAATCAAGTGAAATAAAATAAATAAATAAAAAGAAGCAGTTTGACTTTACATATTAAGCACTTGTAGAATATATAAAGTCAAAATGAGGGTCACTGTTGCTTTAAAAACACCCTCCTCTGAATGATAAGTCTTTTAAGTCCAGGTGCAGGCAATGGAACCCCATCCCTAATCTGCATAGAACTGCAGTGCTATTGTGGTGGAAAAATAACACAGTGACACAGTAACTGCAACATTTTGAGAAATGTAGGTCACATTTAGAGATGAGCGAGCACCCCGATGCTCGGGTGCTCGGGTGCTCTGACCGAGCACCGCCGGAGGCTCGAGTGCTCGGCCGAGCACCCGAGCCCCATTCAATTGAATGGGGCGACACGAGCATTACACCAGGCACCCCCTGCTCTGATGAGGGGAGGGTGCCTGGTCAATGCCCCCCTTCATCTCCGCAATGTCCCCCTTCATCTCCGCAATGTCCCCCTTCATCTCTTCTATGCCCCTCTTCCACAATGTCCCCCTTCATCTCCGCTATGCCCCTCTTCCACAATGTCCCCCTTCATCTCCTCTATGGCATAGAGGAGATGAAGGGGGACATTGTGGAAGAGGGGCATAGCGGAGATGAAGGGGGACATTGTGGAAGAGGGGCATAGAGGAGATGAAGGGGGACATTGTGGAAGAGGGGCATAGCGGAGATGAAGGGGGACATTGTGGAAGAGGGGCATAGACTCTATGCCCCTCTTCCACAATGTCCCCCTTCATCTCCGCTATGCCCCTCTTCCACAATGTCCCCCTTCATCTCCACACTGTCCCCCTTCATCTCCGCAATGCCCCCTTCATCTCCTCAATGCCCCCGTACCTCCAGTCCCTGGTGGTCCAGCGGAGCGTCTTCAGATCTGTGCCTCCTCCGGCACAGATCCCCGCCACCCGAACACGGCGGGCGAGCACATGGCGGTACTCGACGAGTACCGCCATGTGCCGAGCAGAGCGATGCTCGAGCCGATCCGAGCATCGGCCGAGCACGCTCGCTCAACACTAGTCACATTGTTAACTGTGACTTATACGAGTGAAGGAGCAATAACAAAGACCAATGATAAACAGTTATATATAAGATAAAGTAGAAAATATTGGCTTATTTGTCTTCCCCTTCACCGTTTCACATTTCTGAGAATTTATATATTGTAATTACAGTGTCATCCCTTCAACTATATAATTTTTATTCTGATTTAAGACTCCAAAATATCTGCCTGTATGTAATAGATCCCTAAGTGTGACCTCAAATTCACTAAGAGGATACTATGTAAGCTTTTGATAAGTAGATTTGTTACTCACTTATCCAGTGGCTTTCTCCAAATAGAAAGATGAGTTCATCACAGACCTCTATTACCTGACATATTTTATAGTATTTTAGGATGATGTGTCTAGCACAGTACACAAAAAGCATCCTATAATATAAAAGGCCAGGTGTATGTTTGTCTGATGCAGTCATGTGCTGTAGAGACTACTCAAATGCACAGAATTCTGGCCCGTGTACACGGGCTTTTACACTAGTAAGGTATAAAGTGTATTAGTATAGTGCCAGTAATACAAATAATACTTTCCTAAAAATGTACTTGTTTTCCTAATTTTTTCACCTCTGGTAGAAGAGTATGTTATCAATGTTAAAACAAACCTGTCATGCCTAATACTAAGTGCTAATTTTACAGGGGCATGAAATATGAAGTCTAGGAAGCATGTGCTGTGCTATTTGTTATGAAATAAATAAAACTAGACCATGTAAATAACTCATTTTCCTCTCTGTCTTTAGCCTGTGTGTGGGAGCTCACATTTGGGGCTGGGATTCCTACCTTTACTCTCCTTGTCACTACACACATGGATTTTTTTTTCTCTCTTAGCCAACCAGATTTGAGCAGCTCAGTTAACACAAAATCCTGCATGATGGCATCTTGGGCCTGTACGTTATTATCTTTTCCATGCCTGGAGAGTTTTATTTAATATAACCCTGTTAAAAACAAATAGTAAATATATTATATTTCTTTTTACACCTATTGTCTGTCTTTCTTTTCCCACAGATATACATATTTATGTATATTCCCCCAAAATTACATTTTAAACCCTGCAGCGCTGATTGTAAGAGGAGGTACACTTCCATGTCATTGCAAGTAAAAGCTGGTAAGATATCAAGATAAAAATGGAGCTTTAAAGAGGAAAAATACCCCATCCATGACTCCCCACCAGAGAATGACTATACTAATGATATGTTATGCAGGGTGTTCACACCATCTCTGGGTCCTCTGGCTATAACACCAGCTTAACCTCTCCTTCTTGACCCCCAAATCAGCTTCAATGTGGGTCTCTACGCAAGCATAATATATCAGTTCCTTAAGAGAGTTTTTTTGTTTTGTTTTTTTTAAACATTACTGGAATCAACATCTGGAGAATTAACTGAGTTCTTAAATATATCTGTTTAAAATGTAGCTACTTACATATCTGTTTCAATATTCTGAGTTCCAGTGTGCTACAATCCATGAAATCTATTGTGCAACATTTCAAGAGTTAAGAAATAAAGCTATCAGGTAATCTGAATAACATATTAATAGCTTTACTGCTTATGCTTAAGAATTCTTCTAAACATTTCGCTTTCAAATTAAACAAGCTACAGTTCTCTTCACGACATTTGATTTGTTGAAACTTCTATGAATAAACTATATCTGTCATACGAGCTATATTTTAGTTGACATTTTATGATCAAATTTTGGCTAGCCCCAATAAAATTATATTGTGAATCAGAGAAAATTGTCTGTAAGTAGACAGAAATCATAAAACAGCAGAATAATATACTGATTAATCAGTATATATGTCATTTCAAAAATGACATATGAATCTTTATATAAAAATAATTGTGAAAGATGGGTGTAGATTTTAGCAGTGATTACACATAAATCAGATAGTTTTGTTAAACATTTAATAATTTGTTGCAAAGCTAACATCAATATGCTGTACTGTGTCTACTTTTCTAGCCCCAGTTCAAGTGAAAGCCAAGTGAAAAAACTTGGGACATTATTCATTATTAGATCTATAGCCTTTTTGTTGTTTTGAACTTTCATGAATGCACAATTTCTTTACTTAAATGTATCTGGGTTTATTTACTTTTAGTCTTACATTTTCACTGCAGGGAAGATTATGTATCACAGGTGCTATGAATGTTATATTACAGTCATCTAAATAATATAAAACGTTAGCTTGCGAATCTCCCTGTGTGCGTAACTGCATATGTGCAGTAGAGACTGCTGGAATGATGCAGTCATGCTCAGTAGAGACTGGCCAAACGCGCTAATCCGGAGCGGGGAGCTCCGGGCGGCTCACCTCCTGTCTCTGCTGTCTTCTCCGGGGCAGCAGCCGGGGCCGCTGGGTGCACTTTAGCCCGTGTATATGGGCTTTCATACTAGTTACATCATAATGTTGTATTTTTAGCTCAAAACATTTCTAACACAGTTTTACCAAAAAATGTGCCTCATAACTTTTTCTTGGCAAAAAAAGTATTCTTTAGTTATGATAGATATTCATCTTAGTTTAAAAGTGTAAATTATTAGGAGTTTTGGGGGTTTGCTTGTTGTTTCCAAGTTTTACATTTATGTCAAACAAGTTAAAGCCAAACACACATTACAGAAATCTAGCACAGCTGTTACTGTACCCCCTGACTCTCCAGAAAGGTGGAGATCAAAGAGGAGAAAGAATAAAGAAACCCAGAAAGACACTGGAAGTTCCACAATGAGCGAAACAACTAGCTCACCATCAGCATCACCTTTTTCCTCTAGGGTAACAAGTACATCTCCTGCCAATCCACCTCGTTCATCGTTACCTCCCCAGCCAAATGATAGCCACTGTTTGATGTTTGGTGGCAGTTCATCTTTACACATTGCACACTGTGTGGTGCACTGACCACACATGCCAGTGTGGTGGAGGAGAATCGATATCAGGCCATCAAGCAGCATCTGAGGAGTTTCCATCTGCAGAATATGCTAGGATTCTGGCAGGGAGGGTTCATCATTACTATTAAACTGTCAGCAAGTTGTCATGTGTCCTTAGTGGGGTCTGGACAAGGGGTGCAGTGACAGCGGTAGTACTTGGTTTCGGGTGTCACGATGTTTGGATACAGTTGTGCCCCCAGATGTTATTTACCACACACATACTGTGCACATTGCAGTTGCTGAGGAGACCCACTGATACTGCTCTCAAGGGAAAAATATTCTAATAACAACAAACCCATTATGATTTTGGAGGAGGGGCAGGTGGAGAAGATTTAATGGCCAACTTGTTATTTTCTCCACAAATACTGGGGGCTACTTATTCTACTGCTACTGCCTCAGGCTCATCACTGGAGCCAGTCGTGGCAAATGGAACCTTCATCATCCATCTTCCACGTTACTGCTATTTTTGATCCCATTCCATTTCAGCTGCCTAATCATTCTGCTGCTTAAACAACTCAGCAGCAGCAGTATTAACAGCAGTTGCAACTCAGGACTCAGGAGGACATTTGACAGTGGCCACTGGCCAACATGACCTGCTGGCATTAGGCCAGTATGGCATTTTTATTTTTTTCTCAGGGCTTGTGCTTTGAAAAAGAAATAAATAAAAACTAAAAAAATAGTCCTATAAAACATAAAAAATGTTCGCCTCAAACTGAAATCGGCGAATAATGGCACTTTCCTCTTGGTGAAAAATTTCCTACGAAAAGTGCTGTTTTTTTGCTTTTTTCCACCTTTTCTGCCCATTGATATCAGGGGGAAGAAAAATTGTTCTACACCACACGAAAGTTTTCTACAGCCGTATAAAAAGCTGTCAAGCTCTCACAGCAGCCATTCTGTGTTTGTGAAAGGAGAGAGCAGCATGTTTTTGAGCAAATAGGCAAATAAAGGGGAAATGAAGCTTAGTTTAGGGAGTCATTTAGGTAGGACATTTGTTCTCTGAATTAGGGAAATCTGGGGGGACTTTAGTTGATAAGAAGGGAGGAAGGAGGTTGACTCCAAAATACTCCAGAATTCCATGTTTTTGACTGGCAAGACACAGGCAGCTAGGGACCTATTTGCTTTCTGATCTTGCTGTTATTATCTATGTGCTGGGTGGGGAAATCTGGGGAAAAACGTTGATTTTGTTTTCCAATTATAATTTGTTTGGACAGAATGTGATAAGACAACAGGGTGGACAACTTTAAAATAAATAAACAAATAAAAATGAATAAAAAATGACAGACACCTGATTGGGTTTAGGCAAGGCATCATACAACTGCATCAGTTGTGTTGTGTAATGAACAGTAAAAGAACAAAGTGTAGTTGTGTTATGTCCAGAAAATGCACAAGGGGAAGGGGAGGGGTGGAGCAGTACAGGGAAGTGAGAGTATAGTAGTGGTTCAGAAACTGACTGTAGCAATGGTTGCTGCATCGTGTGCAATCAATGATGATGATCTTTCTACACCAAGAGAGGATGCAGTTTGTCAAGGTCCCAACAAAACTAGTTCCAGCACCATCAGTGCCAGTAGAAATAAAGAACCGTATAAGAAGAACACTGAAGATGACAACAAGTCGCATTTAAGTGCTGACGATGCTGGCAGAAGCATAATAGATGAAGGTGTAGCAGCTGAAGTTCCTGCTGCATCAGATAGTGAGACAAACAAGCACCAAAACACCTATCCTCAAAGTAGTAGGAAACTTTGTTACAGTAAAAGTAAAAAGAAATTGTTTGAGACCTCCATAAGCTTAGAGGAATATAAGGGTAGTAATGAGCAAGAACTGTCAGGGGATGCTGATGCTGCTAAGGATGACCTAATGATGGCTGATGACGATGCAGATCTAGCATACATCCCTCCAGAATCCTTCTCTTGTTCATATACAGATGAAGTTGAGAGTGAGGATGGTGACAGGTCTATAAGATTAGCAGAAAGTCAAAGGCTGAATCTTCCACCACTTTTAAGGAGCACTGTGCCTATCTATAAACTGTTTGAGAAAGCCATTGGAAAGTCTGACCCTGGACAAGCACAGATGTCAAATAGCACACAGTCACCCTATCAGTCATCATCGGTATCATCGCCTGTTCAAAGTCCAAGTCCCACACACACACCTCTTTTGAGTTCCCAGCAACAGCAACACAGGTTAACATCCAGTGTTTGATATGACAAGTACCTCTGGTGCTGCTGCTGTAAGTGCTACACCTTTGACACCTAGTAGTAGTGGCAGTAGAATTACATCAACACCTAGCTCCAGTAGTAGTAGTAGCAGAAACCACACATGACAGACAAAGTCAGCACAGATGAGGAGGTGGAGGACAGATGGGACCACTGCTATGACCGATAATTAATGTGTGTCAAAAATCTGAGAAGGAGGATAGAGTATGACAATGATAAAAATACATACACAAATCACACCATGCCAGTCCCCCCAACCGCTACAATACATATCTGCCACATTGTAGGCTGTACTTTATTTTTTTTATTACTTGATATCATCACGAATATGTGCCAGTGTCACTTAAGCAAGAAAGTGTTGTGGGCAAAGGACAAATGCATTCTGCATGCTAACTCTTTTTCAAGCAAAATGTTGCTGTAGGACTCACAACTTTCAGCCAGCCACTTATTTCTAAACTTCAGCCCTCAGAAGAAGTAATATTACAGTAGGAAATGTAGTACCTATAGGAAATATAGGCGAAAAATGTGTTAAAATAGGAGAAAAGGAGGACATTTTTTCATAGGTAGAAAGGCAAAATTTTTCTTGGGAAAAGCAAAAAATCAGCACGTTTTCACGAAATTTTTCACATTTTTCTCCCACCCCTACTGCCTAATACAAATATATGTACATGACGAAAGTACTGATCTGTGATACTTTTGCAAAGGGATGGACAGTATGGGAGTGTATGGGCATCTTAACATGTGCTGTTCCTCTAAGTCCTGTTTTATGTCATGTAGTAAGACAATACAGAGGAAATCAGAACAGAGTTCTTCCCTATGTCTTAAGCCTGTTATTGGTAGTATAAAATGGATAGTAATGTTTCAAAATAAAAGCAGCTCCAATTAATCTTCATAGTATTTGGGCCATGAAGAGTGTTATTTCAATACTGTCAGAGTTGAAGCTCAAGAGTAATAATTGAATGATAAAGTATCACCTTCCTGCCCCTTTTACTGATGTAACACTACTCACCTCAGAGCAGCCAGATGGATTGCAAAGAGAACAATCTTCAGTGAGCATAAGGAAAAACCTGAAACACCTGTCAACGGGGGCAAGGTTTTCATTATGCTCACAGTAAGAAGACTGTCCCTTGCTGTGAGCTGTCTGGTCAAGTGACCAGATTCCACATCTGAGGGGAGGTGGCTTACACTAGGTCTTGTTCATTCTAATGTCATGTGCTGACGGAGTTGTGTTTTCCAGGAGGAACATATATATATATATATATATATATATATATATATATATATATATATATATATATATATATGTGTGTGTGTGTGTGTGTGTGTGTGTGTGTGTGTGTGTGTGTACATTCTGTATATGCATAGACATAGGAGTGGGATTAATGAAGGTATTTATAAATTATCTGAGTTGATGTTTGGTACATCTCCCTGATAAGTAACATGGTAACATAGTTGATGAGGCTGAAAAATGATATGCGTTCATAAAGTCCAGTCAATGCCAGATATTCCCTGTTAATCTAGAGGGGGGAAAAAGTAAATAATTAAGCCACTTAAAATTAAGCCCAAAATAAGCAAAGAACTCCTTCCTGACTCCAGATATTTCCCTTGATCAACATCCCATCTGCTTTAAAGACAACTATCATAATTCTCAAATTTGTTCTGTGCTAGATAGGTATTCATTACATTTCTGAAAGCAGTTACAGTATCTGCAAGCAGAGCATCCTGAGACAAAGAATTCCATAACGTTACTGCCCTTACTGTAAAAAAAAAACTGCTTTGTATTCCATTCATGCACAGATATCACCTCCCAAACCCAAAATCTTTTAATTTAATTTGCCTTTGGGGAGAGACAGGGGGTGCAGCAAGCATTGGTGCCTGATTTCCTTGGTGGGGGTTTGTCTTTAACATGCCTCACATAAATTTCATGAATGGTGTCTGTGTTTCATATGTGTGATGAGGGAAGTTGTGCCAAGGTGTGTTCCGTCCTTTCCCCTGATTTATCCTAAATTGTGCACAGTGCAGTTGCTGATGACAGCACTGTGCCTGCTCCAAGAGAAAAATAGTCCCACACCGCGGACTTCAAGGGGGAGGGAAAATATGTAGAAGAATGGCCTCTTTTTTCTGCTCCTTTACATCCCCCTTCACTGGCTGGGGAAGAGGATTATGTTGCTGCTGTTGCTGCTACTGACTCAGAATCAGCACTGTAACTAGGACCAGAAATATTGCTGCTGGCAAGTGTCCTAGTCCCACATCACTGGACCTTATTCCCACTGAGTCAATGATAGTCTGTGGCACACTAGCCTGCTCCTCAGCATCCTGCTGCACTTGCAACTCAGCAGCAGCAGGGACTACAGCAGGTGGTAGTGGTGATGCCCATTCCCATCCCTGTCTCCCATTCCTTCTCGGTTTGAGCTAAGAAGGCCATTAATGTATATTGCACCACAGCCATCTCTTATTGACCTGAAGAAGGCAGATTGGGAGCACTAGCAGCAGACACAGGCAGCGGTGCTATTATTGCTGCTACAGTGAGGGAAAAAATTATTTGATCCCCTGCTGATTTTGTACATTTGCCCACTGACAAAGAAATGATCAGTCTATAATTTAATGGTAGGTTTATTTGAACAGTGAGAGACAGAATAACAACAAAAAAATCCTGAAAAATGTATTTTAAAAAAGTTATAAATTGATTTGCATTTTACTGAGTGAAATAAGTATTTGACCCCCTATCAATCAGCACGATTTCTGGCTCCCAGGTGTCTTTTATACAGTTAACAAGCTGAGATTAGGATCACTCTCTTAAAGGGAGTGCTTCTAATCTTAGCTTGTTAACTGTATAAAAGACATCTGTCCACAGAAGCAATAAATCAATCAGATTCCAAACTCTCCACCATGGCCAAGACCAAAAGGATGTCAGGGACAATATTGTAGACCTACACAAGGCTGGAATGAGCTACAAGACCATAGCCAAGCAGCTTGGTGAGAAGGCGACAACAGTTGGTGCAATCATTTGCAAATGGAAGAAACACAAAATAACTGTCCCTTGGTCTGGGGCTGGAGTTTCAATGCTCATGAGAACAGTGAGGAATCAGCCCAGAACTACATGGGAGGATCTTGTCAAGGATCTCAAGGCAGCTGGGACCATAGTCACCAGGAAAACAATTGGTAACACACTATGCCGTGAAGGACTGAAATCCTGCAGTGCCTGCAAGGTCCCCCTGCTCAAGAAAGCACATGTACAGGCCTGTCTGAAGTTTGCCAATGAACATCTGAATGATTAAGAGGAGTATTGGGTGAAAGTGTTTTGGTCAGATGTGCTCTTTGGCATTAACTCAACTTGCTGTGTATAACGGTTTTCAGTACACTCAGAGGCAGGGTGTTTGGTAAAACACAGTTTTATTGAAACCAGACAGAATAAAGTAACCCTCGTGGGTCCAGCATATAGATAACACGTAATACAGACACAAGACAGGTTACAGAGGAATCATTAACCCACACGGGTCCAATACATATATCTGAGAGCAGAATATATATTACTGACACAGGTCAGGTTACAGTTTGTGTGAATCAGCAAGACAATGATAGGAAGGTGCTATTAGGCTGGGAGGCTGATAGGCCCTAATAGTGGAAGGCCCAAGGAACACTCTCTATGCAGACAGTGATACAATACTGACTTAGCCACAATGGGTGAGCGAGACTCTGAATGAGTAACGGACTACCGGAAAATACTGGGTGACTGCAACCGGAGGTGCAGTGTAACACCAAACCGAAACAGCAGTAACTGCGACCCAAGGATAATGACACCAGACCACAAGGGTTAACGAACGCTCAGGCGTGATGGCAACTGCCAGGTAGTAGAGTCAAACTGAGATGCCCAGGAGACCAACCTCAGTAGGGGAGCAGTGACAAGCCAAGTGTACAGTGTGCAACCAGGAGTAGCTCCTACCCTGGGGTATGGAGGTACAAGGCTATCACCGTCCCCGTGATTCCCTGTCAATCTCTGTAGGTATACATTTGCATTGGAGGAGTCTGATTGGCCCGCCCAGGATGTGCCTTTATATACTGAGGCTTGGGCACTTGTCAATTGCCCTTTCGTGGTGTTGTGTTGCTGCGCCTTGTTATTGATCTCCAGTGTCTCCTGTGTACCGACCCGGCTAGTCTGACTCTCCTTCTGCTCCTGCACCGTGAACTGACCCGGCTCTGGCTGACGACCCTGCACCGTGAACTGACCCGGCTCTGGCTGACGACCCTGCACCGTGAACTGACCCGGCTCTGGCTGACGACCCTGCACCGTGATCCGACCCGGCTCTGGCTGACGACTCCGCTCCGTGATTCGACCTGGTTCTGGCTCCTGATCCTGCTCCGTGACTGCTCCACTCTCCGGTGGTGTTCCTGCGACTCAGTCATCCGGTTCCGGCTACTGTTCCTGTCCGGTTACTGCTCCTGTCCGGTTGCTGCTCCTGTGTACTCCGGTCGCGCTGGCGACATTCTGACTGTTCTCTGTTTCCTAGCTCATTACGCTGCAGCCGAGGTTGCCTGCCTTGTTCTCGTTGAGCATTTCAAATGTACCAGATTAACCCTTGCACTGCCGGTAGCCTCCGATTACGTGCCATTTGATTCATTGCCAAGCTCCAGTGATTCTCTGAGCCTTAACACATTTGAGCCTCCGCTTTACACCATACCAATCCTTGCAGAGCTCCGCCTGTTAGATGCCCGGTGAGCATCGTGATCACGCTGGTTGACACTGGTAGTCCATTCGCTCTTGCAACAAGGATTCTGGGTCACACCTTGTGGGTGTCTGGGCAGTACCTCATTCGCTCAAAGTGTTTTATCCCAACTGCACTACTCTGTGCATCGGCTCTTCATAGCTTGGGCAATTCCGTTCTACTGTGGCCTCCCAAGGGCTGGCATACTTCAGTGGCAGACGCAGGGTTACTCGATACTCATTCAGGGCGATTCCTATTCTGGTTACATCAATTTGGCAGTTGCAATCCTCATAAGCCCACTGTGGTGGTATGGGCTCAGCTTAGAGCAACAGGGGCTCATCCTGTTTATGCTTCAAGAGTGTTACAGCGCTTTTCCTGAGTTCCTGATCTACATTTAAAGACTGTTACCATAGACTGTTATATATCCCCTGGGCGTTGGCCAATCTAGCCTGAGCCTTACCAGTTGCTCCACTTAACCCTCTATGCACTACTGTTTGTAGTTTACTCCATCCTCTGTTCATATTGCCTGTTCTTAACTTTACTAGCCCCTAGGGGCAGTGTTGTTCACTTTTATTTCAATAAATTGTATTTTACGTTACATCCTGGTCTGTGTCAGAAAACCATAACAAAGGCACAATAGCGTGATTGGGTCGCAGTAGCTGAACGGCTAGAGCAGCAATCGAGGCAACCAAAAGGGTCTATACAAGACCTGGACAGAACACCGGAAAGATTCCCAACCGGATAACCGGACGGAGTAGTGAACCGGGCCTGAGTGATACACAGGGCAGGAGTCTCAGCTAATCCGGGTTGATACCCAGAGCAGGAATGTCCTCCAAACCGGGTCGGTACACAGAGCAGGAACGTCAGCCAATCTGGGTCGATACACGGAGCAGGAACGTCAGCCAGGCCGGGTCGGTACACAAATGTTACGGTTTTACGTACACTCAGAAATTGAAGGTTTTGGTAAAACACAGTTTTATTAGCACACACAGAATAACAGTAACCCTCGTGGGTCCAGCATACAGATGAATATAAAACTGACACAGGACAGGCTACAAAGATATGATTAACCCACACAGGTCCAGTATGTAAGAACAATATACAATACTGACACAGGTTAGGTACAGTTCGTATGATACAGTGTGAATATGGCAGAATGATACTATTAGGCCAGGAACAGCGGATAGGCCCTAATAGTGGAAGGCCCACAGTATACTCTCTATGCAGAGAGTGACAATAGCGACTCTAATCACAGAGGATCAAGTGAAGCCAGGATATGCGACTGGAGACTGGGCTCCAGAGGAAGGCGGCAACCAGTGGTATCGTGAATGCCATCCTGGGACTGCAATGTTTCGTGACCCAAGTGCACAGCACTGGATGGTGCAGTGTAATGCCAAACTGAGACTGCAATGGATAATGGCCCAAGTGCACAGATACGTAAGGAGCAATGTAACGCCAACCTGAGACTACCGTGGATATTGATCCAAGTGCACTGCACTGCCCCACAAGGGGTTAACGAATACTCCATCTGAGGCAACTGCTAGTTGTAAAGATAGCCTTAGGCACCCAACAGTAACTCAACCTCAGGGACAGCAGTGAACAGACCAAGCGACCGTGGTGCAACCGGAACACTCTACTGGAGTGGGAGTGAATAGGCACTATGGAGAGAATGGTCACGGATAGGACTATCTGCACAGTAACCGAGACAACCAGAGGTGTGGTATAGACCAAAAGAGAGCGTGTATATAACTCTGGTCGCACAGCAGGAGCAGGACATCCACCAAGCCGGAACAGTACACGGAACAGGAACGTCAGCCAAACCAGGTCGGTACACAGAACAGGAACTTCAGCCAAGCTGGGTCGGTACACAAAGCAGGAATGTCAGCCAATCCGGGTCGATACAGAGCAGGAACATCAGCCAGGCCGGGTCGGTACACAGAGCAGGAACATAATCAGGCAGAGTAGTCAGGCAGTCCAGGTCATACACAGGATTCACACGATATAAAGAGCAAGCACTAAGCAATGGGAACACCATGAAAGGGCCCTGCAGAAGTGACAGGGCTCAGTACTTAAAGGGTGGAGCAACATCGCGTTAGCCAATAAAAAGGTATCAGGAAATAATACTGTCAAAATGTCACCAGCAATACACGGGCACCGTGATACCATGTTTGGAAGACGAGGAATGCTGCCTATAACCTCAAGAACACCATCCCCATTGTCAAATATGGAGGTGGAAACATTATCCTTTGGGGGTGTTTTTCTGCTAAAGGGACATGACAACTTCACCGCATCAAAGGGACGATGGATGGGGCCATGCACCATCAAATCTTGGGTGAGAACCTCCTTCCCTCAGCCAGGGCATTGAAAATGGGTCATGGATGGGTATTCCAGCATGACAATGTCCCAAAACACATGTCCAAGGCAACAAAGGAGTGGCTCAAGAAGAAGCACATTAAGGTCCTGGAGTGGCCTAGCCAGTCTCCAGACCTCAATCCCATAGAAAATCTGTGGAGGGAGCTGAAGGTTTGAGTTGCCAAAGGTCAGCCTCGAAACCTTAATGACTTGGAGAGGATCTGCAAAGAGGAGTGGGACAAAATCCCTGCTGAGATGTGCACGAACCTGGAGACCAACTACAAAAAACATCTGACCTCTGTGATTGCCAACAAGGGTTTTGCCACCAAGTCATGTTTTGCAAAGGGGTCAAATACTTATTTCACTCAGTAAAATGCAAATCCATTTATAACTTTTTTGAAATTAGTTTTTCAGGATATTTTGGTTGTTATTCTGTCTCTCACTGTTCAAATAAACCTACCATTAAAATTATAAACTGATCATTTCTTTGTCATGAGAATGTTGTGGCCTCGCTTAACCACTAGACTGACCTCTCTGCATTGTTTCCCCTATTACCTCAACATCAGTAGGAGGATCTACTGTGGAAACGCTAGTCCCACCAGCTGCTTCACCATCACTATTACTACTAACACCAGCCACATCAATTTCAGTCCCTGAGTCTCCCACCTCACTAGTAGCTTGATCACCCCCTCCCTCACTCCTAATACTCTGAATCTGTAGCTGCTGGATCTGCTTAGTAGTAGTAGTAGTAGTGGCTTGACTGTTTGGGGATGGCAAGTGTGACTTAGGGTTCCCTGCTGTCATGCTTGGAATCTTCTCTTCCTTCCCCACCTCCTTAGAATCATAAGACACCCTGGCAGGTGCCGAACTGGCAGCAGGCGCAGCATTGGCAGCAGGCACTGGTAACTAACCTGTTCTGCTCACACTACTACCCTCCTCTTCCTCTGCCCGTGACAAAAATTTCCCCAAGATCCATAGGGGTGATGTAGGGGGACTGACCATCATTGGGTCTGGGGAACTTGGGCATCCAGACCCCTTCATGTTTTTTTAGTGGTCACTTCTTCCTCCTCAGATTCCCTGGATGCATAATGGTCCTACCAGCTCCTTCTTTTTTTAACCCTTTGCGTGCCATAGTGGTCCACATCACATCACAAGTAATGTGTTACGTACCCCTCTGTCACTTAAAGGGTTAATATTCCAGTTGCTTATAGTGATAGCAGTCACTATGAGCCTCTCCTGCCTCAATGTTGCTAAATAAGTCAGAGCATAACAGCCTAGCACCCTTTCTCTCTCTAGTTGCTTGTATTGTGGTTCGCTTCCTGGAAAACTTTCCATTTTTATAGTGAAAATGTGAAAAACATGTAAGTGAAGGGGCGAAAAGTTTGTAACCATAGCAAAAATAGCGAAAATGTTTTGGCAATGGGCAAAAACACAAAGATTTTAATTTAAATTGGATTTTCTTGCAAAAAAGCAGATACCCAAGTAGTTTTCTATTATTTTTTGCCAGAACACAATGGGACCTTTCGCCCAACCCTAGTTATTAGCTCCATTTAAATAATTTAAATAAATGGGCAGTTTAGCAGTTTTTTTTTTATTCACAATGGTTTACACTAGAATTGCACCACTTTTCTCAGTACACCAGCCTCACTTTATTTAACCCACCTGAAAGGACTATTTGATCATATTTCCATAATTTGTAATGGGATGGCAAAACACAGTTATATTGAATTGTTGACAAGAAGTATGTTTACATTTCTCTCCAATATACAATACTTGGTTCTAGATTAAAAAAAAATGACTTTGCAGTAAATATTTCAGGACACAGAGCTGCATAAACAGTAGTGATTGATAGAAAGCTGAAAAACATTTCTGGAAAAGGCTGTAGCATTTACATATTAACAAACAATCAACTATACTACATGCAAAATTGTGATAAAATCATATGACAAGATAAAGCCCAAACAGGAATTGCATGAGGCCTCAAATAACACACAAAAGTGATGTTTCTTTAGAAAACATGTCTTTGTGGAAATAGTGGCTTCCTGTGTCAGCGCTTTGAGATCTCCCACATGTTGACTGAGGAATAGTTTATTAGCCTGATGCCAATGGCCACTATCAAGGTCATAAAATGCCATAAAAGAGCTAGGACTCAATACTATTTCCACCGGGTAAAAAAAAGTGGAGATGGTGTTTTTGAAAGCACATTTTGATATTCTACTAACTGTTCTGTGACAAACTACCGACTTGTGAAAATGTCCAACAGGTGAAAAATTTGCTTCATTGGACAAGTAAAAAAGTAGTTGAATTTGGCATTATATTACATGAATGGCTTTAACACATGTTAAAAATTGAGCCTAGCAAACCTAGGCGATGAGTCCCTAATATGGCTGGTGATTCCTACACTAGTGTGACACATGGATATATTGATATTGGGGCCAGATGCCCCATATCAATACATCAAAGTAAATAAAAAGCATGAGTGAAAACCAGCAAATATTAATCCTATGAGTGCAGAGTGGTATGCAACACATTGCAGAGTGCTGATTACCCTACCGGCACTCACAGTATCAACTAAAATGCTACAGAAACTGAACAGTCGAAAAATCTAAGACCTTGAAGAAACAAAGTGGTGTTTAGTATAAGCTCTTCAGGAAGAGTTTCTTCTTCTTCATCTTCTACCCTAGGATACTTTTCTATCTTTTTATACTCCTCGTTTTTATTTTTTGATCCATTATGCAATGTTGATATTTTATTTTTACTAAAAATTAATATTGCATATACAGCAATTAGTTTATATAAAACAACTCTTTTGTAACAGGTTTACAGAATTTCTTTGGATCATTATATGCAAAATGATGCAGGCATGATTATGTAGTTCTATAACTACGGTGGGGGTTTCTGCTTTTTTTAACCCAATTTTATTGGGGGAAGAACAAAGAAATACTTACAGATAGACATTTGTGCAGAAATAAGAGCTGAAGTTTATTTTTTATACTCTGGACCTCCTTTTGACTGGCCCTGTGCTAATCTTACACTATCCATTCTTTGATGGTGATTGTGAAGGTAATTGTGTTGTCTGTTGTCTCTATTCTGTCCATTATTAATATTTAAATTATTATTTTCATAGGTTATGTTTTTACCCTGTTTTGTCTCCATACACTATTATTAATATAGTGTTCCTTATCTCTTTATGGGTTCTGATTTTTCTAATGTATAATTTATTTCACACATTTGGTGACCATAGCTAATTCTTATGTACTCTCTATATGGGCAATACGCAGTTTATAATATTAGAGTTTACTTAATTAAAAACCCCATAAAGGACATATTGATAGTCGCTCTTAAACCCAAAGGGATTTGTTCATTATTCAAACATCAAGCCAGTATCTAGTTTCATTTTTAAACTCATCATCTATTTTATAGAATTCATTCTTCAACTTAGAATGTAGAAGGCTCTGAGGAAGGTCACCAGAAACAACACTTTCTTGTTTGGTCACTCTATTACCAAACCTATCTTTACAGAACTGCTATTTCAGATTTGTAAAATAATGGATACCTCTCTACCATTCAAGGTGTGGCCCCAATTAAATAAATGGAAATGTATATTTATCTTCTATGGTGCAGTTGGCTTGCCTTAGAATTGCTTCACATTTCTATTATGCATAACGTTGCGCTGGGGACCATCAACCACCGTCTTATTTGCCCTAATGTCAAAAAATTTCCAAACTGTGTTTGCACTGGAGCCCTCAAATGACTATTTAGACCACTGGTGCAGAATCCTCTTAATGTTGAGGTTGATGTACACAACCACTTCTCTGGAAAACTACCAGACTACCTGAGCAGTATGCTCACTCCTGCTATTCAAACTAACTATAGCCTCCTCTCCGCTGCTAACAATTCACTGTGTGTATCACAATACAAGAAAAAAGCAAGAAGATCTGCCTTCTCCTTTAGAGCTCCAAAGGCCTGGAACAATCCGCCTGAAACAATCACACCTGCTCCCAGTCTAAAATCCTTAAAAGTAAATGCTTCTTTATATCAAAAACAGTGTGTAACTGTATATAATTTTAATATTTTATATGTATGTATATTTATATGTGTGTGTATGTATATATAATTTGTAATATACAATGTTTCTCAATTTGTGTAAATATGTAACCCTTTACTGTAAACTATCCAGGATATACTTGAAAATGAGAGACATCTCAATGTATTCTTCCTGGTAAAACATTTACTAAATAAATAAACATAACAGTTATTATGTCATTATGTTATGTTATTATGTTAAACCATTGATCTGTTCTATCTTCACTCTGGCATTACATAATTTTTTTTCATGATGTATTGCATATTTACTCTTAGGCTTGCTTTATTTTTAAGTATAAGAATAGACACCAGCATATTTGGAGGTCCCACCAGGCCATAATATTGCCATTCTCCCTTTCCTTTGTCAATTATAAGGGAAATTGGACCTTTAACATAAATGCAAATTGAAGAAATTCTGGGGAAAAACAATTGCACCATAGGAGGCAAATTGATTTAACCAGGCTTTTAACCCAGTAATTGCAAAAGAAGAATGTGGTTGTGATCTATCTAGTATTCATGGGGGGAGATGTATTTTGTCAGTGTTCAAAGCACTTTGACTTTTCTATGTATACTCACATCACCATATGCACTAAAATTTAGGGGTGCAAGGGGAGGGAATGAGAAAGTCCCCAGAAGCAAACAAGGTTGTTAAATTGCTGTTGATGTGGAAGGGATGCCCTCCCTTGCATATCACCAGCAGTAGACAATCCTGAAGTCTGAGAGTATTCTCTCTGCTTCCTCACTTGCCCAGTAGGGGAGTGGACAAGATCCTTTCAGCACCACAAACAGCATCAATTCCTTAAAACTTTTAGTGCCAACAAAATGTTGACGTTTAACTGTGGAGGCAGCATATTTCAAAGTTTAATTGTGTGGGGGCAGCATGTAGAACATAAGTATTGGGGAACATCACCATTGTATGGTAGCCCTACTAACACTGACCAACACCTCCCAAGCCTTGTTCCCTTGCCCAGGCAGTTCCCATGGGGATTTATGGCTACCAGTAGGCAAGAGAACAAGACTGTTAACCAGGCAGTGTACATGGAGTTCCATAGCTACCAGTGGGCAAGGGAATAAGGCTAGGGGGCAGCTGGTAGCCACAAATTCCCATGGAAGCTGCCTGACCCCCCCCAAGCATTGTTGCCTTGGGAATGCATAACATGTATGAAATATGATACAGAGCTGAGTGGATGATTCTGTGCTGCTTAGTGTACTATTTTAACCCTTTGTGTGTAACAGGGGTGCACAATGAACATCCCTATGGTTTATGGAAATCCATATAATCTACATTTTAATGGTACCTACATTAAAACATTAAAAACAAGTTATATAAATTGTAAATTTATGTATAGCACTTGTTTTAAATGTAGGTACCCTTGAAATGTAGACTATTTGACTTCCAGTGTGTCTATTACAAGAAATCCTCAGGGACTGTTTTTAATTTAGATAGGGTTAAATATGTGTATTAGATATGACTTTACTGATATTGGGGTACCACGATGTGGTGTGCAAGCTTAAACATACTTTGGCCAAATTATGGAACAAAATCCTCATATTTATGAACACAGTGGTATAATATATGCCTTATACAGGCATATATTTGCACTTTAGGGTTTGACCTAATATTTGGGGGTCTGGAGATACCCTCTTATTCCTTGCTGCTATCTATACTTTATTCTCTTTGTCTATTTCTTATCTCATTTATTATATGTAAATATTAAAGTGAGTTTGCTCTGTGAGCTGTTTTCCCCTTTGTTTCTGTTCTTAACTTAACACTAAATTTTATATATATTTAGCTTTATATATTTGTCATATTTAGTAGTTAGTCAGTTCAACCTGGTAGGAGGTGGCAGTTGGGAGGGAGAGTGAAATGTTAGTATCTGACACTATGTTGTACACAGCATTATTGCCTAATTTGCATATACAGGAAAAATAAATGCAGTTAAGTATCTCAAACTATAGTTTTAAATAAGGAATGGCTGATGTAAATATGTAATTTCAAAATCACCCAAGTGTTCATTTCACTTTTAGAAGATTGTTTTTAGAGCAAACTAATTGCTTTATAGGGGTAAATATATATTCTCAGTTTAAAAGGGACATTTAACCACTTGAATGCTAGAGAGGTCTCTAAAGTTTTGCAAAGCAATGGAATAAATGGATATGTGGGATAATGTATTTGTGCAGTATGGTGCAGTTTGCATGATCAAGAATGTATCTTTTTTTTGCTTTCTGCATAAGGCTCTATGTACTTTAAGCTCAAAGAAGATAGCATTAGATATGCCATTATAACATAATGCATTCACATTCATTACATTGTGATTGCTTGAAATTATATCTAAATGAGAAATGCATCCTCTGGAATATACATATACAAGCATATATATAATGAGGGTAATACTTACTATTGAGATGTATAGCAACTTTCCTTCTGGCTATGACTATTGACTATTGTTTTAGTACATCTTTCCCTTTTTTTGAAAAGAAAAAGATTTTGGTGCTGCCAATACAAGTGAATGATAGAAGGGCAGATGATTGTAGAATTAGTCATAGCACACTATAGAACAAAGGAAAAGTTTTGTAAGATGAAGCATTATAGAAGTCTGAATTGAAGTTCTCGATATAATTTCTAATTTACACATGAGAGGCTTGCTAATGAAAGTACAAATTAAAACAAACTACTATCATCTCAAGGGCATTGCTTTTACCCATTGTAATTAACATGTAAATCACACATATTTTTGTATAAGGGCATAAACAAGGAGCCAGCATGTTGAAACTAACTCAGTATGGGACTTGTCCTTTAAGATTAGTTTAATTTTCTTAAATACAAAAAAAAATAATTTATGAGAATGTACAGTATATTTGTCATCCACTCCAAATAAATCTTAGAAAGATATAATAATGTAATACATTAAGTGCCTGTTGGGTTGGATTCAATTGCAATTGTATTAAAGATTTTCCTATTGAAGTTTATGGGGAAACCTGGAGATAAACGCAGAGATAAAATTAGCACCTGCACTAGAATCCATCAATCAATGTCTTATGAACAGGACGAATTCTGATGCAAACTAACTGCATTGTTGGGGACAGAAACATGACCACTGCATTAAAGGGATAGTAATACTTAAAATGTAAAAAAAAAATATGGTGTGGGGTTTATCCCTCTGAGTAAAACAAGGGTACTCCCACTGCTGAAAGGTGTTTCATTCAAAAGTTATTAATTTTCAAAGTTTAATTTTTTAGGTGCAATATCACAGTGGCCTGAAATTGCACAGTGGCGCTGTTGCTACACCATCCTATGGAGATTTATGGTCAACTGACCAGAGCTGTCCATAGGATCGTGTAGCAACAGCGCCACTGTAGAATTTCAGGCCACTGTGATATTGCACCTAAAAATTTCAACTTTGAAAATTAATAACTCTTGATTGAAACACCTTTCAGCAGTGGGAGTACCCTTGTTTTACTCAGGGGGATAAACCCTACAACATATTTTTTTTTACATTTTAAGTATTACTATCCCTTTAAACTGGGCTTTTAACCCACCATCAACAATACACTGAAGACTTCAGTGGCATTCAAAGGGTTAAAAACCCCATTTAACTCAATGGAAATCTTGGATATGTGCCCACTATGGTGCACTTGGTTTGCCCAGAATTCTTCCATTTATTCTTCCTACATCAGTGTATATCAGTGTCAGATAGTTTAGCAATATGGCCTAATTCAGCAAACTAAAGAGGTGCAATTCTGAATCAAACCAACTGCAACACAGTGGGCAAATGAAAATTCCTCAAAGTCCCATTGAATTAAAGGGAGTTTTTTAATCTCCTTCAGTCTTGAGAAGCCTGCAAAACATTACTATGCAATTCATTGGAGACCTTTCTAGGATTCACTGTTAAAAGCCCCTTTTAACAAAAGGTACTGTTCTTTTGTCCACTGTTATACAGTTAGTTTGCTCCAGAATTACATCTCTTTTTTTGCTGAATTATAGTGCCATAGAGTGCTTTGCCTGGAGACTAGTCCTCAAATAATTATATTTTACAAAGTAATTCCATCCTATATATTAATTCGCTAATGTATGGTTGTCAGAAGCTGTCATGTGCACTACAGACTGCCCGCACCGCAGCTGATAACGGAGTGGGGTGCTCCGAATTCAGACCGTAGTCCTCTCTGCGCAGAGAGGATTGTGGTCTGAATTCGGAGGGCCCCTCTCTGTTATCAGCCACAGAGCGGGCAGTCTCTACAGTGCATGACTGTACCACAGCCATTGCTGCCTGCCACTGTGGCCCGTGAACATGGGCTGTTCAACTAGTAAATGTATATCCTCTAAAACACACCACACTCTTCCATTATTGGAGAGATGGTAAGTGAAGGTTGACAGTCACCTCTGAATATGTTTTATGCATCATAATGGATAGCAGATTCATCTAAAACTAGCTATTTTAAAATGACTATAATATGTTTTGTAAAGATTTTCACATAGCATTTAAAAAAATCTTGATGTCAGAAAAAGTAGTCACATGTCAGTAAAACATAAAAAGAGCATTTTTACACATAACCTCCAATAGATTTAAAACCAAGTTCCAAGTTACTGTCATGCTAATTGACCAGACAAAGATACAGACTCATAGGGCAGAGAAGGAATACTAGTCACAAATCTTGGACAATGGTGCACTTTAAGAGCATGTTAGTGGCAAAGAACAAAGGATTAGAAGCCAGGAGCTGGGCAGAAACAAGAACAATGATGTTCGCATCCACCTACTTGAACCTCTGGGAAGAAGAACAGGAGGCTTATACAATATGTGGTGATAATGAGGTGATAAAATGGAGCTAACTTCTCCAGTGATATCACTTTTCCAATGTCTATGTTATTCTATGGAGCACATTCACTAAGACCTCTCTCACATGAGAAATCTTAGTGCATTGCCTCCATACAATAACACAAGAATTGGGGAAGTGATGTCACTAGAGAAGTCATGTCCACTTTATCACGTCTTTATCATGCCATAGTTTATCCCCCAGAACAGCTTAAGGGATGCTATTATACATAAAACTATTTGTAATGGAAGCTAAGGACGCTGGGTTTCCTTAGTCGTCGTTCCAGGGTCCTCTCTCCTTGAAGCGGCTACCAAGGGGTAGCTGATCCAGTGAAGCTGGATGACTGACTGGAACACTGGTAAAAACAAGCTGGAAACCCACGCTCTAAGGCTGGAAACATAAAGTTGAAACACTGGTCTCCTGAATGGGAGTCAAAAGGGACTCTTTAAACCATCCAGGAATGAAGACACAAGACATAGGTTAAGTCCCAAACTAAAACTGGTTTATTGATGGCAAAACAGCTCTTTTATACACAGGTAACAGTGATAACCATGGACTGGGCACAAAGGGACACAATGGTACAATGGTTAGGTAATTGGAGGAACAATAGGGACAATGGACATGTAAACATAGCACAAGGAGGCTAGACATGAGTGAATTAAGTCATACAATAGTGAACAATGGTGGTGTTTACAGTAAACACTGGGCCAGACAATGGAACAATAGAGTGTACACACAAAACAATAGGACAATACAGTGGCATAGATACAATCAACAAAAGCAGTAAAATAAAAACAGGTGTCACATGCAATCAGAACCCCAGACTAATCACCCAGAAGACAATAATGAATACACATCAGAGGTGAAGGGATTAGTAAAGTGAAACCTTAAACAAACTCTGGGCCAGAGAGTGTGACACATCTACATTTTGGCTGGCCTTGCGAATAGCCAACAATTTAACCCCTTCAGGCCCATGTAAGATTGTGGGCCACCATTAACACAGTGGTTCAGCATCTGTTAGATATATTAGAGTCCATGTTAATATGATAGGCCTGAGAAGGCCTCTCAGTAAAGGCCTATGGTCCCTTAAAATATTCAAACAAATAGTTAAGAACAAGATACAATTGTTGAAGATCAGAGTACATAGTTTACCTGTACTAAATGAAGGCTACAAGAAGTTTGAACAAGGCTACAGAGCATAGTCAGCCACACATTTTTCATACAATGGAAGTGGTTCAGGCACTGGTTCATGGCTAGTGGCTGTCAGAAGCAACAGGCATGTAACAAGGATGGGATAACTGGCAGGAGATAGACAGTGGCAGTGATCATTTAGCAAGGTTGGAGTTAATGGCAGATGGCACATTATAGCAGAGGTAATTCAAGGTTCATGAATGTTAGTCCATCTAGGACTTTGCAAGTGTTTAGTAGCATAGCTGCAGCTAATTGAAATAGGCCATGGTGGCATGTCCTGGTGAGCTAACATGATAACAATTAAGCCCAGCACAGGACTGAGTAATGGATTATCACACCTATTCATTAGGTAGGTAGGAGAATTATTAGATCACTACTCCTTGTGGACAAGCAAAAAGATTCAGCTAAAACCCATAATTTTCAATTAATCAATCTGTGAAGCACATCTCAACATGATTCCCATATTCTGTATAGCAAGAAACAGAAAATAATAATGCACATTATAAGTAAAATCAGTTGTTTTAATATACAATAGGATAATACACAGATAACTAGCCTCAGTTAGGCAGAGATTCCTATGCTGTGCCAACAATTAGGCAGAGGTCCCTATGCTGCGTCAAGATGACTCTTGCTGTCTGGGGTAGACTAGCACTTATTGCAGTATAGTGTGACATTTCTGTTTTAAATAGTGCAGTGCAATGTACCTCCTTTTAGATGATTTAAGGTCTAAAACTAGTGTAGTACATTAAGCAAACATCAGACAATGGAATGTAGGTCATCGGAAAACCCGATACTGGACACCAACATTTATTTCAGATGTATGTCTTGTCTTGCAGTATTATACATTGAAATATTCCAAAATCAATAAGTTTTTCTGGTAAAGAGTAATGGTGCTAAAACAAATATGTTCTTCAATTTCAGTTGTAAAGCCACCACTGAGTTTTTATTATGCAAATTATTTAAATCTGATTAGCTTCTTCCGCTTCTTTCTCTAAGAAAAGGTGTCTGTGAGTGCTAATCAAAATGTTGCAATTTCCATATTAATGATATTTAATCTTATGATATTTCGTTCATACTGAGTATAAATCAAAGAAAGAAGTTTTACTATTTTTCCAGGAACAGTACAATTTAAATTTAATAAATTGTTGTGGCTGCAGCTTGCAATGAGTTGTGTATCCCTTTAGCAATCAAAGGGTTAACTCAGTGAGAGAGATGCATTAAAAACTGAAGCCTTTCAGGATCAAATTTTCCAAATTCAAAGTGCTTTAACTTCACACAGTAGAAAAAATTGAGCAGGTACTCAAGGCACCCCTCATTGTCCTACTACATCTTATCCCAGTAACAGGACATAAAGGGTAAATACAATTTAAGTGCTCGCTCTGTTGGTTCTACTATGAAAAGTCCAAGATGTACATAGGGTGATCAATTCGTCTAGGGTGTCTGGAATCTCACGGGTGGCGAGTTCATCCTTCAGCCTTTCGGACAGACCACAACGAAAAGCTGCCTTCAAAGCACCATTGCCCCAATTGGTGTCATAGTCCAGAGTACAGAACTCAATGGCGTATTGGGCGAAGGTCTGAGGCCCTTGTTGGAGGTTCAATAGAGTTGCTTCTGTTTTAGCCTGATGGCCAGGAGTGTCAAACATGGATCGAAAGGTGGCTAGGAAGGCATCAAAGTCGATGAGAAGTGGAGACTGCCATTCCATGAGCGGTGTTACCCATTCCAGGGCCTGGCCCCTGAGAAGGGACACAAGAAAGGTTATACGCGCCTGATGGGATGTGTATACCGCAGGCTGGTTACAGAAGTGGAGAAGGCATTGGTGTACGAAGCCACGCAGAAGTTTTGCTTCTCCTAGTATTTGTCTGGGAGCGGGATCCTGACAGACAGGGAGCCTACTGGCAGATCAGGAGCCACTGGAGGAGCTGGAACCTGTTCAACAACCGGCACTGTATTCTCAAGCTGCTGTTGCATGTGGTGCAACAGGGTCATAATGGAATCCAATTTTTGATCTAGGAGTTGTATGTGAGTGGCATGCTGTTCTAGGACAGCCGCCTGGTGGACCACTGTCTGGGTGATCTCCTTGGGGTCTACAGACATGGTAATGGTAGTGGCACTGACACTCTGTCACCAGTCATACGAAGCAGGTACGGACCTACAAGAGAGGGAGTGCTAGGGGGTGATGCTGGGATTCGGTGCTAGTAGCGTGGTGACTGTTTACAGCGAGAACGTGCTGTGGTGAGGGCCGTATATAGGTGTTGGCCGCAAAGCCAGATGTCCGATCCCGGTTGAGCCGGGACCCTGACCAGGATGATCCCGCCGCATACAGTACAATATCTCCTGCAGGGGGGAGCACAGGCTAGGGAGCGCTGGCTAGGGATCATAGAAGGAGTGCGTGGGCTACTAAGTCGCTGAAACTCCCCAGAAACACAAATACAAGAAATACCCCAAAGTGATATGTACAGACCTGAATGGTAGAGGGGTCTGAAGGATCTCCAGCAAGGCAGGCTGGAGGCAGGGTCAGACAAGCCAGGGCTCAGCATTGAGCGGTCTGCATATAATCAAAATCAGAAGACTGCAAGCAGGGTCAGACAAGCCAGAGACAGCCGACAACGCAAGAGAGAGAGAAGAGCGGATGGGTGGCATGACAGAATCTGACCTGTATGCCGGACACATTCCAATGCAACCGAGTGAATTTGTTTGTGGGCGGCTCTGACAGAGAAATTCATAGGCTGCCCAGCAAAACAACAACAGAAGTGTGAGGCCCATTTACACAACTTGCAGACTTCAACCCTGCTTTGAGTACTAGAGAGGTATGCAACACATTGTTTTGCAATGCATTGCATATCTCTCTGCCACTCAAAGGGTTAAACACTTTCATATTTATATCTCCCATTGTGTGTATTACCACCACCTTCCTCGTACTACTATTTCCTTTTTGGTACAACTGCATTGATAACACAATTACCAAAAACACACAACTGCCAATGCTGTTGTCCAACGAGCCCTTTCACAAACACCTCCGAAAAAAAGAAAAACACTAAATACACCAATAACATACCTCCCAAGTGTCCCTCTTTAGGAGATATTAGGGGTCCATACCTCCCAAGTGCCCCTGTTTAGGAGATATTAGGGGTCCGTACCTCCCAAGTCTCCCCCTTTAGGAGATACTAGCAAAAGTGGCATGGCATTGCCAGTGGACATGAACTCCTTTGAGAGCTTGAGTGGTATTCAAAGCAGTGATTGACAGTGGTTTCAGTAAGTTTGTGCCACTGTAAGTGTTAAGTCTTTGACAGCCAAACAGGTTTCACTGCCACAAATATAGGCAAACCATTGTCAATCAATGTGTTCAATACCCCACAAGTACTGAAAGGACTTAATCCCCATGGGCAAAATCGTGCGCCTTTTGCTAGTATAATATATATATACTAGTTGAACAGCCCGTTACACGGGCCACAGTGCCTCTGGCAGCCGGTCGCGGGGCAGTCACGCGCAGTACAGACTGCCCGCGCCAGTGCTGATACAGAGCTGGGCGCTCCCTGTATCAGCCGCGGCGCGGGCAGTCTGTACTGCGCATGACTGCCGCACGAGCAACAGTGTCTACTGCGCATATCGGGCGTTACACACGATTTAGCGAATTATTATATAGGATAATGTGTGTGTGTGTGTGTGTTGTATGATGGACTCCTGCCCCCCCCCAACACCCACCAGTGCCTCCTATTACAGGAGACAGCACACTTTTCTCTGTAGGGAGGATATTATACAGGGAAGAACATGTTAGTGATGAAAACATCATGAAATAGTCTGGACAATATTGACTACAACAGAAATAAAACAGGCCAGTGCATCAGGACAGCAACCCTAAGCTAGTGACAAGGCACAGTAGTACCAGTGCAAAATATTATTATGAAAGGTGAAGGCCTGATCAAGGAGTCTATGGATCTTACTATTACCAACTGCAATTTCCGTAAGAGGATCTGTAAAAAAAAATCTAAATTTATTTTTGAACTTGACTGCCTTTTAGGGGGATTAGTCTAATATTAAGGTGGACATTTATCCTCTGCAATGACACTAGGGAGGTAAAATGTGATGCTTCTGAGTTGTCACCAGGGCAGGTGCCACCTATAGGCGAAATAGGCACCGGCCTAGGGCACATATGTACTGGGGGCGCGGGCATGCAGCGGAGACGATCTGCGCCCACACGCATCACGCCGGGAGCTGCAACACAGTCAGGTCTGTGTCGCTACTGCGCTCCCTCATTGCAGTTGGCTCTTACTAATGAAGAGCACGCTGGGAGTCATGATCTCCCGGCGCGCTCTGCATTACTGAAGAGAAGACTGCGCTGGAGCTACAGGTATGTGATGGGGGGCAAGTTGCATCTGATGGGGGGCAAAGTGGAGCTGGTGGGGGCAAGATGGAGCTGAGGGGGCATAGTGAAGCTGCTGGGGGCAAGTTGGAGCAGATGGGGGCCAAAGTGGAGCTGGTGGGTCAAAGTGGAGCTGTTAGGGGGCAAGTTGGAGCTGGGGGGGCAAGTTGGAGCTGATGGGGGCAAAGTGGAGCTGATGGGGGCAAAGTGGAGCTGATGGGGGCAAAGTGGAGCTGATAGGGGACAAGTTAGAGCTGATGGGGGGCAAAGTGGAGCTGATAGGGGGCAAAGTGGAGCTGATGGAGGCAAGTTGGAGCTGATGGGGGAAAAGTGGAGCTGACGGGGGCAAGTTGGAGCTGAGGGGGGCAAGTTGGAGCTGATGGGGGGCAAAGTGGAGCTGATAGGGGCAAAGTGGAGCTGGTGGGCCAAAGTGAAGCTGATAGGGGGCAAGTTGGAGATGGAGGGGGCAAAGTGGAGCTGGTGGGGGCAAAGTGGAGCTGGTGGGGGGCATCTCTTATAGGCATCTCCAGACCAGGGGCAGACTGGCCCAGGGGGCAGAGAGAGGACAATCATGAAAAGAGGTTGGGTATAAGTAAGCGGGGTATAAAGGGGTGGGACACAAGGGGCGGAGCCAAATGGGTGGCAAAATTAGATTTTGCCTAGGGTGGCAAAAATCCTTGCACCAGCCCTGGTTGTCACTAACCACAGAACAGACAACATAACTTTTGTTCATCCTCAGAGTCTCTCACATAACTGAAAGAGGCCAAATCCTTCTATCTCTCCCTTAATTCTTATAACACATGCCAACCTATAGAATAACCAGACCATTTGAAGGTAAAAAGGCCGTGGTGTAACTCCTTTGATACCAGCAAACAGTCCATCCACCACAGTAATCTGAATATCAGCCTAGCCCTGTCAGTCCCTGAACTGGGAACATGTAACACCATGCTCGTCATTGCACAGCGATGAGCATGTCACCCCAGCCCAGTACCGAAGCTACCATCAAGGGAAGAACCAGCCTACCACAACAGTTTATTGATAAAATATTACAAAAACCCTGTAGAAGTATAAGAATGTTGCAGACTAATCAACAGACATGCACTGTCTACTCTCTTTGCCCTAACTTAAATAATGGCTAGCTAAGCATTCAAATAACCCACCCCACCTGAAGAGGAAGAGTTAACTTCATCAAAAACAACAAATCCAAAACAGGGAGGGCTGCTGCTCGCAATGCTCTCCCCCACCAACACCGAATGCCCTTAGGTACCAACTGCGGGCTAGGAAGGGGAGGGGAGATATTCTTCACTCTGATTGAGCTGCCAGGAATGTGGAACGGTGTTGGTTGTCATGTTGTTAATTATTACAAACTCCTCTGGTCCTTAAAGTATTAAGTATTTGTTGCATGAAAAGCATTAGTCAAGGTAGAATTATATTTTTATTACTGCTCTGATCTTGGGCTCAGATAACATGGCACTGTGATGTGTCTGTTCATGAAGGAGGCTAAGTAGGTGCAGAGATGACCAACCAGGTAAGAATAAGAGAGAAGTGGAAATGGTAGAGACTCAAGATGTGACTATATAAAAACATGAACTAGGGACAATGAAAGCAGAAAGTGAGGTTCTGAGAATGGGGAAAAACAGAAATGCTATGCATAGTTAGTATAGAAGTGAAGAGGAAAGGGAGATAATGATGTTACAGAGTATGTACCATCATTCAAAGTCCTCCTGTCGCACCAATGCGAACA
The DNA here is from genome assembly GCA_037306005.1 of Rhinophrynus dorsalis. Lineage (NCBI taxonomy): Eukaryota > Metazoa > Chordata > Amphibia > Anura > Rhinophrynidae > Rhinophrynus > Rhinophrynus dorsalis. Next base: position 76,499,186 of record CM074719.1, on the reverse strand, counting down.
TGAATGTGGGCAGGACTTGCACGATTATTCCTTCTTATTGTTTTCTTCCAGCAGTTATATGGAAACTAGTTTGTACTGGAAGCCTCAGAAGAAGGAGTAAGAGGCAATTCTAGCACAGTTTACTAATTAAGTAGCAAAGGAAGCACAGTGCTGGGTGTGCAAAAAGGATTAAAAAAACCTTTCCAAGCAAGTGATGTTTATGGGAAGATGTAGCCTTTGTTACCCAAATCAAACACTGTAAACATCCTGGATATTGTGAGTGTGTAGAATAAACTGCTTACTCCACTGCTGTGAGATGTGCTGGAATCCCAGGAACAGAGTCCATATGAATCAGTCATAACAGACATCACTGCAACAGGATTCTTCCTGTACACTACCTGGATGGTGAATAAACAGTTGTTTGTGGTCCTTTGTGATGTACAGATGTCCTGAAGTAGGATGCACACAAAAGGGCTATATGCAGAAAGCCTACAGCTATAATGTGAACTCTGAAAGTTTGGGATTTTGCACTCCACAGACAGTCCATCCTTGCCTGATACTGGGGCTACCCTGCTTGCAGTAAGTCCAGAGCAATGACTTCTAGTAAGAGAACCAGTTGGTGTTATTGCATATAGGCCTGTGTGTGCATCCCCTTTCAGGACTGCTATACATCTCAAAGCATGACAAACAACTGTTTATTCACCATCCAGGTAGCGTACAGGAAGAAAACTGTTGTAGCAATGTCTGTTAACATTGATGTATGTGGACACTGATTGTGGGACTCCAGCACACCACATAGCACCAGAGTAAGCAGTTTATTATACATATGGTTGATATCCAGGAGAACACTGGCTGAGTAGTGTTGTGCTTAATAAGCAGTTCCTTTGTGTAAGGGTAGAGTTGTAGCAGAGTTTTGTTATGTGTGTCCTTTGGTCTTACGCAGTGCAGCACCAGGGGAACCATTGTACAACCTCTCACAGCATTAACTTTCATATTCTGGTAAGGGTATGGTGTACGTGGTTGTAGGACAGTCCCACCAGTTCTGTAGCTGTGTGACTGTGTCCTTACATCAGAAGCATTTGAGACCAGTACCTCGAATGTGTGTGAATCACTTCTACAAAAGTCCCCACGGTGCAGGCATAAAATTACAGTGTATGGTGTGACCATTTGAGAAGCAGGTGCAGCTGAGCTCAGTGTGAATGAATGTGTGTGTGTGTGTGTGAGTCAGCCATGTTTTTTTTGTTCGTTTGTTAACAGTAAAGTAATGTGAATATTTGTGAAGTAGCATATGCAGCTGAAGGGGTGAGTTTATGTTGTGGCAGAGTACATGTTATAGTGAAATACAGTTGTGTGAAGACACTGGATATATTATTTGTTTGGGGGTGGTGAATGGGGCATGTATGTATTTTGATTTAGCGATTGTTAGCCAGCCATGTTTTTTTCTTGCAAAAGGAAGTCAAGGGTTCGCAGACTCCTTACAGAGATTTTGACAGGAGTGGCCACAGCGACCCTATGTATGTCCTGTAGAGGAAGTATAGAGGATATTTGAATAACTCCACCTTACTGCCGCTCCTAGGTGTGTGTGCCAGGCATGCAGGTTTATATAAATAAATATATATATATATATATATATATATATATATATATATATATATAAAGATATTCAACATTTCTATTGACTATTTTCACCAATATGCCTCACAGATACTTACTGTACATGTGAAAAGCATACAAAACAAGAATTACAAGTTAACAAGCCTTTAAAATTTATACACATAACAAAGTAGATTAGACATTTTTTATTTAAAGAAATAGTAATGCTTTTTACTGAATATTGCAGTGATTACTCCTTTGAGTGCCAGAGGGGTATGCAACGAATTGCAAAGAAATGCATTGTGCACCCTTCTGGCACTCACATGGTTAGACAATCTCCCCATTATATGAAAGTTATTTTAGTTCAAGCCACACCTTAAAATACATTTTTCCATTGCTGACTTTGGAGAACCTTCTGATCATCAGCTGAAATTCTACATAAATAGGTACTTAGAGATTGCATTTTTGTTTAAAAAAAGAAGAAAGTACAACTGTAAAATATTACTGTTCCTTGTACAGTAGTAACATAGCTGGATTAGCTGAAAAAATGAATGCATCCTCCAAGTTCAGCTTTTTCCATATCCCTCTTGTGGATCTAGAGAAAGGCAACAATGAAAAACAACATTTCCTATCAACCCCGATTGAGTAAAGTAATTATTTCCTGACTCCAAAAAAAAAAAACAGTCAAATAACATTCTGGTTGGCTCAATATCCTATCTGCAATGAAACTGTCTTAATTCTCAGTATTGTTCTGAGATAGAAAGGTATCCGATACATTTTGAACATCTTCCTTTAAAATCTTTGGTTTTAGACAGCCAAGGGTAGAAATCTGGTAGGATTGATGTTTCTTTCTTTATCTCAGACAGGATTACTAAAACATGTCCTATAGCTCAAAGGTAAGAAACTGAAAGTTTTTCAATTTTACAATATCTTTTCAAGGTGGTGACTTTCCTCTTACTTTGTATTCTGCTTTTAAAGGCATAGTAATGTTTCACAAAAAAAGCAGCTCCAAATAATCTTCATAGTATTTAGGCCATGTGGATTGTTATTTCAATACTGTCAGAGTTGTAGTTCAAGCGTAATTGAATGATAAAATATCTTCGTCCCACCCCTTTTACTGACGTAACACTGCTCATCTCAGAGCAGCAAGGCTGTCCAGATGGAAAACCTGAAAAACCTGTCACTGGGGCAGGGTTTTCCTTATGCTCACAGTAAGAAGATTGTCCCTTGCAGTGACCTGCCTGGTCAGTGGACGAAATTCCACATCTGAGGGGAAGTGGCTTACAATAGTTAAAAGGGGCATAAGGGGTATACTTTATCATTCAGTTTCTCTTGAACTACAATTCTGACAGTACAGCAATAACACTCCTTGTGGCCTAAATATTATGAAGATTAATTGGAGCTGCTTTTTTTGTGAAACATTACTATCCCTTTAAGCTCAGAGAAATATACTCTTAATAGATCTTTACCAAAGTATCAAACTACATAGGCTCTTGCTCAAAGAAATCCCATTCATAATACAGCATATTATATGTAAACAACTCTAAAATCCCTTTTCTTGTTGGCTACCTGAAGGATTTCTATGTACATATAGAATAAAAGCAGTTATAGCCACCATTGCACAATACAATTTGTAGTATTGTGTGGGAAAAGTGTTATACAGTCATACAACCACAGAAAAAGCAGAAAACTGGTAGAGTTAAAATGATACCTTTATTGGCTGAGTGGCTTTGGATGCAAGGTTTCAAGATAACTTAGGTGTCTTCTTCAGATGTAGTAAGAATGACTCTTTCTTATTATAGGTTGTCTTTAAAGCTTAAATCCTAAAGCCACTCAGTTAACCAATTAAGGTATTTTTTTCACTCTACCAATCTCCTAGTGTTGAAGGATAGATGACCAGCGCTCACCTAATTCTGGATCTATAAAACCACTTATGAATAATATATTAAATTATGCACATAGAACACATAAAAAATACAAACCAATAGTGACAATGCACAAACTGAGAAATTACAATATACCTCTTTATTTGGGGTATAGAGTGGGTGTAATCAGATAATAAACAAATGTTTATCATGCACAATAAGTTGGATAACTGAATGCTAAACGGTTGTGTCGTGTTAGTATATAGTGTAATAGTATATGTCCACACCATGATGCAAGTGACACAAAGTGGATTTATTTGTTATGTAAGCTTTAGCAGCAGACAAGAACATCCCCTGCCCTCATATTAACATGAAAGCACTTTTGTGCATTCCCCTCACTATTTACAGTCAACGCTTAGCGAATCTCCCCTCTGGAAGTGATGGTATGGCCCACAGAAGAACTGTGGTTAGTTCTCAAAGATGTTTGGAACAACCTACCTGCCGAGTTCCTTGACAAACTGTGTGCAAGTGTACCTAGAAGAATTTATGCTGTTTTGAAGGCAAAGGGTGGTCACAGCAAATACTGATTTGATTTAGATTTTTCTTCTGTTCACGCACTATGATTTGGTTAATTTCTACAAATAAACTATTAGCATGTCTATTTATGAAAGCACTTTTTCACACCTACCAAAGATTTTTGAACAGTACGGTATATCCTAATCTATAAATCTAAATAGCCCCAAATTTACTTTTCTAAATTAATAATTACTGAAAGAACATATAGGTGATTTTAAAATGTCTTCACAAAGTTGTTTTAGACATCTAAACTGTGACAAAGGGATAGTCTGTTTGCAGTTTGGGGAAGTCCTTTCCTTAATGCAAAGCATGGAGGAAAAGCATTAGGATACAATATTTCCCATCACATGCACCTGTGCTGGCCTACAAGGTTTGCTGACATTAAAATTTGATGCTTGAAGAGTGTGTCCAATGTTATGCACTTCAGCAGTCATATACTATAGTGCATACTCTTATGTGCAGCCCCTGGAGTTAGATACTGTGGCCAGGATGGCTTCACTGGGGAATTCATACATTCACGTCAATGATCTTGGAAGACAATAAAACATAAGTATTTACTTACATGGTTTGGTATTAGCCATTAGACTAGATAAGAATTTCTCATTTCCATTAAAAGCATTCTACATAACATATAATGAAATTAAATAATGACCCATGAAAAGATGCATCAACAGACAATGCTCTGAAAATATTCCCACATTTTCAAGGAAACTCAATGTAAAAAACAAATATGTTTAGATGCAAAGGGGAGGTGTTAGCTATTGTCCAAAATATAACACTTTAACAAATTAACTATCTTATACCTATCAATGATAATGTAGTGTTAAAGTGGAATTCAAAAATAGATCTAATATGCCAAACAGATGTGCCAGTACAGAGGTAGTAAAGTGCTGGACCTCTTGCTAAGGGTGATGGTAGTTATAGTCCCTAACAGATGGAGGCCCAAAAAATGACTACCCCTGCATTAGTACTGAAGGGTATTAATTACAGTTTGAACCATTTGCAGTAAGCTCTGTAATGAATACAGCAGGGCAAAGTACATACTCATAATATCCAGAGTGGACTGACAAATATATGGTTCATTAGAAAGGTATTAAAGTTTTTTTGTCCTTTCAATTGATCAGAAAGTTCAGTTGAGATCATGTGCCATAGAATCATATCTAAGCTATCTATTAGAGTGCTACAGTAAAGGCAGTGGAAGTCACATGATCAAAAAAATGCAAATTTTGCATTGTATAGTGAAATGCTGCAAATCTCTTGAAATTTACTTTAGCTTTGCGTATATTTTGTACAACTCAAGGGTTAATGAAACTCTCTTTTTTAAAGGAATACAAACACCTACAATTAACTGGGGTTATGTACACGTAAATACTCTGTACTTCATGCTAATGCACTATCATCTCTATTTGTTTTCTGATGCCTAAAATCACATCATAATCCATGAGAGATGCCATTGTTGCCTTGTGCAGGGCTCCCATGAACATGGAAATCTTAGTAGGTGTCTGAGAAGAACTAGTAATGTAATGTCTGTAAATGGGCTAAGATAAGGAAGGAGATGCACTAATGCATGATAAAAAGTTATAAAGAGGAGAAGACTTCTCCAGTTTCTATGTTATTCTGTGGAGCCTATTCACTAAGATCTCCAAAGCTGAAGAAATCTTAGTGCATAGGCTCCATAGATTAATACAGGACTTGGAGAAGTGCTATCACTGGAGAAGTCATCTCTTTATCACCTCTTATTCACACCATAGTGCTTCTCCCCCAATGTGTCTGTACATTAGCTGCCTCAGCTCTTATCTCTCATTACAAATAACACAAGCAATACTAACACCTTACTGATCACATCAGATTTCACATTTGTTGCTATGTGAATGTTAAATGAGCTTTCACCAGTTTATTGTTTAAAGGACTCAGGACAATTATGCATTGTATTTGTATATTTGTTTCTTTTTTTGGGGGGTGGGGCAGAATAAGCTTTACATTTGCTATGTATTTAAATATAAATACTTGGGAACATCGTTCTGTGGAGCCCCTGGAGAGAGCACCTGGGCTTTGACTAGGCTTATGTTAATGATGCAATTTTGCATAATAAAGTAGGTGGGGCTTAACTGGCATTGTGCTGGGGAAGTGGGTGAGAAGTAGGTGGAATAGGGTTGGAAGGAGCAGAATGGTGTCCTTTTAAATGTTGCATGAAAAATAGCGTGCGACTACAGGGCACATGCTGCATGTTGCCATGATTAAAAGGGCACCATGAGAATCTCGCATTGCAGGACAGGGTGGATTTTCTCAAGTTGCTCCTTCAAATGTCACCTTCAAGTCTCTCCATCCTTAACGAACCACTACCCAACAATAACAAATGCAATAAATACTAAGTGGGATACACATGCAGTTGTATGAACAGTGAGGATTGCATGCGTGCTCTTCTGCCTTCTCATGTCTATGCTTGCACTAATAAAGCAGTCTCTCTGACAGAATATGTTTAGTGGGTGGTCCTCTTTAATTCATAATGTTTTGAGATAATATTGTTCCCCAGCCACTTACCTACTATAAAATGGGTGGGAGAGATCCATTAGGTGTGGGGACTTACAAAAAATAATACTGCTTATCCAGTTTTTACATTATGCTTTCACTATGTTGATGTAGAGCTTCATAAACGAGACACTAACGCTAAGGTACAAGTTCTTCCTATGTGAAAAAACATTTCATGTTGAAAATCTGAAACAATAATTGGGTTGCTACTGTTGCTAAATATCCACATCTTGAACATAAGATATATACACTCACCCGGCCTCAAAGGCCCACGTGGATCCGGCTGCAACTCCCAACAACCCCTGGCACGGGTTTCAGCAAACAAGAAGACACAGGACGGGAGCAGGGCAGGTGCAAGGATTTTTTTATACACAGGCGAAGGTGCATTTTGATGCCCCCCCCCGACACGGACACAATCCCCTGACCCCCCCCGACCTTGCCACAATCCCCTGCCCCGCCCACATATTCACCTCCACACTCTCCCCACCTCCAAATTGCCCCTTCCACAATGCTCCCTTCATCTCCACAATGCCCCTTCATCTCCACATTGCCCCTTCCACAATACCCCCTTATCTCCGCATTGTCCCTTCATCTCCACAATGTCCCTTCCACATTGCTCCATTATCTCCACATTGACCCTTCATCTCCACAAGGCCCCCTTATCTCCACAATGCCCCTTCCACAGTGCTCCCTTCATCTCCACATTGCCCCTTCATCTTCACAATGCCCCCTTATCTTCACAATGCCCCCTTCATCTCCACATTGACCCATCTATAATGCCCCTTCATCTCCACAATGCCCCCTCCACACTGCCCCTTCATCTCCACAATGCCCCTTCCACAATTCCCCTTCATCTCCACAATGCCCCCTCCACATTGCCCCTTCATCTCCACATTGACCCTTCCACAATGCCCCCTTAACTCCACATCGCCCCTTCATCTCCACAATTCCCCTTCACAATGCTTCCTTTATCTCCACAATGCCCCCTCCACATTGCCCCTTCATCTCCACAATGCCCCCTCCACATTTACCCTTCCATAATGCCCCTTCATCCCCCCTGCCTTGAGTCCCTGGTGGTCTAGCGGCATGCCACAGCTTAAAGCTCTGTGCCCCCTTCGGCACAGAGCTGAGGCTCCCGTGCGCTGCTCTCAGTAATGCAGAGCGCTGGGAGATGATGTCATCTCTCAGCGCTCTCTATGCGGTGTGTAACATAGACGCTGCGAGGGAGCGCTGATTTACACTACCAATCGCTCCCTCGGGGCATCTTTGTAACACACCGCAGAGAGACCCAGGTAGATATATATGTAATTTAAAAAAAAAAAAAAACGAACCTCTTTTCGGCGCCCCTCCATTGTGGCGCCCTAAGGCAGCTGCCTGTTCTGCCATAATGGCAGTGCCGGCCCTGGCCGGGAGTGCTCAAATGGATCCACTCGTCACAAAAAGATGAGTGGGTCTGTTTGAGCACTCCCGGCCTGTGTCTTCTTTTCATAAATATGTTGGTAAAGTTTAAATACCTTGCAGAGATGGGGGAGAGAGAGACCAGTGTGGGTTACTTCAGTACCTGAGAGAAGACATGGTGATTCAAAGGATACATACTAAGTCCCATTTAAGCTCATAATTAGGACCAGTCCTTGTTAGCAGCAAGGAGCACTGGGCTCGGCTGGGCTCTGTAAATCGGGTGCTGCCACAAGGTCAGGTACAGGAATACACAAAATAAACGTTATTTCAGCAAATTATATTGTATTCTATTCTATTGTATGGCTAAGGATGATGGGACTTGAAGGCAACATTTGAAGGCGCAACTTGAGAATCTCACACTGTCATGCAAGAGTCTCATGTCGCCCTTTAATCATGGTAACATGCTGACTGAGCCCTGTAGTCACACACTATTTTCCATGTGTCATTTTAAAAGTGAACCAAGGAGAAGTGGGCAGAGTTACTCAGGAAACACACTACAAAGGATCAGCCTCTGTCCACAGACACCAGGTAATTAACACTAAACCCTGGGGTCTCTTGTACAGATCCAGAAACTTCACAGGTATGCAAATATATAGTCCTCATATTTATTAACAAATAGATATAAATGTGCAAAAAATCCCCCAAAAATTCTGGAATGTGTCCCATATTGTTAGAGCACAATTCATTTGATTTTCACAAAGTAAGTAAATTTGGCTGCCTCCCATTTATGGAAATACCCTCTGTATGTGGTTTTTAATATTTTTTTAGATATTAGGGGTGTTAAATGAAAAACAAGCACCATATCTTTTATAAATACAGTACTTATTTTTTATTATTTTTCTTCTTTTTTTACATTTTTTATGAAGTTTATATGTTGCCTGCTTTGAACTGAGGACAGCTCCCTTCATAAAATCTTACTACAGATTGCCATGAATGGTTCTGCAGTAGATAGGATCATAGGCTGACTCCTGACATCCTTGGTTCCCTTGGGCACATGCACAGGAGCTATTAACAGCTCTCCATGGCTCTTTCTTCATTAGGATCCTCTGGTTTGCATTACATTAAACTGAATATGAAAGACAAAGGAGCCAATCAGTCATCTTTCACTTCCAGGAGTCTCTGCCTGGCTGTGACAGCTGTCTTGAATCTCCTTAAAGCAGACAAAGAACACTGTCAGGTCTAGTCTTTTTAAACACATTAGGCTATATATAATAGGCTGTGTATAATAACTACTATATATAATATAATAATATCTCGATTAGAGATATTACTGGTGGACTTCAAGTGAAGGTGTGTCTTTTGTTTTACAGGTGATGCTAAAATCAGTAACAGGTTGAAATGATTGTAGGGTTAAGTAAAATGAAAAGTAATTTAATTTGCAGCATGGCAAAATTAAGGATTTTAACCATTTGAGTGCCAGAGAGGTATCCAATAAAAAATGGTTTTGCAATGCATTGGATACCTCCATGTCAGTCAGGGTTAAAATTAATGTCACAAAATAATTTATATAGGGCACAAACCCCCCAAAAGGCATAATATAGACTTAATAGCATTCTGTTGGCAACTGCAGCAGTGGAAAGGGGCTTGGGAATAGTTATATTTGATGATTTAAATGTATTTTAGGGATAAAGGAAAGCCATGGGGAAAGCCAACAGAGTACTAGGTTATATAGAAAGAAGCATTAAGAGCAGAAGGAGAGAGCTTAATGCAACTTTACAGATCTCTTGTTTGACATCACCTAGGGCTCGATTCAATTAGAGGTGCAAAATCCGTCTTTATGGCCATAAGGAGTTGTGGCTGGTACACACATTGTACTGGAATTTAAATGCTTGACCAAAATTCACCACATAAGTGTTGGTCACCAAAACTCATCTTGCTGCCTGACACTCATCACACCTTTTTGTTCCCTCAATACTGTGAATAATGGGAACATCAAAGGAAACTAGCCAATGCTTGAAGTTTGACCATGAGCTAGTAACACAATTGCCCCCATATCTCCCTCCTAAACAACCTTAAAATACCCCCCTGGCTCCACACCACACCAAAAATGAACTATGAAGTTGTGGGGAGTGGGAAATGGGGGGGGGTTTGTCAACTGGGATTGGGGGGACAATTAATAAAATAAAAAAATTGTTACATAACGTGACAGAGACAGGGACCCCACTGACATAAGCTGAGACTGGGGCAGACTGATACTTAATGGGATAGAGTATTTTATATAGGATGATTTGTAGGACTTAGACTTATTAGGTAGGGGTGGGAGAAAGCTCTCGCCAGGTTCCTGCTAGATATCCCGCAAAAACCATATTGTTGTCCACTTATTCACAAGAAAATCCGCTTGAAACCAGCAATTAAAATCTTCTCATTTTTCACCCTTTGCACAAAATTCTTCTCCATTTTTTGAAAGGCTAGAAAGTTTCTTTCCATTGATTTACGTGTTCTTCACCTTTTCACTATAAAAATGTTACATATTCCAGGAAGTTACACACAATAGAAGCAGCTACAGAGCGAGGTAGAGAGGCAAGAGAGGCTCATAGTGAACTATCACTATGAGAAAGTTTAAAAATAGAAAAAGAAGGAATTGGAAGGACCCTTATATGTCCACTGAGTCTGAGGAGGAAGAGGTGAGCTGTACAGAACCAATGCTGTCCAGTCTACCTAAATCACCCCTAGGTATCTTGGAGAAATGTAACAACAAGAGAGGAAGAAAAGGGTAATAGTGAGAGCAGGACAGGTCAGCTGACTGTGCCTGCTGCCAGACGTGGTGGCCCTGCTACTGCTACCACCATTGCTGTGCCTGCAGTCAGACATGCTGCCCCTGCTGTCAGATGTACTGCCCCTTCTGTCACAAGTGCTTTGCCTGCTGACAGTGCTGAACCTGCTGCCACCAGTACTGTGCCTGCTGTCAGATGTGCTGCCCTTGCTGCAACTAGTGCTGTTCCTGCTGCCAGTGCTCAACCTGCTGCCCCCAATACTGTGCCTGCTGTCAGACGTGCCGCCCCTGCTGCCACCAGTGCTGTGCCTGCTGCCAATGCTGAACCTCCTGCCACCAGTGCTGAAGCTGCTGCTTGTGTCTTGTAACACTCAGGATGGGGGGAAGGAGAAGATGATACCATGTAGGGATGTGCAAAAGTTGTCACCGTGTTCCAGCGAGAAATCCCCACGAAAACCTTGTTATTGTCCACTTTTTAGAGGAAAAATCCGCTTTTAAAACAGCAAGCAAACATTTTTCACCCCTTGGCCAAAATTCCCCACCAATTTTTCAGTGGCTAGAAAGTTTTCACCCATTGATTTACATTGTTTTTGCTTTTTCACTATAAAAACGTGACATATTCCAGAAAGTGAAATAGAAGCAGCTGCAGAGTGAGGTAAACGTGCTGTGCTATTCTACTGTGATCTTCAGGAAAACTTGAGGCAGGAGAGGCTCATAGTGACTGCTATCACTGTGAGCAGGTTTAAAAATATTAAAATGTGTGCTGTTCTGCTGTTATATGTTAAATTGAGGAAGGAGAGGCTCATAGTGACTGCTATCACTATGAGCAGTAAAAAGAGGACCTGGAAGGATCCTTATTGTGTCTCCACTGAGTCTGAGTAGGAGGACAAAGTGAGCACTACAGAACCAACACTGTCCAGTCCCCCTAATTTACCCCTAGGGATCTTGGGGAAATTAATGGGAAGGAAGGAAGAGAAGGGTAGTACTAGTGAGAGCAAGACAGGTCAGCTGCCTGTGCCTGCTGCAAGACTTGCTGCTCCTTCTGCCAGTGCCACCATTGCTGCCCCTGCTGCCACTAGTGCTGTACCTGCTGCCAGATGTGCTGCCCATGCTGCCACTAGTGCTGTACCTGCTGCCAGAATTTCTACCCCTGTTTCCACTAGTGCTTTACCTGGTGCCAGATGTGCTGCCCATTCTACTGCTACCACCATTGCTGTGCCTGCTGTCAGATGTGCTGCCCCAGAGGCCACCAGTGCTGTACCTGCTGACAGTGCTGAACCTGCTGCCACCAATACTTTGGCTGCTGCTAGTGGGTCTTGTAGTTCTCAAGGTGGGGGGAGGAGAAGATGATGCCAAGTGTGACAGCAAGGGGCCCTAAGTCATTCTTGCCATTCCCAAGCAGTCCCGCTAGTGCTAATACTACTACTACTAAGGTCTAGCAGCTTGTTAGCGTTAGGAGTGAAGGAGGAGGTAATCAACAGCAATATCCTCATATTACTAGTGACTATGGGACTGAGGAGTAAGACTCTGCGGCTGAACTTGATGTGGTTGGTGTTAGTAATAGTAGAAGTAATAGTGAAGCAGCTGGAGTGGTAGGGGAAACATTTGAGATTGTCCAGACAAGGGAGACCACATCAATCCACTGACCCTGGGAGTCCTCCCCTTCCCTTCGCTATAGTGTACAAGCAGAATAAGATCCTGAAGCCTAATAGGACAGAACTGTTGTTGGGGAAGAGCAGGTTCACAATTAATACCACCACCATCATCAGGAGAACAGATCAGCTGCCTGTGCCTGCTGCTATTGCTGCCAGTCTGCCTTCTTCAGGTCAAAAGGAAATGCCAAGTGTGATATTAGGGGACCCTCTGTCACATTGCTCATCACCTCCTCCAAGAAGCAGTGAGATGTCTGTAACAGAGCAGCAGCAGAAACAACAGCATGTAGGGACTAATGGTGGTGGTGGTGATGATGGTGGAAAAGCTGGGGTGGAAGAGACATTGATGGCCTTTTTAGTAGAAACTGAGAAGGAATGGGAGACAGGGATGAAGATGGCCATCATTACCACCACTAGCAGTGACATTTTGAAATCTGAGGAATCTCCTGCTGCTGCTGAGATGCAAGAGCAGCAGGATGCTGAGAAGCAAGCTAGTGTGCCACAGATTAATACCGTGGACACAGTGGGAATCGGGTCATCAAGTGATGCGGGACTAGGACCGGTTCCATTTGCCAGTGCCAGCAAATCTCCTGGTCCTATCTGCAGTGCTGAATCTGAGGCAGTAGCAGCAACAGCAGCAACATTAACCATTGTCACAGACAGTGAAGGGGAATGTTGAGGACAAGAAGAAAGAGGCCATTCTTCTCCATCTGTTCCCTCCCTCCTGAAGCCATGGGTGTGGGACTATTTTTCTCTTGTGGCAGGCACAGAGCAGTCATCACCAGTGGCACTGTGCACAATTTGTGACAAGTCAGTGAAAAGAGGAAAGGAGGGAACACACCTTGGCACAAGTGCCCTCATATCACACATGAAACACAGACACATGACATTTACTCCAAACATGTTAAAGCCAAACACCAACCACAGAAATCAAGCACCACTTTTGCTGTCCCTGACTCACCAGAAAGGCAACAAGAGGCGAGGTGGAGATCAAAGAGGAGGAGGAATAGAACCATCCAGGCAGAGACTGGAAGTTTCAAGACGAGTGAAACAACTAGCTCGCCATCACCTTCTAGGGTAACTACATCTTCTGCCAATCCTCCTCGCTCATTACCTCCCCCGCCAAATGATAACCACTCTGCTGATGTTAGGATGTGGCAGTTCATCTCTACCCATTGCACACTGTGTGGTGCACTGACCACACATGCCAGTGTGGTGGAGGAGAATCACAATCAGTGCATCAAGCGGCATCTGAGGAGATTCCATCCCACAGAATATGCTAAGATGGTGGCAGGGAGGGTTCATTACTATTAAACTGTCAGCAAGTTGTCATGTGTCCTTAGCGGGTCTGGAAAAGGGGTACAGTGACAACGGCAGTACTTGGTTTTGGGTGTTATGGTGTTTGGATACAGTTGTGCCCCCAGATGTTATTTACCACACACACTGTGCACATTGCAGTTGCTGATGAGAGGCACAGTTCCTACTCTCAAGGGAAAAATGTATATTCTAATAACAACACACCCATGATTTTGGAGGAGTGTCAGGTGGGGAAGAATTATTGAACAACTTCTTCTTTTCTCCACATAGACTGGGAGCAACTTATTGTGCTGCTACTGCCTCAGACGCATCACCGGAGCTAGTAGTGGCAAGTAGAACCTTCATCATCCATCACCCATGTTATTGCTATTGTTGATCCAATTCTCTTTCAGCTGCCTAATCACCCTGCTGCTTAAACATCTCAGAAGCAGCAGCAGCAAGAACAGCGGTTGCAAATTCTACAATTATGGGCTCAGACGGAAAACATTTGACAATGGCCAGTGGACACTGCACAACATGACCCGCTGGCACTAGGCCATTAGGGCTTTTTTTTCCCTCAGGGCTTGTGCTTAAAAAAAAACAAAAAAAACATAATAATACAAAAAGAAAAAACACTAGTTTTGGTCCTCTAACAACAAATCTAACAAATCATCCTCTACAAAATACTCTACCAAGTCAAGTACTAGTCCACCCAAGTGGAAACTTGTGTCAGGGGGTTCCTGTCTCTATCACTTTAGATACAAATTTCTTATTTTATTTTATTGATTTTTTTAATAACTGCCCCCCCCCCCCAATACCAGTCAAGAACCCCCCGCTAAATCAAATTCCCTGTTCAACTTATTTGTTCATTCACCAACACAGGTACCCTCCCCAGACCCCTTTTATACCATGTTTTATGGAGGGGGGTATCTGCATTTAGGATTTATTTTGTATTAACTGCCCCCCAATTCCAGTAAACAACCCCCCAAAAAACATTCCCTGTTCAACTGATTCTTTCCCCACACCCTACCAACACAGACACCCTCATTCCCCTTTTATACTATGCCTTTGGGAAATAAAATAATATTTTCTATGTGTTGTGTGTAACGTCAATGTACCCATTGATTTCAATGGAATGAGCTAGGTGAAAGAAAATTATTCTCCCAGTGGAAAGTACCATTTTCCATTTGAGGTGAATGCCAAGTGCGACAGCAGGGGACCCTAAATCACAATTGTCATCCCCAAGCAGTACCGCCAGTGCTAGAACTACTACTAAAAAGGTTCAGCAGCTTGTTAGTATTAGGAGTGAAGGAGGGGGTAATCAATATCCTCATATTAGTAGTCACTGTGAGGATGAAGACTCTGGGGCTGAACTTAATGTGGTTGGTTTTAGTAGTAGTAGCAGTAATGGTGAAGCAGCCAGTGGGACTAGTGTTAAGGGGATGGTAGGGGAAGCATTTTAGAGCATCCAGCCTACCTGCCAAGGAAGTCCACACTATTCCTCTGGCCCTGGGAGTCCCCTTCTATTCACTACAGTGTCCAAGTGGAACATGATCCTGAAGAGGCCAGAACTGTTGGTGGATAGCAGACACACACAGAAATAATAATACCACCATGACCACCCGGAGCACAGATCAGCTACCTTTGCCTGCTGCTACTGCTGCCAGTCTGCCTTCTTTAAGTCCCCAAGAAATGTCAAGTGTGACATTAGGGGACCCTCTATCACATTGATTGTGACCTCCTCCAACCAGAAGTGAGATGTCTGTAATAGAGCAGCAGCAGCACGTAGTGACTAGTGGTGGTGGTGATAATGATGGTGGAGAAGCTAGAGTGGAAGACACATTGATGGGTGACAGGGATGAGGATGGGCATCACCACCACCACCAGCAATGAGCTTTTGGTATTTGGAACTTCTCTAATTACTGCTGCTGCTGAGTTGCAAGGTCAGCAGGATGCTGAGGAGCAAGCTAGTGTGCCACAGACTATCGTGGACACAGTGGGAATGGGGTCAACAAGGAAGCGGGACTGGGACAGGTTCCACTTTCCAGTGGAAGCAATGCTCCTGGTCCTAGCTGCAGTGCTGATTCTGAGGCAGTAGCAGCAACATCATCCATTGCCCCAGTCAGTGAAGGGGAATTTGGAGGAGAAGAATAAAGAGGCCATTCTTATACACCTTTCCTGTCCCCCCTGAAGTAATGTGTGGGGGACTATTTTTCTCATGGGGCAGGCACAGTGCAGTCATCAACGAAGGCATTGTGCACAATTTATAACAAGTCAATAAAAAGGTCAAAGGAGGGAACACACCCTGTTATAACCTCCCTGATAACACAAAAGAAACACAGACACCATGACATTTTTGTGAAACATGTTAAAGCCAAACGCCCACCGTAGAAATCAGGCACTGCTGTTGCTGTACCCTATGACTCTGCAGAAAGGCAACAAGATGTTGGAAATTCCATGACTAGTGAAACAACTAGCTCACTATCACCTTCTTCTTCTAGGGTAAATATATCTTCTGCCAATTCACCTCGCTCATTATTAGCTCCCCCACCAAATGATAGCCACTCTGTTGATGTTAAGATGTGGCAGTTCGTCTCTACCCATTGCACACTGTGTGGTGCACTGAGCACACATGCCAGTGTGGTGGAGGAGAATCACAATCAAGGCATCAAGCGGCACCTGAGAAGATTCCATCCCACAGAATATGCTAAGATAGTGGCAAGAAGGGTTCATCATTGCTATTAAACTGTCAGCAAGTTGTCATGTGTCCTTAGCGGGGTGTAGACAAGGGGTATAGTGACATTGGCAGTATTTGGGTTCTGGTGGCATGGTGTTTGGATATAGTTGTGCCCCCAGATGTTATTTACCACACACACACACACTGTGCACATTGCAGTTGCTGATGAGAGGCACAGTTCCTGCTCTCAAGGGAAAAATGTATATTCTAATAACAACACACCCATGATTTTGGAGGAGGGGCAGGTGGAGTATTATTGGCCAACGTCTTCTTTTCTCCACATAGACTTATTGTGTTGCTACTGCCTCAGGCGCATCACTGGAGCTAGTCATGGCAAATGGAACCTTCATCATCCATCTTCCATGTTACTGCTATTGTTGATCCCATTACCTTTCAGCTGCCTAATCATCCTGTTGCTTAAACAACTCAGCAGCAGCAGCAAGGACAGTAGTTGCAAATTCCCCAGTTATGGACTCAGGAGGAAGACATTTCACAATGGCCAGTAGCCTCTGGCCAACATGACCTGCTGGCACTAGGACAGGCTTGTGCTTTAAAAAGAAAAATACAAAAAATAAAAATAAAATAAAATAAAAAAACATAGTCATACAAAACATTGTTTTCTTAGGGGTTGTGCCTCTGATTTAAGTCCTGCAAATCAATGTTTCCTCAGGGCTTGGGCCTCTAACAACAAATCTAACAAATCATCCTCTACAAAATACTCTATCAAGCCAAGTATGAGTCCACCCCAGTGGCAGCTTATGTCAGGGGGTTCCTGTCCCTATCATGTTACATACAAATTTCTTATCTCATTTTACTTATTTATTTTTGTATCAACTGCCCCCTGATACCAATCAAGAACCCCCCCAAAAAAAATTCCTTGTTAAACTGATTCATTCCCCAGACTCCATTCACCAACACAGGCACCCTTCTCAGATTCCTTTTATACCATATCTTATGGGGTTTTCTAAATTGTATTTAGGATTTATTTTTTTATTAACTGCCCCCAATACCAGTAAACAACCCCCCAATATACATTCCCTGTTCAACTGATTCTTTTCCCACACCCCACCAACACAGACAGCCTCATTTCCCTTTTATACTATGCCTTTGGGAAATAAAATAATATTTGTTATGTGTTGTGTGTAAATTCAAGGTTCAAATTGATTTCAATTGAATGAGTAGGGCGAAAAAAAGAAGAAAAACTGCACTTTTCAGCGGGAAATTATTCACCAAGCAGGAAGTGCCATTATTTGCTGATTTCAGTTTGAGGGGAAAATTTTCACCCATCCCTATTATTAGGCACAAGACATGAGGAAACATTGATTTGTATGACTTAGACTTGTTAGGCACAGGCCCTGAGGAAACATTGATTTGCAGGACTTGGACTTGTTAGGCACAAGCTGAGGAAAAGGCAACAATATTTCCTCCGTATGGATAACATTTTGATTTAGAATTAAGAATTTTTTTCTTTGCTATAAGGATTTGGACAAAGCTTTTTTGTTTTTGGCACTTAAAGGGTTAACATCACCTGGACCTTGGCCCGTGTACAGGGGCTTTTACATTAGTTTTTGTATATTCTCTTAAAACTGTAATAGCAATAAACTCCAAATGGGTAAATGGACACAGTAGTGAATGCACAGAGAAACATGAATGAATGCACAGAGAACATTATATTTTATTGCACAATTTTTGGTCACCTGGAAACACTGCATAACAAACTCCTGACTCATACATAAGCTAAGGCCTGGGTACTGAGTAAAAACACGTTAGAAAAAGATAATCCTAAAATGAATGCACTTATTATTTCACATTCTCACAGTTGTCTCCTTTTTAACACCCCAAAAGATTCATACCTTTTGTCATTTCTATTCCGGATCTGCTAATATGCTATATTAGCCATTTTTCTGCAATACAAATATGTTTTAGGAAATAAGCCATTATATTTTGATGCGTAGTGATGGACTTTAAGCGAATTATCTGCACAGTGTGCTAATAAGTTCCTTTTGAGGCCAAACTTATCTTTTGATAGGATATTAGAGACTAGTGTAAAAGTCTGTGTAGACAGGCCAAGGTCTGGGTGATGTTAACCCTTTGAGTGCATACCCCTCTGGCACTGAAAGGGTTAAGAGTCCGGTCCTGCTCTTGTACTGCCGCCAACTGAATGACCATGCACGTGATGCAGTCATGCGCTGTAGAGACTGCCTGAATGCACAGCAGTGTCTACTGCACATGACTGCATCGGACAAACATTCTAGCATTTTATTATATAGGATGACTTACTTCTTGAGAGCTCTGTCTAAATTTATTCATGACACAGTTGCCAGACAGTAAAGTAATATGCATAAAATGCCAAACTGTACCACCAACAAGTAAAGGTGAATTTCTCAAAAACTGTATTGATTGTAAACAAATACCAATGCAACCTATACACAGTTTTTAATTGTCTGTAAAATTAACTACACATCTTAAAGTGGATCTATCGCCTCTACAAAAGTTATGCTTATTATGTAGAGGATATATACATAAGGGTGAAAATGTTTTTGATTTAAAAAAAAAAATACACTATATGTGTTAAACCGATAGTTTATAGAGTGCCCTGTACCTTACTTCCTCATAAACTTCCATTGCCGCACTGCCCCTTCTCCCTTCCCACTAACCAGCCTCCTCTAATGATGGAGGCTTTTGTCTGTAAGCTGAAGCAATCTCATTGACAGAGATCTATATCTAGTCAATGAGATCGCTCCAGCTTACAGACAGACAGCCACCGTCATCAGAGGCGGCTGGGTAATGGGAAGGGAGAAGGTGAAGTGTGGCAATCTGTGGCAACGGAAGTTTAGGAGGAAGTAGGGTGCAGGGCATTCTTTAGAGGCGATAGATCCAATTTAAAGTGACAGGTCGATTTTAAGCTCTTCTCCTTGAACCACACTCTCTTTATTTTGTCATCCATGACAAAATGATTCTGTTTAAAATAAGTATTAGTTTCTCATGGTGAAATAAGAAATACTTAAGCAATTTATTAAACATAGCTTTTATTTTATTGGGTTTATTAGGTTGAATAAATGTGTGAAAATAAGAATAAAACAGCACTACTAAAAAAGTAATGAATGCCATTCCAGATATCACCAAATGTTCATGATATTTTGTTTCAGAATTCATCTGAACATGTTTTTATTCTTGTACTATTCTTGTCATGAATATAGATATACATTGCTACATTTAATAGATATGTGAAAACATATTATAAAAGAACAATGTGCAGACACACATTATTATACACTGTCACATTTAAAGATTATCAATAATATAGAAAATATGCAAATGCCAAAACACATATAACTATAATCCTTTATTAAACTGCAGTGATGTTGTAGTAGCAAACAGATGGACAGATGGACAAATGCGTGCAGCCAATGAGGGGTCATTTTGTGGCAAAGCAACTACACCATAGTTGAATATAGACACTTTCAGAATGTGCATTGATTTAAAATTAGGCTTTTAACCCCCTGAATGCTAGCAAGGTCTCCAATGCATGCATTTCCTATAATGCAGTTAGTTAGCACCAGAATTTTACCTCTTTACATTGTTAAAGGGATAGTAATACTTCGTTTTATCTTTATTTTATTTTGTAGGCATTAAAAAACATGAAGAACGATATAAGTCTTATCTCTCAAACCTTTATGGTTTAAGAGATATTCACAAGCAAAGTTTCCCCTCCCTCCCCTTTTACCTAGTGTAAGCCATCTCTTCTCAGATGTGGAATGCAGTCCATAGACCAGACAGATAACAGCAGGGGACAATCTTCTTCATATGAAAACAATGAAAGCCCTGCCCCCCTTGACAGGATTTTCAGCTTTTTTCCTTATCTTAATTGAATATTGTCCCTCTCTGCAGTCTACCTGGGCACCTCCCTTCTGATCTGGCTGAACAGTGTGACATCAGTAAAAGGGGTGGGAGGGGGATACTTTGTTATTGAATTACTCTTGAACTACAACTCTGACAGAATTGAAATAACACTCTCCAAAGTCCAAATACTATGATGATTAATTAGAGCCGTTTTTATTATGAAACATTACTATCCCTTTAACTACAGTGCAGAGACTTTTGTGCAAAGTCAAGTTACTTAACCCTTTCAGTGCCTGAGGGTATTGCACTTAAAGGGTTAAATAACTAATGAAAATATGAGTATAGGGCTACTGTAACAAGGGATATAGTTGTAACACATACATATCTCTAAAGGTCTTTGAGGGGCTTAAAGCAATAGCTTCTATAGATTGTTACAGATATATCAGATATCATCAGAGTGAGTAGTACCTGTCTATAACATTGTTCAAGCTATATCTGTACTAAAGGTACTGAAAAAAGGAATGCTTTACTCATGGTCCCAAGATACTTCCCTCCTATGCTCTGTTAAATGAAGGAAGACTGTAGGGGAGTGCAGAAACCCCCGGCACACTTCCCTTTTGAATGCAGTTCCAGAGGTATGACCAGTTCATTGCTCCTCTGGAACTCCAATGTTTATCTCTTTGAGTGCCAGAGGGGTACTAGCCAGATACACCTCTGGCATTCAACGGTTTAAATAAAACAAGTGCAAGCTGCCTACTAACACATTCACCTCTACATAAATAATATGGACCATGCATGTCTCTGCAGTTATCAATGCCTGATCCCATTCTTCTGAACTGTGTCAGACCCATATGACAGCAGCTGTGTTTGAATGCTATGATGATGACGTTGTGATTTGATAGTGTTCAGAAAAGTGGAATCAGGCACTGATAACTGCAGGGACATGCAAGGTGTTTCATATTACTTATTTGCTTTTTATGCACTCTTTATGTTAGGGGGTGGCTTCCACATGTTTTATTTAACCCTTTGGGGGCCCAAATGTGTGTCCATAGCATTGTAATCAGTTGGTCACTCCGTTGGCACTCAGAAGGGTTTATTATGTACTGTTGTATAGGGATGAATGAGTTTTATGCATTCCCCTTCATTTTTTATTTATTTAGTTGGAGAGGAGGGGGTCTCCCTGCATTATTTATCATATGGGGAATTATCTTTTCCCCGTGATTTTCCCTTGCTCTTCCCTACCTCTACATTGTTCCCCCTTACTTCACCCCAGCTTCTCTTTTCCCCCTTTGCTTCCTTCCCAACAGCCTCTCAGTTGTCCTCCCTCTACCTATCTCTCTCTGTCTCTCTTGTCCCATTGCTACTACTCCCAACTTCTCTTGTTATCACCTAATTTCCCTCTACTGACCCCTACACACAGTCTCTCAGTTACTCATGCTGTGTCTTGTTTCTCTCTGACTCTCCTGTTTGCTTCTTGCTCTTCCCTCTGCCCCTTTGTGACTCTCCGTTCCTTCTCGCTAACTTTTCATTAGTTCTCTCATGCTCTTCCTGCTTCCCTCTTCCTCACACCTTATTCCCACCAGTTCTTACTAACGCCCATCTTGCAAGTCTATGATTCTCACTTGCTTCGTATTTTTAGTATTAATATCCCTTTAACTCACTAGAAATGGCTATTCTGCCCTTAGCAATTCTTGGAGAGATATGCAGCAAGGGGTGCTAAAGAGGTGATAAAGCGGAGATTACTTCTCCAATGATATCACTTCTCCAGTACCTAAGTTATTCTATAGAGCCTATGTACTAAGATCCCCAAAGTTGGAGAAATCTTAGTATATTGGCTCCATCAAATAATATGGGACATGGAAAAGCGACACCACTGTAAAACTCATCTCTGTTTATCACCTCTTTATAAAGCCTTAGTGCATCTTCCCCCTTGGCCTTTATGTACGCCCACAAAATATGACCCTTTGATAAAGTCTGCCACTATTTTTACTGTAATCCAAAAGGACTGAAAAAACTACAGAATAAATTTGGGGTTATGCAATAAGGCATGATAAAGAGGTGATAACGTGGAGATGACTTCTCTGGTGTTATCACTTCTCTACTTCCTATGTTATTCTATAGAGCTTATGCATTAAGATCTCCAAAGTAGCAGAAATCTTGCTCCATAGAATAACATAGGAAGTAGAGAAGTGATCTAACCAACTGAGCTATATTCTTTTTAAGTATTCCTGACGTGAAAAAATACAAACTATTCTTTTTACTGTGATAACCTGTGGATTGTTTGTGTTTGTTTTGTGAAAATACATAGGTAAAAATTATATTGCTTTTTTCTGCTTAGTAAAACAAAGATTTTTGCAACTTTCACAAGACCAAATGTATGTTTATTTTGCTTTCTTTGGGGAACCTTTGATCATCAACTGTAGTTCTTCATAGAAAGTAACAGCAACAACATTATCATGAGATATCTCATAAACTGAACACTGATTAAAGGAAAAAGAGCAAGCAAGTTTGAACTGTAATACAATATGAATGCATAATTTCAGTAGTGGGAGAACCCTTGCTTTGGTCAGCAGATATAACACTGAATTAATTAATTATTGTGATATATTATTATACCTTTAAAAGTTGTACCAGTTAAATTTTAATGGGGTAGATTTAAAGGCAGGAGTTAAAAAAAACTACGACTCCACAAAAACTTTATCTTAATCTAGTCCCCATCTGACGACTAGCTGCTTAGTAGTGCTAGTCTCCAGAATTATTACCTGGTTTAACTGATTTTACGCTTGTTTCGAAGCTGACAGTAGCAGGAAGCACGGACATCTTGCCATAGTGACGTCCGTGCCCCTGCGCTGTCAGTCTCTTTTGGAGCCTGCTACTGGGATATTGGGAACTTCACAGTGAAAAACATTTAACTATCGGTACCTAACATACTGCCAAGCACCGATCGTTAACTGCTATGTCTTACACTTACCTGTTATCCACTGTCTGTCTCTTTCTGTCTTCCCTTCTTTCCTGTATCTTCTGTCCTTCTCTTCTTTCTTCAGTCTTCTGGCTGTAAACAAACAAAGAGATATAAGTATAATGTAGAAATAAGCGTCACACTGGGACATATTTTAACCCCTTGAGTGCCAGAAGTATGCGCAACACATTGCAAAGCGTACCTCTCTGGTGCTCAAATGGGTTAAAGTATGTATTAACACTGTCCGGTTCAATAAATATGCTGCCATTTAGTACTATACGAGATCCAAGTTGTAGAGGAAGAAAAAAGAGAAAGAAATGACCACAGGAGCCCCTGTGTGGAATCAGGTATTACTCTACTGACCGTCACCAACAGCCAAGATGTATACTCACAAAATAAGTGCCTGGACAGTGGCATACGCCAATTCCAGTAACTAAGCGACTGAGGATGGTGACTGCCCCCATAGGGCGCTCTCTTCCTTTGTTTTTATTTTACATCACGTCTGGAAGAGATCCAAGTTGTTCCCAATAAATGTCGCCATATATGTCACGTTAAACTAATTCCACGTTAAATGTATTCCTGCAAAATACTTAGCTTGATATAAATTATTATAATATTACTTGCTGTCTCCGCCGCTGTGTGCAGCCACAGAGGCGGTGGCAGCGGAGACAGCATCATCCAGCACAGACCTCCCCCTCCATGTTCTTCATGGGCCAATGCCCATTACACTGTGAGGGGATTGGTAGTGAGACTGCCTTTATATATGGGCAGTCTCACTTACAATTCCCACACAGCCATTGGCTGGGATGTACTGACTCACATCTCAGCCAATCAGTTTCAAAGCACAGTTGCAAGGGACAGCAAGCAATAGTATAATAATATATATCAAGCTAAGTATTTTGCAGAAATATATTTAACATGGCATTATTTTAACGTGACATATATGGTGACATTTATTGGGAGCAACTTGGATCTCGTATAGTACTAAATGGCAGCATTTTTATTGAACCGGACAGTGTTAATACATACTTCAACCTGTTTGAGCACCAGGGAGGTACGCAAGCATTGCTTTGCAATGAATTGCGTACACCTCTGGCACTCAAGGGGTTAAAGTATGTACTAGGATGACACTTATTTCTACATTAAACTTATATTTCTTTGTTTTTTTGCAGCAGGAAGACTCAAGAAAGAAGAGAAGGACAGAAGATACAGAAGAGAAGAAAGAAGGACAGAAGATGACCAGGATGCTGAGAACTCTGTTGGACATCAGAATTAATGGTAAGTGTTACTTGTAATGCGATGTTGCTTTACTTAGTTGGGTTAACCCTATTAATGCTGGGTGGTAACTATACCTTACTAGCACTCATAGGGTTAATTCAACTAACTATGGACACGTTTTAGGCACTTTGGATGTATTCATGTGGGGCTTAGGGCCCCATACCAATACATCCACCGTGGACTTAGGTTTTTGTTTGCCTGTTAATAGCTGTGTTAGCTGCCTAAATAAGGGATTTTTCGGCCAAACAAACTGGGTCTTAACTTTTATGCTATAAAGTGAGTCCTGATTAGATTTTTACAGCTAACGCAGTTCTTTAAATGGCAATTTGGAGTGGGTTTTTTTTCTAATGGGCCAAAACACACGTTAGTGTAGCGGCCATATTACTTGCTGAACTGCCGTTAGCTGTTCATTACATGGACCTTTAAATGGCTTACTACATGTTAAAACACCCGGTGGAATTTTTTTTGGCTAACGCCTGCCTTTAAATCTAGTGGCGAGTGGAAATTTTGAGCCCTGACTAATATATTCCTCAAGAACTGCTCCTGTTTTGAACTGAGTACTTTTCTGCTTGAACTGGAAGGAGTCTATAAATGTTTGTTAACCCTTTCAGTGCCGGAAAGGCGTCCAATGCATTACGCTGAAATGCACTAGATACCTCTCTGGCACTCATAGTGTTAAATAAAAAAAAGTATATGTTTGTGCCCTTCCTTCATGAAAGAAAAAGTGTGGACATTTTATTCAATAACTGATAATAATAGAATAATTATAATAGCAAATGCATCATACAACATAGAAAAATAGACATTGCCCATCAACTTCCACTGTTAACTATCAGAAATGGCCTGGTTTTGGCCAGGATAGAAAGTGAGACCCTTTTCCCTACTTACAACTCCCATCATCCTCAATGGCTAACATTTGACTGACCATTATAATTTAGCAATGCTGCTCTACAAACACACTAATATTCCACTACAGCTTTGTTCCCCTATCCGCTGATAATCACAGACCCACAAATACAATACACACACTGACACATATGTAAATTTTCCACATATACCCTGATTCTATAGCATTGTACCACCTTCCCACAGAACCACATATGTGCTGTTTGATGCCTCCAGCCTGGTTTCATTGTCTTTTGGTAGTCATAGAACCATGACCACAGCCTTGTTACACTGTCCCACTGGTAGTCCCAGAACCACACATGCACTGATTAACTCCCCAGAATTTTTACAATGTCCCACTGATAGTCATAGAGTCACACATGCAATGTCCAACACCCCAGCCTTGTTCCACTGTCCACTGGTAGTCAAAGAACCACAAATATACTGTCTCACTTCCCAGTCTAGTTATATCATATCACAACTAATCAAATAATTACACATACACTACCTGACACCCCAGCATTGCTTTTCTGTCCCACTTGTAGTTACAGGAAAATGCATACACTGTGTGACACCCCAGCATTGTCCCACTGTTCATTGGTTATCACAGAATCATGCATACACTTAATACACTTATTATCTCAGCATTGCTCCACTGTCCACTGGAAACCAAAGAATCACCCATATGCTGTCTACCTCCCAAGCCTTTTTTGACTGTTCATTGGTAGCCAAAGAACCACACATGAACTTTGCTTTCCAAGCCTTGTTACACTGGTAGTCAGAGGACCACACATACACTAGACTTGTGTGAATCGGTTTGGGCAAAATTTGGAATTCGTCAACTTTGGAGTCATTCCGCGACTTTTGGGCCATCTGAAATGCAACAGTCATTCTTAAAAAAAAATATCGGAATCCAAGCATCCCTGGTCCGAAAGTCGACGAAAATTTTGGAAATTTGGCAACTTCTACCCGCATGACTACTTTCCCTCCATGTCTCTAGTCCAATTACCTTCTCCATTTCATGTGATACTTTCCTGCTTTGTCTGTATTCCAATCATCTTCCTAGTTTCATGATGGGGTTGGACTAATGACACAGACACCCGGGCAGATAGCCTGCATTTCCTCATTGCATTGTTGAAACTCAGAGAGAGAAGAAGGAGATAGTTAGAGAGTATCCAGTTGTTGAGTAGGCAGGCAGGTAGCCTTAGACATAGTCAGGAAGCCAGTATTAGTGCCAATTATTGCCACTGCAAGGGAGAGTCCTCTTTGTTCCTGTGAAAAATACAAAACATAGAAGGCTTTTGTTTGAATAGTTTCCAAAGTGACACATCAGCCAGTCTGACAGTAGTATAGGCAGGCAGGGTTCCTTTTTGTCACCGCAAGGGCCCTGTGTCCCTTTTAAAAAAAATATTAAAAATATAAGAAATTTGAATAATTTTCAGAGTGACACAGACAGTGTCACAGTTGTTTTGGAAGGCAGGCCAGTACCTCATTTCCACCACAAGGGAAAGTCGACTTTGTCCCTGTGTAAAATATTAAAAATATAGGTAATTTGTTTGAATAATTTTCAGCGTCACACAGACAGTGTCAGATTTGTTTAGGCAGGCAGCGTGCCTTTTTTGTCACCGCAAGGGAGAGACACCTGTGTTCCGTTAAAAAAAAATATATAAAAAATATTAGGGATTTGTCTGAATAATTTTCAGAGTGACACATCAGCCAGACTGACAGTTGTGTAGGCAGACAGGGTGCCTTATTGCCACCGCAAGGAAGAGTCACCGGTGTTTTCAATGGCGACATGAAAACTTGGAGCTGCATAAAAGCGCTAGGTTGTCATGTCACATCTTTAAATGTTGCTATGTAGCTACAACTCCCAGCATCCTTACCTTGAGATTAATAGGGAAGAGCAGGTTTCAGTGGATCATATACTATTATATAATATAGGGAATATCGGGAATATCGCAATGGATCTTGTAGCATTATATGGTGCAATACTCAGTACTAGACAAATATACAAGAATTGTGACACGTAGGCAGTGGATCTTGTACAAATATATGATATATAGGGAAGACTGACATGCCGGCAGTGGATTTAGTACTATTATAGAATACAGGGAATTGTGACATGCAGGCAGTAGATCTTGTAATATGTGGAAGCTGTACTCCACACACTGTGACAGGAACGGAGACCTTGTTTGTCATGACGATGGGCCAAATGCAGTATCCATGGGGAAATGCCTCCAAACAAACTGCCACTGCATATAAAGGGGTCTTTGAATCCTAGAGTGATTTGCATCGCATTGCTAGTCCACATCCAAGGGTTTAAAAGCCGCTATTGTATCACATGTTATACAAACAGGGGTGATTCTGTAGTTGTCCTCGGTATCCATTTGAAACATTGTCGTATTAAAGAGAGCTGGGTAACACAAGGTAAGGATGCTGGGAGTTGTGGCCAGTACATAGCGACGTTTTAAACAAGCGACATGACAACCGAGCACTTTAATGCAGCGTGAGGTTTTCATGTCACTATTTAAACACTGCGACATGATTAATGCAGCTTCAAGCCGAGCAATATTTTCTTTGCAACATTTCAAAAGGATACCACACCACTCATCCTCATTTTTCCTTCTTCCTTTGAATTTACCTACATCCATGCTTCACCTACTTCATCCATAGTACCATAAGGCTAAAGTTCCACCCTACCCTGTTCCACCATCTTCATTTAGACCCTGGAAATGGTTCCATTTATTTTTATTTATTTAATTTTCGTTTGCGGAGTCGACAAATGGAAAAAAAATTGTCCGAATTATAACTTTACCGAAAATTTGTGTCGTGCACAAGTATAACATACACTGTCTGTCTCCCTAGTCTGGTTACACTTTCCCACTGGTAATCACAAATCTAGGCATATACTGTCTATGATCTCAGCCTTGTTCTATTACCTACTGGTAACCACAGAATCACTGATACCACTGATAACTCCTGTGGATTTTGCAAAATTAAGGCTTGGAGATCTAAAGAGAAGCATAGGAGAGAAAGAGTGGAGCAAGAGAAAAGTGGGGGGAAGCAAAGAGAAAAGTAGATGGAAGCAAAACAGAAGAAGAATGGAGATCAATAAAAAAGTAAGGAGGAGTTAGAGAGAAGCAGGGAAGAGCTAAACAGAAAGAAGCAAGAGCCACATAGAAACAAAATGGAGATCAAGAAAGATGCAGGGGAGAGACAGAAAGAGGTAGGGGGAGCAAAACAGAGGGAGAACAACTGAGAAGATGTGCATGTAGGAGGGAGTAGAGAATGAGACACTGGAGAGAAAAAACAGGGAAAAACAAGAGGGAATCTAGGAAGCGACACGGGAAAAGCGAGGAAGACAGAGGGAGAAAACTTGACAGGTTGTTCGGGGGTGGAGAAGCAAGTGGAGACAAATAGAGAGGCTGGGGATGAAGCTGGGGTAGAACAATTTGGAGGCAAGGATAAGCCAGAGAAAAACTAATTCCCCATATAATGAATAATATAGGGAGACCCCCTCCCCACAATAAAACATACAAAAAAATGGAGGAGAATGCAGAAACCACTATCACTTCTCTGTAGCAATACATAATTAACCCTTTTGAGCATTCCAGAGTGTGCATTGCATTGGACACCCCCTGACACTCAAATGGTTCAATAAAATAAGCAGAAGCTTTTTCAATTCGGCTATTTGAACCCTTGCAGAGCAGATTGGTGCACAAATCATTGCAAATCAATGCACTGTACACCTTTGTGCATCTCAAGGGATTAAATATTGAGGGTATAAATAATGGGGAAATCTAGAGTAGATTAAATAGTGGGTGGTTAGACAGTTAAGGGAAGGTCTAGGTAAGTGGAGAGATAGAGAAAGGTGACAAAGAGAGGGGATTTCAGATGATGAAGGATAAACAGGTCCTTACAGGAAATGTATTGCCACCATAAATCCTGCAGCTTTAGCTAAACAATGCCCTGCATGTGTATGAGTCTAAGGTGGTAACCAACAATTGCAATGGACAAAGTAATGCAAGTGTGGTCTCCACCTTTATGCATGCATTACTCCTCCCACTGTTAGCCCAGTGGTGTGGCCACTACAGACCCACTACCCCCTCCAAACTGTGTCATTGCATGTGGATTTCATATTTAGCCTGTATATAGATTTTGCTTTTTTCATCCTACCTCATGTATATGAGAAATATGAATGAACTAAATACATGGGGATATTAATGACCAGAGCAAAAGAGTCACTATTGATGTCAGCTCTTGCTACTGTTTCATAGAAGCAGCAGTATTGTGAAACAATCAAAATTATTTATTGTTTATCGGAATATCTATTGTTATAGCAAAAGCCACCAGATTGATGTATTATTCTAGCAATTCATAAATCACAACATAGAATTGTAAGCAAAATTAAGTTAAAAGTAACAGAAAACTGTACATACCTGAATATGTGTTTTAATGGAAAAATATTTTCACATTTTTGATTGCAGGTTCCATTCATAAGGATATTGAAAACCAGAGAAAACAAAAGGCTAGACATGTTAGTTAAGGGCTAATTTAAGCATGACAGCCTTTACTTGCATCTTCCTAGTAAATGTATGTTGCAGGATTACTGGAAATCCCAAAGACAGCCAATCAGAATCAAGCAAAAAATCATTATGATCTTTTATGTAATATGGCTACAACCTCCATCTTGAGCCTGGATGGCTGCACCTTTACATAGCTAATAAACTCACCGCATGGAACATAAACTTTATGATATCATTTTGGGAAATCAATATTATTCTCCTGTGGCAAATTGTATAATAATGATGGTTATATCTATTCTTCACTGTTCTTGATGATGATACTCAGACTGATGTAATAAAAATGGGCTGGAGCCAATTCTGGAAAAAAAAACAGCTGCACCACAGGGGACAACTAAACATCTCCATTGATTTATATGAGGTTTATTGCAATCTTTTGAATGTTTAAGAGATTTCAAACACATTGGATAGGGAACAGTGTGTGGCTGTAAATGGAAAATTCTCCAGTATAGTTAAAGTGGAGAGTGGAGTACCTCAGGGTTCAGTATTGGGTCCGCTGCTTTTTAACATGTTTATAAATGACCTGGAAATAGATATAGAAAGCAAAATATCAATATTTGCAGATGATACTAAATTATGCAAAGTCATTAATTCAGAACAGGATATTTTCTCTCTACAGAGGGACTTACATACAATGTCAGATTGGGCAAACATGTGGAATTTGAAGTTTAATGTGGGGAAGTGTAAAGTCATGCATTTGGGAGGAAACAATCCCAAGGCTACTTATAAACTTAATGGAATAATTTTAGGTGACTCGTTGCTAGAAAAAGACCTGGGTATCCTTGTCAACTACAAACTTGGAAACAGTGACCAGTGTCAAACAGCAGTAGCAAAGGCAAACAAAGTCCTGTCTTGCATAAAAAGAGGTATTGAAGCAAGAGTGGATAACATTATTTTGCCATTATACAAATCATTGGTAAGACCTCACCTTGAGTATGCAGTGCAATTTTGGGCACCGGTTCTGAAAAAGGATATACTAGAACTAGAGAGGGTACAGCTGAGAGCAACAAAATTAATTAAGGGAATGGAGGACTTGACATATGAGGAACGACTAAACAAACTTGGTTTATTTACTCTAGAGAAAAGACGACTAAGAGGAGACCTTATCACATTGTACAAGTATATGAGAGGTCAATACAAGGATCTCTGCGGTGAGCTATTTATTCCAAGGCCTGCTCAGGTGACCAGGGGACACCCCTTGAGATTAGAGGAAAGGAGGTTTAAACTTCAGCAGAGGAAGGGTTTCTTTACGGTAAGGTCTGCCAAATTGTGGAATTCATTGCCCAGGGAGGTAGTTATGTCAGATACAATGGATACATTTAAGAGAAGATTAGATACATTTCTTTCAAAAGGGAACATACAGAGTTATACTGTTTATCAGTAGGCTGATCAGGAAGGTCTGATAAAGACTAATTTAATTGGTAGCAGGAAAGCTATAAAATTCTCAGTTACTGAGGTATGAAGCAAAGTTTGAACTTGATGGACTTGTGTCTTTTTTCAACCTAATTTACTATGTTACATTGCATCCCAAATGCTTTGGCGACCTCTCAAGTATTTAAAGAGTTAAGACATTTCCATTAAAATCAATGGAGATTTCGGGAGTTATTCTTTATTCTCTATGATACAGTTGGTTTGCTTTGGAATTGTTCCAGCTCATCTTAGTATGGCCTGTTGATTTATGGCAAATACATATATGGTGGATTTTAGCAAAGCAAAACAAACTTTCCTTCCCACCTCCATATATCACCATCTATCATCTACCAGAAGAAATTGCAATCTGTCAACCAACACACTAGACCCAAATATAAACACACTCAGATATTAGGTATATACAGACATTTGAAAAATGATTCCATAATGACAATGCATATGAGAATTGCCTGCAGCAGGTTATTAGCACATGACAAGAACAGATGGCATCTTCCTTCAACTAATGCTAGAGGCCAGTGATGTACAGTATGTTTTCACCACAGAGGCCATTCCTTATATAGTGAAGGTTGGTTTACAACTGAGCATTATAAGACTATTTGTAATGAAATCTGCTTTCCCCAAAGACGTTTCATGATTTTATATATATGTATTATATATGTATTATAGTAAATTTCATGAAGCCATTCTTAAAATAGCAATAAACTTGTTTGATGAAAAATAAATATTTTGTTGACCTTTTCCTGCTGATTAAAACAATGGTGCTCCCATTACAGAGAAATGCGTATTTCCAGAGCTATTTCATTATTAAACTCTTGGGTGTTTACATTTTGTGATGCTCAGCTTGGATAGGTTGGATCTGTTCTCCATCTAGACCATTCAATATTTTTTAATGTATATGTTTTGCTAAATATTATGAGAGTATATATTTGGCTGCTCATTATTCATGTACACAGGGGTTCCATTGATCCCTGAGAGTATCTGATCAGGGGCAGAGTTTCTACTGTTTCTAACTACCAGTTGTTATCATACCAACTAGAAAAACTGTATATGTGAGTTTATTTTACTTGTATATTTCAAGCTGACATCATTGAGACAGTGTCCCCAGTTCTGTTTCTCTTTTTTTATTTGAGGAGTGATCCTGGTGCTTTTTCAGGAAGCAGCTGTAAAGAATGTTTGTGGTAGGCAGCAGCATATCCCTACATATGTGCTCAGCAGCATCAGTAATTCAATGGTGTCATTGAGTAAATGTGAGTATTATACCTACTTTCTGTGTTCTATTCAAGTTTTTACAACTCAAATATGAGCACCTGCACTTTTGATTATTCTTTGTCTCTCTTCCCTTTCTCCTGTGTTTGTTTCATATGCATTTTTCCTCAAACCTCTTTATCATTACATTTTTGTTTTTCAGTTATACTTGCCGGATTCCTTATGTTACATTCTCCCACTAATATAAAAAAATATAATGAATTAATATTTTCCCATATACTCTGCAATCAATGAGCGTATAAAACACACTACTACAGATCATTTCCTCCTATATTTATTCTACTGCAGTCATTGTATACATTAGCGGTTGTCTTTGATGAATTTGCTTCCTTATGTGGTTATACAATTAATGAAAGTGAAAGCATGCACTGTGGTTTGATAGCTTATCTAAATGATGTTGTAATGTCTCAATATTTCAATTCCAATTGGGCAATTTAAATATCTTTCTAGGAAAACACTAGAGAAATTAATTATGGTTACAGATTTATCATAGACAACAAAAAAACAAAAGGATTAATCCACACATAAAATATCTTGGTTTATTTCTCCTGTCAGATTTTAGAGGCATCGCCAATGCACTCTTTGTGTAGCATATATGTAGGTAAATGATATCTTCATAAAATGCACATATTCAAAATATTTCTCTTTAATTGATTATCAAAACTACTTAGCAGTGAGGGAGCTGAATTACCAATCCCTGGGAAGAATACAATTTCACCATTTATTTCTCTTAAAGGGATAGTAATACTTCATTTTATCTTTATTTTATTTTGTAGACATTAAAAAAACATGAAGAACGATATAAGTCTTATCTCTCAAACCTTTATGGTTTGAGAGATTTTCATAAGCAAAGTTTCCCCCATCCGCCCCTTTTACCTAGTGTAAGCCATCTCTTCTCAGATGTAGAATCCACTCCATAGACCAGACAGATAACAGCAGGGGACAATCTTCTTCCTATGAGAACAATGAAAGCCCTGCCCCCCTTTACAGGTTTTTTCAGGTTTTTCCCTTATCTTAACTGAACATTGTCCCTCTCTGCAGTCTACCTGGGCACCTCCCTTCTGATCTGGCTAAACAGTGTTACATCAGTAAAAGGGGCGGGAGGGGGATACTTTGTCATTGAATTACTCTTGAACTACAAGTCTGACAGTATTGATGTAACACTCTCCAAAGTCCAAATATTATGATGATTAATTAGAGCTGCTTTTATTATGAAACATTACTATCCCTTTAAGCTCTCCAAATGTTGGGGACTACATCTCCCATCATCCCTTACCAGCCATTGGTTTGCTCCAGAATTACTTCTGTTCTTAGTACATCAGCCTTCAATCTTCCTGTGATTATTCTCTCCACTCATTTATTCAAAGTAATCATATTATAGATGCTTCTCACATGTTTTTGTCATCTAGAATGCCTGATATATTTAGAAGAGCTGGAGTACTTTTGGGGCACACTAACTATACCTTAGGGGGTAAATAGAAATTTGCATTGATTTTAAAGGGATTTCTTAACCCTTAGAATGCTATAAAGGTCTCCAATGCATGCTCAATGCACTGAGGACCTCTCTAGCATTCAAGGTGCTAAAAGCCCCAGTCAGATCCATGGGGATTTTCATAATGTTTATTTGTCCCCTAGAGTGCAATTGACATACTCCAGAATTAGTCTAGTTCTTATCACATCTGCCTTAAACTGTACAATTTGTTATTGCTACAAAAACAGCAACTAATTGATTATGGCGCTCAAAGACAAGAAAAATATGTTTACATGCATTTTTTTTTCATTATTAAGTGCAATGGTGCAAATCGCACCATAAATAGGTGAGGGCTAATGATGCTCCAGATATCAACAAGAAGCACTTTGCAAATAATGTTCTAAATCATGTGGACATTTTAATGTATAATTTATCATCAAGCCAAGCCAACCTGTATTCTGTTATAAAGATCATAGTGACATAACATGTTCTATAGATTGTTAATTGTGATGGAATCTGGTAGATTAGTCTTTGGCAGTGGTTCATAAAAAGTGTGCCATGGATAGCTATATTGCAGACATTTCTAGTGCCTAAGAAATTATAGGGAAATTAGAGGAATAAGGAACTCTTAATTTGTTTCAAAAGTAGAACTTTCCTCTTTAGGAGTTATTCATGTAACATGTCAGTAAATCTTTTTATATAAATAGATTTTTACGTAGTTGCCTCAGTCTAGTGAGCTGCATTTTAGGTTGTCTTTAGTAAACATCTCCTCATAATATATAACAGATCAGGAGCATTTAACTACTAGGTCTCAATCCTTTAGCTGGTTGGGGATGATGAAAGTTGTAGTTAAAAACTGGGGTTCCATTACAGAATTACACTTAATTATACATTTTCATACTTACATTCAATCATAAAACAATTTCCACCTCAAATATTAATTCCTCCATACAATCCCTATCATACCTATTTTATTCTTTTCCACATCTCACTATTGCAGTAACTTAGCACATGCCCACTTGTGCTTTTATTGGCCAGACAGAACCAAAGGGAGTCTAGCTTTCTCTCGGGGTATTTCTATATATACTTAATTCTGCACCCCACACCATAACTTTTCTCCCTCTAGTAAACCCTCCCATGGCTCCCAAATCTCCATATAAGTAGTTAACCCCTTCCCGACACAGGACGTACATGTACGTCCTGTGTGGCTGTCACTTAGTGACAGAGGACGTACATGTACGTCCCGGAAGTCCGGCTCCCTGCGCGGCTGCACGCCGTTCGGGGACTCCGGATTCTTTTAGCAAAAAAAAAAAAAATGTTAGACGGGCGTTAAGTGACGGCCGCGTCTGCACGCGGCCGTCACTAAGGGGTTAATCTCCCTGTCTTAGTAAAAGGAAATCTCTCCATTTTATACTGATAATCTGTCTGATTTATAATGTTCAACCATGATGGTATCTCTTCTTGCTTCCACTTCCTAGCTAAACAAATCTTCACTGCAAGCATGATATTTATAGCCAGATACATCCTCTTTTTACCTCACACTGGGATATCTATATGAAAAGAAAAACCCTGAAGGGTAAGTTTTAACTTTATATTGAACAATTTATTTATTAATTTTTCGATACTATTTTTCAAAGAGGAAAGTTTTCCACAATCCACCAAATATGGGCTATCGAGCCGGCATCTGTCAGACATCTCCAGTATCTATCTGACGAGGATTGAAACATTTTATGAATCAACAATGGAGTCATATACCATTGATGTAAGATCTCAAAATATAATTCATTTAGATTTATACAATGAACAGCATTCCTTGTTACGGACCACGATAAGAACCACTTTTCAGCTGGGAAAACTAGTTGTATATCCTCTTCCCATTTTAAGATAGTCTTCATCTTTTGAACCATACGGTCCTTCTCTATTAAACATAGAACTTTAGAGATTATATTTTTTTATAATGTTTTCCCAAAAATCTATCCAAAGAGGATTCCGGGGCTATCTTTTCAATTCCCAAATAACTCCTAATTCTAATATAAGTAAAGCTTTCTTTATCTGGCAGCATATATTTATCCTGTAACTCTTCAAAGCTCAATATCTTTCCTTCCATATATACATCAGATATTCTCTCTATTCCCTAAAGATTCCACAGTTTCACATCTATACTCTCTATTAATGTTTGAAAAACAACTATTGGAGTATTAACTGTCAAGAGGGACCCTGTTCTAAACTGATTCCTAAACATCCCTGGTCAGAATCTTCGGTGTAAATTTCAGAAATTCGCAGGACAGCTACCCGTGCATGCGATACTTTCACTCCATACATTCCTTCCCTCTCTCTTCGTTTCATGATAGGGGTTGAACTAATGACACGTCAGACACCCAGACAGCCTGCATTTCCTGTTAGTCCATTGTTGGAGCTCAGAGAGAGAGTAGAAGGAGATAGAGAGTGTCCAGCTGTTGTGTAGGCAGGCAGGAGGCATAGGCAGGCAGCCAGCATTAGTACCTTATTGCCACTGCAAGAGACAGTCATCTTTACCAATACAAAAAAAAAATATATATAAAGAGCACACTGAAGATGAGAACGAGTCACATTCTAGTGTTGATGATGACAATGGCATAATGGAGAAAGGTGTACAGATCAACAAACGGCTGATCTGACAGTGAGACAAACAAGCATCAAAACACCTGTCCTCAAAGTAATAGTGAACTTTGTGAAAGTAAAAGTAAAAATAAATTGTTTTCCACCTCTAAAAGCTTAGAGGAATTTAATGGTAGTGGGCAAGAATCATCATGAAATACTGATACTGAGGGTGACCTAATGATGACTGATGATGCAGATCTAGAATACATCTCTCCAGCATCCTCCTCTTGTTCAGATACAGATGAAGTTGCGAGTCAGAGAGATGGTGGTGACATGGCCAGAAACTTAGCAGAAAGGCAAAGGCTGAATCTTCCACCACTGAAAAGGAGCACTGTTCCTGTCTATAAACTGCTTGAGAATACCACTGGAAACTCTGACCCTGGGCAAGCAAAGATGGCAAAAAGTACACAGTCATCCTGTCAGTGAAATTTATCATACAATACCCTCTCAGCCATACGTAACCAGCCATAACAACAATAGAAACACTGGTTATTAACATCCACAACTTTAGCTATGGCAAGTACCTCTGCTGCTAATGGAAGTGCTGCACTTTTAACACCTAGTAGTAGTAGCAGTAGAATTGCATCAACATCTAGCCCCAGTAGTAGTAGTAGCAGCACCTCAGAAACCCCTCAGTCCATGAAGTCCACAGTATGGAGATACTTCACTCAAGATCCAAAAGCTAAGCATGTTGTTCTCTGTTATCTTTGCAAAAATCAAATGAGCAGGGGGATAGCAGGCTCACACCTAGTTACCTCCTCTATGAGATCCCTCCTGAAGCACAACCACAGGTCTGACTGGAAGACAAACTATCAGCAGGTCAGAGGTGTCCCAACTAGCAGTAGCAGAAGCACTCCAAAAATTGTGCAGGTCTCTGGGGCATATAAGAAAAGTAGTGATGCTATTTATATGTCAGAGAGTGTGCCACTGCCAACAGTTAGTTCATTCCAAATAACACCTATGGATCCTGCTGCAGAGAAGTATGATAACTCTGGGTTTGCTGTAGGAGATGGCAAGAGTTATAGACTGCCCACACATGCTGCCTCTACCTCCACCACTTCCTCTAATTATGTTGTTAAAGCAATAAAATCTCAGGGTTCTAATGCCATGCCCGGCCAACCCAAACTGACTAGATTCCTGGGAAGGAGTCAAAAACTTCAAAAAAAACAAACCCAAAGTACACCTGTGGAATTGCAAGGTTCCCAAGATGCTGGCAGTGGACATACTGTTGTACTTTTTTTGTAGAAAACCGAGATTTCAGAGAACTGATGTCATGTTTATCTCCAGGCTGGCATATGCCAAGCTGCAGTTATTTTTCCCAGACGGCTGTGCCAGAATTGTACAAACAGGTGGTTAGTGTGGTGGGCACTTGTTTTTAGATGGATGCTCATCCTCTTAGCCAACAGTCTGAGCCTCTGTTGCCCTTATTTTGCTATTTAAATCAGTCCACAATTGCTTAACACCCTCTCTATCTACTTAATTTTGTGTTTCACTTACTGGAAACATCCCATTTTTGTCATGTAAACACATAGTACACGTAAGTAAGTGGGCAGGAACTTTGTAGCCATTGGAAAAAATAGCGAAAACATTTTTTCAGTAGATAAAAAAGGCAAAAATGTTAAGGGGTTTGTTTAAGACAGATTTTCAAGTAAAAAAGTGGACAACCATGTAGTTTTATAGATACAGGACATAGATGAGCATGGATAGATCAAGATGTATTAATCAACATTTCAGATGCGCACAGGCAACCTTCCTCAGGATCCTGTGACCATCTGAAACACACACACACACATACACCTCTTCTCTTCTATCTCACCCTTATTAAAATAATAACCAAGCTAAAATTAAAAAAATAATAATGTATATAGATGCACCTGGACTGTTGTTTGAAGAAAACCTACTTAGGTAAATCATTGCATTAAACAAAATAAACTCCACTTATTACTAGGGTTTGGTTCCCCTTTAAATTTCACAGATAACAATGTCAAGCAAAATCTAGTTATTGTTATAAGAAGCTTTGCACTGCCCTATTAAACGTTATCATTAACACCATTGACTTCCAGAGGCCTTTCTCTCAATCTATTATCTGGTAAAGAAAAGCTGTAACTTGTCTGAGCCAAATAGGAAGCCAGCCAGAACATAACAATCCATGACAAGAACCAAATAACTATTACAGTTGTTCCTTTATACTTGACATTGTTTTTTGCCACAGAGACAGATATGTTACAAACAAAAAAACACTCCGCAAAAGAGAATTATAATTTATAGTATTTAGTTTATTGTGGAAAAAATACCAATGCCATTGTTTCTAAAA
Organism: Rhinophrynus dorsalis; assembly: GCA_037306005.1. Classification (NCBI taxonomy): domain Eukaryota; kingdom Metazoa; phylum Chordata; class Amphibia; order Anura; family Rhinophrynidae; genus Rhinophrynus; species Rhinophrynus dorsalis. The sequence goes on along the minus strand of CM074719.1, from coordinate 76,460,118 downwards.
TAAACTGTTTTCTTGACTGCAGGGGAGGGCAACTTTTCTCCAGCTGCTACCAGACTACAAATCCAATCATCCCCCTGTCAGCCAACAGATGGTGGAGGATGATGGGATTTGTAGTTTGGCAGCAACTCAAGGTCCTCACGCTGTGCTCATAATGGCCACTATAAAATGATTCTGCATGAACTGGTTTGCCAAATTGAATCTTCAGTTAGTACTGGGAGCTATGTACATGGAGGCAGACATAATGTTTTCTTTGCAGGACCCAAGAACTCAAATAATTGTTCTTAGGTAACCTTCTGTGGGAGGACTTTGAAGTCTTGGTGTGTTGCAACAAACAATCCATGGACATGAGATCTACTCCAGATATATTCTGGAGAACTACTTCATGCAGAAATGATTTCTATCTAGAGGCCAATAGAGGGCTTTTTATTATTATTTTTTTTTTTTGCACAGATTAAAGGATAACTTTCAACTTAATTTAAGTTTGCATATTTAAAAACTGCATTAAAATCTGCCTATGTGTCATGTTAGCCAAAAGTTCAGCAAAAGTGCAGTAAATAGATATTCACACATGTTACATATGTTAATGTATGCTAACTGAGATACCCCTGCAGAACTGGTGATGTTTCATATGCTATTTAAGATTTTCCAGTGATTTGTCATATGCTAATGAAGCCTTTTCAGTAATGTGTCATATACTAATGAAGCTTTGTGCAGTACCAGGAAATGTTCACTTTCACTTTGCCCAGAAATAAAAGTGTGAATATCTCCTAAACTATACATCTACTGGACATTTAGTTAACATGACATATAGACAGTTTTAATGCAGTTTTCAAATATGCAAACTTGAATTCATGGAAAAGTTCCACTTTAAGATAAGTGGAGGTTTATTAAAAGGATGTAATAGTATGTCTTTAAAGGGATAGTAATACTTTGTTTTCACTTTATTTTATTTTGTAGGCATTAAAAAAACATGAAGAACGATATAAGTCTTATCTCTCAAACCTTTATGGTTTGAGAGATATTCACAAGCAAAGTTTCCACTTCCGCCCCTTTTACCTAGTGTAAGTCATTTCTTCTCAGATGTGGAAAGCAGTCCATAGACCAGACAGATAACAGAAGGAGACAATCTTCTTTGTATGAGAACAATGAAAGCCCTGCCCCCCTTGACAAGTTTTTCAGGTGTTTCCCTTATCTTAATTGAAGATTGTCCCTCTCTGCAGTCTATCTGGGCACCTCCCTTCTGATCTGGCTGAACAGTGTTAGATCAGTAAAAGGGGCGGGAGGGGGATACTTTGTCATTGAATTACTCTTGAAGTACAACTCTGACAGAATTGAAATAACACTTTCCAAGGTCCAAATACTATGACGATTAATTAGAGCTGCATTTATTATGAAACATTACTATCCATTTAAATAATTAGAATTGTAGAGCATTTTCATTTAGTCAGGAAATAAATGTATGTGGGCATATTTTTGACTTTATTGTTAATACATTGTTAACAGAACTTGCTAATGTTATTTACTAGTCATTACCTGTCAGAGAATGTTAAGTATGATTGTATATTTAGCACCTCCAACTTGAATCAGAAGGAACAGTTACAATTCCTTTAAAACTCCATTTTCATCATTTTAATTAAAATATTTTCAAAACAAATAGCTCATTATAGCATTATGCTTTTTGCATAGTTAAAATGTAAAATATCAATTATACATTCTAATTAGTCAAATTACTGCAAAAGGTTAATGTTTTAACGAATTATAATTTGTAGAATGACTGTCATGTTTCATTTTTATTTGCTGTAAGAATAGATGTGTATAATAGACAGGCAAGCACTGGATTTTCTGACTGTTACCTCAGCATCTTTCTGAAATTGCTTGAATACATTATTGTGTTAACCTGTTAAGGGCCAGAGGGGTGTGAAACACATTGCGTGACAATATGTTGCACACTGCTCTGATCCGTAAAAGTGTTAAATTAATTTTCAGTGCCTAATATGAAAAATGTATAAATGAAAACTGAATGTTATTGTAACATACAGTATTAACAAGCAAAATTATGTGAAAGAGTCTGAGAATGAACAAAAACAAACATTGCTGGTTCTGTGGCTAGCCACAACTGAATAGCATCATATTTTAGTCATTACACAGGATACATTTCCAAGAACATATTATTAATCCCTCCCAAAAAGGGCAGTCCAGTTAAAAATTGATGGGCAAATCCCTCTGCACAGAAAATATCAGAAAACCGTACATTTCGGCCTTATCCGGGCCTTGTCAGTGGGGTGTAGCTAGTTTCCCTAGGCACTGAGAGTAAGGGGTCTCTTCCTCTATTCAAGTGGTCTTAGACTCTTGGTTAGCAGATTCCTTCCTATTCTGGACTTAAAGCTTCTCAACCTTCTTTGTTCTAGCTCCGTGTTCCAGGTGGAGTTATTGTGCTCTGTCATTGCTGCCATGTGGCCAGGTACATTTTTAGCTTCCCTAGACACAAAGGACACTTATCCACACAGATCATCATTTCCTATGGTTTTCCTTCTAAGGAAGTCATTTTCAGTTTACCACCCTTCCCTTTGGGCTAGCTTCAGCTCCACGGGTATTTACATAGGTCATGGCAGCTCTGGCAGCTCACATCCACATCTGAAGATCCCTTCAGAGGAGACTTTGTGCCTCCAGTTTCAGATCTGCATGTGGAGAAACAATGTTGGATTTTCAGCCTCCAGAAATCTTCTCTGGTTCCATCCCTGGTCCTTCACTATCTCAGTATGAGAGAAGACCCTTATAGGGAAGGTTTCCTTACTAGATGACTAGAGTATATCATTGTCTCTCCAAGGATCATAGGTGATGCTTTGCCCATCCCCAGTGGTATGTGTGAACATGAAGGTGATTGTTTATCTGGATTCTACTCTGGAGGCAGTCCCATTTGCTCAGTTTCAAACACTGTACCTGAAAATTCTAAGGGATTGGTCCAGACAGCAGTGTCAGCTAATGTTCCTGTCTGAATGGACAAAGTGGAACATTATTGATGCTGTAGAGGTCCCATGCCATCTTTACAGGGTGGGCAACCACCTTGGGCCCTCATATGGCTCAGAATTAGTGATGAGCGAGCACCCCAATGCTCGGGTGTTCGGGTGCTCTGACCGAGCACCCCCTGAGGCTCGAGTGCTCGGCCGAACACCCGAGCCCCATTGAAGTCAATGGGAGGACTCGAGCATTACACCAGGCACCCCCTGCTCTGATGAGGGGAGGGTGCCTGGTCCATAGGAAAAGGGCAGAAAATTATGGAAACACCACAGAAATGGTTCAGGGACAGCATAGGGAGGATGTCTGGATGCATCTTGGACTCCAACATCGCTGCTGGGAACGATCTTTCGCCCGTAGTACGCCATTTTTACAGACTGACCATAAAACACACAAAAAGGAAAATAAAAACGACTTTAGGCGAAAAATTGTTACCAAACAATATTTGCTGTATATTTACTTGTATATCATCTGCAAATTATCCCAAAAATTTCCTTGATTTTCGGAAGTGAGGCCATGATTAAGAGGGAAACGTGCGCAGAGGCAAATTCTCCCAAAAATTTCCTTGATTTTCAGAACTGAGGCCATGATTAAGAGGGAAACGTGCACAGAGGCAAATTCTCCCAAAAATTTCCTTGATTTTATTGAACTGAGGCCATGATTAAGAGGGAAACGTGCGCTGAGCCGACCATCTAAAACATTATGGGTGAGGGTCTGCTGCAGAGCTGACCATCCTAAACATTATATGCGAAGGCCCGCTAGTGAGCTGACGCTATAAAACATTATATGAGAGGGCCCGCTAGAGAGCTGACCCAATAAAACATTATATGAGAAGGCCCGCTGGTGAGCTGACCTATATAAAAATTGGCAAACAGGGCCCGCTGGTGAGCTGGCCCTATATAAAAATTATATCACAGGGCATATGGAAGAGGAGGAGGAGGATGAGAAGATTAAGAGTCAACCATATACCCGTTTTTTGGGTGGAAGGGGTGAATGGGAATACAGAGTATTCCCATCATTGTAAATAACATATATAAAGTGAGTTTATGTTCCCCCGGGGCTTTCCTCCAGTGGAGTGGAGAAGTCAGGGGAAATCCAGGCCTTGTTCATTTTTATAAGTGTCAACCTATCAGCATTGTCGGTGGAAAGGCGGATACGCTTATCTGTTATGATGCCACCAGCAGCACTAAATACCCGCTCAGACAGAACGCTGGCGGCAGGGCAGGCCAGCACCTCCAAGGCGTAGAGTGACAGTTCATACCACGTGTCCAGCTTGGACACCCAGTAGTTGTAAGGCACAGAGGGATCATTGAGGACGCTGACACGGTCTGCTACGTACTCCTTCACCATCTTCCAAAACTTTTCCCTCCTTGTGACACTAGGCTGCGCATCAGGGTGAGGGTGCTGGCGGGGTGTCATGAAGGTGTCCCACGCCTTGGAGAGTGTTGCCCTGCCTTTCTCGGAACTGCTGTGTGCTCCCCTTTTCTCCCCTTCTCGGTTGGCCAAGGTAGCACGTACTCTGCCGCCAGCGTTGTCAGATGGAAAATTTTGGAGCAATTTTTCGACAAGAACCTTCTGGTATTGCAACATTTTGCTTGTCCTCTCCACCGGAGGAATGAGAGATGAGAAATTCTCTTTGTAGCGGGGGTCCAGAAGGGTGAACACCCAGTAATCCGTGTTGTCTAAAATGCGTACAACGCGTGGGTCACGGGAAAGGCAGCCTAACATAAAGTCAGCCATGTGTGCCAGAGTACCAACAGTCAAGATTTCGCTGTCCTCACCAGGAGGATGACTCTCAATATCCTCATCCTCTTCCTCCTCTTCTGCCCACCCACGCTGAAGAGATGGAACTAAAGTTCCATGGCTACCCTCTGTAGCGGAGGCAACCGTGTCTTCCTCCTCCTCCTCCTCCTCCTCCTCCGCCTCCTCCAATTGTCGCTGAGAAGACGAAGTGAGGGTGCTCTGGCTATCACCTTGTGTAAGCTCTTCCTCCCCCATTTCCACCTCTTCCACATGCAAAGCGTCGGTTTTAATTGTGAGCAGCGAGCGTTTCAGTAGACACAGAAGTGGGATGGTTACACTGATAATAGCGTTATCGCCGCTCACCATCTGTGTCGATTCCTCAAAATTGCGTAAAACCTCGCACAGGTCTGACATCCATTCCCACTCCTCACTTCTGATTACAGGAAGTTGAACGGAGAGGCGACGACCGTGTAACAGCTGGTACTCCACTACTGCCCTCTGCTGCTCACAAAGCCGGGCCAACATGTGGAAGGTGGAGTTCCAGCGCGTGCTCACGTCACACAGCAGCCGGTGAGCTGGCAATTGTAAGCGCTGCTGCAGCTTCAACAGGCCGGCTGAAGCTGTTGATGACTTACGGAAATGTGCACACACGCGGCGCACCTTGGTCAAGAGATCATGCACATTGGGGTAGGTTTTTAGAAATCGCTGCACCACTAAATTAAATACATGCGCTAGGCATGGTACGTGTGTGAGCTTGCCGAGCTCCAAAGCCGCCACCAAGTTACGCCCATTATCACACACAACCATGCCTGCTTGCAGGTTGAGTGGCGAGAGCCACTGCTCGGTCTGGTGACTAATCCCCTGCAACAGCTCTGAGGCCGTGTGCTGTTTGTCCCCAAGGCAGATCAGCTTCAGCACGGCCTGTTGACGCTTCCCCACTGCAGTGCTACACTGCTTCCAGCTACTGGCTGATGGGGGAGTGGCGGTGTGTGTAGAGAATTCGGAGGTGGAAACGGAGGAGGAGGAGCCAATAACGTAGGTGCTGGTGGAAACCCTGATGGAGGTAGGGCCCGCAATCCTCGGCGTGGGTAGCACCCGTGCCATCCCAGGGTCCGAGTCGCTCCCAGCCTCCACGACATTCACCCAGTGTGCCGTCAGGGAAATGTAGCGTCCCTGGCCACAAGCACTTGTCCATGTGTCAGTCGTTAAGTGGACCTTCCCAGTAACTGCGTTGGTCAGGGCACGGGTGATGTTACGGGACACATGGTGGTGTAATGCGGGGATGGCACACCGGGAAAAGTAGTGGCGGCTGGGGACCGCGTACCGAGGGACAGCTGCTGCCATCAGGCTGCGGAAGGACTCAGTGTCCACAAGCCTAAATGGCAGCATTTCGATGGCCAGTAATTTTGAAAGGTGTGAGGTTAGTGCTATGGCCTGTGGGTGGGTGGCTGGGTACTTTCTCTTGCGCTCAAATGCCTGGGGTAACGACATTTGGACGCTGTGCTGGGACAGGGAAGTGGATGTGGTCGCTGATGGTGCTTCAGATGCTACAGGTGCAGGGCGGGAGGTATGCGGGCCTGCGCCTTCGACAGGCGATTGGCCGGCACCGAAAACAGGGGAAGAGGAGGCAGTGGTGTGGCCTGCAGACACAGATGGGCGATCCAGGCGTTCCTCCCACTTACTACGGTGCTTGGATGCCATGTGTCGGATCATGCTGGTGGTGGTGAGGTTTCTAGTGTTCATGCCTCGGCTCATTCTGGTGTGGCACAGGTTGCAAACTACAATTCTTTTGTCGTCCGCACTTTCCTTAAAAAAACGCCATACCGCGGAACACCTACCCCTTGGCAAGGTAGATTTACGCAAGGGGGTGCTCCGTGGAACATTTGCGGGCCGGTTTGGTGCGGTCCGCCTTCTTTCTGTAGCCACACCACTGCCTCTTCCAGCCTGTTGCGGTGCTGCAGATGGCTCACCCTCAGGACTGCTGTCATCGCTCGGCTCTACACCTTCCCAGGTGGGGTCAGTCACCTCATCGTCCACCAAGTCCTCCTCCACTTCCTCACTCTGATCATCCTCCTCAAGTCTTGATCCCACCACATACTCAGTCATTGACAACTGTATAACATTCTCCTCAACAAGGTCTTGAGACGGAAATAGTGGTTGATTTAATGGCAACTGTGTCTCATCATCATCATCATCATCCACTACTTCCTTTGACCTTAAATGCCGTTCACATCTGTCATCTTCTTGTGATTGGGTAGCCTCTAGAGGTTGTGAATCAGGGCACAAGATGTCATGTTCCTCTGCAAGCGTGCTTGGAGAGAGGGTCAAATGAAGGATTGGTGATGAGACGAGCTCCTCACTATATCCCAGTGTGGGATCACTTCTTTGACCAGACCGTGTATGGTGGGAGGAAGGATGATCAGAGTGAGGATTATGTTGACCAGACTCTTGGCTACTGAGAGTGGACTTGGTGGAAGACAGGGTGGTGCTTAACCGACTGGAAGCAGTATCAGCTGTCATCCAACCGACCACCTGTTCGCAGTGGTCGGACCTCGAGAGTGATGTCCTGCGACGCCCTGTAAAATTACACATGAAGCTAGGTATGGTGGATGTCTTTCTTTCTTGTGCTCTGGCACCAGGCACAGTTTCTCCGCGTCCTGACCCGCGCCCTGAACTTTCAGGATCACGTCCACTTCCCCGTCCCTTTTTACCCGCCTTCTTCATCTTACACAGAATATGTGACTTTAATATTTGAGTTTGAAAACTTAACAGTATTTCTTCCTATTCTGCAACTCTGCACAGTACACAGAATAGGCTGCTAAACGGCGGTGAAACACACTGAATGGAATATGTGACTTTAATATTTGAGTTTGAAAACTTAACAGTATTTCTTATTATTCTGCAACTCTGCAGAGTACACAGAATAGGCTGCTAAACGGCGGTGAAACACACTGAATGGAATATGTGACTTTAATATTTGAGTTTGAAAACTTAACAGTATTTCTTATTATTCTGCAACTGTACAGAGTACACAGAATATGCTGCTAAACTGCGGTGAAACACACTGAATGGAATATGTGACTTTAATATTTGAGTTTGAAAACTTAACAGTATTTCTTATTATTCTGCAACTCTGCACAGTACACAGAATAGGCTGCTAAACGGCGGTGAAACACACTGAATGGAATATGTGACTTTGATATTTTAGTTTGAAGACTTAACAGTATTTCTTATTATTCTGCAACTGTACAGAGTACACAGAATAGGCTGCTAAACTGCGGTGAAACACACTGAATGGAATATGTGACTTTAATATTTGAGTTTGAAAACTTAACAGTATTTCTTATTATTCTGCAACTCTGCAGAGTACACAGAATAGGCTGCTAAACGGCGGTGAAACACACTGAATGGAATATGTGACTTTAATATTTGAGTTTGAAAACTTAACAGTATTTCTTATTATTCTGCAACTGTACAGAGTACACAGAATAGGCTGCTAAACTGCGGTGAAACACACTGAATGGAATATGTGACTTTAATATTTGAGTTTGAAAACTTAACAGTATTTCTTATTATTCTGCAACTCTGCACAGTACACAGAATAGGCTGCTAAACGGCGGTGAAACACACTGAATGGAATATGTGACTTTGATATTTTAGTTTGAAGACTTAACAGTATTTCTTATTATTCTGCAACTGTACAGAGTACACAGAATAGGCTGCTAAACTGCGGTGAAACACACTGAATGGAATATGTGACTTTAATATTTGAGTTTGAAAACTTAACAGTATTTCTTATTATTCTGCAACTCTGCAGAGTACACAGAATAGGCTGCTAAACGGCGGTGAAACACACTGAATGGAATATGTGACTTTAATATTTGAGTTTGAAAACTTAACAGTATTTCTTATTATTCTGCAACTGTACAGAGTACACAGAATAGGCTGCTAAACGGCGGTGAAACACACTGAATGGAATATGTGACTTTAATATTTGAGTTTGAAAACTTAACAGTATTTCTTATTATTCTGCAACTGTACAGAGTACACAGAATAGGCTGCTAAACTGCGGTGAAACACACTGAATGGAATATGTGACTTTAATATTTGAGTTTGAAAACTTAACAGTATTTCTTATTATTCTGCAACTCTGCACAGTACACAGAATAGGCTGCTAAACGGCGGTGAAACACACTGAATGGAATATGTGACTTTGATATTTTAGTTTGAAGACTTAACAGTATTTCTTCCTATTCTGCAACTCTGCACAGTACACAGAATAGGCTGCTAAACTGCGGCGAAGCACACTGAATGGAATATGTGACTTTGATATTTTAGTTTGAAGACTTAACAGTATTTCTTCCTATTCTGCAACTCTGCACAGTACACAGAATGTGCTGCTAAATGCGGCGAAGCACACTGAATGGAATATGTGACTTTGATATTTTAGTTTGAAGACTTAACAGTATTTCTTCCTATTCTGCAACTCTGCACAGTGCTCAGAATGTGCTGCTAAACTGCGGCGACGCACACTGAATGGAATACGTGACTTTGATATTTTAGTTTGAAGACTTAACAGAATGTGCTCTAATCTGCAACTTTGCACACTAAACAGAATGTGCTCTAATCTGCAACTTTGCACACTAAACAGAATGTGCTCTAATCTGCAACTTTGCACACTAAACAGAATGTGCTCTAATCTGCAACTGTGCACACTAAACAGAATGTGCTCTAATCTGCAACTTTTCACACTAAACAGAATATTTTTTTTTTTTTTTTTTTTTTTTTCCCCCCCCACACAAAATAACCTGCTGCCCCCACACACAGTAGTCCTAAAAAGGACTTTTGGTTCTTTTTTGTCACAATTTTTTTTTTTCCTCCCTACACTGCCTTTCCCTTCCTATCCTCAGCTCTCCCTGGCTCAGACTGAGCCGAACTCGATGGTCAGGTGCTATACAGCACCCGACCACGGGTTCTGGCCAGCCAATCAGTGTAATGCCAGCAGCCAACATGGCTGCTGGCATTACACCGATGTCAGAGCCTCCCTGCACGTTTATTGGCTGCGCAGCAGCCGCAAAACGTGCGGGGAGGAGACCCGAACATGGCGGGCGAGCACATGCGGTACTTGTACGAGTACCGCCATGTGCCGAGCAGAGCGATGCTCGAGCCGATCCGAGCATCGGCCGAGCATGCTCGCTCAACACTACTCAGAATCTTTGGACCAGAGTGTCTTCTGTCCTTCAAAGTTCTGGAGTTTTGGGTGATTTTCCAAGCCTTGCAGCATTGGTCTCAGCTCCTGCAGGGATCTCCTGTGCAGATCCAGTCCAACAATGTGACAGAGATGCCCTACATCAACTTTCATGGAGGTACCATAAGTCCAGCTATGTGGTCCAAGGTCCAGCTGATCCTCATGGGTTGTTCATATCCCAGGGGTGGACAACATTATGGTAGACATTCACCACAGTCACCAACACCTGGATTCCAAGGATTGGAAATTCAATTGAACAGCGTTTGACTCTATGGTTCATCTATGGGATTCTCCAGTTGTGGACCTAATTGTCTGCTGGTTGATTTACAATGTTCCTCACTTCTGTGCCAGATCCAAGGACCCTCTAGCACTGGAAGTGGATGTGATGGTCATACCATGGCATTTTCCCCTGTCTTATGTTTTTCCTCCATTTCCCCTGATTTCCAGATTGCTGAGGAAAATCAGGATGGAATGGGCTCATGTCACTCTGATTGCTTTATTCTGGCTCCATCCAGCCTGGTTTTCAAATTTTCTCAATCTATGGCAGATCAATTTTGGCACCCTCTGCTTCCAGACCTCTTGACTTAGGGTCTACTGTATCATCCAGAGGTGGAGAATCTGTCTTTGATGGCTTGAATTTTGAGGTCAGTATCCTGAGGAAAAAGGGATTTTCTGAATCGGTAATTGTTACTATGTTGCAGGCTTGCAAGCCAGCTTCTTTCAGTGTGTACCACTGGGTATGACCACTGTTCTATAAGTGATATGAACACCAGAGTTTGTGGTCATAGCCTTTTCATTTTCTGGACAGTTTGCTATATTAAAGCCCAGTTTCAACTTTGTCTGTACTGTTTCAGAGGAATATCACCTTATTGCCAGAAGTGCAAGGGGTATCTCATGCATATGCAATATTTCAGAAATCTACTCCACTGTGGGAACTTCATCCTGGGAGTGCATCAGAAGGCTCCTTCTGAGCCCTTGTCTTCTGTCTCTCTGCATTTCTTGACAATTAAGACTGCCAATGCATGGTTGCAATTAGTTTCTTTTACCTAGGGCGTAATATTCTAAAAACATCTACTCTATAGAAATATTTATGAAGCTGATATTGTTATATGTTTATAATCTTTTTATGATATAATAACTCACAATTGTATTCAACAAATAATTTATATTGTTTATATACATTTACTTTCAACTTCAATAATGGTTTCTAATCTTCTATGAATTTAATTTATATAAACATCATGTTTATTGTTTATAATTAGTGCATTCTTCCCCCCAAGTTTCTATTAACTTTTATATACATTTTTTGTGTGTATATTTTGCATAAGATTGGGATTAATTTATCACAGTATTGCTTTTAGGGAAATTCAGCAAAAAATGTAGGGGTGGGCGAACGTTGTTGCAGTCTACCCGCAGGAAATTTTGTGAAAACCATGTTGTTATCCGCATTTTAGCAGGAAAATCCGCTTTAAAACTAGCAGTTACAATTTTCGCATCTTTCACCTATTGGCCAAAATCTTTCGCCATTTTTTCAATGGCTAAAAAGTTTTTTGATTTACATTGTTTTCGCATTTCTACTATAAAAAGATAGAAGTGTTGTGCTGTTCTCTTGTGATATTTAGCAAAAATTGAGGCAGGAGAGGTTCATAGTGACTCCTATCACTATGAGCAGCAAAAAGAGGAACTGGAAGGATGCTTATTATGTGTCCACTGAGTCTGAGGAGGAGGAGAAAGTGACTAGCAGTACTGAACCAATTCTGTCCAGTCCTCCTAAATCACCCCAAGGGATCTTGGGGAATTTAATAAGAAGGGAGGGAGAAAAGGGAATGGAAAGGGTGGGAGAAAAAGGAAGGGGAAGGAAGGGAGAAAAGGATAGTGAGAACAGGACAGGTCAGCTGCCTGTGCCTGCTGCAAGATGTGCTGCCCCTGCTGCCAGTGCCACTATTTCTGATCCTGCAGCCACTAGTGTTGTAACTGTTGCCAGACGTGCTGCCCCTGCTGCCAGTGCCACCATTTCTGATCCTGCAGCCACTAGTGTTGTACCTTTTGCCAGATGTGCTGCAGCTGCTGTCAGTGCCACCATTTCTGTAACTGCAGCCACTACTGTTGTACCTGTTGCTAGTACTGAACCTGTTGTCAGTGTTGAACCTCCTGCTAGTACTGAACTTGCTGCCAGTGCTGAACCTGTTGCTAGTTCTGAACCTGCTGCCAGTGCTGAACCTGCTGCTAGTACTGAACCTGCAGCCAGTGTTGAACCTGCTGCCACCAACTTTGCCTGCTGCTAGGTTTTCCTGTAGTACTCAATGAGAAAATGATGCCAAGTGTGACAGCAAGATACCTTAAATCACACTTGCCATTCCCAAGCAGTCCTGACAGTGCTAGTACTACTGCTACTCAGCTCCAGCAGCTTGTAAGCATTAGGATCCTCATGTTACTAGTGACTGTGAGACTGAGGAGGAATACTCTGCGGCTGAACTTCATGTGGTTGGTGTTAGTAGTAGTGGCAGTAATGGTGAAGCAGCTGGGGTGGTAGGGGAAACATTTGAGAGTGTCCAGACTAGCGGTCAAGGGAGCCCACACCATTCCACTGGCTCTGGGAATCCCCTTCCCTTCACTACAGTGTCCAAGTTGAACATGATTCTTAAAAGGCCAGGACTGATGTTGGGGGAGGAGAGCAGGCTGAGAATTAATACCACCACCACCAGCAGGAGCACAGATCAGCTGGCTGTGTCTGCTGCTACTTCTGCTAGTGGTAGTCTACCTTCTTCTTCAGGTCAAAAGGCAATGGCAAGTGTGACATTAGGGAACCCTCCGTCACATTGCTCGTCACCTCCTCCAAGCAGCAGTGAGATGTCTGGAATAGAGCAGCAGCAGCAACAACAGCATGTAGGGACTAGTGGTGGTGGTGATGATGATGCTGGAGATGCTGGATGCTTAGGAGCAGGTTAGTATTCCACAGACCAACTTGGACACAGTGGGAATGGGGTTCACAAGTGATGCAGGACTAGGACAGGTTCCATTTGCCATCAGTACCAAAACTCCTGATCCTAGTTGCAGTGCTGACTCTGAGGCAGTAGCAGCAACAGCAGCAACATTATCCACTGCCACAGACAATGAAGGGGAATGTGGAAGACAAGAAGAAAAAGGCCATTCTACTCCAACTTTCCCCTTCCCACTGAAGTCATCATGGGTGTGGGACTATTTTTCTGTTGGGGCAGGCACAGTGCAGTCATCAGCAATGGCACTGTGCACAATTTGTGACAAGTCAGTGAAAAAAGGAAAGGGGGGAACACACCTTGGCACAAGTGCCCTCATATCACACATGAAACATAGACACATGACATTTACTCCAAACATGTTAAAGCCAAACACCCACCACAGAAATCAAGCACTGCTTTTGCTGTCCCTGACTCACCAGAAAGGCAACAAGAGGCGAGGTGGAGATCAAAGAGGAGGAGGAACAGAACCACCCAGGCAGAGACTGGAAGTTCCAGGATGAGTGAAACAACTAGCTTGCCATCACCTTCTAGGGTAACTACATCTTCTGCCAATCCTCCTTGTTCATTACCTCCCCCGCCAAATGATAGCCACTCTGCTGATGTTAGGATGTGGCAGTTCATCTCTACCCATTGCACACTGTGTGGTGCACTGACCACATATGCAATCAGTGCATCAAGCTGCATCTGAGGAGATTCCATCCTGCAGAATATCCTAAGATGGTGGCAGGGAGGGTTCATCATTACTATTAAACTGTCAGCAAGTTGTCATGTGTCCTTAGCGGTTCTGGAAAAGGGGTACAGTGACAGCAACAGCAACAGTGACAGTACTTGGTTTCGGGTGTCATGGTGTTTGGATACAGTTGTGCCCCCAGATGGTTTTTACCACACACACTGTGCACATTGCAGTTGCTGATGAGAGCCACATTTCCTGCTCTCAAGGGAAGAAAATATATTCTAATAATAACACACCCATGATTTTGGAGGATGGGCAGGTGGAGAAGATTTAATGGCCAACTTGTTCTTTTCTCCACATATACTGGGGGATACTTATTCTTCTGCTACTGCCTCAGACGCATATCACTGTGCCTGTGTTCCTGCCCTGACGGCGACATTGTTATTTTGCCTAATTTCAATGCTGCCCTCTTATTGGCCTGACTGAGTTACTCCGATCTATCTGTGTCTGCCTCTGCGCTATTGCTGGGCTCACTCCTTGTGGGAGTTCCTGTATACCTCTGGGCATCTCCTGTTAACTCGTTCAGTGCCTAGACTGTCTAGGCAATCCTTGTGCTCCTTCGCTGTTGCAGTGCCTGGGGCCTGCACTTGCGTTATTACACCCTCGGTAGTGTGTGGAGACAGTGAGCTCTATTCCTTGTCTAGTGGCCTTCGGGCCTAGAGCCAGCAATTGCGGTTTATTCCACTGTCGTGTGAGGGGACACTTGTGGCCTTCCAGTTGTCTGCCTGTGATCCACCCCTAGCGTTCTAGGGTTTACCATCTGTAAGTGGTGGCCTCAGTCCCCCTGGGACCCCTGTCCCTTGGTCAGTGTTGACTCGCTGCTTATTTGGGTTCTGTGCCACCCAGGCATCTGGGTCTCGTGCCAATTACCATCTCCAGGACTTCCTGCCATCCCGTGTCCTGCTGTCAGTCTGGGGTCCAGTAGCCTGATCTTTCCAGGTCCTTTAGGGGAGGGTTGCCTGCCTTAGATACCTCCAGTTTCCTGCATCCTATCTCAGTCATTCTGATTACTGTCATTGCCTCATTGACTACTATATATTGTTGTTTCGTATTGTGGGCCTGCGGCCTTATTCCTTGTATGCACTTTACTCAATAAAGTAATTTTAACCTTACTGATCTGTCTGACTGTTCATCAAAAACCGTGACAATGCATCACTGAAGCTAGTTGTGGGCAGCAAGTGGAGCCTTCATCATCCATCACCCATGTTACTGCTATTGTTGATCCCATTCCCTTTCAACTGCCTAATCATTCTGCTGCTTAACCCGTTAAGGACCCATGACGGTCCTGGACCGTCATGGGTTGTTAAACAACTCAGCAGCAGCAGTACGAACAACTCAGGACTCAGGAGGACACTTGACAGTGGCCACTGGCCAACATGACCTACTGGCATTAGGCCAGTAGGGCATTTTTTATTTTTTTCTCAGGGCTTGTGTTTTGAAAAAAATAAATAAATAAAAGAAAAAAAACTAGTCCTAAAAAAAAATAAACAGTTTTTGGGTGGTTTTTTTCTAACAAGCCTAAGTCCTACAAATCAATGTTTCCTTAGGGCTTGTGCCAAACTAGCTTAAGTCCTACAAATCAATGTTTCCTTAGGGCTTGTGCCAGACAAGCTTAAGTCCTACAAATCAATGTTTCTTCAGGGCTTGGCCTTTAATAAGTCTAAGTCCTACAAAGGCCTCTAACAACAAATCAAACAAATCATCCTCTACAAAATACTCTATCAAGTCAAGTATCAGTCCACCCCAGTGGCAGCTTATGTCAGGGGGTTCCTGTCTCTGTCACTTTAAATACAAATGTCTGATTTTATTTTTTTATTAACTGTCCCCCCAATAGCAGTCAAGAAACACCCCCAAAACAAACAAATGATTCATTCATTCACCAACACAGGCACCCTCCTCAGACCCCTTTATACCATGTCTTATGGTTTTTATTTTCTTTTATTTTGGATTTCTGTTTTATTAAGTGCCAGTAAACAACCCTCCAAAAATCATCCCCTGTTCAACTGATTCTTTCCCCACACCCCACCAACAAAGGCACCCTCGTGCCCGTTTTATACTGTGCCTTTGGGAAATAAAATATTATTTGTAATGTGTTTAACTTCTATGTTCCCATTGATTTCAATTGGTGAAAAAAGTGGAAAGTGCCATTTTTCGCCAATTTCAGTTTGAGGCGGAAAGTTTCACCCATCACTAAAAAAGTTTAAATGTTCTAAATAAGTTTGTTTACATGATAAAGGATCACATGATTAATATATAGAGGGCTCATTGGAGGGATCTTTCACATCCTTGCGAAAGTGGGCAGAGTAGCCCACAATATGCATGGGGTTATTATAGTTCACCAGATATTGTTGTTTGACTCTCCTCTGTGGATTGCCTGCATACCTTTTGTATACCGACCTAGGCTGTCTCCATTTGCCCTATTGCATGTGGGGCTAAGAATGAAGGGCTTTTTACAAGAATTACACCTGTGAGACCTGGATTGAACTTAATGTGGATGGTTGCACAGGGTAATTAGTCCTTCATGGTGGACTGTGGAGTGAGTGAGAGCAGCAGGACACATCAATGTGGCTATAGAACGTGGGAGGGTCTGAAGTGAGACATTCCTTTACCGTCTGTAAGTGCAATGTGACTGTACGGTTTTTTAGATTTTAGCTTTAAAGCGGAACTATCACCTCAGCTAAAGTTGCCCTGTAATACTTAGGCAGGTGGTGACTAGCTTAATAATTATTATTTTACCTCTCAAAAGTGCCCCCCGAATAAAGTTATCCTTAAGCTTCCGAGACCGGAAGCCAGACATCATTGTGGACATCTTGAATGCGTTCCTGCACTGTCAGTCCCTGACACCCTTCAAAGGCATTGCACTGGCCCGAACGGCTCCGGAAGAGTCTGACGGAGCAGGAGCACAGGCTGCATTAACCTGGCTGTCAGTCTCGCAAACTTAAGGATAACTTTATTCAGGGGCACTTTTGAGAGGTAAAATAATGATTGTTAAGCTAGTTGCCACCTGCCTAAGTATTGCAGGGTGACTTTAGTTGAGGTGGTAGTTCCTCTTTAATCTTCTCTTGTGCTCTCTTGTATCTAGGCCTCTGCTGAGAAGCTATGTAAGATGGTGACATAGTCACGATGGTCCTTCCCAAATTTGTCAAACACTACTACTGTTTTAATGTGCTGGCTTTTGCTGAAGCCAGATTTGGTTTGCAGTGTTGATGCTGATTGACAAATGCAAAGAGATAGTCAGAGATGCTCAACTAGGAATGAGCCTACCCTTGAATTGATGATGCTCTATAGGATAAGTGTCCTACCCAGGGGATTTGTCACCCTAAGGGTAACAGGGTAATCCAGACATAGACCCCTTGCTCACAGTGTCTAGAGAGATCAGCTGCACCCCACTGACGAGGCCCAACAAAGCCGAAACGTACACCTGGGGTTGGCTGCTTCTCTTGTTCAGAGAGGAATTGCCAGGCACTTCATGGCTGGACTGCTTTTTGGTAGGATCAATATAATGTGCTTTAGGATATTTCCTCTCTGTGAAAGGCACTAGTGAGCTAAAAGAGACTGCACCCTGGGTAAGATACTTGTCCTATAGAGCCTCATCAATTCGAGGGCTGGCTCGTTCCTAGTTGAGCATCTCTGACTATCTCTTTGTTGCTAATTGACACCTGGGGTTCATTTTGTAGCAGTTTGTCTCAGTTGACATTGGTCTGTGTCTTGAGGCTTTTTCTCTTTCTCTCCCTTTAATCTTGTTGAAGTTTTTGGTATATCCCCATGATTCCTGTGTTCTTCATAAGACGCAAGAAAAAAGAGGATTTTTGTGTACTTACTGATACATTATTTTCTCTTAATCCTTGTGGAACACAGTACTTCCCTGAGAAAAAAACAACTGTTTGAATCCCGTGTAGGAGGGTTTGTAGTTCAGGGGATTTTCTTTCTTTTCCTTTTCATTCATAGTTCCTATAGTTAAAACTGAGCATGCCTGTTGGGGTTAAAGTGGTTCAGGGAAGGAGTCTCCACCCCCTGCAAGCTTGTTAAGGCAAATGCCCTTCCCTCTTGGCCAGAGGATGCTTTACCCCATGGTTCTTAACTACAACATGAACTGAGAGAAAATGATTTATAGGTAAGTACTCTCTCTCTGATTCTCTCTCTCTCTCTTTCTCTATCTCACTATCTCAGCATTGATTTCAATGTAATGGGCTTCAGGAAAAAGGGAAACATTTTGTGAAAAAATGTCCTGCTCAGAGAAAAGTGCTTTTTTCTTCTGTTTCTCTTTTGAGGCGAACATTTTTACCCATCCCTAATCATTACATTACAATTAGTTTCAGCACAATTTTGTATTGCTCTCTAATAAGTTTCATTCTGTCTTAAATGCATATCAAGATTATTTGCACTGTAATCCAATGTATATGAGTCTTAATTCAATACACAGATTCATCAGTACTCAACTACTTTTTCCCTTGCAATAATCAACTACATTTGTAAATAAGGGCAAGATTTAAAGGCATCATATAGCTAAAAAAATAGGTGACAACATTTTTTCAAGCTCAGTAAGCGATTTAAACGTCAGTGCTATGAAAAAATGCAGGCAAAAAAACCTCTACCGGCCGCTAAATTTAGATGTGTTTTAGTCCATTGAAAATTAAAAAATGCTTAAATTTGCCATTTAATGGACTGTGTTAGCTGTAAAGATATGATAAGGTACTCACTTTATCAAATAAAATTTAAGACCCATTTTTTTTCTGACTCAAGTCCCTTATCGGATCTTTAGTCAGCCGACGCAGCTATTAAAAGAGAAAAAAAACAAAAACAGTCCCCAGTGGATGTATTGATATGGAGGCCTAAGCCCCACATCAATGCATCCAAAGTGCCTAAAATGTGTTCATAGTTAGTTGAATTGACCCTATGAGTGCCAGTGGTGTATAATTATCCCGCCGGCACTCATAGGGTAACAAACCAGCATCCCATTACAAGTAACATTTACCGTCTGTCCTTCTTTCTTCTCTTCTTTCTTGTATCTTCTGTCTTCTCTTCATTCTTCTTTCTTGTATCTGCAAATAAAAAAGAATAGTATCAATACAATGCTGAAATACACTAATAAATCCTTTAAGCCCTTGAGAGCTGGAGGGGTATGAAAGCACTGTTTTTGGGAACTTAACGCACACAAAGGACATTTAGCCACAAAACCATTTCTGTGACCTAACGTCCGTTGTGCTTTTAGTTGGACAGGGCCTTTAAATACCGGTTTAGACATTTTATTATGTTGGCTGGTATTCAATTTGGCCCTACTGGCTATTTTAACAAAAACTTTTAAAGAGATAGTAATACTTCAATTTAATTTTATTTTATATTGTAACCATTAAAAAAAAAACATTAAAAACTATATGTCTTATCTCTCAAGCCCTTATGGTTCGAGAGATATTCGCAAGTAAATTTCCCCCCTGACTGACATCAGCGCTCTAGCTGACAGATTTGGTTTGCAAGCACACTTTGTAAATCGTTTCAGTGAAGTAGTTATTTTTATATCTTGCGATCTTGGCTCTGCTGAAGAGCCACCAGCTGGTCTGCGGACCGGATTCCATATCTGTCAGCTAGATGGTAGACTTCACCGATACAGCCAGTCAGGGGGAAGCTTTACTTGCGAATATCTCTCAAACCATAAAGGTTTGCGAGATAAGCCTTATATAATTTTTAATGTTTTTTTAATGGCTACAATATAAAATAAAATTAAACTGAAGTATTACTATCACTTTAAATCTGGCCCTAAGAATCTACTAGATATTTATGGGCTTTTGCATTGATTTTTATAAGTTCACATTTGTTGCAATTGTTTGTATGTCTTAAAGCAGACATTATTATTTAATTGCTGGACCTGCAGCTTTATGGGACTATAGCTCCCATCATCTCAAACCAATCTTACATTGTGTTTCTCATACATTTTCACTGTTAATCATTAAA
Organism: Rhinophrynus dorsalis; assembly: GCA_037306005.1. Taxonomy (NCBI): domain Eukaryota; kingdom Metazoa; phylum Chordata; class Amphibia; order Anura; family Rhinophrynidae; genus Rhinophrynus; species Rhinophrynus dorsalis. The sequence goes on along the minus strand of CM074719.1, from coordinate 76,440,431 downwards.
GTTTCAGCAGACAAATAAACTAAAATATTTAATTCTGTTTTTTCTACTTATATCCATGAATCAACAGGACCATCTTGCATTTCTGTGCTATAATATTCTCCTTGTTTTTTGTGTATAATTATATAGTTGAAAACATTTTTCAATCTCTATTATTCGATTTTAAAATCACTTTTATTTGTTTTCTAACTACCCGTATTGCCATTCAAAGTTTAGTGACTGAGTGATCCGAACAGACTGATGTATACACAGAGAACAACAGGCACAGTGACTCATGCACAGGAGCTCAGAGACTGACACAAAGACTAACTGATGCACTTATTCAGCAGCTGATGCCATGTGTGCAGAAACTGACATGATGCATTTCAGGGATTAAAACTTGCTCAGAAACTGACTAGTGTGTGACACAGGGAATAACTAACCTATAGAAATTAACATGCACAGAGGCTGATATTCGAGCAATAAGACATGCAAAGTAATGGCCAGGTGCACAGAGACTGGCATCACTTTCAGAACCTGATGTGTATCATAGTTATATAGGAAAGCAGTACCATTATTCAAAATGCAGGCACAAGATCTAAACCTGGTGATTACAGATTAATTACAAACAATTGTAATTACAAATTAGGTTGAAAAAAGGCACAAATCCATCAAGTTCAACCTTTGCTTTATAATCCAGAGAATTATATAAGCTTTCCTGCTACCAAATAATTTAGTTTTTATCAGAACTTCCTGTTCTGCGTACTATTGCACAGTATAACCCTGTATATTCCCTCTTGAAAGAAATGCATATAATCACACCTTAAATGTATCCATTATATCTGCCAATACCACATCCTTGGGCAAGGAATTCCACACTTTAACAGACCTTACTGTAAATCCCCTTCTTCTGTTGAAGTTGAAACTTCTTTTAATCTCAACTCAAGGGGTAGCCCATTGTTATTTGATCAGTCCTTGGAATGATAAAGCTCACCAGAAAGATCCATGTATTGACCTCTCATATTCTTGTACATTGTGACAAGATCTTCTCTTTCCTGCTGCTAAATAATGTAGTTTTTATCAGAACTTCCTGTTTTGACTACTAATACAGAGTATAAACCCTGTATGTTCCCTTTTTAAAGAAATGTATTTAATCTTATCTTAAATATTTCAATTGTATCTGACATTACCACATCCTTGGACAAGGAATTCCACAATTTAACAGACTTTACTGTAAAACCCTAAGAAACAAATATTGTTGTATTTCCTCTTCCTCTTCCTCCCCCAACCCCTTACTTCATAATATTTGACAATTCTATGATTTGCTCCAGAAACAAAAGCATGCCTTGGTGTTATACTTGAGTCTGCCCTGATATTTACCCTATAGCCAAGCTGTCACCAAAACCTGCCTCTTCTTCCTTAAAAAATAATGTCAAAATGCAGCCCTTCCCTTGTGTGTCATCTGCTAAAACTCTCACTCTGACCCTCATTCTCGCTAGACTAGATTTTTTAATCCTACTCTCTGATCTTCCTGCCTCTCATTTTTCTCCAGTCCAATCTATTATTAATGCAGATGAGGGAATAACTACTCTTGCTCCCACACACATTTCCTCTCATTTCCTCCTGAATTCCCTCTCTTGACTACCCACAAGATCTCAAATTTCATACAAGAGCCTTCTCTCCTTTAAGTTTTTTTTTTCATCATCATCTTACAATTCTGCTCTTGTCTCTCACTACACCCCTTTCCACCACCCATGTTCTACTCATGGTTTCCTTCTGTCCACCTTTTTTTTAATATTTTATTGAGGATAATAGAATGACATGCACCAAGTCACCATGTAGTTGGCATATTTAATAGAGCAACATTGAATACAGGATCGGTCGAGGTTCGACTGGTGGTTGAGGTTCGACTGATGATTGGTTTTCGACTGGTGGTTGAGGTTTGACTGGTGCCAATGTTTGACTGGTGGTCGATGAATACCAAGGGGTGCAGGGAATAGAAGCCCACAGTAACGAGCAGGTGATAAAGTACAAGGCAGAAGAAAGAGGAGAAGTCAATGAACAAAGCCAAGGTCAAAAACTAAATGGGAAAAGTAATACAAGGTGGTAGCAAAGAGCAGTCAAAAAATGGAATCAAAGTTGGTAACAGGAAATCAGAGAGCATGGTACCAAAATGTAGAGCAGGAGGGAAGTCAAAGGAGAAGTGGGGTCAAGACACAAGATGTCGCTCAGGAATTAGACAGGAACTAAGATCACTAACTGGATCTCATTGATCATGCATCCTCCGTAAAGCACTGACACTCTATAAAGGCTCAGAGCAACCATAAAATAAGGCAGGGAACCAGGATCCAGGTAACAAGGAATAAACAAATGAAAAACCAGAAAAGAAATCACAGGCAAAGTAAGAAAAAATGATATAACATGACATATTTTCACTTAGATTTGAAGGAAATTGGATTTTGTTTTAGGAATTTTGTTAAATATGGAAAAAGTGAGTCGGAATCTGGATAGACCCACCCAGGAATCCCCCCATTGGTGCTGTAGCATTTGTCCAATTTATAGATAATTGAAAAACAAAGTATGAAACAAAATATGAAATTCCGCATGAAATTGCTCAAAGGATTTTAAGACTTATCTGTCGCAAAGATGATGAAGTCTACCTACTCCATGTCTATGCCACAAATCCACAAAATCAAAGTGTTGGAGATGAGACATTTAGCCTACAGTGGAGCATCTAGATCAAGGCTCATGTGATGTGACATGATCTGGAATAACCTCCAGGCCCCCAAAACAGTTTAGGATGGCATCTGAAGAATGTCTGGACGCACAGTCAATAAGTCAATAAGAGAGATGAAAGTGGTTGGTGAGGACTAGCCTATTGATTTCTATAAAGGTGTGAGTGGTGTCAGGAAGGATTCATCCACGCCAGGACTTGTTGTCGCTGAGCTGTAAGGCAGTATTTATAGAAATCATGGAGTGCAACACCACCCTCATCTCTAGCTCTCTAGAGAGTATTTAGCATTATTGGGGCTATACCACCTCTCCAAATGACGTGAGTGGTAATGATGGAGTTCATTGAAATAGTACTTGGGAAGGAGCACAGGGGAATTTTGGAAAACATTTAGAAATTCTACAAATTCACTTTTTCTAGTACATCAAGGGGAAGGCCAAGACAGGAATTAGTTTTTTGTCTATGGAGTTCAATCAGTCGAGTCAAATTCTTCCTCAGAAAGACAGAATACTGGCTAGAAATAGCTATACCATGGTATCTAAAAAATGTTGCTACTATCATTGGGCAGTCTGGCAGGGGAAAGCAGTAGGGTTGTTTATCTACTGGGAAAATAACAGATTTAGATCAGTTGATAGAGAGCCCTGATAACATGCCAAATGTATCTACTAATGAAAGGAGCTCACATAATGAGTTTCCCAGGAATAGAAGCTTATAATATGTACAAGGCAAGCTGTTCCTCATGACCTGAAAACACCAGACCTTGGATCCAAGGACTACCATGAATCATAATAACCAATGACTCTATCTCCAGTGAGAAGATAAACGGGGACAGTGGGCATCCCTATCTATGAAAGCAATTAGACAGAACATGTCCAGTTTGCACTTTGGCCCTAGGACAAAACAAAAACTCCTGCTTCTGTTACTTGACTTAGAAATGCACTCCATATTGCAGTTTGCCAATTATCCACACTCATCATTTTAAGCATCTCCTAAATATCTACCTGCTCAAAGAAGCTTCTCATCAACATGATTCTCCATGTGCATACTAAAAGTCAGAAAAAAACATTCTGCACTTCCTTTACAAAAGCCGTCTACCTGAACTTATCATTCTCCTCCTGTTGACTCAGCATGTTGTCACTAGACAGATTTTAAGCACTTGGGGGCAGAATTACCTTCCCAATGTAGGATACATATGTTTGCACTTAACCCCATTAATAATGCAATTATCACACTTTAACCTGATACTTTCATCCCTGTCCTTTTTTGTGTATGTGTGTGTGTGTGGGGGGGGTGGGGTGGAATTACTGTATCTGTAAAGCTCCGTGTAAATGTGGAGTGATATAAAAATAAAGATACAAATATACATACATCACTCCCAAGGGTGGATGCCTTATCATAGGGGGAGTGTTTTCATGTGTCAATGAAGCTGAGAACTATGCCATCGGGGACATATACTCTTGGTAGGGTCACCCAATGTGATCAAACCTAAATATCTGCTGTCCCATGGAGCGGAGTTCATGCTCAAACAAGACGGATGCTTGAGTTGGTAGCTCCATGGACCTGTGGCTGTTTTACCATCTAATACTCCGGAACAGACAGCTTTTCCCATAGTTCAGATGGGTCATCACTTGCATATGAAGGGCAAAGGAAAGAAAGGGCAAGCTCACCTGGATTATAAAAGGATATCCGACTTCTTGCCAGCGAAACATAAGGGCCGCTCACCGGTCGAGACGCCTTTGAAATTACTGGTGGATTCACCGCGCCTAGGCTGGAGCAAGGAACAAGAGGATCTTTACCCGGTACAGGTGAAATCTTGTGATCCTGATATAGCGAGTACTTGGAGTGAGAAGGAGAACATTGCACCAATGGAGCATTTATCACCCAACATCACAAAAGTGGACCTGACTTCGTTTATCAGCAAAGATGACATGAAAAGCTTTCTGCTTCAAATTAAGCAAGATTTAAAAACCACAGTCAAATTGGAAATGTCCGACCTGAAGAAAGATCTTGCCCAAATGGGGCAATGGATTCATATCCTAGAAGATGACCAGAGGCCTCTTGGTCGTAACTTCATGCGATGGAGCAATACATGCAACAGCAGGATAACACCATCTCTGTTCTATCCTTGAGACTAGATGACCTAGACAACCACTCTAGGAGATGCAACATTAGGATCAAGGATTTCCCAGAGACTGTTCTTCCAAAAGACCTTCAATCCTTTTTGCAACGGCTTTTTAGCAAAATGTTAGGCACGGACCCCGATGGAGCACCCTTGAAAATTGAATGGGCTCACAGAGCCCTACGACCTAGAGGCCCACCCAAATCCAAGCCTCGAGACATCAGTCCGTTTCCAAAACTTTCCTGATAAAGAGAAACTTATGGCTAAAGCTAGGGAAATGGGTGACATAAAATTTGCCGGCTGCTCCCTACATTTTTATAATGATTTGTCACCATCCACCCTATAGAAGAGATGGGCCCTGGGCTCTATTACTGATCACCTTCGGAATCTAGGGATTCAATATAGATGGGGCTTCCCCTTTAACTTGTCGGTCCTTTACAATGGTATATCCACATCACTTCGAGATCCAGCGGATATTCCTGAGTTCTATAGAACCTTTGGAGTGTCTACTCCGAATATGATGGATTTGGAGATGTCTTGCCCTGAGCCCACCACCCAAAGAAAAAAGAGAAAGATGGCCCACAGTTTTGGGCCCGGATTCAAAGAAGTTCCATGTATCTGCATCCCCACCGGACTCTGTTTCACCACCAGATGGACCCTTGCTGCGTCAACTTGACGGATCAGATCTGACCCATCAGTAAATCACCACCGGGGCGCTAGACAACCTCTCGTAAGATCGCAATATGTTGCTCTTTATGTTTTTATACTAGACTAGCAATGTGGGACGGCGCTGCCCGTCTGGATATATAGGGAATTAATGCACACACACGGATGCAAGCAAACACACACACAGAGACACACATGCAAATGCACACGCATGCACTGAGATGCATAAAGAGTGACACAGTCATACACACATGCATGCAATGCACAACATGCAGACACATAGAGTGTGATACAGACATGCAACACACACAGTGAGGAACTCACAGGCACACACAGAGACACACACACACAGAAGTGAGTCATAAGGGGGTGACTTATGTGTCATTGTAATGAGTTTGTGTTTGTACTTATGCTTCCACTGTGGCATTCATTCATATAGTTGAAATGCATGTGGTGATTGCACATACTATGGTGGAAGGTGGATCGTACTGGCTCCTGGGGTGTGAGTGAGTGTGTGTGAGTGGTAGCGAGTGGCATTCATTCAGGTAGTTGAAATGTATGTGGTAATTGCACATAGTATGGTAGAAGGTGGATCGTGCTGGCTCCCGGGGTGTGAGTGAGTGTTAGTGAGACTATGGTGGAAGGTGGATCGTGCTGGCTCCCGGGGTGTGAGTGAGTGTGAGTGAGTGTGAGTGCGAGAGTGAGTGATTGCGTGTGAGTGATTGCGTGAGTGTGTTAGTGAGTGTGTGTGATTGAGTGAGAGTGTGTGAGTGTGAGAGAGTGTGAGTGAGTGGGTTATGAGAGTGAGGGAGTGTGAGTGAGAGTATCTGTGACTGTGTGAGAGTGTGTGTGTGAGTGTGAGTGTGTGAATGAGAGAGTGTGAATGAGAGAGTGTGAGTGTGTGTGCGTGTGTGAGTGTGTGAGTGAGAGTGTGAGAATTATTGTGTGTGTGTATGATTGAGTGTGAGTGAGAGTGTGATTGAATGTGAGTGTGTGTTTGTGTATGTTTATTGTCTGATGTGTTTGTGTCTGTGGTGTAGGAGCAAGTGGCAGCCATTTTGTTTTTTCAGTTACTTGGATAGTGGTGGGCGGGCTGGATAGTGGGGGCAGGCCAACTCCCTGCATGATTTAAATCACTCCCCCATTGAATCACCCAATGGGAGCAGTAACTCCTCCTTACTTAACCCTTTGAGTGCCAGAGGGGTACGCAACGCATTGCTTTGCAATGCGTTGCGTACCCCTCTGACACTCAAAGGGTTAAGTTGAGGTAACATAGCAATATAACACACGGTGGCTCTTCAGTTGAGGCAGAGTAGCAATATGCTGAGGGAACAAATAGAAAGTGGTGTTTGAGGCTTGCCCTCTGTAATATACAGCAAAGCATCTCTCTCCCTTTAAGGAGAAAGGGTGGGAAGCAGGAAGTGGAGGAGTGACAGTTGAAAACATACTTTCTCGCCACTCGGTCACCGACAATCACTGACACCCGCTACCCAATGGGCTGGTGTGCATCGGCTGGGGAACGCAAGCGAGGTGTCACAATAAACGTGGAATCCCTTGGGTCTCAGAGGGCAAATCAGAGATCCTGAAGTCCGATATCTCTTTCTGAGAGGCTCAGTATTTGATATCAAAATTACACTGGCCTGTATATATGCACCAAATACTAGGGTACCCCGTTTCCTGTCCAGAATCTTTAAATTACTTGACTCCTTTAAGTTTGGATCCCTGATACTGGTAGGTGATCTCAACGTAGCCTTGATCCTAGCATGGGCACTTCCTCAGGGAGGTCTCCCTATTCATTTGGAACCTTACGCTTGCTACGCACAAATCTATCTGATCTCAACTTTTGCAACGCCTGGCGGTTACATAACCCCACCCAACGAGACTATACTTACTTCTCCAGTGTCCATGCAATGTATTCCTGCATTGACATCTCTTACTAGATCAATTTCAGTTGCACAATGTCTCCCAGACCGATACAGGTCAGATATCTTTTTCTGATCATGCACCTATTTCTCTTACACTCTCCTTCCCTGGTACTCTTCAGGGTAGATCTACCTGGAGACTGAATGATACCCTCTTGGCTGATGAAGAGATTGTGGTCAAGTTGGAATCAGTGATCTCTGAATATTTTGATATGAATTACACTGATGATGTCTGCTTCGTCGGTCTGGGAGGCACATATATGTGTGATATGGGGATTAATGATTAAATTTGCCTTCCTGAAAAAGAAACATTGCTTGCAATGTGTAAATTCATTAATCCAACTGATAAGAGAAAAAGACATCTTGCACAGCATATCTTTCACCAACTATTCTGCATGAACTTACTGAGACGAGATCTTCTTTATCACTTCTTTTGCGTAACAGGTTTCATAAATCTTATCAGTGGGTTAGATTTCAGAAATACCTTAAAGGAGACAAGTGTGGTAAGCACTTAGCCTCTCTGCTTAAGATTAGGCAGCCAAATAACTATACCCATAAAGTACGTCATCCCGATGGGAGAATTTACCATGCTTTTCCAAGGATCCCTATCTCTGGACACTAGAGAGGAAGCCATATGAACTTTTCTTCTGAATTCTGAGTTACGCCCCTTAGCAGAAGAGGTGCAGATTGCTCTGGATGCTCTGTTTAACCAACAGGAATTTTTAATGGCTTTAAAATCTACTCCCAAGGGAAAGCTCCCCGGTCCTGATGGCCTTACAACTACATACTTTAGGAAATTTTCCCACCTCCTTCTCCCACACTTGACTTTTACTTGTAATGAGATTGTATCTGGTAACCACTTTCCCAAGCAATCTTTAGAAGCACATATTACTGTCTTATTGAAACCTGACAAGGATCCTCTGGCATGCGGTAGCTACCACCCTACCTTAGCCAAGGTGATCTCATTGATGTATTGGGCTAAAAAGAAGAAAATCCCTACCATTCTCCTATCTCTTGATGCCGAGAAGGCATTTGAAAAGATTAATTGGCAATACCTCTTCTCAGTACTGCGACATCTAGGTTTAGGCCCGAAATTCCTTTGCTCTATTATGAGCCTATATTCTGCCCCATCTGCACGTGTAAAATTAAATGGATCACTGTCAGATGCATTAGCAATAGGAAATGGCTCGAGACACGGCTGTCCCCTTTCACCTATACTATTCGTCTTAGCCATGGAACCTGTGTTGCAGACCATCCGATTAACGGATTCCATTAGAAGTCTCCACCCGGTATCGCTGGGTGCACCTCGGTCCAAGCAGGCTTGTTTTGATGATGAACTGCTTCTTTTACTCACATCCCCTGCGACATCCCTACTCCCTCTTATGACTATTTTAAAACTTTAAAATATTGACTTCTCGAGAGAGAGAGAGAGAGAGAGAGAGAGAGAGAGAGAGTTCCTGCGTTGGTTTAACTTGATGGTCTCTTGGATCAGCCGTGTAAATCTGGTTAAAATGGTTTGCTTACCAAAAATGTTGTATCTATTCAACGCTCTCCGCACCGCATCCCATCTCTCTATATACATAAACTGCAGAGACTTTTGATGTCCTTTATATGGAAATTTAGGAGACTGCTTCTACCCTTGAGGATTCTGCTCCGGACCAGGAGGTGGAGGATTGGGAGTGCCCGATCTCTTCCTATATTATAGGGCTGCTACTTTGGCATGATTCACCGACTTAACCAGAACTCCTGTTAGAGAGTGGGTTTCTCTCCTCTCAGCTTATGCCCCAGGGGTTGACCTAACACACTTCTGTTGGTTCGATCCAGATTCCTTCCCAACACCGTGCTTTGCACATCTGATACTGGGTCACTTGTTAGCCCCTTGGAACTCTTCAAGGTGGTTTTTTCACCCCTTGGGAATCACTTCACCTGAGCACTCTGGGTGACTTGATTTCTAACTCCCACCCTCTTTCCTTTGCAGAATTGGTTGGGGATAGGGATGTCCCGGCTTCACACTTCTGGCAGCATTTCCAGTTACATCATTTTGTCACGGAGTTATTACCTCATATGTCTCCTGATCTTTCCTCCTCTACACCCACGGTTTTTGAAACACAGGTCAGGAATCCAATGATTCTTCACAGATCCTTGTCAAAATGGTATGCCTTTCCTCTCACCTCTTCCCTTGTTGAGAGGCCCCGCCATCAACAAGAGTGGGAGGAAGATTTGCAGATGCCTCTCAGCCCTGCACAGTGGCACGGGATCTGGGAGACATTACTCAAATACTCACCAGATACTTCTACAAGGGAGTGCAACTATAAGCTATATACAAGGTGGTATCGTACTCCTCAATTGCTAGTGAGGTTTTATCCTGGCTCCTCCCCTCCACATTGTTGGAGATGCGGAAGGGGTGTGGGATCACTCTTTCATATTTTTTGGGATTGCCCCAAGTTCTCCCCGTTCTGGGATGCCATCGCGCAACTGCTACGGACCATTTTGGGAATGCACATTGAATTTTCACCTTCCATTCTCCTACTGATTTGCAATCCTGTCTTCATCTAAGACCACTGTTCTATCATCTTACTAAGGCAGCCAAATGTCTCATACCAGCTCACTAGAAGTCTGAGAACCCACCTTCAGTGATGGAGTGGCGATTGCATGTAGATTTTATTTATGATATGCATGTTTTGTGGCACACATCCATAGACGGAGGTACTGGTGTTCCTCATGACTGGCAAAACTGGAACACCTATAAATCCTCGATCACTTAAGCATGCGATTTCTTCTATGTGCTACACTCATATGTCAGATAAACATGGATATGTTTCTTGTTCGGTGGTGGCGCTCGGTGTTGGTCCATCCTCCCCTCAATTACCTGTTCCCCTTTCCTCCTTCCCTTCCCTTTTTCCCCAGCCTAACACCCATACTCTTCCCTTTCGTTACCCTATCAAGAATACTTCCTGCTACTTTTGTCTTCCCTTTTCTCATCTTATACTTATTCTCCTTCTAATTCTTTCTTCATGTTCTTCTTCTCTCCTTCTCATTAAACTATACCCTCTCCTTCTCATATATCGACCTTTGACATATGAGTTCCCTGTATTGTAATACTGACTTTTCAAATACCCTAAGCTTGATAGCTGTTTGGACTGTATTCCTGCCCATTCAAAATATGTATACTGTTCTCTTTCCAAACCTCTATGGGAACTGATGATGTCTGTTGCAGAGCTGAGATTCTGCTCACATATATTCACATTTGATTCCTATACCTATTGCTCTAAAAATGGTAAGTGAAACTCATACATACTCCTCAATTTTCATATGTTGCTCCTTCTGTATTAGTCCAGCAATGTACTATGTATTTGTTGAGACTCTTTCGTCAATTTCTTTGTAATTCTTGCACTATTTACTAATAAAGCTTTGGAAAAAAAAATCTGCCATCCTACACTGGACCAGCGTGGCAGATTATGATCCATTCTCTCAGCACGGCTTCACAACAAAAACAATGGCCCTCATTCCCTGAAGGCTTGCAATCTACATCTTATGGCAGCGGGAAGACCAGTTCAGTGGCAGATGTTGATAACAATTATTGGGCTCTGTCAGGCTGCCTTTGGTCTTTAGGCATTAGAGTACTTTACATTTGATCTATGAGTATGGTTGCACACTTAGAGGGACTAGTACAAAAACTAAAAAAACATCGATTGGGAAATGATTGGCTTATGTAACAGATGAATATTTAATCAAATTATAAAATATACACTGGCTGTACTATACAGGAAACAATGACAGACAATGTGGAGGAATCAGATTCTTGATTAACAAAAGACTGACAGACTCAGTAGTAAAAGTAGAAAGTATTTCTGAAAGAATTGCTACCTGTGCTATCAAATCTAAACAGTCACTGTGTTCTTCAAATCATTCAAGTTTATGCCCACACAAGTGATGATGATAAAGAATTTTATTATGATTTACTACCCCTCTCCAAACAGGAGAATTACCACTACAAATTTAGAATGAGATATTTCACTGCAATAATTGGTAATATCCAAAATGTTGAAGAATTGATCAGACTATAGAGGCAACCAGCTGACTGAATCTGCAGAACACAATTTGCACATTATGAATTCACTCTAAAGGAAAAAGACCAGAGAAAATGGACATGGGAAAGCCCTAATTTTTCAGCAACAATGTTAAATTTTTCTGCATCATGAATATATAACTACTAGTTGAAGAGCCCGTTACATGGGCCACAGTGCCACTGACAGCTGGTCGCGGGGCAGTCATGCGCAGTAGAGACTTCCCACGCCGCGGCTGATACAGTGCCAGCCAGTCGCGGGGCAGACATGCGCAGTAGAGACTGCCTGAACCGTGGCTGATACAGAGCTGGACGCTCCTTTGGAGCATTCTAAAGTCCATTCTAAAAGTTCCATTGTATCCAGTGCCATCCCCTCATTGCCATAGTTATGTTACCATTAATAAGTAGCATTCTGTGAGCTTTCTTCCTGATGCTAGGATTTTTACACTTCATTCCAAAAGGAAATTATGGTTTTCCAATACGTACAAGCAGCTGGTGAGCATATTGTATACAACAGATGTATTGTATTACAATACTTCTAACATACTTCATGCAACTTCCATTGACTTTTATTGATCCTGTTTTACAAGTTCCAACCCACTCCATAAAACATACACATCACAAGCACAAGAACTGCAATCTGGGTAGCAATGTGCATTTCATAAGTAAAGTGACTTGTTTCAAAGAGATTGTCTTCAGTGTTTTACTTAAAACTAATTAAGGAAAGGTTGGATCTGAATGTCAGCATGTAAAAATAAACATGTATTGCAGGTTTCTTTCAATTTTACTTGACACACTAAAATTCTAGCTAATCCAAAAAATGTCAAGTGTGATGTGGAATATATAATCTAAAATAATGAAGGTGAAGTCACAAGAAATCTCATAAGGAAGCTTTTATAAAAGTAAAACGAACAAAAGCAGAGATGGACAAAATTCAGACAGTCTGTCTGATCAAAAGTGAGTACTAAATTAAAAAATCTTACTTTCCTCTGTTAACTGCTTGGATGGTAGATTGGATACCAAAGTATTCAACTGAACAGCTCTCTAGCATTCAAGAGAGTAAACAATATATTTATATTGGTGTAGGAACATGGTGTCATTCACTTCACCACTTTTAAATCTGAATGCAAGAGAAGTGTCAACATTATTGCAAAGCAATATGTTGGACAGCCCTCTGCATTCAAAAGGTTGAAGGAACTGCAAAACTGTATCCTAGTATAGGCCCCAATCAATTGAAAATGCCATTATATTGGTTAAATTGTCAAACTAGCCTATAACCTCACAATAATTCTGTAAAAGTATTGTGAGGTTATACATTTCTTTAAATAAGACTTCCCAGATAGTTCAAGACTGGCTCAACTGCCTTCCTATATAAAACGATGTAGCAGCTGGAGGGAACCAATGAGAGTTGTAGTCTGGCAGCAGATTGAAGGCCTCACATTGTCAGTAGGACAAAGCTGAGTGTTCAGTATATGTTGCTTGTTCGATGGCTACAGTGGAACAAGGCTGGGGGGTGTCAATATGTGTGGTTCTATGGCTAACACAGGCTGGTTAGTGTGTGTGGTTATATGGCTAATGTGGGACAAGGGGTATCCTTTTAAAAGGTCACATTTAAAAGGAAGTGTAGCTGCATGCCGCATTCAGCAAGTCACCTGGATGAAAATGGCGACATGAGAATCTCTCCCCGCACATAAATATGTTATTGCCATGGGACTCAGACTGGTAATAGATCATAATTAAAATAATATCCCAGAGAATTATATGACTGGCATGTCTTATGATACAGAATTATCTAGCAATAATATTTTTTAATAAAGGAATTTTGGGGAGGTTTCAAGAACGTATACAAGAGAATGGTACATCATCTCAGGCAAGCTTAATGTAACAAGTAGAATATGTGATAAGTATGAATGCTGCAGATAGGAGAAAACTCAGGGTATTTTCCATGGAAAATTCTGCAAATTCACAATTTCATTTTCCTCAGGAATTCCTGCTCATAGAAAATACATACAATTTTTACCATTTTACTTTTTCCAATGATTTTCTTATGCTAACGTTGATGTTTTTCATCTGTTCTTGCAATGACTGTGAATATACCCACTGTCATAATATAAAAACAATTTCCCACAATACCGCATGGTTGTAGGTTAGTAGATGACAAAGGCAAAGGTGATTGAGAGAGAGAGAGCAAAAATAAAGTGTGAGTACTGTTGCTTGCTGGTGAATGAACTCTTAAACTTAGATGGATGATGCTGATAAGGGAAAATCCACAAGCAGCAGCAACAGTAGGAGCCCACTCAGCTCATCAGGCAGTGCTGCCTACCCCTCATTATTCCATGGGTAATATTTTTAAAAAGAGACTATTAGATGTGGCTGTGTACTGTAGCACCAAAGTACAGCTACATGTGCATGATCCTGCTGTGTCTGTGATGACAGATGTGACACCAAAACCCCATATGTCACAACTATCACCACCACCAAGTAAGGAAGAAAATACTTGTGGTGGATATGACTCTAAGAGCTTTGGCCAAACCAAAACAGTAGAAGACAGATGCAAATGGAATGGGTATCCCAGCCACCAGCAGTGATAATATGGTATTTTCCAATTTATTTCCTTGTGTTTAGTTATCTGAGTCTGAACATCATATGTCACAGCAAGATCATCTGTCTGTTGTGTCCACCCTGCCTATATTTATTAGTAGTGGTGGACTTGTTTGCAATACTCCTCCTAGTACTGACGCAGAAGCAGCACCACAAGCCACCATAGTTGGATTTGGTCAAAAACTTTCCTTCTTCAGACCCCCTATCCTGAAATCAAAGGTGTGGGATTATTTTTCAAGGAGGGCATGGAATATGCAATTGTTGTGAACTGTAATGTGCACACTATGTGAAAAGGTTATGAAGTGGGGGAAGGAGGCACATCCCCTTAACAAAGCACATTCATTATAACCATCCTGAGGTTCATGTTATGCATTTTGAACCATCCCCCCAAAAAAACAAAAAAAAACTCACAGACACACCAAAAAAAAAAAAGTCAAAGCATTCCAAACAGGTGGAGGCTATCAATGTGGTATACGGTATAGCAATCTTCACCACCAAAGGTGTTTTTTCTATACATGGTGCCCAGAGCTTGCAGTTCCATAGTGGAGCTAATTTACAAACTTTGCAATCAATACCTAACAGAGTATACAATGCACAGAGACCATCATAGCTTGCAACCAATAAGGAAACTGGACCACAGAACTTGCAATTAATAGACATGTACAGAGCTTACAAATATCAGTGACATTAATGAGTGAGCACTCCATAGCTATTAGATAACAGCGTGAATTCATTAGAGAAATAAACACAAAGGGTGACATTTATAATTGTCCTATTTTGAAGGTGCACTGCAGTTTTAAAAATATCAATTTTCTTAAAAGTATACTTATCAAAGCAGCTGCTTCGAGTGCCAGCAAAGCAATGCATTCTGTACCCCTTTGGCACTTGAAGGGTTAATAAATATTTCCACCCATATCGCTACCCGCAGGAAAGGATTATAGAAACCTCTGGAGTGGTGATAATCCTTCTCTGCCTAAAAGTAAAGTGTAAAGTGCAACTGAGTGATAAATTAGTCTGAGGATGGTCACAGGCTGATATCTACTCAAAACAGGATAACAGTTCTCACTATTTGCCCATCTGAAGTACCGAGCAGCACTTGATAAATAACTAGATGCTGGCACCACAAAGGTCAGCATTGACCCTTGCACCACCAAAGTATTATTCATAAACATGGCTCATAGTTTGAATGCCAGAGAAACTGACACCCCAACCTTGCATTTTAATTAGAAGCTGAGTTTCCAGTCTATTTATATTGTTCTACAGAGCCTAATCCTTTGAGTGGTAGAGAGTATCCAGTGCATTATGTTGCAATGCATGGGATACCTCTCTTAGTAAACACAATTTAATGAAAAAAAATATTTATATATAAATGTTATAGATAACTTGTTGATGAGAACTGTCACTGCTGGGAGATGTTTCATTAAAAACATACAAATACAAATATACAGAATTATCTAGCAATTTTTTTAATAAAGGAATTTTTGGGGAGGTTTCACGAAAGTATACAAGAGAATGGTACAACAGAGAGTATCCAGTGTATTATGTTGCAATAAATGGGATACCTCTCTGGTACTTATTAAACATAATTTAAGATATATAATTGTATGTTTTGAATAAAATATTTAAAATATTTAAAATATTTATTTATTTAGAAAATGTTTTACCAGGATTAATACATCAAGATGTCTCTTGTTTTCAATTATGTCCTATTGTGATCACTAGGAAGTGCTGTAACTTTACTTTCTATGCAAATCTAGAGTCTATGAATCAAGTTTCTCCCAAAAAGTGTCCTCTAAAAAAGCAATTTGCCTTTTTGGACACTATGAGAGATTTGCACTAAGGTGTGATAAAGAAGTGATGAAGTAGAGATGACTTCTTCAGTGATATCACTGCTCCGGTTCCTATGTTATTCTATGGAGTCAATGTACTAGGATCCCTTCCTCTTGAGAAATCTTAGTGAATAGGGTCCATAGAATAACATAGGAACTGGGAATTGTGGAGTAGCAGTATCACTTGGGAAGTTCTCTGCACTTTATCACCTCTTTATCACAATTTAGTGCTTATCGCCACAGATGACACTGTTGCTAGTAGATCAATATAAACAGTGTAAGTTTAAGCTGCAGCTTTTGCATGAAAATCCTTCCACCTCAATATGTTTGCGGGAACCCCATTTAACAACCTCACTGAAATCAATATTTATTTCCTCCCCAATGGTGCTGTTAGTTTGCTCCAGAATTGCTCATCTTTTTCTTTTTTGCATAATGCCTGTTATGCATATACTATTTCTATGGCAAGCTAGAAAGAAATATCCATGATGAGGTCTACATTTTAGTTAGAAACAATACCTTAGAGACCAAGGCCTAGATGCACTAAATGTCGATGTGGTGTCGGTATGATATTGTTGATGTGTTCGTATCACTCCGACAATTCGATCTACACTCACGACATATTCACAAAAATTGTTGGATGGAAGGGGAGGGTTGGAGGAGGTCCCTATTAGAATACAAGATTTTCAAAGTGCTTTCAGTGTGGAAGGGATCTTCCCTCACACATCACCAACACTACGACAGTCTGAACAGCATTCTCTGTGCTTCCCTACCTAGCCAGTAGGGGAACACAGAGAAGGCTTTCAGCACCATGGACAGCATTGAATGCCATAGGGATGTGCATTGCTCATCCCTGTGGCATTCAAAGGATTACAATAAACAGAAATACTACACCAAGCACTACACAATGTCCCCCCCTTCGACATCCCCCCCCCTTTATTATGTTGACATATATTGCATATATTCAACATACTAACTCCATTCGACATTTAGCTCATTGACTGACATAGAGTAGTCGAACCTGTCTTTTATTCAACACTTAAACTTTTGAGTACCAGACAGGTAGGAAAGCATTGCTTAGATCAGTGGTTCTCAACTCCTGTCCTCAGGACCCACTAACAGGCCAGGACTTCTGGATTTCTTTGATAGAGCACAGGTGTGGTGATCAGAGGCTCATTCACATTTATTAACTC
This sequence comes from Rhinophrynus dorsalis, assembly GCA_037306005.1. NCBI lineage: Eukaryota > Metazoa > Chordata > Amphibia > Anura > Rhinophrynidae > Rhinophrynus > Rhinophrynus dorsalis. Next base: position 76,423,331 of record CM074719.1, on the reverse strand, counting down.
ACCTGTGCTCTAACAAGGAATTCATCAAATCCTGGCCTGTTAGTGGGTTCTGAGGACAGGAGTTGAGAACCACTGGCTTAGATTGTGTTTAATACCCCTCTGGTACCCAAAGGGTTAATAGGCAAGGTATGAACTACATACCTTGCCTGTATATGTGTGTGTGTGTTTTAAACATTTATTTTTTATTTAAAAATTGTTTAATATTAAACAAATATACATTGGACCTCAAGGGGGGTGTCATGACCCCTCATGACACCCCCCTACTATGAGGCAGAAAATTGCCCTTTAATAATGTAAAGCACATATAAGCTATGTGAAAAATAGCTTATATGCGCTTTTATGGTTTAATGAAACAATCAGGCCTCAAAGGGGGGCACCAGGACACCTCCTGATAGCCCCCCTACCATGAATCCAAAAGGATAGCTGATCCATGTGGTGACCCCAAAGCCATTTAGAGCCTTCTGTTGCTGCGGGCTTTACTGCCACCAGCAGCAACAAGAAAGGAATGCATGAATGAACCCATTAGTGGGTTCATGTCAGGTAAAGCAAGCACTGCGGTCCCATCATTTAATCAGTCACCAGGGTCAAACCGGGTGACTGATTAAGTGATTAGAGCTCAGGGCTGCTTCATAAATTGAATATTTAGTAAGATCTAATTAATTTCTAGTTCCCTACTTCCTTTGCCCCGTTGTAATTACTACTTTTGCTCCACTCTATTGCCATATACAGTAATATATCATATACAGTTGGTCTAAAGACTATCTGATAACTCTAAATAGGTTTCACTCTTTGTCACGCAGTCTGTTTTTTTCTGCCAATCTTATGTATGTTTGGAGGATAGCTCTTTAAAGTCTTTCTTGTTTTTGGCTTCCCGCTCCCGATCTTTGAGCTACCTGTGTACTTAGAGTGTTTGGCATTTTGATCTTGATTCTGATTCTGATCCTGATTCTGACTCCAGCTTTGTTCATGACTACTGCCTTTGTCTACTCCTTGTGCTGCTGCTATATACGTGTTACAACCCGGCTTGGTTCCTCATCTACAACATTCTCTGTTGCCCTCCTGGTTTGACCTTGGCCTTTGTTCCCTACTTCTGTTTCTGACTACTCTCCATGGTACTTGACTAGTTGATCTCCAACTAGGCCTGCTTCCATCTTCAGGCTAGTTGGACTGATTTCACTGTGGCTGGTCAATCTCCTGCAGGGCCTGCTACCTACCGATGGACTGTGGAATAGATCCCAGCCAGGGCCGGATTTGCCATTAGGTAAAGTAGGCACTTGCCTACAGGCGCACGCCAACGAGGGGCTGCGCTGGCGGCACCCGCTCACATTGTCCGTCCCCCCAGTCTTGTACCTGATGGAGCTCCCTCGTCGCCTCTTTAGGAATGCAGAGCGCTGGGAGATGGCATCATCTCCCAGCGCGTTTCATTCCTGAATAGGAGACCGCGTGGGAGCTCCATCAGGTACAAGACTGTGCCAAAGGAGGCACATACAGATCTCCTACCAGGGAGGTAGGAAACGGACAGCGGGGGGAGGCAATGTGAGGGCAATGTGGAGCTAATGGGCGGCAATGTGGAGCAAGTTGGAGCCGATGGAGGGCAATGTGGAGATGGTGGGGGCAAGTTGGAGCTGATGGGGTGGGGGCAATGTGGAGCTGATGGGGGCATTGTGAGGGCAATGTGGAGCTGATGGGGGCAATATGGAGCTGATGGGGGGCATTGTGAGGGTAATGTGGAGCTGATGGGAGCAATATGGAGCTGATTGGGGGCATTGTGAGGGCAATGTGGAGCTGATGGGGGGCATTGTGAGGCCAATGTGGAGTTGATGGGGGCAATATGGAGCTGATGGGGGGCAGTGTGAAGGTGGTATGGTATATTGAGATGATGGGGGCAGTATGGAGCTGATGGAGGCAATGTGAGGGCAATATGGTATATGGAGATGATGGGGCAATGTGAGGGCAATATGGAGATGATGAGGGGGCAACATGGAGATTAGGAGCATTGTGGAGGTATCCAGGGCAGATGGCCCATGGGGGGGGCACTTCAAACTTCTGTGCCTACAGGCTCCTGAGATGTAAATCCAGCCCTGATCCCAGCCAGGTACCCCGGCAGGTCAATCTCCAGTTGAGCCAGACACCTTCAATCTCAGCTTCTGCTTCTTGCTGTTGGTGTTGACTGTTCCAGCAGTCATAGTCTCCAGAATGGGAATAGGGGGAAATACAGAAGCGCTCCTACCCCAAGTCCACTAAATCAAAAGTCCAAAGTATTATTCAGTATAAAAGAACCATCCCAAAAGAGAGTCTCAGTGTGCAGCTCCTTTTGAAGTGCCCACAGCAACACTTTAACAGTCTAGTACATACAAAGAAAACAAATAGAAAAAAGGGCAAACATCCGAGAGCAGTCTGTATGTCTGTATGTAAGCTGCTGTACACAGATTGCACTTACTAGCATTATTCGTGATTGATTGCTCAATAATAGCCACTTCAAGATGTAACATCAAACCACCCCACAAGTCCCTGGTTGGGTAAAGTGATCAGGATGCTGTACTGGGATGAATCCAAGAGTCAATCTTATGAGAATTCTTTACATATAGTTCTTCAAAAGGAATCATAAAATCCTCTAAGGGTAACACTGTATACGTGGGTGATATCCCCAATAGAAACACACTCACCAGCTAAAATGTAGAATACAAAGATAAAGTATAAATAAACTTTTTGCAAGTCATCTGCCTGCTTCTTTAAAGGATAAAAATAAATTACATAAATAAAGGTAAAATCCAGGTGATATATAGATGCAGAACATACTAATGTTGAGTGCACATTTGGGAGTTTCCACATATGAACGATGCCAAGTTCTCACCTCCAGTAAAACACCCAAGCCTCATTCTAGTGCAGAGACATTCCTATGTTCCTTCGATCTGTCTCTTAATGATCTAGTTGCACGGCCAAAATACTGGAGGCCACATCCACATGAGATCATATATACCCCAAAAGACGCATCACAAGTGATCAAACTTGTCATTTGGAACACTTTTGGGTTTTGGTAACTTTTAAAACTATTAGTTTTGTTTGTAATGAATTCACAATTCATGAATCTGTTATGTAAACACTTATAGTTTCCCATAGGTGTTTTGGATAGGAATGGGTGAAAATTTTCACCTCACACTGAAATCGGCGAAAAATGGCACTTTCCGCTTGGTGAAAATTTCCCACGAAAAGTGCTGTTTTCCAGCTTTTTTCATCTAGCTTATTGTGCATTGCAATCAATGGTAAGAAAAAAATTTCTCCACCACAGAAAAGTTTTTTCTAGTTTTCTACAGCCATATACAAGGGCAGGGCTCAAAATTTCCACTCGTCACTAGCCAATGGCGAGTGAAAATTTAGCCCTGTCGAGTAGAAATTCAGCCCTGGTGGGTATGTTATTGCTTGCAGTGGCGAGTAAGTTTTCAGGTCTGGCTAGTAGCAAAGGACTTCAAATTTTAAGCCCTGTACAAGGGTATCAGGCTCACACAGCAGCCATTCTGTGTTTGTGAGAGGAGAGAGCAGCATGTTTTTGAGCTAGAGGAGGTAGGCAAATAAAGGGGAAGTGAAACTTAGTTTAGGGAGTCATTTAGGTAGGACGTTTGTTCTCTGTATTAGGGGAGTCTGGGGGCACTCTGGGGGAGAAGAAGGAAGGAGGTTGACCCAAAATTTGCTGTAACTGACTGGCAAGATACAGGCAGCTGAGGTCCAAATTGCTTGCTGATTTTGTTTTTATTGTCTCTGTGCTGGGGAAGTCTGGGGAAAGAAGGTTTTGATTTTGTTTTTTAGTTATATATTTTTTGGGGGACTAACTGTGATAAGAGAGGGTGGACAATGTAAAATAAATAAATAAATACAATAAAAAATACTTAAATAATTTAACAAATAAATATATTAGACAGCTAACTGGGAGCCTGATGTGTGCTCTGTGACTGAGGCAGACTTGATAGACAGCAGATGACATTGAGAATTTTATTGAGGGCCAAGACAAGACATCACACTCCATCAGCTGTGTACTGTAGAGAGTAAAAACACACACAGTAGGTGAGTAATGTCTAGCAAATGCACAAACAGGAGGGAGAAAGGTGGAGCAGTGCAGGGACATGGATGTAAAGTGGTAGTTCAAAAATTGACTGCAGCAAAGGTTGCTGCAGCATGTGGAAGAAATGATGATGATCCCTCTCCTTCTGGGGCGATGCAGTTTGTCACGGTCCTACCAAACACACGACACCAATCCCCCCCCACCACTCCCATACACATCTGCCATTTTTTTTCATTTGACACCATCATGAATATGTGCCAGTGCCACTTAAGCAGGAAGTAAGTGTTATGGGCAAAGGACAAATGCACTCTGCATGCTAACACATTATTCAAGGTATATGTTGCTGTAGGACTCGCATCTTTGATTTCCAGCTACTTATTTCTCTACCACAGACCTCAGAAGTAGTAATATTGTGCTGAGAAATGTTGCACTATATTAAACATAGGAGAAAAATGTTATTGCTACACGTCTGAGGTCTTTCTCCAGCTTGCAGCGGTCAACGACTGACAGGTTTGGCCCAAGGCTCCACTGGGAGCTGCACACTGTGCTGTGCACTGTACTGCAGAAGAACCTCAGACAGAGGTAGAGAAGAACACCAGAGTGAGATAAAGCGTAGGATACTCTAGGTCTCAAGGTAGAGGCAATGGGGAGTGAGTAGGCAGTCACAGCCACAGGTCAGGCACACCGGGACTACACAGGCACAGGTCATAGCCAGAGCCACTGACATGACAAATGGAGACTACATGGAGTGATAGAGACCAGAGCCAGAGGGGACGCACCGGATCCCACAACTGGGTACAGGCCTGAGCCAAATAGTAGGAGTACTGAGGACACACAGAGCTAGACAGTGGCCAGAGCCAATTTGAAGCACACCAGAGACTACACGGAGAAATACACAGACCGGGGATTACACAAAGTGAGTCAGAGGCCAGAGGCCAAGGGAGGCACACCAGGGACACATTGCTCGTACCCACAGACAGACCCAGAGGTCAGACAGGTGCGGGTAGATACAAGCCAGGGTGATACATGGAGTGGGTCCTCAGACAGAGCCAGTGATCAGCACGGTAGCGGGTAGTCAGACAAGCCGGGGTCATACACGGAGTGGGTCTTCAGACAGAGCCAGTAGTCAGCATGGTAGTGGGTAGTCAGACAAGCCAGGGTCATACACGGAGCAAATCTAGACAGAGCCAGTGGTCAGCACAGACTGGGTAGTCATACAAGCCGGGTCATACACGGAACCAATACGTAGACACAGATCACAACAGAGCAAGCAGAAGCTATCAGGAACTCCACGTAAGGGCAAAGGCTCCCAGTCATAGGAAGGTATATAAAGGAGAAGAAGGAGGCAGAAACCATTGAGGGAAAGTAGCATAGGCCCATAAAAAGGCATCCAGGCCAGTGTCTGTCCATGCTGAGTAAAGAGGAAGTAGCCGCCACCATGCCATCAAACACACCACCAGGGAAGGCAGCACAGGCTCACGTCAATGTGTAAGATTATGATACCACCAGAAACCTTTGCCTCAGACAACTGTCCATTAAGTTGGGAACGCAGTTTATTGGTCCATTTAGCATGAAGAAGCACCTGTTTTCAGTTTCTTTCATGTTGGATCTTCACCAATCTATGATGATCCCACCAATCTTTCATGTGTCCTTGCTGAAGCCAACAGTACGCAACAGATTCTCCACTGCTTCTCAGCCTCCATCTCCAGTTTTGAGCAATGGCCATCAGGAGTTTGTCTTCAATAAAATCCTTGACTCCCATTTAGTCTGAGGCAAACTCCAGTAACTGCTGGACTGGAAGGGGTACGGCCCAGAGGAGCGATCTTGGGAACCGGAATCTGAGGTTCATGATCCTGCTCTGGTCAGATCTTTCATTGCAGATTCCCTCAGGAGCCTGGTCACCAGGTGGGTTTTCATTGATGGGGGGGGAACTGTCACTCCATGTGTTTTTCTCCACCCAATTTATGCATGATTGGAGGATAGTCCTTTAAACTCCCAATATTCGAGCTACCTGTGTGTTTGGAATTTTGATCCAGATCCTAATTCTGATCCCAACTTTGTTCCTGACTACCACCTTTGTCTACTCCTTGTGCTGCTTGTATTTCTGTTATGACCTGGCTTGGTTCCTCAACTACCACATTCTCTGCTGCCCTTCCGGTTTGATCTCGGACTTTGTTCCAGAATTCTGTTGCTGTCTACTCTCCATGGTACTCGACTGGTTGATCTCTGACTAGGCCTGCTTTCACCTTCTGGCTAGTCGGATTGATCCCAGCATGGCAGGTCAATCTCCTGCAGGATCTGCTATCTACCAACGGTCTGTGAGATGCATCCCAGCCAGGTACCATGGCAGGTCGATCTCAGGTTTAACAAAAACTTGTTCGACTGCCGGAAGGATTGATCGCAGCCACTGTGGCCCCTGTGGCCCTCCACTTGTCGACTCCTTGTTGGAGGTTGCTGTTGGTGTTGACTGTTCCAGTAGTAGTCTCCCGACTATCTGACTTCTAGTTGGTCCTCGATAGTCTCATCTTCCAGTCAACTTACAACCTTACAAGCCTCCGACAACTCCAAGAGTTGCAGGCGTCTGTTACAGACTTTTCTTGCAGGTCTGAGGACTTTCTTTGGCTTGCAACCCTCAATGACTACTCAACTGCTCCCATCATCAGTGCTGTAATCCAGACTCTGCATAGGGGTTATTCTCATCTTCCTTCAGCCTTATGACACTCTTTCAGTACATTTTGTGATCAGCCTTATGACACTTTTTCAGGAAATTTTGTAATCTTAGGCCTGGAATACATTGCATTTGATAACTTTAGCAATCATTTTCTGTACACATTTTTCAAAGACCATTGGGAATCTGTTAGATAAAACCATTTATCAGGGGCAATGTAATCACGAGGACCTAAATATAGAGAGGATGATGTACTAAAGAGAACTGGAGAAATTCTAGATAAAACCTACTGCACCATCATGGAAAAACTAACATCCCAAATTCCCTAGCAAGGGTTTAAGAAAAACATTTTAAATTAATGGGAAAGTTCATTTGTTTCTGTGGTGATTTTGGTTTACTCCTGGTCTGCATAGTAATCTCCCTCAAAGTAAACACAATGCAAATAAAATAGTTAAATAGGTTAGGTAAAAAGAGCATGGAATCAAAACAATAGGAAGAGAGGAAGATGCATTAGCTACTGAATGTGAAACTTTCTCAGGTCTTCTTGAAATATTAGATAGATAATCCTTCTAAATCAATTATAACATAAAAGAGGATGTACTAAGAATATTCCCCACTGAACTAGGCACCTCCATGTCTTTATTGGTGCTACATCTGCTAATTGCCAATTTACTATGCTACTTACTCTGAAAATTCTACCACTGACACCAGTAGAGCTAAGGAGAGGGCAGTTGTATGGTCTCAATATTAGGACATCCTCCTACCAAACCTCGATCAATCATTGTTCCTCCTTCCAAGCACCATCATTCCTCCTAACAAACCTCTCAGACATTCTCCCTCCTTCCAAACTTCCTCCTTCCTTGTAACCAACCTCTCTCTCTCAGTCATGTTGTTCCTCCTACCAAACTCCATCATCCCTCCTACCAAAGCTCTTTGTCACCATTCCTCCCAAGAAACCTCAATCACTCATCATAGAAAATCTCTATTAGTCATCCTCTCTTACAACAAACCCCTATCAGTCATCCTCCCTCATACCAAACCTCTCTTAGTCTCCCTCCCTCCTAAGAAACTCCATACAATTTAAGTCAAGTGGTAGCATACCAGACTGGTTTGTAAAAGAAAAAGCAGGTCTCCCTCACATTGCAGATCACTCAGAAAAGCAAAAAGAGAGATGCCCTATTATAAAATTAAAGTAATAATAATGAACTGACATACAAATCTATATCATATTAGATAATAGTATAGCACTGTTATATGCTAAATAGATAGAAATCAAGTCAAGTGCTAGCATAACTGGCTGCACCATAAGGAAAACAGGTCTCCCCCAACATTGCAGAGCACTCGGAAAATAGTACTATCCTGATTGTTTTATATGATATAAAATTGAATGTCAGTTCATTATTATTATTTTCATTTTATAATAGGACATCTCTCTTTTTGCAATTTCGAGTGCTCTGCAATGTGAGACCCATTTTTCTTTACAAAGCAGTCAGTTATGTTAGCATTTGACTTGAATTGTATGGAGTTTGTTAGGTGGTATGATGACTGAGAAAGGTTTGGTATGAGGGAGGATGACTGATAGAGGTTTGCCCTGATGAGTGATCGAGGTTTGGTATGAGGGATTATGAGTGATAGAGGCTTGCTATGATGAGTGATCGAGGTTTGGTATGAGGGATTATGAGTGATAGAGGTTTGCTATGATGAGTGATCAAGGTTTGATGGGAGGGATGATGACTGAGATAGGTTTGGTATGAGAGAGGATGACTGATAGAGGTTTGCTATGATAAGTGATCGAGGTTTGGTGGGAGGAATGATAGAGGGTGGTAGAAGGAATGACAGAGTCTGTTATGAGGAAGGATGACTGAGGAAGGTTTGTTAGGAGGAATGATGGAGTTTGGTAGGAGGAAATATGATTTATCAAGGTTTGGTAGGAGGATGTCCTAATATGGACACCGTACAGTTGGGAACTATATGGGTGTTTCAGCATTCTGTTCATTGTGCCTTGTTTTACTTTAACCCCTTGAGTACAAGACAGTTATCCACCACATTGTAAAGCAATGTGCTGGATACCCCTCTGGCATTCAATGGATTAAGCATGAAATATGGTATAGAAGAGTTGTAACTTTACTCCATGTCCCTGTGCAGTCTACTAGGGAGATGTTCAAAGCTTACTGAGTACTGGCATGCACAAAATAGATCATGTTCTTTAGTGCAATAGTAGTCATTTTTTGACCTATAACTCTCTCACTGGTTGGTTGGAATAATGGGAGGTGTAGTCTCCAAAAGCTAGATATATGACAATTAACAAATGTACACCTAGAAATGAAGGAACAAGTGTTGGAATCCACCTCAATTGGAGCTGTGCTGGCAGATTCATACATTCACTATCCCCTCATAACTTTTGGGGCTCAATTCAGTTGAGCCCGGTAAAATAGCCAGTAGGGCAAAATGCCAGCTGAAACCACAAAGGATGTTAGGCTACAGAAAACATCCATTTTATGCATTAAGTTCCCAAAACTCCACTAAATAGCAGCAATAATGGGAACATCACAGGAAAAAAGCTAACTATTGGCGCCTGACACATGAACGATAGCTCAACTGTATTACACTTACCTGTCATCCACTGTCTGTCTCCTTCTACCTTCCTTCTTTCTTCTTCCTCCTCTCTTTCTTCTTCTCTTTCTTCTCTCTTCTTCTCTCTTCTTTTTTCCATCTTCTTTTCAGTTAGCTGTAAAAAAATAGATCCATAAGTACATTTGCCATGAAAATAACCTGCACACCTATGCATAGCTTGTCCCCAAAAATGATAAAATGCACACAGCATTGGAAACAAAAATATTAAGGCTTTTCTACATTTTTCCACCACTGTGTGCAGTGGTGGCAGCAGCAGAGAAACTAAGTAGCATCACACCGCCTCCCCCCAGTACATTACGAGGCCAATGCTTGTTCCATTGCGAGGAAATTTTGAAGAGAGACTGCCTTTATATGTGGGCACTAGCTCTTTTTTTACAGCTAAATGAAAAGAAGATGGAAGAAAGAAGATGGAGATTAAGGAAGAGAGAAGAAGGAAGATAGACAGTAGTGACCAGAATGCTGACGACACCAATGGACATCAGGATTAATAGTGTTTATTTTCAGGGACATTTGCTTCTTTACTTAGTAAGATTAACCCTGTGAGTGCCAGTGGGAGTAATTTTATCCCACTGGCCCTCATAGGGTTAATTCTACTAATGTTGGACACATTCTGGGTGTACTTTGGATGTATTAATATGTGGCTTTTGGCCCCATATCAATACATCCACTGGTAACAGGTTTTTTTTTAAACTTTTTCTTTCATTTCAATTGCCATGTTGGCTTTTTTGAGATCAGATAAGGGACTCTACGGCCAAACAAACTGGTTCTTAAATTTCCCATGATAAAGTGGGTCCCTTATTGGGTCTTAAAGGGATAGTAATACTTGATTTTACAAATGTTTAATATTGTATATATTAAAAGACTAAATTAAATGGTATAAGTCCCTTTGCTTAAAGTTTGACAGTTTTAGAGTAAAAAGCTTCTAAAGTTCCCTCCTCCCACCCCTTTTACACACGTCATAACTCTTACATCAGTTAATTTATTTTTTAATATGTACAATATTACACATTCTTAAAATCAAGTATTACTATCCCTTTAAGGGCTAACACATTCAATTGAATGATATCTTGTGGCATTTTTTTCATTCTGAATAGGCAAAAACACCGCTAATTATCGTTCAACAGGTTGTTTTTTTTGCCGGCATTTTTTCATAGCAAAGGTAATCGAATAGCTTACCGTGCTTGGAAAAATGAAGACTTTATTTTTGCCTAACCGGGACAATTGAATCAAGCCTTAGATCTTTTAACAAAATTAAGAAATGGAGGTTAATTGGAAGTAATTTGGGAGCAAACTAACTGCACCATGGAGAACAAATCACAGTTCTTATTGAGTTAAATGGGACATCATTATTCTGAATTCTAGATAGTTCTCCAATGCACTGGGAAGTCGCATTTAGATTGTAAGCTTTCGGGCAGGGACCTCATTTCCAGTGTTACACTTTACAAAAGTACTTTACCCTGTATTATCAAAACCCTTATAGTGTAAAGTGTTGCATACACTTGAGGCACTGTATAAATAAACACATTTATTCATTAAAATTCATGTGAATCTGGGGAATTTTTATGTGTTTAATTTGCTCCAGAATGACACCAGCAATGTAGTAGGAGATGTTTACATTTAAAAATGTTTCATATATTTTAACATTGAGACCAATCTTATGGGTGTGAACAGGACTCAAGCTTCATTTCATTTCAAACTAGCATTTTAATTGTTTTAACAATTATAGGATTATCAGTCTTGGCTGCCATTACTGCCAAGTAAGCTGGTTTTGGTTCCATGCCAACATGTGAATATTTAACAATTTAGTCTTGTAACACCTATGGCATTGGTTCTCAACCAACGTGTTGTGGAACCCACTCAGAGTGCCTCACCTTTTCTATGAAGACTTTGACCCAAAATGACACCTCAGCACTCAATGATCTATCCCCAGTGGTTTAAAAGTCAGAAAATATATACAAAACCCATATATATAAATCCAAAATATTTGTCACGCTGCTCTGCTGCTCTTCTAATAAAAGCTACTTTGACCTTACCAGGAACCTGTTTGTTTAATTTTTTGTATGTATTTTGGGAGGTTTTGGATACTCCTCTCTTGGTTGGTAGCTTCCCAAACAGGGTGATAGCTAAATTAAGGAGGGTATAAATGCTGCCTGTATTTTCCCTCACAAGGGTTTTGTTCACAGTAGAGGTATAATTGCATTATATTAAATACATGTTCACAGTTTGTAAGCAGATAAGGACATGCCTGAATCTGGGGTGCCTTGTTTGGGCAGGCAAGCTTTCCATGCCTTTGTCCAAAAACATTACACTAAACCCCACTGTTATTTTTAGCAAGTCACCGGTTGTTTATATGTAAAAATCAGGATTTCATGTTCAGACTCTTCTTTTTGTATAGTTTCTGTATGTAGCCAAAATATTGTTCTATCTGCTCTACTAACTATACACAAATGTAACTAATTGAACACTACTAATAAAAGCTATTTTGAGCTCACCAGGAACCTGTATGTTTCATTTTAAAAAAGACTGTTAGCAAAATTCATCAAACCCACATTCATACACAGATTCCTTTTGACACTTCAACCAAATCATCTGATATGGGTGACAAAAATAGGTTACAAACAGAACACCCAAATAGGGAAGAAATCAAATATAAATAAAACAAGACATACTCTTCCAGATACTGTAATACTATATATATATATATTCTTAATTGGTGCCATCCATTTTGTTACACTCTCATATCGAATACGACATTAAGTCCTCGATTCAAGAGACGCCAGTAAAGCTGTTGGTAGGGCGAAAATGGATATGAGGCAGTGCATGCACTGTGTCACTGTAGGTATTCAGTTGCCCTACCAGCAGAAACTGACTTTTGGCCCAACATCCGACATGTTTTTTGTTCCCAAAACTCAAACTACATAGCGTTTGAAATGGGAACATCAAAGAAAAACAGCTCATGCTCTGTGTTTGATACACTGTCAGCTAAAACACAATCACCCTCCCAAACACTAACCCTACACTAGTCCTAACAATAAAGTGAAACAATACTAGCTCTAACATTATCCTAACTATCATAAACCAGAGCTGTCACACTTACCTGTCATACACCGTCGGTCTTCTTCTTTAATCTTCAGTCTTCCATCTTCTTTATTTTTATCATCTTATCTTCTGTCTTTCATCTTTGTCCTCAAACAATGGTACTGTAACTGAAAAACTGAAAAAAAAATTTAAAATTCTAGATGCCCCCAAATGTATGCTGTCCTTAACCCTATGAGTGCTGGAGGAGTACACAAAGTATTGCTGAGCAATGCATTGTGTCCCCCACTGGCCTTCCAAGGGTTAAAAATATAATGCCAATCCAGTAATGAAAAGTGTGATGCCATTTCAATAATGAAAAGAATTATGCCAGTCCAAGATGCTACCACTGCTGCCGCTACCACCAGTCTTCAAATGTTTCCCATGCTGCCATTGGCTGGGGTGTGTTCTTACGGGTTTCATCATCCCCCCCGCTAGAAGCTGATTGGCTGGGAGGCATGTAAGCACACATCACAGCCAATTTAAGTGAGAAAAATTTTAAATAATAGAGACTGGCCATATAAAAGCCAGTCCCTGTTCAATTTTTCCACAGAATGGCTCGAATAATGGTCTGAGAGGTAACTTTTTGGTGGGGGAATTCCTTTCATTGCCGGTGGCGGCAGCCTACTTTTAACTCTTGGACTAGCATAATACCTGTCATAATTGGAGTGGCATTATATTTTTAACCCTTGGAAAGCCAGTGGGGTATGCAACAACAATGTGTTGCATACCCTCGGCACTCAAAGGTCCTCCCGACTGTGAGAAATTTGGTAGGAGGCAAAATGAAGTTTAAGGGGAGCGTGGATGACTGACAGAGGTTTATTAGCAGGAGGATGACTGAGAGAGATTTGTTAGGAGGCAGGATGGTGTTTTGGCATATGACTGAAAAAGGTTTGTTAGGAGACGGGACAGAGTTTTTTTTAGGAGAGAGGATGCATGATAGACGTCTGGTACAAGGAAGAATGCATGATAGAGGTTTCAAAGAAGGCAGTATGACAGAGAGGTTTATTACCAGTCAAGAGGGCATTTGTAGGATGGAGGATGGGTGACAGAGGAAGGATGGAGTCTATAAGGGGGGCAGAGGATAGGTGAGAAAGGTTTGATAGGAGGAAGGGGGAGTTCAGTAAGAGGAAGAATGGAGTTTGTAAGGATGAGTGACCGCTGTTTGGTAGGAGGAAGGAGAGAGTTTGGTATGTGGAAGGATGATTGATAGAGGTCTGGTAGGAGGAAGAAGGAAAGGTGGAGTATAAATGCCCTAAAATGGACACCGTACAAAGGGTTAACGACAGCATATCTTTGTAGCATATCTTTGAGGGGTATCTATAAGTTGAATCTTATTTCCAATTACAGTGCAATTGTTTGAGGACAAGGATGAAGAAGAGCAGACAGAAGATAAGAAGAAAGAAGATAAGAAGAAAGAAAAAGACGGAAGATAGAAAATTAAAGTGCCCAAGTGGAACAGGATCCTGAAGACTAAGAGGCCAGAACTGTTGCTGGGGGAGAGCAGACACACAATTAATACCACCACCAGCAGGAGCACAGATCAGCTGCTTGTCCCTGTTGCTACTCCTGCCAGTCTGTCTTTTTCACGTCACCAAGAAATAGCAAGTGTGACATTAGGGGACCCTCTGTCACATTGTTCATCACCTCCTCCAAGCACCAGTGACATGTCTGTAATAGAGCTGCAGCAGCAGGACGTAGGGGCTAGTGGTGGTGGTGGTGATGGTGGAGAAGCTGGGGTGAAGATACATTGATGGCCTTTTTAGCAGAAACTGAGAAGGAATGGGAGACAGGGATGAAAATGGGTGTCACCACCACCACCACTAGCAGTGAATTTGAGGAATTTGCAACTGCTCTAATTCCTGTTGCTGCTGAGTTGCAAGGGCAGCAGGATGCTGAAGAGCAAGCTAGTGTGCCACAGACCACCGTGGGAATGGGGTCAACAAGTGATGTGGGACTAGGACAGGTTCCACTTGCCATCGCCAGCAATACTCCTGGTCCTAGTTGCAGTGCTAAATCTGAGGCAGTAGCAGCAACAGCAGCAACATTATCTGCTGCCACAGACAGTGAAGGGGAATGTGGAGGAGAAGAAGAAAGAGGCCATTCTTCTCAACCTGTTCCCTATCCCCTGAAATCATGGGTGTGGGACTATTTTTCTCATGGGGCAGGCACAGTGCAGTCATCACCAAAGGCACTGTGCACAATTTATGACAAGTCAGTGAGAAGAGGTAAGGAGGGAACAAACCTTGGCACAAGCTCCCGCCGTTGCTGTACCCCATGAATCTCTAGAAAGGCAACAATAGGCAAGGCACAGAACGAAAAGGAGGAAGAATAGAGCAACCCAGGCAGAGACTGGAAGTTCCATGACGAGTGAAACAACTAGATCACCATCACCTTCTAGGGTAACTACATCTTTTGTCAATCCTCCTAGTTCATCATTACCTCCCCCGCCAAATGATAGCCACTCTGTTGATGATAGGATGTGGTAGTTCATCGCTACCCATTGCACAGTTTGGTACATTGACCACACATGCCAGTGTGGTGGAAGAGACTCTCAAGCAGTGCATCAAGCTGCATCTGAGGAGATTCCATCCCGCAGAATATGCTAAGATGCTGGCACGGAGGATTCATCATTACTATTAAACTGTAAGCAAGTTGTGTGTCCTTAGGACAAGGGGTATATTGACAGCGTCAGTGCTTGTTTTTGGGTGACATGGTGTTTGGATACAGTTGTGCCCCCTGATATTATTTACCACACACACTCTGCACATTGCAGTTGCTGATGAGAGCCACAATTCCTTGTGGTGACGTGGTTCCTGAGCCTTTATCAAGCACCAGCACTTTTGTGTTGGCATGCAATCAAAATGTTCGTATTGTTCCTGTGATTTTCCAATGTTTTGACCTGGCTTTGTATGCTAAGGGTGCCTTGAATGAAAAAAATGGGAACCACTGATCTAGGATGAAATGGTAAATAGCAAAATTATGGGCAAACCTGCTGCACTATAGGGGACAAGTAAAAATTACCAAATCCCCATTTATTTAATTTTTAACCCCCTGAACGTTAGAGAAGTCTCTAGCACATTGCATGTTTGGAGTGGAGACCTCTCTAGAATTCATGTAATTAAATTAAACCCCCCATTTAAAATTACTTATGTTTGGCACTGTCAGAAAGATTTAGCCTCCTGTGTACTACTGTACTTGGGAATACACAAGAAAGTACCACCTTTTAAGGAACCAAACAATAACAGTTTATGTGTCATACCAACTTACCAACTATATTATAGGGGGACAAATACAGTGTCTTAAAGTTTCCCATATATTAAAATGGTGCTTTTAATTAGGGGTGGGTGAAAAGTCCTTTTGTGTTCCCTTGGGAAATTTTGCCCATATAGAAACATGTAGATTTACCGCCTTTTCACTAGGAGCACAGAAAAAAATCACAAAAATTCTTCATTTTCCCTCCGATGTTACTCTGTGAATCAAAACTTCCTGTCTATATACATAATCTCCAGTGCTCTAGTGTGGTTATTTTAGGAGAAAAGCATAGTGGAAGGAGAGTGGGTGAGAGACAGAGAGAGTGAGAAAAATAAATTGAAATCAGATATTAACAAAATAAAGTGGTTTCTTAGTGATTGCTGGCTGACACTATCGCTACTACCACTATTGTAAAAAAAGAGAAGCTGGATAGACCCTGAGTCTAGTGACTCACTGAGAAGTATGTCACTATTACTAACACTAGAAGTGGCCCACCATTGCTAAAGGACTAGGAGTCCACATTCCCCAGACCAACACCAGTGTTTTATTAAAAAAAAAAAAAAAAAAAAGATCATGCCAAACTACTCTTTTCAGCAGTTGCTGTAGTATAGCTACTGTAGATTTTGCAAAGTCATTTGATACAGTGCCACACAGGAGGCTGGGGTATAAAATAAGGAAACTGGGACTAGGGGATAATCTTTGCACTTGAACAGAAAACTGGTTGAAGGATAGGAACAGTGGGTTGTCAATGGATAATTCTCTAATACATTTAAAGTTAAGAGTGGAGTACCTCAGGGTTCAGTACTTGGTATACTGCTTTTTAACGTTCATAAATGACCAGGAAATAGATATAGAAAGCAAAATATCAATTTGCAGATGACACTAAATTATGCAGAGTAATAAATACAGAACAGGATATTTGGCAGATTGGGCAAACAAATGGAATTTGAAGTTTAATGTGGGAAAGTGTAAAGTCATGCATTTGGGAAGAAAAAATCCCATTGCTAATTACGAACTAAATTGAATCATTTTAGGGGAATCATTGATAGCAGTAGCAAAACCAAACAAAATCCTGTGTTTTGTAAAAAGGGGTAATGAAGCAAGGGTGGATAACATAATTTTGCCATTGTAAAAATCATTGATAAGACCTCACCTCGAATATACAGTGCAGTTTTGGGCACCAGCTCTGAAAAAGGACATTCTAGAACTGGAGAGAGTACAGAGAAGAGCAACAAAATTAATTAAGGGAATGGAGGATATGACGTATGAGGACCAACTAGACAAACTTGGTTTATTTACTCTAGATAGAAGAGGACTAAGAGGAGATATTATCACAATGTACAGGTATATAAGAAGTCAATAAAAGGATCTCTTTGGTGAACTATTCATTGCAAGTACTGAGCAAATAACCAGGGGAAACCCTCTGAGATTAGAGGAAATGAGGTTTCGACTTCAGCAGAGGAAATGTTTATTTAGTGTGAGGTCTGTTGAATTATGGAATTCCTTGCCCAAAGATGTTGTTATGTCAGATACAACGGATACATTTAAGAGAAGATTAGATATACATTTCTTTCAAAAGGCAACATACAGGGTTACACTGCGTGTCAATTAGTAGGCATGACAGAAAGTTCTGTGAAAGATAACTATATAATTCTCATATCTCTGGGTTTTGAGGCATGGGTTGAATTTGATGGACTTATGGACTTTCAACCTAATTTACTATAATACTATGTTACCACGCCCACACACTCTGGACCTCTCCACTTTATACAGCTCTTGGTTACTGTCTTTGAATCTTGACACCTACTAAAGAGCCTGGGGTGCCTTTTCTAGATAGTTGGGTGAAGGATCTTCAGAAACATTGATCACTTATACATTGTCAAGATCTATACAGGCATATAAAGCAGCAGCAGACTCTGATAGGTGTCCAACATCGATTTATAATCCTTGTGATTTGGTCTCGATTTCCACTCAAAATGTGCAAATACACCAATTATTTCAGAAACTTTGATTCTGACTACCCACATACCTACTGATTCTACCTAGGCAGTCATCTGATCTCCTGTTTGCCAGCTTCAGCTTTTCCCTGGGTACCCACTTGCCTTCTGATTCTGCCTATACAGCTTGTATGCTTGATCATCCAACCCTTCAGATCCCAGTCTGATTTCAGCTACCTTTTATACTTTGGTCTCATGCCTACCTGGTGATCCAGCCTTGTCCGCAGGGACTAATCAATGTTTTACCTTCAAGCTCTGGAGTTCTCTGCAACCAGACACCAGCCTCCAGATTCACTCTATCGCAGACCTCATCTCCCTCTGCTGGCATTTGAGGTGAACTGCTTAGAGTTTTCCTTAATCTTCTTAGTCCTCATCTCTCTTTTTTGGCTTTAGAGGTGAATTGTTCAGTACTTCCCTCATACAGCTTGCTTTCAGCTCCATCTGCTGGTGAATGGTGGAACTACCTGTAGTCTGCCACTGGCTTTTCTACCCGGGTCCTCTAGTGGTTGTGTGTGTCTTTCCAAGTCACTTCATGAGTTTCTGCTGGATTTCAATTCTCCTTTCTATCTGGAGAAGCTATTGCATGCTGCATTTGAGATACTCATCCTGTCATCTGGTCTTGCGGCCAGCACCTTTAACCTGGCTAGTGCCGCAACAAGAGTACTTCCAATCACTGCTTCCACTAACATTGCTCCCTATCCAGCACTTTCAAGCTACTGCTAGCTACTCATGAAGGCACTTCTGCTGTTACATTTGGATGTTGCAATTGGATTCCCATGAAGTACATGGTACCCAGGCCTTCTATACCTGGTCAACTGGAACAGATTTGGCCCAGAAGAATGGTCTTGGGTGTCTGCTTCTGATGTCCATGCTCCTAGTCTATTGTGGTGCTTCCATTGGGACTGCCCCTCTAAACTCTGTTAAGACTCCTGGCAGTTGTCTTTGGAAGGTGCATAATGTCATAGTCCAGTCCAGAGATTAACGGTTACCCTACCTGTGGCATGATCCAGTGTTCAGTCCAGCTCTTATCACTTGGTTTCCTTTATAGAGCTGCTTCTTCCTTGCAATGGTGCTTGCTCAAACCTTCCTGTTTGGTCTTGTCCTATGTATGCTGTTGCTGTTTTCTCCTGCTCGCTACTCACTGACCATCTTTGATAGTTGTTCCTGCATTGATCTACTGCTGCTGTATCAGTCCTGTTGCAGAATCAGTCCTTTTCCTGTATGCAGTATTATTTGCTGTTTATTAATTAATTGATCTTCTGCTGCTATACCAGTCATGTTGCTGAATCAGTCCTGTTTCTGATCTCTGTATTGGCTGCTCTTTGTCCTGCATTGATTCACTGTTTGCTGTACAAGTCCTGCTCCACCACTGTCTTGTTTACTGCCTGCTCCTGCATTGATCTGCTGTTGCTGAACCAGTCATGTTACTGAACCAGTCATGTTACTGCACCAATTCTGTTGCTGACTCTATCCAGTTCCTGTCTACAGCATTGTTTACAGCTTGCTCCTTTATATATCTGCAATTACTGTACTGAACCTATTCTTGTCTTCTCTGCTATATTGCTTGTTTCAGTTTTGCTGGCAACTACTGACCCAGTCCTGTTCCAGTCCTTCACTGTTTGAGTCCGCTGGTGCTGCTTCCTGTAAGTTCCTGCCTAGTTATTAGCTCTGGTATTCTGCACTCTTGGACTTGTTACAGATGTTGTGTTTGCCCCTGATTCTAAGTAGCTGCTGTACGCTAGATTATTGAGGACCATTGTATCTTTAAGTGTTTTGTTGCAATGAGTCAATTTCAAGTAATTCTCTATCTGTGCTGCTCTTGTTGGTTTTCTCTACACTGCCACCAATATTTTGATCCTGTACGGCAGCTTTACTACAGAGCATCCTCCTTGAGTGCAGTCTCTGCATTGTATCTGGACTCTAGCTACTCCCTTTAGTGTTCAGTTCCTATATCACAAACTGTCCTCAGTATATTTTTCAATCCTGTGGGTATCTATCTGGCAATAAATTCTAGAACCAGGTCTACAGACCCTGCCAGTTATCCTGAGCATAGTAAGGCTCAATTGGTCCATGCTTTCCAACCTTGCGTTTGGCACCTTTACCAAGCTTTGGGTCCAGCAATGCAGTGCAGGAGTCAGTCATTGTACTTTAGCTCTGCACTCTAGCACTGTTCCCCAGCATCTTGTGGTTCTCATTGGCATCTGAATTTGGAGACTTAGTCATCTCCATGTGGAATTGTGACATTGAGTTGGATACCCTTCTTGCAAAAGGTTAAAAGGGCAAGAAAGAGCTTCAGCAAATTGCATTTATGTGCAGTAATGCAGGGCTGTCGGTTTGTGGACCTAAATCATTTGGGAACTGAAGCTTTCACTGGCTGGTTGGGGATGATGGAAGACCAAGTTCCCATTACCTGCTTTTCTTTCAGTTTGAGTCATTCCATCAGATAATTATAATGCTATTTTTTACATTGTTTCCTCCTCCAGTTTGAGCAGTTTGGATGCTACAGAAGTCTCCAGTGCTTTACAAAGAAAAGCAAATGTCTCTAGTATTCAAATGGTAAATGCGTGTAATTTTTAATAAATATACTTTACATTGTGTGCAGAAAAGTATTGTGTTGAGTTACTGAGAGGGCACATACACTAGGGAAATGTCCTATAATCCCACTATTAACTCACTTCATAGGTGCAATATTCTTTAGACAGTAATTCATTTTAGACTTTATTGATCTGAGCAGAATTAAACCAGCAACCAAGGTAAAAGAATTACCCAGTTCCTTATCTGTAAAGGAAATCTGTATGGACCTAACAGACTGTACAAAATAGTAATACCTTGAATTCAGATGAAATATAAAACATAGTAAAACAAGGACACATCTTGTAGATGGCAATTAAGCATGCAAACTTCTGTTTGCAATTTGACATGCATAAAACACTGTGCAGTCTCCTGTCCTCTTGATATTTATAGTCTGTAAGGAAGCATACGTTACTAGTGATGATCGAGCACCCCAATGCTCGGGTGTTCGGGTGCTCTGACCGAGCGCCCCCGGAGGCTCGAGTGCTCGGCCGAGCACCCGAGCCCCATTGAAGTCAATGGGAGGACTCGAGCATTACACCAGGCACCCCCTGCTCTGATGAGGGGAGGGTGCCTGGTCCATAGGAAAAGGGCAGAAAATGATGGAAA
This sequence comes from Rhinophrynus dorsalis, assembly GCA_037306005.1. NCBI lineage: Eukaryota > Metazoa > Chordata > Amphibia > Anura > Rhinophrynidae > Rhinophrynus > Rhinophrynus dorsalis. Next base: position 76,402,465 of record CM074719.1, on the reverse strand, counting down.
CACCACAGAAATGGTTCAGGGACAGCATAGGGAGGATGTCTGGATGCATCTTGGACTCCAACGTCGCTGCTGGGAACAATCTTTCGCCCGTAGTACGCCATTTTTACAGACTGACCGTAAAACACACAAAAAGGAAGATAAAAATGACTTTAGGCGAAAAATTGTTACCAAACAGTATTTGCTGTATATTTACTTGTATATCATCTGCAAATTCTGCAAAAAATGTCATCGATTTTTCTGAACTGGGGCCATGATTAAGAGGGAAACGTGCGCAGAGGCAAATTCTCCCAAAAATGTCCTCGATTTTTCTGAACTGAGGCCATGATTAAGAGGGAAACGTGCGCAGAGGAAAATTCTCCCAAAAATTTCCTCGATTTTTCTGAACTGAGGCCATGATTAAGAGGGAAACGTGCGCAGAGGCAAATTCTCCCAAAAATTTCCTCGATTTTTCTGAACTGAGGCCATGATTAAGAGGGAAACGTGCGCAAAGGCAAATTCTCCCAAAAATTTCCTTGATTTTTCTGAACTGAGGCCATGATTAAGAGGGAAACGTGCGCAAAGGCAAATTCTCCCAAAAATTTCCTCGATTTTTCTGAACTGGGGCCATGATTAAGAGGGAAACGTGCGCTGAGCCGACCATCTAAAACATTATGGGTGAGGGTCTGCTGTGGAGCTGACCATCCTAAACATTTTATGCGAAGGCCCGCTAGTGAGCTGACGCTATAAAACATTATATGAGAGGGCCCGCTAGAGAGCTGACCCAATAAAACATTATATGAGAAGGCCCGCTGGTGAGCTGACCTATACAAAAATTGTCAAACAGCGCCCGCTGGTGAGCTGGCCCTATATAAAAATTATATCACAGGGCCCGCTGGTGAGCTGGCCCTATATAAAAATTATATCCCAGGGTATATGGAAGAGAGTCAACCATATACCCATTTTTTGGGTGGAAGGGGTGAATGGGAATACAGAGTATTCCCATCATTGTAAATAACATATATAAAGTGAGTTTATGTTCCCCCGGGGCTTTCCTCCAGTGGAGTGGAGAAGTCAGGGGAAATCCAGGCCTTGTTCATTTTTATAAGTGTCAACCTATCAGCATTTTTGGTGGAAAGGCGGATACGCTTATCTGTTATGATGCCACCAGCAGCACTAAATACCCGCTCAGACAGAATGCTGGCGGCAGGGCAGGCCAGCACCTCCAAGGTGTAGAGTGCCAGTTCATACCACGTGTCCAGCTTGGACACCCAGTAGTTGTAAGGCACAGAGGGATCATTGAGGACGCTGACACGGTCTGCTACTTACTCCTTCACCATCTTTCAAAACTTTTCCCTCCTTGTGACACTAGGCTGCGCATCAGGGTGAGGGTGCTGGCGGGGTGTCATGAAGGTGTCCCACGCCTTGGAGAGTGTTGCCCTGCCTTTGTCGGAACTGCTGTGTGCTCCCCTTTTATCCCCTTCTCGGTTGGCCAAGGTAGCACGTACTCTGCCGCCAGCGTTGTCAGATGGAAAATTTTGGAGCAATTTTTCGACAAGAACCTTCTGATATTGCACCATTTTGCTTGTCCTCTCCACCGGAGGAATGAGAGATGAGAAATTCTCTTTGTAGCGGGGGTCCAGAAGGGTGAACACCCAGTAATCCGTGTTGTTTAAAATGCGTATAACGCGTGGGTCACGGGAAAGGCAGCCTAACATAAAGTCAACCATGTGTGCCAGAGTACCAACAGGCAAGATTTCGCTGTCCTCACCAGGAGGATGACTCTCAATCTCCTCATCCTCTTCCTCCTCTTCTGCCCACCCACGCTGAAGAGATGGAACTAAAGTTCCATGGCTACCCTCTGTAGCGGAGGCAACCGTGTCTTCCTCCTCCTCCTCCTCCGCCTCCTCCAATTGTCGCTGAGAAGACGAAGTGAGGGTGCTCTGGCTATCACCTTGTGTAAGCTCTTCCTCCCGCATTTCCACCTCTTCCACATGCAAAGCGTCGGTTTTAATTGTGAGCAGCGAGCGTTTCAGTAGACACAGAAGTGGGATGGTTACACTGATAATAGCGTTATCGCCGCTCACCATCTGTGTCGATTCCTCAAAATTGCGTAAAACCTCGCAGAGGTCTGACATCCATTCCCACTCCTCACTTCTGATTACAGGAAGTTGAACGGAGAGGCGACGACCGTGTAACAGCTGGTACTCCACTACTGCCCTCTGCTGCTCACAAAGCCGGGCCAACATGTGGAAGGTGGAGTTCCAGCGCGTGCTCACGTCACACAGCAGCCGGTGAGCTGGCAATTGTAAGCGCTGCTGCAGCTTCAACAGGCCGGCTGAAGCTGTAGATGACTTACGGAAATGTGCACACACGCGGCGCACCTTGGTCAAGAGATCATGCACATTGGGGTAGGTTTTTAGAAATCGCTGAACCACTAAATTAAATACATGCGCTAGGCATGGTACGTGTGTGAGCTTGCCGAGCTCCAAAGCCGCCACCAAGTTACGCCCATTATCACACACAACCATGCCTGGTTGCAGGTTGAGTGGCGAGAGCCACTGCTCGGTCTGGTGACTAATCCCCTGCAACAGCTCTGAGGCCGTGTGCTGTTTGTCCCCAAGGCAGATCAGCTTCAGCACGGCCTGTTGAAGCTTCCCCACTGCAGTGCTACACTGCTTCCAGCTACCGGCTGATGGGTGAGTGGCGCTGCGCGCAGAGAATTCGGAGGTGGAAACGGAGGAGGAGGAGCCAATAACGTAGGTGCTGGCGGAAACCCTGATGGAGGTAGGGCCCGCAATCCTCGGCGTGGGTAGCACCTGTGCCATCCCAGGGTCCGAGTCGCTCCCAGCCTCCACGACATTCACCCAGTGTGCCGTCAGTGAAATGTAGCGTCCCTGGCCACAAGCACTTGTCCATGTGTCAGTCGTTAAGTGGACCTTCCCAGTAACTGCGTTGGTCAGGGCACGGGTGATGTTACGGGACACATGGTGGTGTAAGGCGGGGACGGCACACCGGGAAAAGTAGTGGCGGCTGGGGACTGCGTACCGAGGGACAGCTGCTGCCATCAGGCTGCGGAAGGACTCAGTCTCCACAAGCCTAAATGGCAGCATTTCGATGGCCAGTAATTTGGAAAGGTGTGAGGTTACTGCTATGGCCTGTGGGTGGGTGGCTGGGTATTTTCGCTTGCGCTCAAATGCCTGGGGTAACGACATTTGGACGCTGTGCTGGGACAGGGAAGTGGATGTGGTCACTGATGGTGCTTCAGATGGTACAGGTGCAGGGCGGGAGGTATGCGGGCCTGCGCGTTCGACAGGTGATTGGCCGGCACCGAAAACAGGGGAAGAGGAGGCAGTGGTGTGGCCTGCAGACACAGATTGGCGATCCGGGCGTTCCTCCCACTTATTACGGTGCTTGGATGCCATGTGTCGGATCATGCTGGTGGTGGTGAGGTTTCTAGTGTTCATGCCTCGGCTCATTCTGGTGTGGCACAGGTTGCAAACTACAATTCTTTTGTCGTCCGCACTTTCCTTAAAAAAACGCCATACCGTGGAACACCTACCCCTTGGCAAGGGAGATTTACGCAAGGGGGTGCTCCGTGGAACATTTGCGGGCCGGTTTGGTGCGGTGCGCCTTCTTTCTGTAGCCACACCACTGCCTCTTCCAGCCTGTTGCGGTGTTGCAGATGGCTCACCCTCCGGACTGCTGTCATCGCTCGGCTCTATACCTTCCCAGGTGGGGTCAGTCACCTCATCGTCCACCAAGTCCTCCTCCACTTCCTCACTCTGATCATCCTCCTCATGTCTTGATCCCACCACATACTCAGTCATTGACAACTGTATATCATCCTCCTCATCAAGGTCTTGAGACAGTAATAGTGGTTGATTTAATGGCAACTGTGTCTCATCATCATCATCATCCACTTCCTTTGACCTTAAATGCCGTTCACCTCTGTCATCTTCTTGTGATTGGGTACCCTCTAGAGGTTGTGAATCAGGGCACAAGATGTCATGTTCCTCTGCAAGCGTGCTTGGAGAGAGGTTCAAATTAAGGATTGGTGATGAGATGAGCTCCTCACTATATCCCAGTGTGGGATCACTTCTTTGACCAGATCCTCTATGGTGGGAGGAAGGATGATCAGGGTGAGGATTATGTTGACCAGACTCTTGGCTACTGAGAGTGGACTTGGTGGAAGACAGGGTGGTGCTTAACCGACTGGAAGCAGTATCAGCTGACATCCAACCGACCACCTGTTCGCAGTGGTCGGACCTCGAGAATGATGTCCTGCGACGCCCTGTAAACTGAGACATGAAGCTAGGTATGGTGGATGTCTTTCTGTCTTGTGCTCTGGCACCAGGCACAGTTTCTACGCGTCCTGACCCGCGCCCTGAACTATCAGGATCACGTCCACTTCCCCGTCCCTTTTTTCCTGCCTTCTTCATATTACACGGAATATGTGCTGCAAATCTGCAACTTTGCACAGTTAACAGAATGTTCTCCTAATATGCAACTTTGCACACTAAACAGAATGTGCTTCTTAACTGCGGCTCGGCACAGTGAATGGAATATGTGACTTTGATATTTTACAGTTTGCACAGTTAACAGAATGTTCTCCTAATATGCAACTTTGCACACTAAACAGAATGTGCTTCTTAACTGCGGCTCGGCACAGTGAATGGAATATGTGACTTTGATATTTTACAGTTTGCACAGTTAACAGAATGTTCTCCTAATATGCAACTTTGCACACTAAACAGAATGTGCTTCTTAACTGCGGCTCGGCACAGTGAATGGAATATGTGACTTTGATATTTTACAGTTTGCACAGTTAACAGAATGTTCTCCTAATATGCAACTTTGCACACTAAACAGAATGTGCTTCTTAACTGCGGCTCGGCACAGTGAATGGAATATGTGACTTTGATATTTTACAGTTTGCACAGTTAACAGAATGTTCTCCTAATATGCAACTTTGCACACTAAACAGAATGTGCTTCTTAACTGCGGCTCGGCACAGTGAATGGAATATGTGACTTTGATATTTTACAGTTTGCACAGTTAACAGAATGTTCTCCTAATATGCAACTTTGCACACTAAACAGAATGTGCTTCTTAACTGCGGCTCGGCACAGTGAATGGAATATGTGACTTTGATATTTTACAGTTTGCACAGTTAACAGAATGTTCTCCTAATATGCAACTTTGCACACTAAACAGAATGTGCTTCTTAACTGCGGCTCGGCACAGTGAATGGAATATGTGACTTTGATATTTTACAGTTTGCACAGTTAACAGAATGTTCTCCTAATATGCAACTTTGCACACTAAACAGAATGTGCTTCTTAACTGCGGCTCGGCACAGTGAATGGAATATGTGACTTTGATATTTTACAGTTTGCACAGTTAACAGAATGTTCTCCTAATATGCAACTTTGCACACTAAACAGAATGTGCTTCTTAACTGCGGCTACGCACAGTGAATGGAATATGTGACTTTGATATTTTACACTTTGCACACTAAACAGAATGTTCTGCTAATCTGAAACTTTGCACACTAAACAGAATGTGCTGCTAATATGAAACTTTGCACACTAAAAAGAATGTGCTGCTAATCTGCAACTTTGCACACTGAACAGAATGTGCTCTAATCTGCAACTTTGCACACTAAAAAGAATGTGCTGCTAATCTGCAACTTTGCACACTGAACAGAATGTGCTCTAATCTGCAACTTTGCACACTAAACAGAATGTGCTGCTAATCTGCGGCTAGGCACAGTGAACAGAATATGTGAAGTTTTTTTTTTTATATCTCTGCCCCCCCAAACAAAATAAACTGCTGCCCCCACACACAGTAGTCCTAAAAAGGACTTTTGGGTCTTTTTTTTTACAAATTCGCTTTTCTTCTCCCTACACTGACTTTCCCTTCCTATCCTCATCTCTCCCTGGCTAAGACTGAGCCGAACTCGCTGGTCAGGTGCTATACAGCACCCGATCACGGGTTCTGGCCAGCCAATCAGTGTAATGCCAGCAGCCAACATGGCTGCTGGCATTACACTGATGTCAGAGCCTCCCTGCATGTTTATTGGCTGCGCAGCAGCCGCGAAACGTGCGGGGAGGAGACCCGAACATGGCGGGCGAGCACATGCGGTACTCGTACGAGTACCGCCATGTGCCGAGCAGAGCGATGCTCGAGCCGAACCGAGCTTCGGCCGAGCATGCTCGCTCATCACTATAAGTTACTTTTTAACACAAAAATTCATCCCTTTTAGATTTAATTGTGAAAGACATATGTATGGTCCAAATCAAAGCAGAGGATTCTGGGGACAGCCAATAGCACTATAGGGGGGAACTACAAACTTCCATTGATTTAAGGCGGAGCTTTCAGCTTTATAATATTGCCCCCCCAAATACATTAGTAATACAGAGATAGGCAAAGTAATAGTTATATTATGGTGAATACGTGTACATTATTAAAGTAATCCACCTTCTTCAGCAGGCATCCAGTAGTCAACAGCGCAGACATCTTAGAGGGAAGTTGCCTCTGAGTCTGCGCTGTCTGTCCTGTGCACTGTCCAGATTGGTGGTGATGTTTGTTGGTTACCTTAAGGCAATGGAAGTTGCTGCCTGCGCAGGCGAACAGAGCTTTTCTTGTAAGCTCTGTGCCTTGGATGCCTGCCAAAGAAGGTGGATTACTTCAATAATGTAGATTTATTCACCATAATACAAGTATTACTTTGCCTATCGCTTTATTACTAATGTATTGGCGGGCAATATTATAAAGCTGAAAGTTCTTCTTTAAATGACAATTTGAACCCTGTGAATGCTAGCGAGGTCTCCAGTGCATTTCTTTGGGTTATGAGATTTTTAGTTCTGCACTGCAATTGGTTTGCCCCATAATTCTTCCACTTTATGGCCCTTAACCACTTACCGCCCGATAACGTACATGTACTTCCCGAGCGGATGTCCCAAGTGGACAGAGGACGTACATGTACATCCCGGAAGTCATTCTGTAAAATGAAAAAAACATGTCCAGCGGGCGTTAAGTGCCGGCCGTGGTCACTAAGGGGTTAATGCCATATTCAGTTCGGTTTTCAAGAAATGTGATTCTTGAGCAAATCAACGGGAGAAATTAAAAGTTGTGATTATTTAGCCCAGTGCAATGCATCGGATACCTCTGAGGCACTCAAAGGGTTAAATGGGGATTTTAACACCTTGAAAGTTAGAGAGGTCTCCAACATATTCAATGGGTTAAAAACTTTGAGAATTATAGGAATCTGTACTTCTCTCCTATGGTGCAGATGGAATGCTCCAGAGTTACACCTCTTTACCTTATTGAATATGGCCCTTACGTTATGATTTTTTCTAAGAATCAACTGCAAAATTAAAATCTTGAATATATATTTATATATTTGTTTGTGTGTGTGTGCCTGTGTGCACTTTAACTATATATATATATATATATATATATATAAAATGTAGTTAAAGGGAAGCACTCACGTAACCAAGTATAAATGCCCGGGTGCACGAAAAAACTTATCTCCAATAGTATTCAACAAAATCGGCACTCACAGGTCTTTTATCAAGTTCAAAACTACTTTATTGTGATCGACGTTTCGATCCCCATCTGGGATAAAGATAAAGATCCCAGATGGGGATCGAAACGTCGATCACAATAAAGTAGTTTTGAACTTGATAAAAGACCTGTGAGTGCCGATTTTGTTGAATACTATATATATATATATATATATATATATATATATATATATATATCCTCCTATATAATAAGTCGCTAAATCGTGTGTAACACCGCGTCATGCGCAGTAGAGACTGGCCTCACTACAGAGCGCTCTGTATCAGTCGCGGCGAAGGCAGTCTCTACTGTGCATGACTGTCCCACGACCGGCTGGCTGTGGCACTGTGGCCCGTGTAACGGGCTCTTCAACTAGTGTATATATATATATATATATATATATATAGATATAGATATAGATAGATAGATATATATATATATATATATAGAGAGAGAGAGAGAGATAGATAGATAGATAGATAGATAGATAGATAGATAGATAGATAGATAGATAGATAGATATATAGATATATATGTGTGTAAATGTGCACACAGGAAAACACATATTTATAAATATATATATATAAAATGTGTTAAATTCACTTCTGAATTTTATTTAACACATTCACTTCAAAATCTGCTAGAATGTCATTGAGGAATATGGCAAGTTGGAGAACTGTAGGGGATAACGTGACAAGAAAAATGACTGGATGGCATACACCCCACCACTCACCTCTAGCAGATGTAATTTAATTGGAGTGTCAATCTCTTTTGCGAAGAAAGAGATAAAGCTGTCATATATAACAAGTACACTTCCACAGTTGGCGAAGACTTACATCTCTAAACCAACTGCTAGCAAAATGGAGAATAATACATTAATATGCAACCAATTCCATTTTTAAGTATTCATTGTTTTGACATGTTTATTTTTTTATACAATTAATATTACAGTCAGCCACATTCAACTATAATAGCCAAAATCTTGCTTATGTTATTAAATATTAAACCTTAACCCTTTGAGTGCCAGAGCAGTACGCAACGCATTGCTTTGCAATGCGTTGCGTACCCCTCTGGCAATCAAAGGGTTAAAACAACAGACATATTTAAAAATATATAAAATAAAGCCAAACAAATCCATTTACCAGAATGCATAATTTTTAAATGATTTATGATTTTATATTGTTAACATAATAACAACATAAAAACAGTATAAATTATATCTATCAAAATCCAGTCTACCAAAACTAATAGCAGAAAACGTATTTGTAATAAACAAAAAAACCTGCAAATAAATAATCATTTTTCTTTGAGTTAAATTTGGATATATTATTTCTGTTTTATTTAAATTAAAAATAATGCCCTGAAGTAGTTCTTTGTTTTTGTATTCAAATTATCAAATATATTGAATCATTTACAAAATGAATGTATTTTGTTCAAGAAAAAAGACAAATTATCTCCCTTTTGATTGGTTTTGCAGTTAATGAGTGTATCTGATTAATCTAAATGTTTTATGAGTGATTAATGTGCTTCTCTCCCACTGCTCAATCATCTGAACACTGCCAATAGAGAAACAATTAGAATAATGTAGCAAATGTATCAAAAATAAAATGCTGTGCCAGACCCTAATGGAAGGATTCTTGCCATTCCATTGGAAACACAATATTAAAATAAATGTAAAACATAGACAGTCTTATTTTAAGAATGGCTTGGTCTTTACAACCCAGGTGGATTAAAATAAAGCCTACATCAATCTAACAGAACCATAATTATAAACAAAAGCAATTCATAACATGGCTAGTTCTTCATAAATAGTCTATCTAGTGCATTGTATACACATTTGCCGTTGAATAGGTAATAGCAACATAATCAAATGGACCCATACTTAGGGCTTCCTGTATAAGAATAACGTAGTGTATTATTTACATTTACATTAGATAAAGAGAGGGAATTCAGGAGCTCAAGATACACTTTTAAAATTATATAACAGATAAAGAACTTCATGAATTCTTATAAAAATTAAAAAATAATTCACAAAAAGTTAGAACTGAAATATGTGTATATAAGATTTCACACTAGACAAATATACATGTGCAAAGCAACAACTGGTCAAAAGTGAAATACTGTCAATTCTTTAAATACACAAGTAACATCTGTAAGTAGACATAGAGTACAATTAATAGCAGAACATGACATAATATTAAGTATGCCAAATGTTTGTATTCAGCATTATGTACAATAGCGATAAATACAACTCTGCACAAGAGATAATGTTTGTTAGTAAATGCAGTGCTGAACCGTCCCATCAATACCGCTAACTTAATGCCCCTGACACTGTGCCCATTTTAACAAAAATGTTCTCTGTATTGATGGGACGGTTCAGCGCTCAGAGGGACAGAAAGGTACGGTAGGTAAAATTAACGTCAAAATGTAATGCTATTTGTAATGGTTTGAATAAGGACAGAGAGTTATTGTCACATTATCACTTAGTGGGTTCACCTTTCCAACAAACCCAAGAGAATTGTAAATACCTCAAGCCTCAGTGGAAGAGTGCAATTTACCACTGACTGATCAAAGTATCTGGATCTGGATTGAGTCCTCTTATCTAATTTCCATTCTAAACAATGCAATGTGTACTTTTATTTAAGAGAGATGTTTTCATATTTATCTATATAACATGCCTGAGGAAGAGACCTTAGGTCTTGAAAGCTTGCATTCTAAATCTGCTTAGTTAGCCAATAAAAGGTATCAAAAACTATATTTGCCTCCTGTATTTCTACGGCTAACACGGTACCAACTCTCATATGTCTTTTTTCAGCCTCACCAACTACAGTGCATTTCTATATAAAAATATTTTAGCACTATGTTTTTGGTACATAGCCTACGCCTAAACATGAATGGCTGATGTATTTAGCTCTTATTTTTTTGTTGTTGTAATACATTACAGTATTTTCTGCTGTTTTATATTTCTAACCCCCACACTTATTATGGAAAGGGGGGATAACTCACATTTTATACCAGGGTCCAAAACTTAGGGCTTGCATTCCTACCCATACCTCTGCCTCTAATCACATTGAGAACACCGTACTTATTTTTGCTAGTTTCTCATAAATATATACACCTAAATGTTGCCTTGTTACTCTAATGTATAAGAGAAATTAAGCATTAATAGTGTTTCCAAGGATCTTCAGTGAGATAATGACATGCTGGAGGCTGTAACAAAGAGAGTGGCTGTTTTATAAGCCAGAAGAAAAAAAACATGAGGAATTGTTTTGCTGCATTCACAGCACATTTTCATCTGCTAGTTAATAATATATAAGAGCAAGTCAAAGAAGATAGATTTGTAATTACTTTTGTAAGGTTCTATTTATCCAAAGACTACAATCTATAACATTAACACTTTAAAGCTGTGATTTAGAAATAACTGTTATCAGAATACTAGTGTAAAAGCCCGTGTACACGGGCCAAGGTGTGGGAAGTGTTAACCCTTTGAGTGTCTGCTGTCACTCATGAGATGCGCTGTAGAGACTGTCTGAAAGCACAGAATGCTCCCAGCACAGAACTCCCAGCATTCTGAGTGTTTGTGCAGTCTCTACTGAGCATGACGGCTTCTGACAAACATACTAGCGAATTATTATATAGGATTATTCCATGAAAGGGTAGAAAGGGGTTGCTGGAAAAAGTAAATCTAAAATTGCATTGAGATATGTGTATTTTATATATACAATCAATTCTAATATAAATTATATTTATTAAAAACCACATACATTTAAATGGAAAAACTCTTTGCAATTTTTACATATATGTAGTGAGTGGAAACTTCTGGGTCCCAGGGCAAATGCATCCTTTATATCCCTTCTTATACCCACCGTAATTAACATTCTTTTCATGAATGACATGCAAAACTGTACCTGCACTAAAAATGTTATTTTTATCAAATGGGCAAAGAGGTGAAAGAGAAGGGTAGGGATAGATAGGGGAGATATGAGAGAATGAGGTGGGGGAGAGAGATGGAGACATGTCCAGTAAAACTCTTATTTGATAACAAGTAAAATAAACTCACCAGATACTGCAGCTATAATACAAGAAACTGTGAGCATTCTCATAAAAGTAAAACCAAGAAATTACACAGAGAAAACCCAAAAAAGTGGGGCATTTAAATGATACAATAACAGGCTGAACCCGGTACTGCAGGTTGGACTGCCTATTCTGGTTAGTTGGCTGGATCTGATGCTGATGGTTGGACCATCTATTCTGGTAAGCAAAAGGTTGCATGGGCTGCATCTGTTACTGGCATCCGGACTGCCTAATCTGGTAAGAGGGCTGATACTGCTACTGGTGGCAGGATCACCTGTGAAACTGAATGGTGGCTGGACTGCATATTCTAGTAAGCAGGCTGATACTGCTACTGGTTGCAGGACCACCTGTAAGGCTGGACAGACTGGACCTGGTGCTGGAAACTGGATTGCCTATTAGAAAACAGGCTAGTACCGAGTAAATCAAGCAGTGGTATCCAGGAGAGGATAACACAACATAGCTCAGACAAGCTGTAGTCAAAGGTAAGCCGAGGTCACCGGGAGAGGAAATAATATCTGAGGACATGAGATACCAAAAGCAGTCATATGCCAGGAATCCAAACACTTGGGGGATCAGAAGTAACATAGATGATGTCAAAGCACAAGCAGGAAATCACAGCAAGAAGCTCAATAATCAGGTGAGGGAAGAAGTGAGAAAGGAAACTTATAAACCCTAGGCACCCAATAGCAGTGGGAGGAGGTACCAAAGAAAGAGAATAAGTCCAGCAAAGGCACAGGAAGATCTGACTACCAAAGAGAAGTAGGGAAATAGAGTAGGATCAAAAAGACACAGGTCAAGATCTGACATTTTCTTACTAAATCATGGGGAATTCTTTAGGGGAGAGATTCTCTAAGGCATGATAAATAGTTTATAAAGTGGGAATTTCTCCAACTTTAGAGATCTTAGTGCATAGGCTCCATAGAATAACATAGGAACTGGAGAAGTGATATCACTGGAGATGTCATCTCCACTTTATCCCCTCTTTAAATGCCTTTAGTGCATAGCTCCCAAGGAATTCTCTAATAACAAAGAAATCTATATCTTGTCACAAACCACAGAAGCAAATCACCACTGCAACGCACCTATAAAAAAACACACACACATGGACAGACAGATAGGAATCAACCTCATGCTGGAAAGCTATATAGACTAGTACATCACACAGAATAATATCACCTATACATGACAAGCAAATCAAACTGGTATACAACTTAACCATCCAGGAAAGAAAGTAATACAATTACTATAGACCATCAATAATAACAAGAAAAGCACAAACAGAGCTGAAGATTCCACATCCAACTACACAGAAGAGCTTACAAAAATCATGAAAGGGCATCCTTCCAATATTAGAGACCACCAGGAAAGCCGCATTCCTGGGGACCTAAGGGTAGTATTCTCCTGTTTGATTCCTAAAATACACAAGAATGGAAACTCTGGAAGACTGATATCTGGAACTGGAACACTCACAGAAATTATATCTGGCTGGATAGAGACTATTCTGAAACCTTGGCCAAAAAGTACCCAGTTACATACAGCACTCTACCAACCTCTTAAACAAACTGCCTAACTTTGGTTCCATCCTAAATTAAACCATTCTAGCCCCATGAAGATGACAATGCATTAAGGCCTGTCCATAAACAGTAATACAGCTAAAACACCATTCACAATGGAAGGTGGATTTTATTATAAATTTTAAGATATTCCCTTATTGAAGTCTATGGATAACGATAGAGACCAGAGATACGATTGTCACATTCAATGGAATCCAAAGTAGTCAAATAGCTTCTTTATTGAGTGTATATACTGCAGTTACTAAGCAAGCAAGGGATATTTGCTTCCTCATTAAATGTAAGCCATCAGCTGTTTCTTGCCACTCAGACACTTTATAAAAGTATTCAGTAGACAGCAAAGCACTTTATTTTAGCACTAATTATAGCTTACTGTAAACAGCCCCCTAATACAAAGTTGCCAGGTTTAAAGGTGCTTGGCTTTTATATATACATGTATAATTAAATCATTAGTTTTCTCTGCAACAAAAACACCACTTCCATTAAAAAGAATGTGTAAAATGTTATCTATAAAAAATATTATGTTTAATAAAACAAAAAAATCACTGCAGAAAAGGTAGCATTTCATGTTTGTCTTTAAAACCCAAAGCTCCAGTAGCTTGTAGCCTTATAATCTATCTGGATTCTGTTTTTAACAAGTCATTCTTTCTATTCCTCCAAATTACAGTACATTGGCATCATTGTTATGAACATTTCTAAAATGTGTTAATAGTTTGGTTTTCACTTGACCCTTTCTAATTTCTCTTAGATATTTAATTATTCTGTGTTTTAGAGGATATATCATCTTGCTGATATAGAATCATGCAAGAATGCACAGATTACAAAAGTAGAACAACAAGTTCTTAAATTCTTAACATTATAAGGATTTTCTGGGAGTGGTGTATTTCTGCCAGTGATCATTTTACCACAAGGCAGTCAACTTTCCACAATGACAGCTACATTTGGGATTATCCTTATCCAGCTAAGACGCTGTTGGATTTATCTGTTTATGTTCACTATGTGTCATTTCAACTTTTGCAGCTTGTTGGAAACTGATTAAAACACAAACATATAAAATGTATACAAAGACAGTGCCAACATATGAATTGAAAAATATATTTTTCTTCTTGTTTTATATCCCCAATATCACAGTATATTACTCTCCTTTAGTAAAACCAGTCAGGATAGTAGGCTTGTGTGATTCGGTTCATCAACGTTCAGAATTCAATGAATATGGGGTCATTCAGCGTCATTCGGGCCGTCCGACAGTCAAGGATCGTTCTTAAAGAAAGGTCCGAATCTGAACAGCCCTGGTTCAGAATGTCATCGAAAATTTCAGAAATTCAGCAACTACCTGCACGTGATACTTCCCCTCCATAGTTTTTCTCCCTATTTAGTCCAATTAGCTTCTTCGTTCCATGTGCTACTTAGCTTCTTTTTTTCAAGATGGTGGTTAGACTAATGACACAGACCCAGACAGCCTGCATTTCCTGTTAGGGCATTGCTGGAGCTCAGAGAGAGAAGAAGGAGATATTAGAGAGTGTCTACTTGTTGTGTATGCATGCAGGTAGCATTAGGCATAGGCAGGCAGCCAGCATTAATGCCTTATTGCCACTGCAAGGGAAAGTCATCTTTGTTCCTGTGCAAAATATTAAAAATATTAGGGATTTGTTTGAATAATTTTCAGATTGACACATCAACCAGTCTGACAGTTGTGTAGGCAGGCATGGTGCCTTATTGCCACCGCAAGGGAGAGTCATCATTGTTCCTGTGTTAAAGGGATAGTAATACTTAAAATGTAAAAAAAAAATATGTTGTAGGGTTTATCCCCCTGAGTAAAACAAGAATACTACCATTGCTGAAAGGTGTTTCATTCAAAAATTATTAATTTTCAAAGTTGAATTTTTTAGGTGCAATATCACAGTGGCCTGAAATTGTACAGTGGTGCTGTTGCTACACCATCCTATGGAGATTTATGGTCCCAGGACCAGAGCTGTCCATAGGATGGTGTAGCAACAGCGCCACCGTACAATTTCAGGCCACTGGGATATTGCACCTAAAAAAATCAACTTTGAAAATTAATAACTTTTGAATGAAACACGTTTCAGCAGTGGGAGTACTCTTGTTTTACTCAGGGGATAAACCCTACAACATATTTTTTTTTAGATTTTAAGTATTACTATCCCTTTAAATATTAAAATTATTAGGAATTTGTTTGAATAATGTTCAGAGTGACACAGCCAGTCTGACAGTTGTCATGTGGACAGGTTGTAAAATTTTCAAATTATTATAGTACACTACCTACCTATCTGTAATAGATTTTATTCCTAGTAAACAACCTGATGTTCCTCGTCCTGATACCAGCTGCAGTGACCCAGCAACCACCAACACCACCACAGTAATGTTGCTGTCAAGCAGAGCTAGCAGCAGCAGGCAGTCAAAGAAGAGTACTTTCAGTAGTACTAGTGAGACTCAGCAGCAGCACTCCAAACAAAAAATAAAAATAAGAAGGGAAACTGCAGGTCATTCTACCTCTACTAGTAGGGTAGGTCCAGATCCTCTGAGACCATGAAGCAGCCGTCATCTGTGTATCGTCAGCTGTTTCATGATGATCCCCCCAGAACCGCATGTACAATGACTAGTGCCACTGCCAGTTTAGTCACCACCTCCACTACAGCCCCTTATATAAACCTGGGGACACCTAGCGTGTGTAACACTACTGGTCGGACACTGCGGGCAGTATCAACGTGGGATTTTTATAGCGAACGTCCGTGTAAGCAGCCCAAACTGAAATTATTGCAGTATTTGGATAACATTTTTACTGCCACTGTCATTGCCACTGAAAGAATATCTTCTGCAGAAAAGGTTATTGAGGGAGATAGTTTACCATTTCCCAGTAGCCACCAGGCAGAAAAGGGAATTGAGCAGGTCTCCCCAAAATCTGCTGCTGAGGATGATTTTTTTCCCCGTCCAAACCTACAAGAGGTAGAAGAAGAATCTGAGGGATCAAGGCCTCCTAAGCTTGATTTGTCCCCTGAGCTTGATATTTCCACTGACCTTGATTATTCCTCTGAGCTTATTTTTTCCCCTGCTTCCCATAGTACTCCTCCTGTTTCTCCAGTTACACTTGTGTCTTCTATTGACAACTTCTATAGACAACTCAACACCTGCCACTCCAATTCCAATTGAGTCTGCCAGCCAGGTAGTAGCTGCTAGTGTCTCCGCCACCAGTACTCCACTATCCTCCTCCAATCCCAGTCCCAACATCCTTGCTGCCATCTTTAGGTCTACTGGTACCCCTGTAATGGTACATAGAAAGAAAAAAGCAAAGTGAGGTTGCTCCAGCATGTGAAGATGAAGAAAGTGTCACCTCAGTTTCTTCTTCTCCACCACCTTTCTGAGTCATCCATAGCTCCAAAGATTGGGACCATTTTGTGGCACTTGGCTATGGCCAGCTAGCGAAATGTAAATTGTGTGGCAGGGAAGTCGGCTGTGGGTGGATGTTGGGTCATCTAACCACTTCCGGGATGAACCAACACCTGAACAACTACCACAAGTCAGTGCTGATAAGTGCAGAAAGTGGCACTACTGCATATATCAGTGTCACACTCACCACCAGTAGGCAGGAGAAAGGGCAGGGGGATCATGTCACATCTGGTCCTGGTAAGAGCAGCAGACAGTGACAACCCATCCCAAAATCAATACAGGCCACACTGGAAGATTTCAGTGGGTTCCAAGGGGATGTGCAGACAGCAGTCCAGGAAAATTACACACCTCATTGCACAGCTCATAGCCATTTAAGCAAAGAGAACGCTACCCTAGCAGAAGTCATTCTCCTTTTCACACACCTCTCCTTAAAATTGATGATTTCCTTGCCCATAGGGAATGCTTGCCTGGTACTGAGGATAATATACTTCTCGATGTTGCTGCCCTTCTAACGAGGCTGAAGAAGGAACTGACTTGATGCATGGAGGGGTGCATGGACAATTGTCCCGAGTTAATGCTTGCCACAATTTGTGATCCTTGAATCAAAGGCAAGATGGCACTTAGTCCCAATTCACTCACTGCCTGGAGGGAACAATGGATAGCGAGGGTGCTTGAGAGGCAAAGAAAAATCAGGATGCAGTCACAGGAGGTGGGAGAAGATTCCGCAAATGCGCTGAAAGAGTGTAGTGGTCTTCCGGGACCTATCAGTAGCAGCTCCAGTAACACTTCATCTTGTTCTGGTGGAGCAGCTGCTGCTTTTTATGCTGAGGCAATGGACAGATTATGCTTCGGACAAAACAAACAGCTCCCTATCAATAGAAAAAGTGCTGAGTTTGAGGTTAAGGCTTACCTTGTGAAACCTTCTTTGCCCCCAAATACAGATCCATTGAGTTTCTGGGATAACAAGAGGGCTGTGAGGCCTACTTTGTCCCTGGAGTTGCTTTCTTGCCCCCCAACCACTGTCCAGAGTGAGCAGGTATTTTCTGTAACAGGAAATATACTTAGCCCCCAGCACTCTCAAATGACCCCCCAGCTCATGGAGCAAATGACTTTTTTAAAAGTCAACCTGCCAAAGCTGAGTTACCCTGCTCTCAAGTTTGATGCAAGTTAGAAGAAAAACAAGTAACACAGTACCATAATACACTGAGCATTCCAGCTTACCCAGCTCTAGAACCATGGTAGGTTGGGCAGAGGACACCCCCCTGACTTGGTAGGACACAGGGGGAATTTAAAGTCTACATTGTTGTCCCACTATACAGATTGTTCAGTCTGGCTCTACTGTTTTTCATCTCTTGTAAAAAAGTATGTGGTATCTATCTACTGAGTCCTAGCTGCTCCATTGTTTTGCAGTTTGCTGCTGGCTACATTTTCAGTGTTGCTGTCATCCTGAGACTTCCTCATGCAAGTCAACCTCAGTTGTTGTATCTCTACTGAGTCCTTGCTGCTCCAGCTTTCTGCAGATTTCTACTGGCTACATCTACAGTGTTGCTATCATCCTGAATCCACCTCACACCAGTCATCCTCAGTTGCTGTATCTCTACTGAGTCCTGCCTGCTCCAGTGTTCTGCAGTTTGCTGCTGGCTACATCTCCAGTGTTGCTGTCATCCTAAGTCAGACTCACACCAGTCATCCTCAGTTGCTGTATCTCTACTGACTGCGTAGTGCCTGCTCCAGTGTTCTGCAGTTTGCTGCTGGCTACATCTTCAGTGTTGCTGTCATCCTGAATCTGCCCTGCACCAGTCATCCTCAGTTTTTTAGTCTCTTGTAAAAAAAAGTCTGCGGCATCTCTACTGAGTCCTGCCTGCTCCAGTTTTCTGAAGTTTGCTGCTGACTGCATCTCCAGTGTTCCAGTCACCCTGAGTCTACCCTGCACCAATCATCCTCAGTCTTCCTTCGAATTTAGCTACATCCATAATTCATTTATGTCATCCATAGTACCATAAGGCTAAAGCTCCACCATCTTCATTTAGACCCTTGAAATGGTTCCATTTATTTAATTTTAATTTATATTTTCTAAAGTATTTTAAATTCAATGAATAACTCGTACTGTCGTGAAATTTCTTCCGAGTCGAACAGGTCTGATCCGAAATGCGGAGCCGACGAATGAAAAATGAAAAATTATCCGAAATCAAATTTTACCGAAAATTTTTGTCATGCACAAGTCTACACGTTAGTAAGTCTGATGAACTACACGTTCCACTCACTGATCCTCAGTAAATATCATCAATCACTCTTAGAAATTCCAGTATCGCAGCCACTTTACAAGATCTTCTGTCTCAATTCAGCAAATATCTACAATAGGCACAGAAACAAAATCTAAAAGCAGCGTCTTTATTAGGAGATACCTTCCCCCTTTAAAATTTCACTTACAAGATCAAAAACTTAAAAATGCACATCAATTGATTTCCAATAGAATCCTGTTAAGAAACCATTCAGTGCCCTGGAAATTTTAAAGGCTTAACCTTCATATTTCGACCTTCTCTTGAGTACTTTGCTTGATCGAGTCACATTTACATTTGGTACCTCTACTTTGGGTTCCGTTATCAATATGCTCCGATCCGGATCCACCTCAGAGTTTTAAGTGCTGGGTATCTCTTTGCCAGCTAAAAAATGCAGTTTACGAGCCACTTCTTCACACTAAGTTGTAACATTTGTTTGCCAAACACAATAATACAATAGATGTCCAGCGTGTATCGCTGGTTCCCTGCCGGCTTCCTCAGGGATTCGTTACAGCCCCCTAGTGGTGCTTCTTTATATAAGACCTTACAATTTATTCAGCTGGATTTCTATATGAAAACCTAACTGATCTCTATATCCTCAATAAAATGATTACATAATCTGTTTGAAACTACCAGTTATCCTCTCTAACTCCTTAAAATGTCACATCCTAATTTTAACATATACATTATCATTTGGATAATGTAATCATTTCTGTAAACAAGGTTCCTTCAATTGTGGATCTCTTTGTAGGATGTATCAGTTGTCACAGATGACTTTAGTAATGCTATCTGCCATGGAGAAAGAATCAAAGATAAGACATATCCCTATAGTCCTTTGATTTCTGTCTCAATAATTGAGCCATATTCAAGTTATTGGCCTTTGTGAATGCCTGATCTAAGTTTTCCCATTCATCCTCTACTTAACAATATCCAATACAGGGCTTTAGCCCATTTTACAAAATTCCCATCTTATTATATTTAAGGTGTAGTATCAAAATCTGACCACAAGGGATAGATCTTCTTGTATGGATGGGTGGAAACTGGATCCATGAAGAACTGAATTGGTTGCTGTATATTCTTGAAATTCTTTCATCCTCAATGTACAATTTTGCATTTCAATGGCTAGTTCCAGAAATTTCCACCTGGTTCCTCCTAGAATATGTGTAAAGCCCATGTTTCTATCATAATTATTATTATTATTTTATAGATGAATTAATCAAATATAGTGGCAATACCATCCCACAATATGAGGATATCATATGTAAAGCATTGCCACAATTTAACATACAGATAATATTTATTGGCAGGGATGAATACATAATCTTTCTCCCATTCGCCAAGTAAAATAATTGTGTAGGTGGGAGCCACTGATGTTCCCATAGACATTCAAAACAATTGGTTGAACCATTCTTCCTCAGACATAAAATGTTATGTTTCAAAAGATGCAGAATCTAACAAGAATCTACTGTTCTCATTACTTGCAATCCATCTTCACAACAGTTGTTATTATACAGATTTGTGAATATGTATATATATATATATATATATATATATATATATATATATATATATATATATATATATAAAGAGGGCACTGATGAATGAGAATTAGTTTCAGAAACCACCTAAATAGTGTGGTGTACTCAAAGATTCAATAAGTATACTCTAAAAAGCGGAGAAAAGAGGACCCCAAAAAAAGCGAGCCTTATCACAAGAGGCACTCAATCCAGACAATTATATATCACAAATATCACTTTTATTGGAACAAAAAATTACATACATGAATTGCTAAAAACAATTAAAAAACACAATGAGAAGGAAGCCCGTATCACCTGTAAATTACATATGAGAAAAATTTATCGTATATAGTTTAATGCAGACCAATAAAGGTCAAATATAAATATATACAAAACTCATAGAATATAAGTCCCCGATGTTAGTCCACAATAATAGCAGCTCACGAGTCAGGTCCTGGTTGATAAATCTTATACAAGAACGTGCAAAAATATCCACCCAAAAGACAATGAGTCTTTTAACTATACCCTAAGGTATACAGTGAAAAAAATACCACATGTGACAAAAAGAAAAAAATAATATACTAATCCACCAAACAAGTACACGGACTACCTATTTAGTTATTACCTGTTTCTATATGACAATCAAGTAGCCGCATCAGTGTATTAAAATAGAGAAACAAGTAGGACACCGGTGTTCTTAATCAGCTGGACTAAGTTACTAGTACTCAAGCATACCAGGTTAAGCAAGGTTTGCTTATGCGCATGAGTTGCAAAAACTATTCTAGTGTTTATAATTCCACGTGTGTCAAGACTCGACTATGATAAAAAAAAGGTGGAAATTATAATAAAATAACATAGGTTTAATTGTAAGCACATTCATATATTCCATTGAAATGTATTGAGATGCAAGGAATAGGTTGTAACCACCCAAGAATGGCCACTGGGCTCCACATAACTAGTGAATTGGTTTGATATGCCATAACCATTATAATATAAATGATCATACACTTACACAAAGATGTATATCTAAAGTACACTGTTGATGGATAAAATCTTATGCACATCAATAAATTCCAGCATAAATATTAATTACGCACCAATATACTTCATCCATAAAAGAATATGTATTTGGTTGTTCATTCAAATATAAGGTCTGTAGAGGTTTATTTAGAAATGTGTACGCAACCTATCTAAATAAGTCTCATATGTACAGTGACCATCCCAGTATGTAAAATCACACACATCCCAGTGTTAATGATTATGGTGATTAAATACATATAAATAAAGTGCATGAGTAAATGAATGTGTCAGGTTGGAAATGCTATTTTCTGAACAGAAAGTTCTACTTTCACTAAATCCCCCTGACTAGAAATTCAGCTGTGCCAGATAAATAACCAAAGGGTTTAATTCATGACCAAATGTGAATAGCAGTAGAAAGCACCATATGATATATTGAGGCTGATGCTCAGTACATAGAAGAATTGAAGCACTTATGTGCCTAATCAAATGCATCATTGGAGATAAATTAAAAAAAAAAACCTTTTGAATGTTTTAGATGTATCCAGTGCATTGCTGGATGTGCAGCATTTTAGCTGTGGGATGATATCTGTGGAGAATAGGGTCTTCCACCTCCTACAGGAATTCCTATGGGAAGCCCTTCTCTGCCAACCTCTTTTGTGTGACAGAAAGGACCGGGGCCAGTTTTCCCAGTAGGCAGAGTAGGAATCTGCCTAGAGCTATACATTTTGAAGGGGTCCTCAAATCTAAAGGCCACATCCACATTCTGGGTTGTGGATGTGGTCAGCACAATCTTAATGTCCTTGCCCCAGTTGTATATGCCTTTACAGGCTATTATTTAACTCCTCGGATGCTAGCGATATCTCCAGTACATTACTCAGCATTTTCATGTGTTACCTAAGGTGCGTTTGTCTTTCTCTGGAAATGCTCCAAATTATTCCTAATATGTAACCTCATTCTTAACCCCTTAATGACAGTTTTTTTTTTTCCATTATAGCGAATGACTTCCTGGACTTACCAGGTAAGTTGTCACTAAGGGGTTAATATAAGGATAGTGTGTGAAGAGAAGTTTCACTTGATGCACTGCTCTGTCTTCTGCTCTTCTGCCATATCATCAAGATGAACCAGAATGCTGTTTTTTTCCATGTGTTTCTGTTTCTTTTACAGAAAAAAATGTGTTTCTGTGATTGCCACTAGAGTAGATGGGATTCAGTGTACTTTTGTAGCAAAAAACTCACAAAAGTGATATAAAGGTAATACTTAAGGATTAACTAAGGATATAGAAAGTGCAAGCTTTCAGGACTCTAAGGTCCCTTCTTCATGCATGGATTAACAAATAAAGCTGGAATAAGACTGAATTTATATTTTCAGTGTATGACATAAATGTGAAACAAATGATATGAGTACACAGTAGGGGGGCAATTCATTTAGTAAACATCAAGTATGCATTGATATGAAATTATTTGCATAGCGTTAGATTGAAGTCCTGGGAACTATGAAATGTTCATTAATACAGAGGTGTGAACAGCCTGGTAGTCTGGGATTTGGCAAGATTTATCTCTATACATTCTCATAATGAGGCATAAAGCCCATCCCGAGGTTCAGGCCTGTTTTGAATGGAATGTGTCTGTGTTCTAAAGTTCTCTTCATATTTTGTAGACTATGATTTGTACCACAAAAACTGGTGTATCAACTTTTTTTATTCTCTTTACTATGTGACGATGGAGGTTCATTCTTTTCTTTTTCCCCAATGTAGTTTCCTCTTGTGGGGCATTGTGTACATGTTATTTGGTATTCTACAATAGATGAGGATTGATGAATAAGCTATAGAACTGTTCATTTCATATTATTACTGTGAATTTGGTATTTTTATCTTTGATCTGCTTTAGATGTGTGCCAAAAGCTCAAGGAGCAGACATGATACGAATAGAAAAAGCAATGGGGGATACCAAACTCTCTGCGTAGCTAATCAAATTATTTCAAGAAATTGTCAACATAAATGTGTCCTTGCTCCACAACAAAACTAATAAAGGCATTGGAGGATCTGAGTTATAAGACAGACTAGTCAAAATAGATTTGTTTACACTAGAGAAGAGAAATCTAAGGGGCGATATGATTACCTTTTACAAATAAGACTAGAGGAAAGGCACGTTCGACTAAAACAAAGGCAGCGATTTTTTACAGTAAGAGTGGTAAAGCTATGGAATTCTTTGTCTCGGAATGCTGTACTTGCAGATACTGTAACTGCTTTCAAAAAAGCAATGGATACCTATATAGCACAGAACAATGAGAATTATGACTGATTGCTTCAATGCAGATAGCTTGTTGATCCTGGGAAGTATCTGACTGCCATTTGGAGTCAGGAAGGATTTTTTTTACCCACTTGAGGCTATATTGGAAATTGCTTAAGTGTTTTTTTTTGTCTTCTTCTGGATCAACAGGGGAGTTTTGGCATGGGCTGGATTTGATGGATGCATGTCTTTTTTCAGCCTTGTCTACTATGTTACTATGAGCTGCAGGAGTACACCTGGTCAAGCAAGTAAAAGCTGTGCCAAGCATCAACCAGTCCCATGTCGCCCACCCAACCAGTGAATGCTAGCGCAGCTTGAGTGCCAGCATCCAGCACTCACCACCATATGGTGAAGGTCACAGTTCAGGATATTACTGAAGTCACTCATGCAAACTACAGTGTGTCCAGGCCTGGAGGAGATGAATTCTAAGGATTTCCGTAGATCTAGGTCAGATCTTTGTAGTATTTAGCCTGTGTTTTAAATCCTTTGTGTCAATTCCTTCCAATGTGCCCTGTACTTCATTTCTCCCTGTATGGTTATCTTATTGTTATAAAACACACCAATAAGGTGGTTCTGCAGCTTCTCTTATGTTCTTGTACAGAGTTGCTGGGCATACCAAGTATTGTATGTGTGCTGGGTAGGGTCTTTAATGGTGAGGCCTTTATGAAAGAAGTTCTCCTTTTTGCATTTGGTGAGAAAGAATATGTTGCTGTCCAGTTACTTCAGCAGTGTGTTAAGCTTCATTTGAAAGCAGAACATAGTGGTATCTTGGATTTCAATTACAGGCCTGAAACTAGAGATGAGCTTCATGTCTAATTATAACATTGTATAGAGATAAATCTTGCCAACTCTTAGACTAACAGGCTCTTCAAACATCTGTTTTAATGAACATTTCCCTGTTCCCAGGAGTTTGGTCTAACCCTATGCATATCATCTTTGGTGGCTCTCCTGTGCCCACTGTGTTGAGTTTGATACTGTGAACCACCTTGTTGAGTTCAATTCTGTCAACCATCTTGTCGAGCTTGACGCTGTCAACTACTTTTGTGGAATTTAACTTCTTCAACTTCCTGTCAGGCTTGACCCTAGCAAACCCTCGAGTTTATGACCAGCTGTTGTTTTTCCTACACTACAGACAATTGTAGTGCCAGTAGGTTACATATACTGATTCCAGACTTGGTGAGTAGCTGTCTGTGTCTAGGGCTGTCATCCTGTTATCTGGATTTAAAGCCAGCACCTCCAACATGGTATAGAATGCAGCAAGGATTCCATATAACAGTTCTCACTAGCAGTATCAGTAACTTTTCATATTCTAATTAAGCTTTGCAGTGACTTTTCATATGCTAGTGAAGTCCTTTCAGTGATGTGTCATGTGCTAATGAAGGTTTTGTTGATGTTTCATATGCTAATGAAGGTATGTGCCGTTCCAGGAAATGTTCACTTTTCCCAGAAATAAAAGTGCCAGTATCTAGTAAACTTGACATCTGCTGGACTTTTGGTTAACATGACATATAGGCAGTTTTAAATGAAGTTTTAATAAATGTAAATAAAATTCAAGGTGATAGGTCCACTTTAATGGGGCACTCCAATATAGTATTTATAACTTTTAGAACTCTGTGGAATCTTAAAGTTTAATTCAATATCGCAATATATTTTCCATGATGCTGAGACAAGGGGGAAGATGCACTAAGGGGTGATAAAGAGGTGATACAGTGGCTTCACCAGTGATTTTACTTCTACAATTCCTGTGTTATTCCATTAAATCTGTGAACTAAGATTTCAAAAGTGAGAGATATTTTAGTTCATAGGCATTATAGAAAAATATAGAAATTGGAGAAGTTATATCAATGGAAAAGTAATATCTACATTATCACCTCTTTATCACACCTTAGTACCTAACCCCCAAGGAGGATAATATATTAAAATTAATTAGAGTAATTCTAGAGCAAACTAACTGCACTGTAAGATATGAATAACAATATGCAACATTCTCATTGATTTAAATGGGGCTTTTAACACCATGATTAGTTTCCAATGTATTGTTGAGCAGAAGGGAATTTGTATTTTTCTCTTATGCTATTGTAGATTTTCCCCACAATTACTCCAGTTCCTCTTAGTATATCCGCTCCAATGTTTCCCCAGAGAACCACAATACTGACAAATAAGGAAATGTCCTTTGAAATGTCTTTTATGAGGAATTTTCTAAGATTACATTGTGTTCAAATGAGGACTCTTTGTCTAGCAAAGAAAAGTAATTCAATTTAAATGAATTGGATTTTTTGCTTTGTGAAATGTTGTCCAAGTCATCACAGAAGACCTAATGCAACTGCTGGAAAAATTCACTTAGGTATTTTCAAATAAATTATATTTTCATCTTCAGTATTGTTCAAAATGTATAGTTAAGACAGTGTTCCAAATGTATAGTCAAGAAGGACAACAAACAACTCATTCACATAAAACATACATTTCATTAAAGGGATAGTAATACTTGCAAATTACTAATCCCATATTGTAGCTTTGTTAAAAAGTAACTTATTGCCCCCAGTGTCATCTCTCAAACCCTTATGGTTTGAGAGATGATAGCGCTCAAAGTTCCCCCCTCCCTCCCCCTTTCATGACTGAACGCTGACTGCAGGGGAAGCTGTCGTACGACAGTCTTATGTGCATCAGGCGGCTCTGCAGCATTGGCGAGATCGCGTTTATAAAAAATAATTATTTCACTGAAACGGTGTTCAACATGTGCTTGTTTTGCAAACACACATAGAAGAACGTGTCAGTGAAATAATTTTTTTTATAAACGCGATCTCGGCAATGCTGCAGATCCGCCTGATGCACATAAGATTGTGGTACGACAGCTTCCCCTGCAGTCAGCGTTCAGTCAGGGAAGGGGGAGGGAGGGGGGAACTTTGAGCGCTATCATATCTCAAACCATAAGGGTTAGAGAGATGACACTGGGGGCAATAAGTTTCTTTTTAACAAAGCTACAATATGGGATTAGTAATTTGCAAGTATTACTATCCCTTTAATGAAATGTATGTTTTATGTGAAAGTGCATATTTTATTTGGCAGATCCTATCTCTGATGTAGATATAGCTATACTATAAAAGAGAACATGGTTACATGACCATGGATTTTACAGCCTGACACACAGGCCTGAACTATTATAAAACAAATAAAAAATATAGTTTAAAAAACAACTGTGTATGTATCTATGTATGTGTGTGTATCTATAAAAATATCTACATGTGAGTGTATGCATGTCTGTATCCATGTATGTGGGAAGTATGTCTCTATGTATGTATGTATGTATGTATGTATGTATGTATGATATATGTTTGTCTCTCTATGTATATTAATATATATGCGTGTGCGTTTCTGTGTCTATGTATGCATGTATGTAAGTGTGAGCTCTGTACTACAACTAACAGACCATTTACAACACAGTTGTAATAAAACATTCCACCTAACCTAAATGACTACAAGGATAAACAAAAATATACAGACAGGCAATGCCGTCCCATACTGCTAGTATGCTAAAGTAAGTGTATAATCACATTTCCTTGGAGGGTGCAATGTTTAACCTTTTGATTGCCAGAGGGGTATTCAATGTACTTCAAATCAATGCATTGGATACCTCTCTGACACTCAGCATGGTAAAGGGAATTATTATGAAAAACATTATTTTCTAAATCTTACTTTGAGGCTGAAACACTATACTGACTGGATAAATTATGTGGCAAACCAACTACATCATAGAGGACAAAATGGCAACAATAGAGATATAGCTGGGTCTTTTAACCCACTGAGTTCTAGAAAGCTTGAAAGCACCATTTTAATATATGGGGATTTTTATTTGTCTCCTCTGGTGAAGTTGGTTTGATCTACAATTACTCCAGGGTGGTTGTGTTCTAAGGCATGATAAAGTCTTGATAAAGTAGAGATGATTTCTCAGTAATATCACTTCTCCTTTTCCTATGCTATTCTATGGAGTCTATTGTATGAACTAAGATCTAGGTGTTTCCTGCATGACTTTTCACTAAAAACAGACAATTTTTCTCTTTTTTTGCAAGAGTTTTCTCCTTTTCTCCAATGCAAACTGTTTCTCCTTTTCGCCTATTCCAGAAAATTTTTTGCCTAATCCAACACATTTTTCTCCTATTCTAGCACATTTTTCTCCAATTCTAACAAATTTTTCTCCTATTCCAACACATTTTTTCATATTCCAACACATTTTTTTCCTATGTTTAATATGGTGCAATATTTCCCAGCACAATATTACTTCTGAGGGCTGTGGTGGGGAAATAAGTAGCTGGAAGTCAAACTTGTGAGCCCTACAGCAACATATACACTGAAAAATGTGTTAACATGCAGAATGTATTTGTCCTTTGCCCACAACACTTACTTCCTGTTTGAGTGACACAGGCACATATTAATGATGATGTCAAGTGATTAAAAAAAAAAATAAAGTACAAGCTACAACGTGCCAGATGTGTATGGTAGTGGTAGTGGGGGACTAGCGTGGAGTGATTGGTGGGACCTTGACAAACTGCATCCACCCCAGGAGGAGAGAGATCATCATCATTTATTGTACATGCTTCAGCAACCATTGCTGCAGTCAGTTTTTGTTCTCCACGTCCCTGAACTGCACCACCTTTCCCCCTCCACCTTGTGCATTTGCTGGACATTACTCAACTACTGTGTGTATAATTACTCTGTACAGTACAAAACTGATGGAGCGTAATGTCTTGCCTTGGCCCTCAACAAAATTCTCGATGTTGTCTGCTATCTTTCAAGTCTGCCTCAGTCACAGAGCTCAGGCAGGCTCCCAGTCAGCTATCTAATCTATTTATTTAGTTATTTATTTATTTATTTATGTATTTATTTATTTACGTTGTCCACCCTATCTTATCACAGTTAGTCCAAAAAAAGATATATAACTAAAACACAAAATTAACAACTTCTTTCCCCAGACTTCCCCAGCACAGAGACACTAAAAGCAAAATCAGCAAACAATTTGAACCCCAGCTACCTGTCAGTCATGACAAATTTGGGTCAGACTCCTTCCTCCCTTCTTCTCCCCCAGAGTGCCCCCAGACTCCCCTAATATAGAGAACAAATGTCCTACGTAAATGACTCCCTAAACTAAGCTTCAATTTCCCTTTATTTGACTATCTTCTCTAGCTCAAAAATGTGCTACTCTCTCTTCTGACAAACACAGAATGGCATGCAGTGAGAGCCTGACACCCTTGTATATGGCTGTAGAAAACTAGAGAAAACTTTAATGTGGTGGAGAAAAAAAATTCTTCCCATTGATTTCAATGCAATGAGCTAGGCGAAAAAAGCAGGAAAACTGCATTTTTCGCAGGAGATTTTTTGCCAAACAGAAAATGCCATTTTTTGCTGATTTCAGAAGATCCCAACTAAGATCTCCGAAGTTGGATAAATGTTAGTGTGTTGGCTCATTAGAATAACATAGGACTTGGAAATGTGTTGTCATCTCCACTTTATCACCTCTTTATCACGCTTTAGTTCATCTGAAACCAGCTTGTTTTAGTAGAGAGAAGGAGTTTAAAAGTCTTCATGCCAATATGTTAATCCTTATATAGCTACATAATTCCTTATGGAATGTGAAATCTGTGACTGAACTGGGCAATTGTTTAGATAGTAAGACCCCTCTTACACAGGTGACAAAATTGTAGTGCATTGGTTATTTCATCTGTGTTGAAAGGTATAGTGTGGATCTGTGATACATTTAAAAAAAGACTATCATTACCTCACATGAAAGCACTGAGGTCTAGCAAGTTTGTACTCTACTGCCCTCTTCCAGGAATGCAGTAAAGTTGTAACATCCAATGAATGGTCGACTCATGGAGGCACACCCACTGCACCATGGGGAACAAATATAAAGTCAGATAGTTCTCACTGTTTAAAACAGGTGCTTTTAATACTTGAATGACTGAGTACTCTCCCCACATTACTCAGTAATATGGTGGAGACATCTCTATATTTCAAGGGGTTAATAGCCCCATTTAAAACAATAATAATTTGTATTTCTACACTGTGGTGCAATTGATTGATCCTGGAATTTTTGGTCCATATATTTCCAGCCAACCATTGGCTTGCTGTACACAATGGGAGTAGTAACTACATCAAGTGGTGGTGCAAGCATTAACTGTGTCTGCCTTTAGTCCTATATTCCCTTCCCATTCAAACTTACTCCAAAATTTTGCTAAAAGTTCCAACTCTTTCCCACTTTCTGTTGCTTTCACCTACATGATAATTAGGACATTACTCCCAAGATGCTGCAGAGTAGTTGCTCTTGTCTAAAATTCAGAGTTTGCCATAAATTTGGCCTGAACTATTTTTTTCTGTTTGCTAAGTATACCTTCTGTCCAAAGTTCATGGAATATAAATAA
This sequence comes from Rhinophrynus dorsalis, assembly GCA_037306005.1. Taxonomy (NCBI): domain Eukaryota; kingdom Metazoa; phylum Chordata; class Amphibia; order Anura; family Rhinophrynidae; genus Rhinophrynus; species Rhinophrynus dorsalis. The sequence continues at coordinate 76,372,353 of CM074719.1, read as the reverse complement.
TATGTAGGGGTATTGCTGTATGTACTAGTGGATTAGTGTAAAGCTCCAGGACTCATGCTTAGAGCTCCAGGTCTTGTTGTTAATAGCTTGGCACATGCAATGATACTAAACTCCTTACTACTTATAGTGTGATTGGGCACATGGTGCACTAATAATGCACCAGGTTATTCCAAGCCTGGGATGTTTTAGCCACCTTGCTACTCCTTTAGTAGCTAGTAATCTCTAGCAATATCTCTGTTGTTGGCATTGCTATGGACAGTTACCTAGGGAGAATGTAAAAATGTGCCAGTGCAACTGATTTTCCTCAAATCAGAGTGAAATCATCTACTGCTACTTTGGGCATGTATAAGATAGTATGATCACTTTTGCTCATACCAGCACACACTGTGTACTATCATTAAAATTTAAACACAAGCAAGGTATGAACACCTCCATCATAGCATGCTCAATATTAGTAAATGAAGACTCCTGTAAGAACTACTACTAGACCACATGACTATGGATGGGCGACATATTTAGCCTCACAAGAGAAATAGGAGAATAAGGCACTTTTCTCCAAACGGGAAATATGTTGCAAAAAGTCCATTTGTTTTGCATTTTCGCCCTAGGTCCTTGCATTGAAATCAATGGAAAGAAAGAATTTCTCTCCACCATATGGCAGGTTTCTCTTCTTTTTCCACATATAAGAGGGTGCCAGGTTCTCACAGCATGCCATTCTGTGTTTGTGAGAGGAAGAGAAAGCAGCACACATCTGGCTAGAGAAGACAGGCTAATCCAGTGGATTGAAGCTTAGTGTAGGGAGTCTTGTAGGAATGAAATCTGTTCCCTGTACAAGGGGAGTCTGGGAGAAAGGAAGGGAGAAAGGAAACAAAATACCCCCACAATTTGCTGTAACGACTGGGAAGATAAAGGCAGCTGTGGTCCAAGTTTCTTCCTGATCTGGCTGTTATTTCTGACCTTCGGGATTCTGGGGGTATGAAAAGGGAGCAAATGAGGTTTACCTCAAATACCTCAAACATTTGTGTGTCCTAGTAGAAAAAAGCACATGTGATCCAAATTCCTTCCTGATCTGGCTGTTATCACTGTGTCAGGGGAGTCTGAGGTGTGAGAAGGGAGCATTGGAGAATTACCCCAAATGCCCCCAAATTCAATGTGACTGAATGGGAACACACAGGCAGAGGTGATCCAAGTTTGTTTCTGATCTGCCTGCTATCTCTGTCCGAGGTGAGTCTGAGGGTATGAAAAGGGAGCAAAGGAGACTTACCTCAAATATCCAAACGTTTTGTGTGACCAAGTAAACATAGGCAGCTGTGATCCAAGCTCTTTTCTGTCCTGGCTTTTATCTCTGTGCTAGAGGAGTCTAGGGGTATGAGAAGACAGCAAAGGAGAATTACCCCAAGTACCCCAAAATTTGGTGTTACTAACTGGGAAGACAAAGGCAACAGTGATCCAAGTTTCTTTCTTATCTGGCTCTTATCTATGTACTAGGGGATTCTGGGTAAAGAACTGAACATGAACCGAAGGAGAGGAAACCTGTTTGTAAATCCTTATTCAAAAAGATGTGTGGGTTAAGTGAAGAGGATTGAGGTGTTGTTTCGATTCTTAAAAGGGGAGGGAACAAATAGGCAGGGACTACGTTGTATTAATCGGCTAACAGTAAGAAAGAGAAGAGGACTCAGATATGTAGAGGACATAGAATGGAGAGGGAGAAAAAAAAGGGGAGGGATAAGGGGAGAATGACATGCTAAGGCCTCTCATGGGGGAGGAGCGGGATCATGTAGGCAGGCACTCAGCCGCCTACCACATCTGAGGACAGAGAGCTCACCCCAGATATATTAGATGTGGGGAGGGAGAAAGATATAAAAAGAGGATGTTAGTGATCCAGGGAGAGGTGTAAAGGACTCAATGCAAAGGGGGGAGTGGAGGGGATAAGAGAAAGGTTGAGATAGGAATATCTTAAAGGAACTGGGGTTTTTTTGCTGTTGACAGTGATAGGCATGCGGGTTAATTAAAATAAATATATACAGAAATACAATATTTAAAAAAGGAAAGATATCACACACAATCAGTTCTATTGTAGTTTGTCAAATCCCACCAGAAGTTCCACCAGCAGCCTCACCAGCATCATTAATAAATCCTCTAAATACACTGAAGATGACAACGTCACATTTCAGTGTTGATGGCATAGTGCTAGAAGTTGTAGCAGCTCAACCAATTACTGTATCTGACAGTGAGACACACATACCCAAATACACATGTCCTTTTCATTGTGAAAATCCCTCAAAGAGGAAATGTAAAAAAAAATTGTTTGAGACCTCTAAAAGCCTAGAATATAAAAGAAGTGGGGATGAAGAGGAGGGCGATGCTGAGTTTGACCAAATGACTGATGATGTACATCTAGAATATATCCCTCCAGCATCCTTTTCTTCAGATACAGATTAAGTTGACTCAGAGAGATCATGATATGGCCAGAATGTTAGCTGAAAGGCAAATGTTCAATCTTTCACCACTGAAAAGGAGCACTGTGTCTATAACTGTTTGAGAAAACAATTGAAAGACTGACCATGGACAAGCAAAGATGGCAGGAAAATACACAGTCATCTGTCAGTCAATTTCAGCATCATCACTGATTCTAAGTCCAAGTCCCACTGAGACACACACACACACACTCGAATAGTGTTGAGTAGCAACACAGGTTATAAGCATACAAAGCCTTAGCTTTGATGAGTGCATCTGCTGCTCTTGGAAGTGTAGCACGTATGACACATAGTAGTAGTACAATTTCAGCAATATCTAGCATCAGCAGTAGTAGTAACAGCCTCTCAGGAACCCCACAGCCTATGAAGTCCACAGTATGGTGATACTTCACTCCAAATCCAAAAGTTAAGCATATTGCTATCTGTTGTCTGTGTAAGAAGCATGTGAGCAGGGGGGAAAAGCAGGCTCACACGTAGTTACCTCCTTGATGAGTTCCCACCTGAAGCACAACCAGAGATCTGACTGGGAGACACATCATTATCAAGTCAGAGATGCTACAACAAGCAGCAAAGTGCTCCTAAATGTTCCTGTGGCTCTGGGGTACATAATAGAAGTGCTGTTGTTGTGTCAGAGAGTGTGCCAAGATCTGCTCCTGCTGCAGAGGAGTATGATTCTTAGTTTGATTTTGGAGATGACATCAGTCATAGAATGACCACACATACTGCCACCACCCCCACTTCCTCCACAAATCATGTCATTAAAGCAATAAAGTTACACAGTTCTTCCACTATGTAATTCCAATCCACACTTACTAAGTTCTTAAAAGAAGTCAAAAATATGCCTATGGAATAGTAAACTCACCAAAATGTTGGGAGGTAACATGCTGCCCTTTTCTTTTGTTGAAAATGAAGGCTTTAAAAAACTGATGTCATGCATTGTACCCTACTGGAAAATCCCAAGCCACAGATATTTTACAAGGTTGGTTGTGCCAATGTTACTTAGGCAGAAAGTTAGTGTTGTGGGCAAAGGACAAAGGCACTCAGACTGCTAACAATATTTTCAAGGCTGTAGGACTCACAACTTTCAGCTATTTATTTCTCTACTTCAGCCCTCAGAAGAAGTAATATTGACATGTAAAATTTTGCAGTCACGGAAAACATAGGTGAAATATGGCAAAGTTCTCATTGAAATTTAATTGGCAGTGGCAAAAGGAGAACATTTTTTGTATTCTCTATGGGCAGGAAGTTTCACAAAAAAGCAGGAAATTGTTGTATTTTATCAAAATGTCTTAAATGGGAACATTCACATCCCCAAAGATTTTCACTACTGCTTTTAAAATATAAAGCAATATCAGCGCTGGATTTATTTATTTTATCCACTACCTAAGAGTGGAGATATTAATCGTTGAAATGTGGCACTTCCACATTCTGGGGAACCGTGTATGAGCAGCAGGACTTCCCACCTCCCTCCCAGCAGTCCCAGGGGCGCGTTCGCACTTCTCTTCGGCGCTGCATTTTTCTGGGCTAACTTGACAGTGAGCTACGTTTACCATGCTACTGAGGTTGCAACCTCTGTAGCACGGTAAACGGAGCTCGGTGTCACGTTAGCCCAGAAAAATGCAGCTCTGAAGAGAGGCGTAAATGCACGCCCCGGGGTCTGCTGGGAGAGAGGTGGGAAGTCCTTCAGCTCCATGCCGCACATACACGATGCCGCAGACCCGGAAGTGACATATTTCAAAGATTAATATCTCCACTCTTAGGCAGTGGAGAAAATTAATAATGCCAGTGCTGATATTGCTTTATATTTTAAAACCAATGGTGAAAATTTTTGGGGATGTGAATGTTCCCCTTTATGGGGAATTTCTCTGACTTTTTACCCAGTCCTACACATGACCAAGCATATAATTCCAAAAGTGATTCTACCTAAATATGAAATTACAGTAGACCTGCAAGCATTCTGTTGCTTATTTGGAAATATATCTTTGCACAGTGCACTGCAATTTAGCACGAAACTGCTCAAAATAGCAAGACTAGTAGGCAAATTCCATCATGACCCAAATGTAAATAAAGGCAATGATTAAAACAGAACTTCATATTCATACACTTTAAGTAAGAAATACCTAGTGAAAAGAAACATTATTTCTACCTCATTAAAAGCTTCATGTGTTTTATTTATTTAACTGGGAAATAATATTTTTTCCTTTTGCATGCAAACCTCTTTAATTCCAGATAAATAGTCTATGTGTTATTACAACAATTTTCAAGTATTTACTGCTTCAGTGCATATATAAATGTACCTGACAAAAGTTAGTCAGAGTTAATTAAATCAAAACAATCGTAACCCTGCAGAATTTTATTACATATGGTTGAAATAACTGTATATACAGATGAAATGTTCTAATGAGTTGCACACATTACAAAATGATATTAAATGACTCATATCTTCCTTAGAAACATACAAGCAGAATCATGTTGCAAGATTTCCTGTTGTAACCAGTGTTATACCTAATATTCATTTTGTTATATGAGCACATTTAAATCGTATGGTTATCGCCATCTTAATTGCTCTCCCAAAACTATAGATATCTTTCTCGGAGTCTTATGTGCAAATGAAAACAGGAGTAATTCTAAGCAAATGAGGTGTTTTTTAGGGAACAAAGAAACATCCCCATTGATTTAACCCCTTTTTGTACCAGAGTGATATCCAACTCATTGCAACACAAAGCGTTGGATACCTCGCTGGCACTCAAAGGGTTAAAGCAGAACTATCGCCCCATATAAAGTCACCCCTCAATAATTATACATATAGCAATAAGCTTAGAAATACTAGTATTATACAGAATAAGTCCCACGTTATTAATAAGTCCCACGTTATTAAGAAATCCTACTTGATCTGAGACTGACGGGCAGGCTTCTTGCTTTAGAGGCATCTGCGTGCCTGCGCTGTTATTCACTTCCTGTTACCTTAAAGGGATAGTAATACTTTGTTTTATCTTTATTTTATTTTGTAGGCATTAAAAAAACATGAAGAACAATATAAGTCTTATCTCTCAAACCTTTATGGTTTGAAAGATGTTCACAAGCAGTTTCCCCTCCCGCCCCTTTTACCTAGTGTAAGCCATCTCTTCTCAGATAACAGAAAGGGATATTCTTCTTCCTATGAGAACAATGAAGGCTCTGCCCCCCTTGACAAGTTTTTCAGGTTTTTCCCTTATCTTAATTGAAGATTGTCCCTCTCTGCAGTCTACCTGGGCACCTCCCTTCTGATCTGGCTGAACAGTGTTACATCAGTAAAAGGGGCAAGAGAAGGAGACTTTGTCATTGAATTACTCTTGAACTACAACTCTGACATAATTGAAATAACACTCTCCAAAGTCCAAATACTATGATGATTAATTAGAGATGATTTTATTATGAAACATTATTATCCCTTTAAGGTACAGTGCAACTCCTCCAGGATGGACAATGCAGGCATGCAGATGTCTCTACGGCAAGATGTCTGTGCTGATGCCTGCCTGTTCGCCTTGATCAAGTAGGATTTCTTAATAACACTGTACTTATGATGGATAATACTACTATTTCTATGGTTACCACTAAATGAATAATTATTGGGGGGGGGGTGCTTTATTTGGGATGATAGTTCCACTTTAAATTTGACTTTTAACATGTAGAACATCAATGTCTTGCAGCACAATGTCTTGGAGATCTTTTTAGCATTTGATGAGTTGACAGTGTCATTTAGCCCTTTGAGTGTCCAAGGGCTATCCAGCGCATTGATTTGTAATGTGTCGGATATCCCTCTAACGCTCAAATGGTGTCATTGAAAGTGGAGCATTCACTGTTTTTTGAAACCCATAAATATATGCGCTATTTGTGACTGCTCACATTCTGATTCAAGAAACCTACTAACTTCTTGACGCTAAATAGCACAGGCTTCTAAATTAGCACCAAAGTTGGCACATGTGTCTAGATTAATGGCAAAGTTAGCCAGACAAATGAAAATAAATGCTAACTGTTTTTCCTGAATCAGGCACAATTGCTAATCCTCTCCCAAAATGGCAGACATTTAGCCCACTTTTTACACATTTACTAATTCAGAAAAAAAAACATGCACAATTCTGTAACATTTTGGCGCTAATCATTTTGCCATCAAAAGTGCACTGTAAATAGCAATAGAGCATGGTTTACAAAATATGAACATTTTTATATTTTTATTTGTCCCCCGTGGTGCAGTTGGCTTTTCCCAGAATAATTCCATTATTTTTGTGAAAATTAGTTTGCGCGTATCCTAAAATTTAATAGGCATAAAATGCGTAAGGCTTGTGGAATGAGCAAAGGCCTGGGTTTGTTCCTATTAATTTTATGATGTTAGAGATTGTATTTAGTTTATACACTTGAGTGTCTAATCAAACTAAAATTAACACATTAATATGTTCTAAACCAGAACTAAACTCATTTAAATGGGAACTGCAAGCAAATCTATCAGGAGCTGCATTTTGTGTCCTGCTATGAATCCAGAAAAATACCCTTTTTGTAGGGCATAATACAAAAGACAGATGGTGAATGAATATGCACTCAACACCTGAAGCCAAGACCAGACATACCACCTTCACAACAATAGGGAACAGCTTACCTGGAAAAGCTGAATACTCTCATCTCATTACAGCAAACAGATCTCCATGGAGATGCAGCTGTAGCATGGCGCATATTCAGTTGAACTAAAAGAAACATGCTAGCAAAAGTGGTGAAAATGGTCAGTCAAACAGAGGCACTAGCTTGGAGATTTCATTTCCAGGGGATATAACAATCAATTTCAAGATAACAGGTCATACAATTACCTGTAAACGCTAACTAATCCACTCCCATTGCACTAAACTGATCTCCATGGAGGTGTAGATGTGCTGATGGAGGCCTGTACTCAACAGTGTTCCATATTCATTAAGTTAAAAAGGAGCAATTTTGGAGCAAACCTACTTCCACCACAGTGGAAAAAAAACATTAAAGACTCTCAGCTCCTCGAATGCAATGCACTGGAGATATAGCTACCATTCAGAGGGTTAAAATATGCATTGAAATCAATGGGAATGGTGTGATTTTTTTTTATTTGTACTCCTGAATAAGTGTGAAGTAGATTGCTTTGGATTGAAAATAAACCTCTGTTAACAATAACTCACTTCTCCTAACTGCTGGTTCCACCCACACATATTTTATTTATGCTGATATAGAACAGTAAAACAATATATAGAAAATTGTTAAAATTCATATTTAATGTTATAGCATAGTTTTAAACTAGTCAGTAAGGAATTAGCATCTCCATTGTATTTCAGAATCCCAGCAATGTTTCATTTATTATTTCTCTTAAAATCTTTAGTGTTCTTGATTCTACAAGAAGAATTTTTTATTTGCATCTGAGTAGCAAAACACAGTAAATGTGCATGTTGTTTTATGCCCATGCTGCATATCTTACTGATAACATCCCCCTGGGAAAATTACACCGCTACTAAGAGTCACTTTTTAGAGCTTTTCTTATAAAAAAAAAGTTCTGTATTATATAATTGTATACTTAAAAATGATTCAATGAAAATGTTAAACCCATTTATAGTGCTGAGAAAGTCATTGGAATAAGACAAGAAAATTGCTAAACATATATGCCAGAAAGTGTTTTTTCTATATTGTGTCTTATACTTGAACATGACTTAATTTATATAAAAAAGTATAAAGCAATTCATCTCCTGTAATGACTTTCAGCAAAATAAACATTTTTGTATTTACAGTTTTGGTGGCTCCACCCTATATAAGCTTATATAGGTAAGGGTCCTAGATGTTTTTGGGGCTTTGTTTTTAAATTCTTGGGCTACATTTACTAATATCATTCATAGATATATACACACAAGCATACACTCACACAAAACCATATATACATACAATCGCTTTCTCACACATGTGAGCATACACAAAAACACAGACACAATCTCTCTCTCAAACATATATAAACACAAACACACACACAACATACATACCTACATACACACACACATAGACACACAAACATACATACAATCTCTCATAAATACATACATACACACCAAACACGCAATACCAGAAACACAAATTATACACACTCAACACTTTGGTAAACATACATTTGTTTCATTCATTCATTAATTCATCCGCATGTATATTTATATACTTACACACATTCACAATTATAACACTTAACATGTTGTAGGAGGTCCAGTGATGTCCTCAACGCCTTGGTCCTTCAGCATCTTGCAAAAGACACCTGCCACCACTGTCACCTCCTCTGCATCTACAACCCCCCTACAATCCATCTCAAGCCATTGCCTAAGTGAGAATGAGGGACTGCCTCTGCTGCTACTAGTGCTGTACCTGCTGCCAGAGGTGTTGACCCTGCTGCTACTAGTGCTGTACCTGCTGTCAGAAGTGCTGCCCCTGCTACTGCTACCACCATTTCTGTGCCTGCTGTCAGACGTGCCTCCCCTGCTGCCGCTAGTGCTGTCCCTGCTGTCAGACATGCTGCTCCTGCTGCCAACAGTGCTTTGCCTTCTGCCAGTGCTGCCCTTGCTGCCACCAGTGCTGTGCCTGCTGCCAGTGCTGAACCTGCTGTCACCAGTACTGTGCCTGATGTCAGACATGCTGCCCCTGCTGCAATTAATGCTGTGCTTGCTGGCAGTGCTGCTCCTGCTGCCAACAGTGCTTTGCATGCTGCCAGTGCTGCCCTTGCTGCCACCAGTGCTGTGCCTGCTGCCAGTGCTGAACCCGCTGCACCAGTGCTGAACCCGCTGTCAGATGTGCTGCCCCTGCTGCCAGCAGTGCTGTGCCTGCTGCCAGTGCTGAACCTTCTGCCACTAGTGCTGAACGTGCTGCTAGTGTGTCTTGTAATATACAGTAGGGGGGAAGGAGAAGATGATGCCAAGTGTGACAGCAGGGGACCCTAAGTCATACTTGCCATCCGCAAGCAGTACCACCAATGCTAGTACTACGACTACTAAGAAGGTTCAGCAGATTGTTATTGTTAGGAGTGAAGGAGGGGGTAATCAATATCCTCATATTACTGGGAGGAGGAAGACTCTGGGGCTGAACTTGATGTGGTTGGTGTTAGTAGTAGTAGCAGTAATGGTGAAGCAGCCGGTGGGACTAGTGTTAATGGAGTGGTAGGTGAAGCATTTGAGAGCATCCAGAATAGTAGTAAAGAGAGCCCACACCATTCTTCTGGCCCTGGGAGTCCCTGTCCCTTCACAACAGTGTCCAAGTGGAACATTATCTTGAAGAAGCCAGAAGTATTGGTGGATATCAGGCACAGAAATAATAATACCACCACCAGGAGTACAGATCAGCTGCCTGTGCCTGTTGCTACTGTTACCAGTCTTCCTTCTTCACATCACCAAGAAATGGCAAATGTGGCATTAGGGGACCCTCTGTCAGATTGCTTGTCACCTCCTCCTAGAATAGAGAAGCAGAAGCACATAGGGGCTGATGGTGATGATGATGGTGGAGAATCTGGGGTGGAAGAGACATTGATGGCCTTTTTAGCAGAAACTGAGAAGGAATTTGAGATAGGGATGAGGGTGGGCGTAACCACCACCACCAGCAGTGAGCTTTTGGAATTTGCAACTGCTCTAATTCCTGCTTCTGCTGAGTTGCAAGGGCAGCAGGATACTGAGGAGCAAACTAGTGTGCCACAGACCACCAAGGACACAGGTGGGGTCAACAAGTGATGTGGGACTACTTGCCAGCAGCAGCAATACAACTGGTCCTAGTTGCACTACTGATTCTGAGGCAGTAGCAGCAACAGCAGCAACATCATCTTCTGCCCCAGACAGTGAAGGGGAATGTGGAGGACAAGAAGAAAGAGGCCATTCTTCTCCACCTGTTCCCTATCTCTATCCCCTGAAGTCATGGGTGTGGGACTATTTTTCTCTTGGGGTAGGCACAGTGCAGTTATCAGCAATGGCACTGTGCATAATTTGTGACACGTCAGTGAGAAGAGGAAAGGAGGGAACACACCTTGGCACAACAACCCTGATAACAAACATTAAACATTCCTACTAGGAATCGCTCCCCATTATTGCATGTATTAAGATATATACAGGACTTTACTACATTTATATGCATTTGGGGATTACTTATGTTCACTATGTGGATATATCATTAAGTACCTAAATATTGATTTTTTGGAATTTTATAAGCATTTTTATGACTAACTACACTTAGAGGATACCCCTTCCTTCTTTTTCTTGCTTTGCATGTACCATGATGAGTCCTCAGTGAATCTGTGTGTGCATGGGCTGACCAAAAGACAAGCAGCATAAGAGAGAGGAGCTACCACCCATTTATAAGATATAGGGACAGCTTTTAAATATTATTACTATTGTTCAATTATACCATCCTGGAGTGCATGTATATAGATGCTATTCTGAATTTATATTTTAATTAACTGTCAGACATATTATTAATATATCTTGTATTGTACACATTACCCTCTCTATCCTATATATAGTGTATATCCAATTTTGTGCGCAGTGCCTTTCTTTCTTTCTTTTCTACTATATAGTTTGGTTAGTTTAAGGCTTTCAACTATATATTTTTATTGACACTAGCAGTCCAACACTGTGGATAACACTATGACAGATACAGAGATTGGTCAAAGTTTTATATGCTTAAATAGAAATGAGAGACGACTAATGCTTATGAATGAATATCTGACGAATACAACACAATATGTTACAGAAACTGCAACACCATCGATTGATATACCAAAGAATTTCTCATTACTTGAAAGATTATTGAAAAAAGAAATGAACTATTGGTGGGAATGTGTTACCCTAGAAAAATATATCCATTTAGAACAGATACCACGGGGCCTTAGGCTTATAAAAGAACCTGCTTATGGATTTGAGGATAAGGGATTCTATAGTGAATGGTTAAACACCTTGGATCAATGTTCCTTCTCCCTGATGCAGCAAATAATCAAATATAGGAAGAAACATCCAGAAAAAATTGATAAAGAAATTGATGAGGTGAGAAGAAAACTAGAACCCTATAAAAGCACAGCTGAATTCCAGACCTTGGATACAAACATTAACACCAACATGGAAAAATTCTAAAGAGAAATAGTAACAAGGAAACAGAAAAAATTAAAGTGGGATGAGGAGGATTATAAAGAGAATAAAGTAAGATATTGGCATAGAAAAAGAGAACACCAAGGAACATTGAATATGCCTAAAAACAAAAGAAAGAAAACCTCGCTACAAACTGATAACGTAATTCAATCTTCAATGGGAACATCAGAAATAGAGACCATCACATTGGGAAAAGTGGAATGCCAGGAAGAATCTGAAACCGCTCAGAATAAAAATCCCAGTAAAAAATCTGTATCAACAGACAATTCACACATAATAAAGAACCAAATACCGTCCAACTCAACTAGGATTCAATCAGGAGTAGGCACTAAATTTTATACAACAACTGATCAATCTATAACACAGGTGAAAAAAGATGAGGTAAACTCATTACCAGTACTCATGAAAAACATTAACAATGATGAAGTGAACAAGACCACCTTAATAGGTACTCAACCAAAAAGGAGAGAAAACAAACACACAAATAAAGACAAGAAAGGATCTAGAAAGCTATCCATCACACAGGATCAACCGAATGATTATCTATTACAAGGGGCTAGACCTAAGACACAATTAAATCGAAACCAGTCTTTTTTATCCGAAGGTCCAAAAAGACCAATCCAACATTGGGTAAGGCAAGCTTGGAAGAATTGCCAGGACCAACAAATGAGACTTCCACACAGGAGGAAAAGAGAAGAGGAACAAGGAGGGGAAGGAGAGCAGGGAAGAAGATCACCAAAAAGAAAGCACTTAATAAAACAGATAACAACGCAAGAGGGATCTTCAACCTCTCCAACCACAAACTGAGTACATCAGAAATAAGCCTCCTGAATAAAGGACTCAAATTTGCACCCACTAGTGGACCTAACCAGTTTGAACTTTTAATTGATCTCCAACACTTTAGAAGAAAACTGACGCTCAAACGTCATTTTGCATGTATTGAGTCCTCGGATATGAAAGCAAAACTAACCAATACTGAACAAGACCTGGACACCCTGGTAACCTTGGAAGAACTATAGAAGGAGACGGGATTTCAAGAGACACCTTCCTGTAATTCACCAGAAGAACCAGGAATACAACACACTTCTTTTAGGCCTACTTCCAAATTCTTTCCACACAACTCTAAAGGCCCCTTTATTGAGGCATTCTGTGAGCTAGTATCAAAAGATTTTGATCATCTGTTTGATACTCCTTGGAAATATAAGTCCAATTTGACTAAAGAAGAAAGAGAGGGTCTAGAGCAGCTGATGAACAATCAAGATCTGATTATACGTGAAGCTGACAAAGATGAAGGAATTGTCCTCCAAAATAAGGAGGATTATGTGAAAGAAGCCAATCGATTATTGGGAGATGAAAAATTCTATAAACATTTGTCCTATAACCCTACATCAGTATTCCATAGAGAATATACTGAATTAATTAAATGGGCAAGGACCAACTTGATTATTAATCTTCATGAATATCTTTTCCTCAATATACAACATCCAAAAACTACAATCTACTATAATCTGCCCAAAATTCATAAAAACCTACAGAACCCACCCGGTCGGCCGATCATCTCCGGAATCCAATCTCTTACTAGCAATCTCTCACAACTGATTGATTTCCATCTACAACAATATGTGCAGTCATTGGACTCATATACAAAGGACTCTACTCATGTCTTACAGAAATTGCAACAGATCACCTGGCAAAAAAGATATTTCTGGTTAACCTGTGATGTTAGTACTTTATATACTAGCATCCAGCATGATTTAGGACTTCAAGCCATACGATACTTTTTAGATAAAGATGTGAAAATGGCAGATCTACAGAAAGACTTAATCCTGGAAGCTATGCAATTCATTCTCACTCATAACAATTTCATTTTCCAAGAGGCACATTTTCTGCAAATTTTCAGGACAGCCATGGGGACAAGGTTCGCCCATAGCTATGCAAATTTGTTTATGGGTCATTGGGAAGAAACCCATCTCTATACCAAATATAGGGAGAACCTTGTCCTCTATGCGCGATATATTGATGATCTGCTAATTATGTGGGATGGAGGTGAGGAGGAATTAGCCATGTTCCACGAAGATATAAACAAGAATGATATGGGGATACAATTCACCTCTGAATACAGTAAAGAAAAAATCGTCTTCCTGGACCTAGAGATCGGCACTGGAGAAAATGAACAAATCAAAACCAAAACCCATCACAAGAGAGTGGATGTAAATAGTTATATTCAGGCCTCTAGTGCCCATCACTCAAAATGGCTAAATAGTGTGCCTTTGGGGCAATTTTACAGGCTACGGAGGAATTGTACTGAAGAACAAGAATTTATGGAACAAGCAGCTGAACTATCGAAAAAATTCAATGAAAAAGGTTATGACAAAAATATTGTTGGAGCGGCTCTATGAAAAGTAAGTAATATCCAAAGAATAACATTACTCAAACCTAAAAGGATAAATAAAAAGAAAAAATCTCTGATAGCTCCATTTATAACACGATTTAATAGTGCTGCTAAACATATTGAGATCATTCTGAAGAAACACTGGAATATCCTTATGGGTGACAAGTGCCTCAGAACAATTCTCCCTCCAAGGCCAGAAATTAATTATAGGAAATCCAAGGATTTAAAAAGAAGATTGGCACTGAGTGATATAGAAAGGAGAAATAACAAGCAAGATGGCCCCAGAAGTATCACGGATGGCACAATTATTAAGGGCAATTATAAATGTGGACATAACAACTGTATCACTTGCCAGTTTATCCAACATAGACGATTAGAATTCTGTTCCTATACCACCAAAGAAGTCTTTAAGATAGATGAATTTCTCAATTGCTGCTCGGATTATGTCATCTATCTCTTAGAATGTCCCTGTGAACAACAATATATAGGCAGAACAAGAATAAAACAAAAAGAGAAGGGCGCAGACCCTCTAAGAGCAAATCTGTATATATATCAGGGTAATTTTACCCCCTTAAATGTATATGCTCACCAGAACCTTGATTGATAACAGCATATCTGGGATCAAATACTCAAGATTTCCTCCGTTGGATTTAGTACTCTTAGTAGTTTGAAGATGTTTAAAAGTAAGTTTTATTAAAATTCCAATTAGTAATAATGTTATTAAAAGTAAACACCCCGACGCGTTTCATATCATTAAGATACTTTCTCAAGGGTAAAAATAATAGTATACAGTTTTATAGATAAACATTAACATTACCTTTATAGATGTTGTCCCAAATTCACTTTGTGCCGATAGCGTGTACAAATGACACGCAATTGCAATTACATCCGGTTTCTCCCCTCACTTCCTGCTAAGTAACGGAACCAGTAGCTCAGTTCCTAGCCTGCGTTTCAGTCATGAGACGCACGCTCAAAGTGGGTTGCTAGGTGACAAGGGACTTGCTCTGTCTATTATGCCAAGTCCTTCCTACTCAATCTCTAGCCCGATCATCGTCCCTGGAACATACAATCGCCAGCAATTGCTAAACTATATAAAGAGCCCTGGTGATTCCTAATTCACCTCTATTCATATAGTTAAAGCTAGGTGACTGGGAACTTGCTCGTCTATTGTACCTCAGTTTCTTAGCCTGCGTTTCAATCATGAAACGCACGCTCAATGTAGGTTGCTAGGTGACAAGGGACTTGCTCCATCAATTGTGCCAAGTCTTTCTTACTCAATCTCGAGCCCGATCTATCTATAAAACTGTATACTATTATTTTTACCCTTGAGAAAGTATCTTAATGATACGAAACGCGTCGGGGTGTTTACTTTTAATAACATTATTACTAATTGGAATTTTAATAAAACTTACTTTTAAACATCTTCAAACTACTAAGAGTACTAAATCCAACGGAGGAAATCTCGAGTATTTGATCCCAGATATGCTGTTATCAATCAAGGTTCTGGTGAGCATATACATTTAAGGGGGTAAAATTACCCTGATATATATACAGATTTGCTCTTAGAGGGTCTGCGCCCTTCTCTTTTTGTTTTATTTCTGTAGAGAAGTATTCACTTTCCACCGGTGGATTTTGAAGGAGCAGCGACCTTTAAGAGATTTAGGAAGAAAGTGGATTGCCACTCGTCTGGAAACTAAGGAGATCTCTGGGCAAATCAGAAAAGGATTAGCACTCTATGGAATTTGAAACTGACTAAATATAACTGTGGTTGAACTCTCTCAAAATAATTCTGCTTTGAACGTGGGCTTTTGATATAAAAAACATTTGTTCTGGACATTTTTTGAAAAATACTATATAGAGTTTTGAATAGCGCCATAACATTAGGTTGGCTGTTTCATATAGGCAGAACAATCAGACCCATTAAAGAGCGCTTCAGGGAACATAGTAACTTATGGTTTGCCTGATTATGTTGGTCTCATCTCTTTCAACATTACATAAATATTTTAAATAGTCTAAATACTTTATATATTTTATATAAAAATAAATAAATATTAGATATTTTATATATTTAATATTTGTATTACCCTCATATACACAAAACTTGTTTCCAGTACTAACATCTATGAAGAATCTGCAAGAAATATATTACACCCATTGAAAATTAAACCATATTGGATCAGATTTATTGATTCATAGGCTTTATCTCGTTACTATCATTTCAATGCACTATTCATGACATTTGAAATATGGATACATTATTGCTAAATTGTATTCTTTGAAATGTGGAGATACAATGTTATTAATATGTAGAAACATTGCTGTTAAATCTTACACTCTGAAATATGTAGATACGATGTATGCATATATATAAATTATAAACACCTTTATTTCCTCCAAGAAATGAGCTCTCCTTTGGGCCATATAGCATGCACATTATATTTAATTAAGCATCTAAATATAAACTTAACACATATTGATTTACACAAGTCTTTAATACAAAGAAGTTTTTCCTATCCATATCACGATTTACACTCTGCTAATTATAAAAAGATAAAAGTAAGAATGGATACATTTTCACAAGATGTGATTGGTGCTATTCATGATAAATTAG
Organism: Rhinophrynus dorsalis; assembly: GCA_037306005.1. Lineage (NCBI taxonomy): Eukaryota > Metazoa > Chordata > Amphibia > Anura > Rhinophrynidae > Rhinophrynus > Rhinophrynus dorsalis. The sequence goes on along the minus strand of CM074719.1, from coordinate 76,355,730 downwards.
GGCTAGTGTAGTGGGTGTGATTATCTCTATGCCCCAGAAGAAGGCGCAGTAGTGCACAGAAACGCGTTGAGCCAGAGTCAATTATTTCCACGTGTGACTAAAGATGCCAGAGTTCGGCAGGCCAATCAGCTACCGGGAGGAGAACACGTAGTGCGGGTTTGGAGTTTGATGATCGAGCGGTGCTGTGGATCTGGTGAGCGAACGGACTGAGTATCCAGTATCAAGCACTAAGGTTATGATGGGAAAGAAGTAGAAGAAGACTTCTAGTAAGCAGACTACCTCACTTTATGTTTACTTCTATTTGAGACCTATATGCCTTTAACGCAGTAATGCTTCTGGATCTCTTGTAAGCAGCCACCCGTTTGGATATAGCACTCCTCTCATTCAAACTATTAACCCCGCAATACACCCCCACTGGGAATTGCTCCCCATTATTGCATGTATTAAAATATATACAGGACTTTACTACATTTATATGCATTTGGGGATTACTTATGTTCACTATGTGGATATATCATTAAGTACCTAAATATTGATTTTTTGGAATTTTTGTGATTTTATTTGTCTATTTATTATTATTATTTTATGACTAACTACACTTAGAGGATATACTTTGCTCTGTCTACCCCTTCCTTCTTTTTCAAACATTAAACACAGAAACCATGACTATGTTAAAGCCAAATACCCACCACAGAAATGAAGTACTACTGTTGCTGTACCCCCTGACTCTCCAGGCAAGAGGCAAGGCGGAGCTCAAAGAGGAGGAAGAAACCCAAGCAGAGAAAAATAACTAGCTCACCATCACCTTTCTCTAGGGTAACTACATTGTCTGCCAATCAACCTCGTTCATCTTTACCTCCCCCACCAAATGATAGCCACTGTGTTGATGTTAGGATGTGGCAGTTCATGTCCACCCATTGCACACTGAGTGGTGCACTGACCACACATGCCAGTGTGGTGGAAGAGAATCGCATGCAGTGCATCAAGCAGCATCTGAGGAGATTCCGTCCCACAGAATATGCTAATATGGTGGCAGCGAGGGTTCATCATTACTATTAAACTGTCAGCGAGTTGTCATGTGTCCTTAGCGGGGTGTGGACAAGGGGTATAGTGACAGTGGCAGTACTTGGGTTCAGGTGTCATGGTTTTTGGATACAGTTGTGCTCCCAGGTGTTATTTACCACACACTGTGAAAATTGCAGTTGCTGATGAGAGGCACAGTTCCTGCTCTGAAGGGAAAAATTTATGTTCTAATAGCAACACACCCATGACTTTGGAGGAGGGGCAAGTGGAGAAGAATTATTGGCCAACTTCTTTTCTCCACATAAACTGGGGGATACTTATTGTGCTGCTACTTCCTCAGGCGCATCATTGGAGCTAGTCGTTGCAAGTGGAACCTTCATCATCCATCACCTATGTGACTGCTGTTGTTGATCTTATTCCATTTCAGCTGCCTAATCATCCTGCTGTTTAACCCCTTAAGGACCGGCCGCACAGGCATGCGGCAGTCAATTAAGGACCATGGAGCATTTTTTTTTTAATTGAATTTGATTCCAGACTCCCAAACGGCGTGCAGCCGTTCGGGGAGCCCAGAATTCCATGACGGTCCAGGTGATTGATGACCAATGGGAAGGTGTTTGTTGTCCAGGTAAGTGTTGGCATGTGTGTCTGTGTTTTTAAAATGTTGTGTGTTCTGATTGCTGTGTCTCTGTCAGTTGCGGGTGTGAAGTTGTGGGGTGCAGGTTGTGTCTGGATCGTGTGGTGATGTTGCACCGGTGAGCTTGTTTTGTATTAGCAGGTGTCCGTTTTGTGTGATAACCCGCATGTTGTGTTGGTGTTTATTGGAAGTCTTTCTCCCTGTGGTGTTGCTTGTTGTTTTGTTTGACAGTGATTTGCTGTGTCTGGCCATGTTTTTGTTATTTTGGCAATGCACAGGCTAATTTTGCCATTTACATGCTAGTGCGGTAAACATTTTGTCTGTTTTCCTATGTAACGGGTGGGTTTTTTTTACCGTTAAGTGTCTAACAGTTAGGAAAACTGGCTCTTAACTTTTGTCCATTAAGTGTACCTTTTCTTCAGCCGTTAACAGTACCGCAATCCTATGAATGGCTCTGGGGATACTTGATCCATGCATCTCAATGTACGTCAGTGTATCGGCCGTAAGGATTATAAAGCTGCCGTTAGCTATTCTTTAGACAGATCTTTAAATTGCGAAATACATCTTAATGTACCCGGTAGTGGGTTTTTTTTTTTTGCTAACGGCTGCCTTTATATGTACCCCACAGAGACAATAAAAGCAAGATCAGCAAGCAAATACATCCCCAGCTGCCTGTATCTTGCCAGTCAGTCACTAGAAATTTGTGGTATTTGGGGTCAACCCCCATCCTCCCTTCTTCTCCCCCCAGACTCTCCTAAAACAGAGAACAAATGTGATACCTAAAAGACTCCTAAACTAAACTTCAGTTCCGCTTTATGTGCCTATCTTCCCTATCTCAAAAACATGCTGCTCTCTCCTCTCACAAACACAAAATTGCTCCTGTGAGAGCCTGACACCCTTTTATATAGCTGCAGAAAAGTAGAGAAAACTTTCATGTGGTGGGGAAACATTTTTCTTCACATTGATTTCAATGCAATGAGCTAGGCAAAAAAAAAAGCGGGGAAAAGCAGGAAAAACAACACTTTTTGCAGGAACTTTTTAGCAATTATTTGCCAATTTCAGTTTGAGGCGAATATTCTTGACCATCCCTAACCATGGCCCTATTTTCAAAAGAAAAGCAATTTTGGAGCAAACCAGCTGCACCACAGTGGAAAAGAAAATATTTCTTTACATTATGGTTTTATATTTTCTAAGACGCTTTATTTTTTTTTATTTTTTAACAACATAAGTTGAACTAAGTTTACATACTTTTTTACCTGAAGTTTAGCATTTGCAGTAACACCAACAGATGAACTCTTTAAGTGACATGGGGATGTCTAGAGTACTGCTTTGAAAAGTGATATCCATACTGCTGACATTCATATGGTTAACCCTTCATAGATAGAATATGGGGTTAGCGTAGTGTTCTGAACTGATTCATTAGCATTAAATATAGAAGCACTTGAGGCAGAAAAATGTGATGTGAAAAGAATGATGGCATAATTTATCCCAGTGGATGCTAGAGTGATCTCTAACACAAAACCCCATCAAAAAATGTCACATGCAATGCCTTATGGGAGGCCATCAAAGTCCTATAAACCACCTGGGCACTTTATTTCAGTCATGAAAACTGTTTTTTTTACTGGAGTATCAGGATTTTCAAATACAGTAACTTCATATAGAACCTTTGGGTGCCAGATGGGTATACAATGTATTTCTTTGTAATGTGATGTGTACCCATCTGAAACTCAAAGGGTTAAGCCAAAGTGGAAAAATATTTTCTCAAACCAGTTGTCCCATAGGGAATACATTAGCTTTTCCTTTGAAAGGTTTGTGTGTTGCACAGTAATGCTTTGGTAATCTCTCTAACATCCAAAGAATTAAAGGAGAAAGTAGGAGCATTGCTGTGTTTTTATCAGAGTATAACAATCACGTATGACTCTCCACCCCCAGTACTTGGTGTAACTATAGCACCACTTTGGGCCATATGTTCAAAGAAGTAACAAAATAGCTTTTGTCATTCATAACGACTTTTCAAAGTACAGTGTTGTTGGGATTATTAATATTTTCAGAGAGTATCGGTTGTGATCGGAAATATGTAATTTGTCCTGAATTAAATTGTTGTATGTAACAACAAAAAAATGTCTTTACTAACGACAAAAATATCTTAGCTAAATACAAAAATTCTTATTTCCTCCACTTTTTTCTTAACATACAAATTTTGTCTTTTGCAAAACATTTTTTTGTCGTTAATTATGACAGTTTTCTTTTCCTCTATACAACACTGGAGAATAGTTTAGCCCCGCCCTTGCCACTCCCCTTTGCCCATAAGTTCTTGAGTTTTGTCATACACACCAGACATTACTATTTTTTTGTCATACACTCTATAGAAAATATGTCGTTTATACATACAATTACTTATTTTTGTCTTTCATACAACATTTTTTTGTTGATATCCCTTTGAACATAAGGCCCTCTGTGTGTCTTTATTTCTTACTGTTACTTTCCCACTTAACCCATTTCACTACTTCTGTATTCCATTGATTACTCCCTCCAAGACCAATACATTACACACCCCACTGGTCCACATGGGTTAGTAATTTACCACTCTATCACGGTGCCCGTGCTCTGGTCTGTCACTCTCTGTGTGGTGCGCTCCCATTGGCTGAGCTTAGTTTGGCCCGCCCAGTATGGCCTTCTTATACCAGGCCTCTGGCACCTGACAGGTGCCCTTTCGTGGTGTTCCTGTACCAGTGCTACTTTGTTGCTGTGTTCCTGCAATCCTGTGTACCGACTTGGCCCGTTTGACTACTCCTGGCTGACGTTCCTGCTCCGTGACCTGACCCGGCTTGTCTGACATTCCTGCTCTGTGATTCGACCCGGCCTCGCTGACGTTCCTGCTCCGTGACCTGACCCGGCTTGTCTGACATTCCTGCGCTATGTTCCAGCCAGTGATCCTGATACTGTCTCCGTGTCGCTTGGGCAACATTCTTACTTCTAGTGCTGGTCAAGCAGACTGGGTGTTGTGGCCTCCATCCCACTGAGCATTCCATTTACACTTGCAGAGCACTGTTGTCTCCATTATACTGAGCCTTCCATTAACACTTGCAGAGCACTGTTGCCTCCGTTACAGTGAGCCTTCCATTAACACTTGCAGAGCACTGTTGCCTCCGTTACACTGAGCCTTCCGTTAACACTTGCAGAGTACTGTTGCCTCCATTACACTGAGCCTTCTATTAACACTTGCAGAGCACTGTTGCCTCCGTTACACTGAGCCATCCGTTAACACTTGCAGAACACTGTTGCCTCCATTACACTGAGCCTTCCGTTTACACTTGAAGAGCACTGTTGCCTCCGTTAACTCTGAGCCTGCCGTTAACCCTTGCAGAGCACTGTTGCCTCTGTTACTGCACCGGTCAGGTATGATTGGCTCTTGTCCATCAGCTCTTGCAGTGCACAGTGTCTCCGTTACCGCACCAGTCGGGTGCTATTGGCTCTAGTCTATCAGCTCTTGCAGTATACCAATGTATACTGGCCTGTGTGGGCATATGTACTTGATTGATATTTCCCTGTGATTCACTATAACCCTTAAGTGTGTATTCGCATTGTGTCTTTTAATAAAACTGTGTTTTATTCTAACCTCCTGTGTCTGAGTGTCGTACAAACCGTTACACACTCCTGGTCATTCATCTTCTGTCCTTCTACTGGGTGTCTCTGTGGGAGCTGCTTCTCTCTGTCCTCTGATACAAATACTTTTAAATACTTGTAGTGGTATGTAGTTATGGGTGAATAAGGTTGCAACACTGTAGAATAACCACATGGAACATAACTCACCCAGTGTTTGAAGTGTGGCAGTTCTGAGGCTGCTCCCAACAGTCTTGGCAAAGAATTCAGATGACATGTATACACAGGATGGGAGAAATCTATGGATCCACCAAGTATTTAGCAAGTCAGTTCAGTCATAAAAACAATAATTTATTAATCAAAGTTAAAAACAAGGTAGAAGAATATGCTTTGACTAATAAATGTATGTTTTATGACTTTCAGTTGACTTTCTAAATATTTGGTAAATCTGTAGAGTATCTCCTTTGAATTGGTAGAAATATAAAAAAAATAATATTTTTCTTCCTTTAGCTACATCTTCTGGAAATGTTTGTGCATATCAGCAGAAAGGCACATGCCTCTCCACATGATGTAGTGGGATGTCTTATTTCCACAATGGAATGCCTTTTTTTTTTAATTCTGAAATTGTTAGGACTATTTTAGTGCAGGTAGGCATCTTCAGAAGAGAAAAATAGGTGAAGATTAGTACTCTTGGCATCTCCTACTTTATGTCATCCAACACCAGTGTGGGACCATATATTTCAAGCTTGCAATAGGTTCTGAATACATTAGGAAATGTCATGGTTTTTAAACATCTTATTACCTTTGATGTGGAATAAAAAAAAAAAAAAAAAAAAAAAAAAATATATATATATATATATATATATATATATATATATATATATATATATATATATATATATAGTATAATCCAATAGAGAGGCACTCTCAAAAAATATAGATAAATGCCTGGGTGCTGAAACAACGATGTGTAGTCAAAAGATGTAAATCAGCACACTCAGGACTGCTCTTTTGTGCTAATTGTTCTTTATTTGATGATCATCAAATAAAGAACAATTAGCACAAAAGAGCAGTCCTGAGTGTGCTGATTTACATCTTTTGACTATATATATATATATATATATATATATATATATATATATATATAACAAACAAAATAAGTATCTTGTAATACCTTTTTTATTGTATGTATGTGTGTATGTATATATATATATGCATATGTATATATATGTATATATGTATGTATGTATGTGTGTATATATGTGTATGTGTATGTATGTGTATGTGTGTATATGTGTATGTATATGTATGTGTATGTATATGTATATATATTTGTATGTGTGTGTGTATGTATATGTATGTGTGTGTGTATGTATATGTATGTGTGTGTATATGTATATATATTTGTATGTGTGTGTGTGTGTGTGTGTTTGTATGCATGTGTATGTGTTTGTATATGTGTGTGTATATGTATGTGTGTGTATGTATATATGTATATATATGTGTGTATATATGTATATGTATGTATATGGGTGTATGTTTGTATGTGTGTGTGTATGTATGTACACATATGGGCGCATATTGTATATAGGCCTGCATGCACATGCTGGATTGTTGGATGGCAATTCTAGCACTCCTAACATGTGCAAACTTTTTTAATTCTCACCACTCCATTATCATCTCCTGCATTTTTTTTCCTCTCCCCCCACTCCAATCCTTACAAATGGTATTTACGACCTTCTACAAGTAGAGTGTAGATGCTCTGACCTTATCTGCTGCTATGTTTTCTTAAACCTACACACAGCCAGACTTTGAATTTTATGTATCACTGTGAATTCTGTGTCCTTTTAGTCAGAAATGCTTTAGACTTGAGAAAGGGAGGTTCTCCCGAAAGCTTGTCAATCCAAAATTCTGTTAGTCCAATAAAAAAGGTATTACAAGATACTTATTTTGTTTGTTATTTTACATCTGCATCACTGGACTAATACGGCTACAATCTCTACTCTACTACTACTGTTTTTTTTCCTGTACAGCCCATTTCTGTAAATATTTGTGCACACTACCCTATGATTACGTAGGCAAGTGATCCCTCGTTTGAAGCACTGGATTATCTTCTTTTCTTGCAGGGATGGAAGAAAAATACTGTTATTTCTTGTGTGACTCTTGGCAGAAAAAAACAATTTGCCTCTGTTTCTGAAAAAAATTCCCCGCACGTAGAAACCCCTTTAAAATGACTGCCTTGTTGCCCATTTCCCATGGGTTCCCAGCGATGGTTAGACTGAGTTTGTGTAGTTCTGACTATACCATTGCAGTGAGACAAGGCTGGGACTGTGGTGTTAAATATCTGTTTATATGGCTACCAGTGCAGTTGGACAAGGCTGGGGATCAGTATGGGGGGTTCTATAGCTACCCAGGACAAGGCTGGAGGTCAGAAAAGCAGTGGCAGGCAACATGAGGCCCTCCAGTCTGGAAACAGCTGGACAGCCTCAAGTTCCCCAATCTACTTACCAGCTGGTTAGTGATGGCTGGGGTTAGACTCAATATGTCTGGTTCTAACTATAAACATTCAATGGGACTAGGCTTGGACTATGGAGTTAATATCTGTTTCTATGGGTACCTGTGCAGTGGGACAAGACTGGTGGTCAACATGTGTCTTTCTATTGCTTGTCTATTCTGCCCATTCCTAATGCCTTGTCTACCTTTTCTTTATATCTGTGGTTGTTACAGCAATTTCTTTACAGGTAGATGAGTAAATCAAGAAGTTTTACGCTTCTGACAGCCCTGTGGTATAACAACTCATAATAATGAGGTGTCATTTTATTACATTTTAAGGGGTATATTTTATTTTTCTTTATTGCCATGTTATAGGCATGCTGGTACAGAGCAGGTAGAAAAGTAAGCAACTCTTTATCTGATTCAGTGGTTTGTCTTCTTTCCAAAATGTTATAGCTATTCTTAATATCTATAGTTGTTACAGCCATTGTAACATGAGTGGGTTGTATTTAAAAAACAACAGATTTTTGCACTGAGTACAGTAGGAATTTCCAAAGATTTAAAAGATTACATTACCTTTTGAAGGGGAAGAAATGTAAAAAAACAAAAAAAAAAAAAACATACTTTCCTAATGCCACCTTCTGGAAACGTTTGTTCACACTGTGCTATGTATAGGTACATTGTCCCTGAAGTAGGTGGTCTTCTTCCCATAATGATATATCTTGTCTACCTTTTCTTCTTCTCTCTACTTGTTACAAAAATGTAAATAATTGTGTCAAGAAAACTGATAGACTGAGGTCCTTGAAGTTTGGTGGTCCCACAACCTCCTACAGTATGTCAGTTCATACCAATGTAGTACCATTTTACACAGGAGGCCTCTAGCTACCTAACCGAATATGGTATTAGGTATTTTGGTATATAAGAAAAGCGCAGGGCCAGCCCTTACATGGGTCCCAGGCAGCACTTTGAACCCCAAGGCATGTTTATTTTGTGCGCCACCTGCACCAGCCGCCAGGTCTGTCAGTGTTACAGTGTGTCCCATCTGTGTCACTGTCACTGGCCAGTCGGCGGCCCTATGCTCATTGTATACATTTTACCCCTCCTCCCCACACAGTGATGACATGGAGCTGGTAGGAGGGGTACAAGGAGGTGGTCCCCCAGCCCCTGCACCGGACTGTGATGGAGAGCAGACCTTGGTGCTGGGGCCGAGCAGCCTGGTGATGGAGCGACCAGTATGGCCAAGGCTACCTGCAGCAGCAATGAGGGGATCACGGTGGGGGGAACGGGGAGCTGTCCTTGGACATGCTTGCCATCTAACAGGGTGTCGGTGGAAGAAAAGCAAAAGGAAGGTAACGTATTGTAATAGGCACAGAGATTACGGAGGGCAGAGATGCATGGAAAGTCACTGAGCAGCTGCATGGGAAGTGAGGAAGTCTGTAAGGCATAAGGATCTATAACATGGCATAGAACAAGGGTATTCCATTTCTGGCCACCAGCTACTGGGATAACAACCTAAAGGCTGTAATCCCCAATAGCTGGGTGTCGGGTAGTTAAATACCCCTTGTATAATTGGTACAAGTATGCGCGCACGGAGAGGGCAGAAATAACTATACAAGCATGGGACAGTTCTAAAATATCACATAATGGATGTGGGCGTGTTTTGGTGGGCGTGATTTGGGGGGCAGCATTTCATCCTTGGACCCAGGCAGCACAATGTCTTGGGCCGGCACTGGAAAAGGGTGATAATTTTATTTGTTTGTTTGATTGTTTTTGTTTGATTATTTATTTCTTTATTTTGCTATAGCACCATAGTCTGGACATTTCACAGCAAATCAGCGGTGGGGTAGAAATGCGAATGGCCAAACCAAGAAAATAGAATTCTGTGTAGTCTTTAAATGATTTATTTCTTACATTGTGTCTAAAAAGCAGAATGGAGCATAAACAGTTATAAAAAGAACATTTTACATTTTTTTCAATTACTAACCTTTATAGGAATACATACACATAAAAATGTGAATTTTGGTGTTGAGTTATTCCTAAATGTAAAACTATAAGCATTTGTTAGTGGAAAATAGAAAATATACACTCCAGGATAGTTGTTTATTTTCCTTTTTTGTGGGATTTCAATAAGAAAAATGTATTATTTCCATTCTAGATAAAACATGTATTCACAATACAATGGTGTCTTATGAAATGAGGTGCACGTTCTTAGCAGTGAAGTGGTTGAAAGGGGTTTTAACCTTCTGATTGCAGAGGGGTACGCAACGCATTGCTCTGCAATGTGTTGCGTATTCATCTGGCACTCAAAGGGTTAACCTCTTTAATGCTGGAGAGGCCTCCAATGCATTGCAAATTAATGTGTTGACCCCCATTTAAATAAATGGGAATTTCAGTATTTTTTATTACCCCATTATGGTGCAAATGGTTTGCTCCAGAATTGTTCCAGTTCTTTGGGCCATATGTTTAAAGAAGTAACGAAATAGCTTTTGTCATTTGTAACGACTTTTCAAAGTACAGTGTCGTTGGTATCATTAATATTTTCAGAGAGTGTCGGTTGTGATCAGAAATATGTTGTTTTTCCTGACTGAAATTGTTGTATGTAACGACAAAAAAAGTCTTAACTAACGACAAAAATGTCTTAAAAAATGTCTTAACTAACAATAAATATGTCTTTAAAAATGTCTTTACTAACAACAAAAATGCCTTAACTAAAGACAAAAAATTCTCATTCCCTCCACTTTTTTCTTAACGTACAAATTTTGTGTTTTGCAAGACATTTTTTTGTAGTTAGTTACGACAACTTTTCTTTTCCTCTATACGACACTTGCCACTCCCCTTTGCCCATCAATTCTGGAGTTGTGTTGTACACAACGGACATTACTAGTTTTTTGTCGTACACTCTATAGAAAATATGTTGTTCATGAATTCAATGACTTATTTTTGTCTTTCATATCACATTTTTTGTCGTTCTCCCTTTGAACATACAGCTGTAACGGTTTTTTAGGACTCTCAGACCAGTAAGTGAAAATAAAACACACTTTATTTAAAGTGAATAATGCACAAGTTCGCCCTCTAGAGGTGGTAGGTAATACACAGATCAAGTAAACTGAGATATTACAATAGTAATAGCACAATAGACATACATGCAAGACAGTATGCACTAGGATGATATGAACCCCCAAGGGGTTAATGTCTAGATAACAGTCCGTCTCAGAAGTGGAGGTTTGACACGCCCTGGATGTTAAAAGGCTGTGCTGGATAGACAAAGTTCATCAAGTGCTGAAGATCGAGCTGCCTTGCCAAGGTGTTTGGATATTAAGCAGAATAGGAATCAACTTAGCCCCCACGGGCGTAGTTACAGGAACTGCTTTGGTTTGTGCAAGTGCAAATAGCCCCGACGGGGCGTAACGGGAACCGGCCGGCAATGCAAGCGCTAACATCCTCCTCAAGCTTAATCGAATGCTGGAATACGAATGCAAGAGCCACTAGCCCCCTCGGGCGTAGTACCGGATAAGCCAACACTGAAGCCTTACTGCCAACACTCTGTGTCACGGATATCGCCGGTAACCAATACCGGAGAGCCTTAGGCGCCCAAACGACCCAAACAATGTGAACACTCTGCAATGGTGGACTAGAGTTGCCGACGGAGAGCGGCCAACTCAGCAGCAGTATCACGGGTAACGAGGCTCGTACTGGAGATAGAGAGAGTGAAATCGAGGCAGCACTGCAAGAGTTAAAAGGCACGTTTACTCGAGGCTTCAGCGCTACTGCAAGGCTCTGCACGGAGAGGAAGGCCCACAGATTCACACACAGCTCTGCACAGATAACGAGCCACAGCACTTAATCGAGGGAAACACTAGGCAAGGCAGTCACACTGAAGCAGGCAACAAAGACTGACAATGTCGCGGCGGGCGACAACTGGAACGCAGGTCACTGGAACAAGCTGGAAGTCGATCTTCGGAGCAGGAAGTCAGCCGGGCCGGGTCGGAGCACGTAGGAGGCAGTCATACAAGCCGGGTCATACACAAGCAGGAACGTCAGTCTAGCCGGGTCAGGATCCAAGGGTGGTACGCAGACGAGCTGGGTCATACACAAGCAGGAACACTGGAGAATGCTCAGGAGAAGCCGAATCGGTACACAGGAACTCAGAATACAGGAACACAGCAACAGCACTACTGGCTCAGGAACACCACGAAAGGGCATCTGACAGATGTGATAGCCAGGTATAAAAAGGTCATCAGGAGGCGGGTCAAACCCAGTCAGCAAATCAGTGACAGCCACAACTGAGAGTGACAGGAATCACAGGCACTGTGATAACGGCCCTTAGTTAATCAACACCACTATGTTTTGATACTGGTTCACCTGTTCAACCTTTTTGCATGAACGGGACTATGGTGCAAACTAATAGACAGAGGAGCAACTTCAATCCAGTCACTATAATTTTGATAAATTAAAACAACAACCAAACATGCAATTCTACAAAAAAACACAGATTTTGGATCCCACTAACAAAATCTAGAAGAGAGAATTCCTCAACAAAATTTTGAATAGTCCAATAAGCTTATGAATACTATATTTCAAATGACAACAATAAAGAATTATGTCAATAGAGAAAGAGGGGCTGTTGTACCAAATGGGGTTACAGATTATATTATGTGCCCATAGGGAGACTGGCAATAGCATGCACCAAGCCAGTGCATCTTTATGTTATGTGATTAATATATATATTTGCATTATACTTACAGTGCAGATTATCTTGGGACATTTATATATCTTATACCCCACCATGGAGCAGACATAAAGATTTAGCACTAAGGATCTTATGCAGATAGCAAAAGATGAGCTCTTTTGGACTATACCAAATGCATCATATGTTAACTAAAATTTCCTAAATTCTCAATGATTTAAAAGAAGCTTTTAATCCCCTTGAATGAAAGCGAGGTCTACAACACATTGCTTTACAATGCGATGGAGTCCACTCTGGCATCGAAAGGGATATAAGCCTAATTTAAATCAATGGGACTTTTTACCCCCCCCCCCCATTGGCTAGTTGGTTACAGGCTAAATTGTTCATCTTTTGTTCTCTGCATAATGCTGTTAGTTCTTCTATACTCAGTTGATATACAGCTGTACCAGTAATCAACAAAAACAGAACAAAATACCTAATACGCTAACATTTCTCCTATTTAGAAATTATAAATAGACTTGTGCACGACAAAAATTTTTGGTAGAATTCGATTTCAGACTAATTTTTTTTTGTTTATTCGGAGGATCCGAATTTCGGACTGGACCTGTTCAACTCGAACGAAATTCGTCAACAGTCCAAATTATTTGCCCGAATTTAAAAAAAAAATTTAAATATTCAATAAAAATTAAAATTAAACAAATAAAAATAAAAAAAATACATTAAACTAAATTAATAATAATATTAAATCTCTAATGAGATAGGAAGGGGTATTTTATAAACCTCTACACACTTATATATTTATATGTCACATCAAATTAAAACCCTTTCTGCCCTTTAAAAAATGGTATATAATATGTGTTTGTGCAATAAATGAGAAAGATAGTAATTATGGTTGAACACACACATAGCAAAAATGACAAAATTGCTTGAGTCTTTATGTGGTTAATAACTGCACTTTGTTTAAACTGTAAAGCGCCTGTTTTACCAGATCTATTTTTAGTCGCATGTAGCAACATTGTAATGGTTTTAGGTGGGAAAGCACCGTCCGAATTTTTGAAATTTACACCGAAATTTCAGACTATGTCCATCTATGACAGAATGTTTGGGTCTGTGGATTTTTCAGGTAATTCAGATAAGCATAAACAGTAATTACAGTTTTCTTTCCAGTCTATAGGATATATGCTACTAATTTTCATATTGTTGGAGAATGTCTGAAGAGGTAAATCAGGTGTCTAAGAAGTAGTATTAAGAGGGTATGATCTAAAAATAAAAAGGGTTCATATGTATCAGATTAAATATTGTGCACTAATAGTCAACACTTGCATCAGTTGTTTTGTAAATAAACTTTCCAATCGGTCATAAAATGTTTTTTACCAAGAATGTGTAGGCAGAGATAAGAGACAATTTGGCACAACTGTTTATCAAATTCGCCATAAAAAAACTGTTGAAAACAAAAGCTGAAAAAGTCTTATATTTCCACCCTCCCCTTTTATTTTCACAGAGACCCTTATCTTCTTTTTGACAGGATGCCTCATTTACATGCATTGTGCTTATCACTCATTAGATGATTGTAAAGCAAAGATTTTTCAGGTGATCATTTGTAAATTTTTCGTACAGGCCTCATGCACCAAAGAACAGTTGCAAGTACTAATGAAATCTAGGTTTGTTTGATTGTGCTCCTGATTTTATTTTACTAATAATGTTTGAATGTTGGGGTGCCGAAAAAGGAAAACCACACATACAAAATCAAACAACAAAACATAATAACACATAGACAACCCAATAGAGGATAACAGAAGGAAAAAGTATGGTAAGCTTGTGTTTGGCTTTACAGAACCTTAAATCATCAAGTTTAAAAACTATGCATGAGAGGACATTTTGAAATCCTTCTAGTGGGATTGGCCTGTTAAGATACCATGAGAAGATGAATTTAGGATGTACTAACTTTCATCCTTAAATATGAGACACTGAAGTACAGGAACTAAGAAAAAGTGATGCAGTTCTAAAGCATACCAACTACACTATATGGAACAAATAATAATTCTCAAAGTTCCCACTTTAAAAGGGGGCTTTAACCCATTCAATGTTTTTCAGCATTAAAACGTTTAAAAGGCAAATTTTAATCATAGGAAACTTTTATTTATTCCCTATGGTGCAGCTGGTTTGTTCCAGATTCACTTCACTTTGACAAGTACATGAGCTTCACTGAGGATGCTGTACCAAGAATAATATGAGCAAATCTGAGGAAGCCAACTGCACAATAAGGAACAAATATATGAAACCCATGGTCTGAGTAGGTATGTTATAGTGTAGTACCATGAGATTACCTTGCCATCTGGGTGAAGATCGTGTCTTCACACAGAACAAAAGTTTGGTGTTAAACCATGACTCCATCAGGTCCATTTCTAGTTATCTGAAATCACTGAGAATATCTCTTGGTTCAACTCCCACTAGATGGGGATACATCCTTGTTTTCCCTATGACAAACTGCCTCCCAAGATTTCCCTCATGGGATGTAAATGGTTGATATGGTTGGAATGTGTTCTTCTGCCCATTGAAAGATTTTCTCAACCTGTAGCCAAGCCATCTTCATATGTAACTGTAGGGGAGGGATTGGGCTAAAGTGATCATCAGTCAGAGTGTTTTAATATAAGGACAGAAGCTGAACTGCTCCACACTAAAACAAAAATTACAATTTTTGCAAGGGATGAAAACATATTTAGGATAACTAAAATAATAGGCTTGGGCAAGCAATACATATAACTTATCTAGTTTTCAAGAAAGCATTTGACACCATCCCAGTAAGGATTCCTGTTTCATGCTCCCTGTTCCCTCTCCTTACCTGCTACTTCTCCCTTCTCTCTCATTGGGTGACTATCCTTTATCTACTAGCCAGCCTTATTATCATACCCGGGAACTTTCAAGATGAGCTGATCCTGAGATCTTTGAAATATTAACCCTTAAAGCTTCCCATAATGTAGATTTTATGCGATATGTGCCTGCTTGCTCTAACACAGAGGTGCCCCGGTCAGTGTGCGAGGGACCTTTAACATTGCTACAGTTTGGATAACTCACTGCCTGAACACAAACAAGACAAGCAGGACATCTCCCACTGTCTTTCTGGTACTAATGGCACCAGTTTAGAGGCTAAGGAAACATTTAATTGGGGAAATTCATATAGTAGGTGACACAGAGCTCTCTCACCCTGAGAATTTGGCCCTTCACCCTGAGACCCTGAGATTTGGGTCAAAACCCTGAGTCTCAGGGTCAAACCCTGAGAGTTCCCAGGTATGCCTATTATCATTGCTTGAAAACTTGTGCTAGTTCTGCTGTGGTTGAAGGTTCCTATATTATTTGCTTGCTTGTTGTTGACTTGGCCTGTTTTTTTACCCTGCTTCTGCCTTCCGATTCTGACTCCCGACACTCCTGGTGATCTTGGCTTCCTCCTAACCATTCATTGCACTACCTCCGCTATCCCTGTTTGCTCCCAGTAAGTGGCTTGTTCTCCATTGCATTCCCTGGTCCTTCTACTGCAGGCTCCGTGCCTTCTATATACAGTTATAGTGAAGTCTCATTGTGTTGTGGGTTTCTTACCTTAGTGCCTTTATTTATTTGTACCTGCTATCTTTTCATAGCCTGTGTCTCTGTAAGTAGGCATCCTCCCCGTTTACCTCGGCAGAGCTACTATCCAGATCTTCCCTTCCTCTCTGAGCCCCAATACACTCCAATATCATCCGCATATCTCTTGTATCGGTAGGCCACGGCTTTGCCGCTGGGATCCAGGAGTGGCCTCTCTGTTGAGTTATACTGAACATAAGATAAGACCAAGGACCAAATACATTTTAACAGTAGGAAAAATAGGCAGACTAGGAGGGCAGAGTTGTTCTTATTTGCTGTGAAATTCTATGTTTCTAGTTTGTTCCCTGTCCCTCCTTGTTGGTTATAGAAGTGACTGCATTTATGTTATTAGACTGAAGTTAAATCAGAATGTCCATAATTCTAATACATTTATCCGTCAGTATAATATATATAGATATATATATCCATGCATAAAATGTGATTGGGCATAGAGGTACTGAATCAGACATGAACACAAACAAAAATATGATTTTGCTTGCTTTGGTAGTGTGTGCGTGTTTGTGTATATATATATATATATATATATATATATATATATATGTATATATATATATATATATATATATATATATATATATATATGTATATGTATATATATATATATATATATATATATATATGTATATATATATATATATATATATGTATATGTATATATATATATATATATATATATATATATATATATATATATATATTGGTCTTAAGATGATACTAAACGCTCAAGAAGCTCTGGTAGGGACCTTTATCAAGAATAACTACAGGACCGAGATGACAAATTGAAATAAAACTGGTTGTTCCATTGTACTTGTATATGTCCTATGAGTGGCAACCTTCAGTGAGCAGAGATGACTAAGGTCTGAATTCGGAGCAGCCCGCTCCATTACCAGCCACGGAGTGGACAGTCTCTACTGTGCATGACTGCACCACGGCCGTTGCTGGGTGGCACTGTGGCCCGTGTACATGGGCTCTTCAACTAGCTGAATGATAAAGTATCCCCCTCCCACCCATTTTACCTAATGTAAGCCACCTCCCCTCAGATGTGAAATCTGGTCCTGGGACCAGACAGCTGACAGCAAGGGAGAATCGTCTTACTGTGAGCATAAGGAAAACCCTGCCCCCCCCCTTGACAGGTTTCTCAGGTTATGCCTTATGCTCACTGAAGATTGTCCCTCTCTGCCATCCATCAGGAGAGTCTTGCTGCTCTGAGGTGAGGAGTGTTCAGTAAAAGGGATGGAGGGTGATACTTTATCATTCAATTACTCTTGAACTACAACATGACAGTATTGCAATAACACTCTCCATGGCCCAAATACTATGATAATTAATTGGAGCTGCTTTTATTGTGAAACATTACTATCCCTTTAATAGGAAGAAAACTAAAAGTGTAAGCATCAGATGTATAAGCTCTGCCCATCTGTTCTGTGGTTTGTCCAGACATTAACCATAATAGAGTCTAGGAAACTCATTTGGTTCTGTCCTTCTTAAAAATAAAAGTGCATCACAACTTGTTAGCGTAATAAATATATTGAATTATGTTAACCCTTTACAGTCATACTATAACACATGCATGCATAATTTCTACACACTTGGAATTTACTCGTTGTGTCAACTGGAACAGAAAGAACCACAATGTCTGTCACAGTTTTGACCGTTCACTCCATATGACTGTGGGAATGTGAGTACTATCATGTATAGCTAATCCTTAAGGGCATAGTCATACTTCATATGTAAAAAAATATATATTGTAGTATTTATCCCCCTAAGAAAAAACAAGAGTACTCCGAATGCTGAAAGGTATTTTATTTATTTATTTACTAGTGTAAAAGCCTGTGTACACAGGTCAAGGTCCGGGTGATGTTAACCATTTGAGTGCCAGAGGGGTACGCAATGCACTCAAAGGGTTAAGAGGTCAGTCCTGCTCTGCGTAATGCCACCGCATCACCGGCGGCTCACACAATGCAGTCATGCGCTGTAGAGACTGCCCGAACCGTTTGGGCAGTCTCTACTGCACATGACTGCATCGGCCAAACATTCTAGCATTTTATTATATAGGATTGCAGCTCTTGAATTTTTGAAGAATGTGTAGGCAGAGATAAGAGGCAATTTGTCATGGCTGTTTATCACATATGCTATAAAAAAAACTGTTGAAAACAAAAGCTGAAATTGTCTTATATTATCCCCTCCCCATTTATTTTCACAGAGACCCTTATCTCCTTCTTTACAACATGCCTTGTGCTTATCAATCATTAGATCAGATGATCATTTTTTTAGTACAAATGAGCAATTTATTAAGGGTCAATGTTGTAGCCTTCCCCGGGATCTTTCTTAAAGGGATAGTAATACTTTGTTTTAACTTTATTTTATTTTGACATGAAGAATGATATGTCTTATCTCTCAAACCTTTATGGTTTATGAGATATTCAGAAGCAAAGTTTCCCCCTCCCGCCCATTTTACCTAGTGTAAGCCATCTCTTCTCAGGTGTGGAATCTAGTTGTAAGACCAGACAGATAACAGCAGGGGACAATTTTATTTCTATTAGAACAATGAAAGCCCTGCCCCCTTGACAAGCTTTTCAGGTTTTTCCCTTATCTTAATTGAAGATTGTCCCTCTCTGCAGTCTACCTGGGCACCTCCCTTCTGCTGTGGCTGAACAGTGTGACAGCAGTAAAAGGGACGGGAGGGGGACACTTTGTCATTGAATTACTCTGGAACTACAACTCTGACAGAATTGAAATAACACTCTCCAAAGTCCAAATACTATGATGATTAATTAGAGCTGCTTTTATTATGAAATATTACTATCCCTTTAAGACATCTTGAGTAATGGGTGATAAAGTTCAGTCTCCAAGGACTAACAACTGGTCAGGATTTAAGGGAATACCTGATTAAATGTAGGTGAGTTAATAAGTGATTTTTTCTTATTGATTGACCCTCCTGTGCTCAAGCAGAGACATCCTTAAATCCTGGACTATTGGTATCTCTTGAAGGACTGAAATTGAACACCACTGATGTATGCAAAGCAATGATAGAAATATTTAGTAAGAAGGAAGTTTGGGGATGATGTCCCCTTGGGGACTGCCGAGCCCCATTTTTCACTCCCATATGCCATTTCAGAGAAGAAACTTCCATATTCATATCACGCTGGACTTGCCCACAGATGGTCCAGTGCTGAAATGTCAGACAAATCTTCTCTCTTCATGTTAGAAGCAGCATTACATTTCAGACTTTTGTGGGCTTCATTAGTGAAGTTGAGCAAATTCTGGACTATAAGTTAATGAGGTTTTGCTTGGTTTACTTCTCCTTTAAACCTTTGAGTACCCAGGACACTGTATTACAATGCCTTGAATAGCTCCTCAGCAGTCAAAGGGTTAACCTCCTGAGGTCCAGAAAAGTGTGCGACTTGCTTTTGAATGCATTGCGCGCTACTCTGGTCATCAAGGAGTTAAGAGGAATGGCAGTGGAGGAAACAGCTTGACTTGTTATATACTATTATTCTACAAACTGTTACTTTTTTTCAAGCTGCGTTACTGCCTTGAATTAAATATTTGCTACCTGATTTAATTATGTTTTTCCCTCAAGTTAAACCTCTTTACCCTGAGCACCTCCTCCTGCTTGATCTATCAGACATTTATATCCCCTGTTAATAGAAAAAACAATAATTACCTCAGGGTAGCAAAATGGGAAGTTATGATACCATAGCACATTGACATTTTAAGTTCCTATTCACTGCCAAAGGGAGTCTGACTCCTATGGCCTTATGGATTTTTTTGAAGGGAGTGTTTTAAATTCCAATCTATATGACACGGTTGAATTACAAAAGATACTGATTTAGATAATTCCATCAGTTATTTATCATTTTAGTTATATTTACTGGGAATAGCTATTTTAACCCTTTGAATGCCATAAAGGTATGCAATGTATGGGGTTAATATTATCTAGCTTCAGGAAGCACATGACCCATCAATCAAATGGGCCATGTAGAAACGATGGGACTGTGACGTATATGGACTGGACTGGAAAAACCAAGCAGCAGGTTCAGCCAGGAGTAAAGATATCCTAAATTCTTTACAAGCATTAGTTCTTAGTCAGTTAGTAGAAGAGCTGACTAACAAGGAAGCCACACTAGACTGGTATCAGATGTAGCTGTAGGAGAGTGTTTGGGCTCCAGTGATCATCAATCTATGTGGTTTAATATAAAGACAGAGGTTGAGTTGCACCACACAAAAACAAAGATTCTAGACTTTAGAAAGGCAGATTTTTCTAAAATGGAAACATTTTTATGTCATTCTTTAACAACTTGGAGATCTTTAGATGGAGCCCAGGAGAAATGGGATTATCTAAAATGTGTTTTACTAAACGCAACAGATCATTGCATTAGACATGTCAGCAAGGGTAAAAGAAAAATGCGTGGTACTCAGCAGAAGTGGCAAATATAGTAAAGGAGAAAAAAGAAGCATTTAAGAAGGAAGATAGGTATCGGTAGAAGACTAGGCTGAAGGAGGCCAAATGCATTACTAGATGTGCCAAAGTACAGACAGAGGAAAAAATTGCCCAGTCAATAAGGAAGGGTGATAAAACATTTTTTAGATATATACTAGCAATATGTGACGGCGTTGCCCGTCATTGTAGTAGGGTATGTGTTATATAGCATTTTTTGTTTGAAATGTTGTAGGTGGCATGTTGAAGGTGTTTTGTAAGAATTTTTTTTGTTTGTTTGTATTGTACATTTCATTTAGTTGTATTGACTGATGATGTTTTTTTGTGTACTGTGTGAAGCCGAAAGAATCATATTGCACACATACATAGACACACACAGATACAGTGACATATACAGACATTGATCATACATACACACGTACATACATGAGTACAAACACACACATACAGATATTATTACGGTCCTGTAAGTGCCAGAGGGGTAGGCAAGGCATTGCTCATTGTGTTCCTTAATCCTCTGGCACTGAAAGGGTTAACCAGCTGTCCCAGTATGTAGCGAGAGTCATGGAGTCCACAGTCCCTGAAGTGGACTCTGTACATGCACACTCAGAGGCTGCCAGACAACCGCCGGCCCGGCTCCCTGGCCAGGAAGACACCTCCTGCCTCAGGACTTGGCCAAGAGCGTTACTAGGGTCGCAGCCCGGGCACCGAGAGCGGGAACTGAGGAGGGATGGTGTGTGTGGTTGGAGAAGGGATGGTGTGTGTTGTTGGAGCAGCTATGGTGCGGCATGTATATTTTTTGTGCCAGGGTACTTACACAATGCAGGTGTGTGACAGCGGGCAGAGAGCGGCGGTGAAGAAGCTTGTGTGTAAGAGTGTGTACTACAGAGTGGCCCCGGCATGGTCTGTCTCCAGCCCCTCAGCCATGGGTAATAGCCGCATACAGCTGCTGCTTGTAGAGAGCTCCTTGAAGGGCCGCATGACCGGGCTGTTGCGGGGTGGAGTGTTGTGCTTCATGAAGGGGGAACATGAAGGATTTGGTACTGGGTCTGCCTGGAAGCAGCTGGGCTTCCTGCAGCAGAAGCACATTGTGCACCAGGAGCCAAAACCATTGTTGTGTTGAGGATACCAGAAATGAAGGTACACTGGAGCCGATCCCTCTCTTTCTTTGTTGGATCAGCTCATTGTGTGCCTCAGGTTGGTGGAGGGATCCCTGGGGACTCTGTGTGTGTGTGTGTGTGGCTTGTGTGTGTGTGTGTGTGGCCTGTGTGTGAGTCTGTGGTGTAGGAGCGAGCGGCAGCCATTTTGTTTTTTCAGTCACTTTGATAGTGGTGGGCGGGCTGGATAGTGGGGGCAGGCCAGCTCCCTGAATGAGTTAAATCACTCCTCCATTGAATCACCCAATGGGAACAGTAACTTCTTACTTAAGCTGAGGTAACATAGCAATATAACACACAGTGGCTCTTCAGTTGAGGCAGCGTAGCAATATGCTGAGGGATCAAATAGAAAGTGGTGTTTGAGGCTTGCCCTCTGTAACATACAGCAAAGCATCTCTCTCCCTTTAAGGAGAAAGGGCGGGAATCAGGAAGCAGGAAGTGGAGGAGTGACAGTTGAAAACAGACAGTGAGGTGACTGAAGAGATGAAAAGAGTTAACCCTTTGAGTGCCAGAGGGGTACACAACGCATTGCAAAGCAATGTGTTTCGTACCCCTCTGGCACTGAAAGCGTTAAATAAAAGAGTTGCTATTAAGTTTATCCCTGAGTTTGTATTTTATGGAAACATTACACCCTCGTACTGAAACAGAGTGTATGGAGGGTTACAGTTATCTGTGGGAGGTGACAGAGTGTATGGAGGGTTATAGTTATCTGTGGGAGGTGACACAGAGTGTATGGAGGGTTACAGTTATCTGTGGGAGGTGAAACAGTGTGCCTGTGGGGTCATGATCCTGAGTGACTGTGTGTGGACCAGGAGAAGTTATTGATATCCCTACTTCAGGAGCGAGTGGCAGCTATGTTTTTTTTTTGTCAGTTGGATAGTGGTGGGAGGGCTGGAGGGGGCAGGCCAACGCTCTGTATGATAAACACGCCCCCACTGAATCACCCAATGGGAGTAGTAATGTCCCCATTGAATCACCCAATGGGAGTTGTGTCTCCTAATGATACATAAATTATGTAATGAGGCATTCTGTTCAATGTGTGTTTGTTTTCTGAGGAGACATAAATTATGTTCTGTGTGTGAGGTACCATAAATTATGCAATGAGGCTTATTCTTTTATATATTTAGAAATGAAATGAGGAAAATGAAACAAGGAATAATTATACTGAAAACAAAAAATGGAAACTATGTAAATGAGAATAAAGGGCTAGCTGACTGTCTCAATGAATATTTCTGTTCAGTTTTTACAGAGGAAGATGAAGGGAAGGGACCTCTGTTAGAAAAAAGAAATGGCAAGACATGGGAAACATGCATGTTTACAGAGGAAGAAGTTCTACTTCAACTTTCTAAGGTAAATCAGATAAATCAATGGGACCAAATGGGTAAAACCTTTAAAGGGATAGTAATGTTTCATAATAAAAGCAGCTCTAATTAATCATCATAGTATTTGGACTTTGGAGAGTGTTATTTCAGTTCTGTCAGAGCTGTAGTTCAAGAGTAATTCAATAACAAAGTATCCCCCTCCTGCCCCTTTTACTGATGTAACACTGCTCACCTCAGATCAGAAGGGAGGTGCCCAGGTAGACTGCAGAGACGGACAATCTTCAATTAAGATAAGGGAAAAACCTGAAAAGCTCGTCAAGGGGGGCAGGGCTTTCATTGTTTTCATAGGAATAAGAGTGTCCCCTTCTGTTATCTGTCTGGTTTATAGACTGCATTCCACATCTGAGAAGAGACGGCTTACACTAGGTAAAAGGGGCGGGAGGGGAAACTTTGCTTGTGAATATCTCTCAAACCATAAAGGTTTGAGAGATAAGACTTATATCGTTCTTTATGTTTTTTTAATGCCTACAAAATAAAATAAAGTTAAAACGAAGTATTACTATTCCTTTAACAGAATTATTCAATCAGTCACTACTGACAGGAATAGTTCCAGAAGATTGGAAGTTAGCAAATATAGTACCGCTTCACAAAAAAGGTAACTACAGACCAGTAAGTCTTACATCAGTCATGGGAAAATTAATGAAGACTATGATAAAGGAAAGAATTTTTGAATATCTGAATTTAAATGGCTTGCACGATACCAAGAAAATGGGTTTACAGTAGGGAGATCTTGTCAAACTAACCTCACAGAATTTTTTGACTGGGTAACTAAAATAATAGACCAAGGGGGAGCAGTAGATATAGTTTATTTAGATTTCAGTAAAGCATTTGACACTATCCCTCATAGAGGACTCATAAATAAACTGCAGTGTTTGGGTCTGGATGTAAAAATAGTTTAATGGATAAGGCAATGGCTGAGTGACAGGAGACAGAGGGTGGTAGTCAATGTAGAGTATTTGGACGAAAGGAGTGTTACTAGTGGAGTACCTCAGGGATCTGTACTGAGGCCCATTCTTTTTAATATTTTTATTAGTGATATTGCAAAAGGACATCAAGGAAAAGTATGCCTTTTTGCAGATGATACCAAGATCTGCAATAGGGTAGACATTCCAGGGGGAATAAACCAAATGACAAATGATTTAGGTAAATTAGAAGAATGGACAAGAGTGTGGCAGATGCAGTTTAATGTTGATAAATGTAAAACAATGGACTTGGGACATAAAAATCCAAAGGAGAAATATACTATTATGGGTACTGTGTTGTTAGAGACAACAGAGGAAAGGGATTTGGGAGTAATTATTTCTAATGACTTAAAGGTAGCCAGGCAATGTAATAAAGTGGTGGAGAATGCAAGCAGGATACTGGGTTGTATAGCTAGGGGCATTAGTAGCAGAAAAGGGGAAGTGGTTATGCCACTCTACAGATCTGTAGTTAGACCTCACCTAGAGTACTGTGTGCAGTACTGGAGACCCCATCTCCAGAAGGACATAGATACTCTAGAACAGTGATTCTCAGCCAGGGTGCTGTGGCACTTTGGTGTGCCTTGGATATCAACTTAGGGTGCCCCATGTTTTCTATGAAGACTCACAAAAATGGACTTTTAAATAAAGATTTATAGAAATTGTTATGCACAATAGATTTAGTTTTGTTATTATGATTATAAAACCTAATACTAACTGTATATTTATGTATTGTACCGTTCTTATGCCCTTGATAAAATACATTAAATATGTTAGGGGTGCCCTGAATGTTGAAGATTATTTGTTAGGGGTGCCCCGAACAAAAAAAGATTGAGAACCACTGCTCTAGAGAAAATGCAAAGAATGGCTACTAAAGTGGAGACTGGTTTACAGGAAAAGAAATATCAGGATAGACTAAAGGATCTGAGCATGTATAGCTTGGAGGAGAGAAGAGAGAGAGGGGATATGATTGAAACATTCAAATACATGAAGGAATTCAACAAAGTGCAGGATGGAAGGATATTTCAAAGGAGTAAAAATGTTAGGACAAGAGGCCATAGTCTAAAACTAGAGGGATACAGTTTTAGATGTAATGTAAGAAAGTTTTACTTCACTGAGAGGGTAGTTGATAAGTGGAATAGCCTACCAGCAGAAGTGCTAGAAGTTAATACAGTGACAGAATTTAAGCATGCATGGGATAAGCATAAGGCTGTCCTTAACGTAAGAAAAGACCAAGGCCCAAAAAAGGTTTGAGGTTTTTACAGTAGGAAAATGGGCAGACTAGATGGGCCGAATGGTTCTTATGGGCTAGTTCTGCACTCTGTTCTTCATTACCTTCAGCTCTGTTTCCCTCTTTCTGGCCTCTTTCATTGCTAAATTTACTTTATTTTAGTCATTCTCCATTATGGGCCAGAGCTGCCTTTAAGAAATATTTACTTACATATCTTGATAAAGCAGAGGTCAACACTGCAAAACATGTTGAATGTGGTTCCTGTTACTTTTTTCCACAAGGGCACGGGTGGTCTGTTGGAGACATTGAGCAGAGATAGTGGTGAGTTCTCTGCAAGCCTTTTAAGCTGAACATGTGCATATGTATCTATCTATCTATCTATCTATATATATATATATATATATATATATATATATATATATATATACAGCCACTATAGAATGTGAGTGTACACATTTTTGGTAATATTTAATTGATGGTACCAGTGTGATAACACACTATTGGCACACCCTATTGTTTTATAGTTATGCACTCTGTTCTTCATTCCTTTCAGCTCTATTCCCCTTGTGATGACATCTTTCATTGCTAAAATGTACTTTATTTTAGTCATTCTCCATTATGGGACAGAGGCGCCTTTAAGAAATGGCTGCTTGAGGTGGCCATATTGGATTGGGCATCTGCAGCAATGTTAAGGTTTCTGCTGCACCAGGTGGATCCGGTGGGTAACAGGAGGCTTATGCATCTATTTTTTTACTTTTAGTAGAAGGGATGCCTTTCGGAGACCCTCTCCCACCACCAGGGTAGCTACTGAGTGTGACAGCTGGAGGGCCACCATGCAGTTACACAATTTTGGGAGAAAATTATGTTTTCCATGAGGATGTTTTTTTTCACAGGCCCCAGGCAAAAGGGAGAGGAATTCTTATTCCTCTTTTCTTCCTTTCTTCTGCAACATGCAGTCCACAAGGCCAGATTCTCCCTCCCAGTATGCTGTCTTAACCCTTTCAGGCAGATAAGTATTTCCAATTATATTCTGTCCTATATTCCTTTTTTGTGGTTCTTCTGACTTTGTGCACAAAGTACATATTGGCATGTCATAAACCACCAAGGCTTCAGGGGTCTCCCCATTATCCATCTGCTCCTCATGTCAGACTATTTGTCTCAGGAATTCTACTGGTACTTATGTCCATCTTGGTCTGTGACCCCTACACAACATTTTCCAGGCCCCCCTACTCCTGAGCAAGAGTTTAAATAGGTTAGAGCATTCATTTCTTCTGTGAATAATTTTATTCCTGTATTCAAGGGATTATTGAGTCATGTAACCAGGATCATTGCATCTCCCCTAAATGACACTCATTTTGTGGGGGGAGTTTTTCCATGGAAACAGATTCCTCTCTTGAGGAGGGGGAAACTGTTGAGGGCAATTTTTCTCTGGGGACTAATTCAAGGAAAACCCTGGGTCATCTGCCAAGAGTCTTACCAGAGTAGTTTCGGAGACCCTGAAGGCCTCTGAGGTTTCTGACTCCAGTTCTCCCTTTGAATATATATTTAAGAAGCAATTTTCCCTCCTTATCATTCTTTGGACCAGGTAGTCCTGGAGGAATCAAAATTGCCTGATAAGAGACTTTTTATTCCCAGAGGATTTTCTCTCTTATATGCCTTTCCTCCTGATGCCCTATTACAGTGGGCTACCCCCCAACAGCAGACCCACCCATTTATCGCCTTTCTAATCTTACAGCATTTCCATTTGCAGAATAGAGGTAGTTACTGACTAAGCTTTGTGGCTTCTGGTGCCACTTTACATCCCACCTGCACAATTGTTTGGGTGACAAGGGCAATTCCGGTGCCTCTTTACTTCCCACCTTCGCAGTTACTTGGGTGTGAAGGGCATGTCCATGCATACATAGCTAAAGAAGATATTGTTATGGCTGTTTCGAACATCCTTGAGGCTAATGTTTATTTTACTTAAATGGTATTTGATTCTGCTTGGCTCAGTGGGAAGGCCTTAGTGCTCTTGATTACTGTGCATCACACCCTTGGGCAAAAAATTGGCCAGCAGACCAGTCTTACAAGAAGTTGCAGGTCTCTCTTCCTTTTGTGGGCAAGCAGTTATCTGGCTCAGAACTGGATAAGGTTATTAGCCAATATCAAGTAACTAGTTGCAAGAGTGCACTTTTGCCTCATGTTATCCCCAAGCATTTCTTTTTTGCATGATTTTTGTTACCCGTGCAGTATGGGAATATGCCAAGGGTGTGTATTCTTGCAGTGCCCTAGGTGCTCCCCCAAAAAAAACTTAAACAGGCTTGCACACCCAGAAGCCCCCAGCTGAAAAGTCTACCTCTGCATGCCTTGCAGGAGTATGGTCCATCCCAGGTAACCAGAAGTCAATTGCATCTCTTGGTGTGTTGAGCAAAAAATTTAAACCCTCACTGCTGGTAGATTTTTAATTTTAAAGTTATTATAGAGGAAACGTCATTTTTTGTTTCTAATAAAACTGTTAGCAGCAGTGCCAATTGTCATCCAAAAGACATATTTTTCATAATACACTTAATACACTCTATAGGAGAGTTCGAGTCATTGACTGCAGCTCTCCTAAGCGGACTACCTTTTGATCAGACTATAAATTTACTACATTTTTGAGCAGGCTCAAAAATAACAGTTTAATGTTATAAAAAAATAATATTGAGCTGTAATTTTTCTTTCAATCCCCACAGTGGCAATACCATTGCTTTACTGAGCAGGAAAATCTCACAAGACTTTTTTTTCATTAAATGGTTACTGCTTCCTTAAAGGGATAGTAATACCTAAAATGTAAAAAAAAATATGTTGTAGGGTTTATCCCCCTGAGTAAAACAAGGGCACTCCCACTGCTGAAAGATGTTTCATTCAAAAGTTATTAATTTTCAAAGTTGAATTTTTTAGGTGCAATATCACAGTGGCCTGAAATTTTACAGTGGCGCTGTTGCTACACCATCCTATGGAGATTTATGGTCCTGAGACCAGAGCTGTCCATAGGATCGTGTAGCAACAGCGCCACTGTACAATTTCAGGCCACTGTGATATTGCACCTAAAAAATTCAACTTTGAAAATTAATAACTTTTGAATGAAACACCTTTCAGCAGTGGGAGTACTCTTGTTTTACTCAGGGGGATAAACCCTACAACATATTTTTTTTTACTATCCCTTTAAAGTAGGTCAACTGCCATATAAATGAAGGTGTTTAAATAGCTTTCAAAATACTGTGCATGTTGTGTTAGACATTTTTGTTCAAAAATAATATATTATAAAGCTACTTAGAATTAAAATGTAGCCCCAAGACTCTGTGTAACTCCCCTTCCCTACTCCCCTCCCCTCCAACCTCTACTCACTATGTAACTAGTTTTATAGACTAAAATCTCCTCCCTCCAGTCTATTGAGTCTATTGCGTTCACTCACTTTCATATCAGAGCAGTTTCCACCTTTTTAAATCCCCAGAAGGCTGAAGTCACTTTAGTGGGAGAGACAGAGATCACGGATCTCCATCTCCATGCACTAAACCATAGCCACCACAGAAAGCGCAGCTGTCACTTTGCAACAAATAGATGATTTTGAAAGTGATTTTAAAAGCACGTTTGCTTTGGGCCATTTTTATTTAAAATAATAGCTTATGAGACATTTAGCTTTATCTGTCTATGTAATTTAGACAGCACCAGCTGGGGTGCCTTACTAATTAACGTTCCACACTGCTCCCCACCCCAACTGCCCCTCCCTGCCAGCTATTGCTAGCTAATGTGCATAAACTGACAACAAGCATATAAAACTAAATGTCTCATAAGCTATTGTTTGACATAAAAATGGCTACCGTGAATGTAGGTGATTTTGAAAGCTCTTTCTAAATCATCTCTCCATTACAAAATGTCAGTTCTACTTTGAGCATGAAACATAATTTTGGTGCAAAGCAGCACTGCAACTTGTCTATGCATATGTTAAGCCCATTTTGATTTCACCTTGGACCTGTAAATAAGTTAAGATACCGCTAGCCGTGGCTATGCATTGGATTTCTGTACATGTGTCAGCAATTTACTAATGGAACATAAGGAAAAATGTTCTAAAAGAGTACATTCTCTTGCATAATGGAGGGCCCTCATGCTCTCAGGTGCAAAATGACTACTTCACATTACAAAGGAGCCTGTGCAACACAATATATATTATTTCAAGAGATTAGATTTATATTAGTTTATGCTGGTGCATGTCAACCTATGTGTGTAGTTAGCATTTGGTGTCAAACTGCTTTCTCTAACTAATGGACTGTTGGAGAATGTTTTCTAACCAATGGATTCCTGAGAAAGGGTGGTGGGAATTGTGATCTAACACTGGAATACTTCAGGTTCTTTGGGGGAGATTTATAAACCTGGCATTTTGACAAATGTGGAGTAAAAGTGGCCTAAAAATTAAGGTAGGCATTTAAAAAGACAATTGTGCCAGATCTGAAAGCCTTAACACCACATAGTTGTGTTTTGGGAAAAGTGACTGTAGAGATGGTGAAAATTCTGGAAAGCAGATTTATAAAGAAATATAGCTAACTGCAACAATTTTGCAACAAAATTTTTTCCAGATTCTTATCTCCAGCTATAGTCTGTCCTTAACCATTTCAGGTGTTAACATCAATTTACTAACACCATATATTTAAAGATTCCCTTACTCATTTATAAATCTGACCTCACGTTATCACCATTTGCAATAATTGAACAACAATCCTTTAAGAAGCACCAAGAACATTTTTATAAATCTCCCTCTTTGTCACTGCTATGACTCATTTTTATAAAGTAATACCACTTACCTTTAGGTACCAATTCCATTCAAAATAAGACAAACAACTGACATACTAAGAGGAACTGGAACAATTCTGTGCCGTAGGTGACAAATCTAAATTTCAATTAACCCTTTGAGTCCCAGAGAGGTTATGTACCAATCTGACACTCAAAGGGTTAATTCAAATGGAGCTTTTAACCGCCTGAATTTTAAAGATGGTCTCCAATACACTGGGAAGAAATTTGTTGCAGGCCTGTCTAGCATCCGATGGGTTAACCCTTTGAGTGCCAGAGAGGTATCGGACACATTGCAATGAAATGCGCTGGATACTTCTGTGGCACTTAAAAGGGTTAAAAACCTAATTTGCATCAATGGGGCAAAAAGAGGGATTTTCCAGTTTTTCAGAAGCACCACCCTTGCATACTTTTCACTCTATCATATCAGAAAGACAACAATGAGAAGGGTTCAGTGTCAGTGACTGGGGGTAATAGTATAAGGCTAAGACAGGAAGCACTTCCATAGCAGGTCTTCACTGGCAGAATCTATACCCCTACATAACACAAAAATGTATGTTTTAAATAAAAACTAGGATTGTACAACATACAGATGATTTAAAAACATTTTAAAATCAGCAATGTTCTTTTAGGTGATAAATCAATTAATGTTTTAGCACTTTTAATCAATGGGTACCATAATATACTGATTCAAAAAAGATTTTGCCCCAGTTACCACATTGCTACATACTGAGGTTGAGGGAACAATCCTGGGACAAACCAACTATGCCCAGTGGGCTTCTTAACCCCTTGAGTGCTTCACAATGCTTCACAATACACTGGAGATCACTCCATCATTCAAAGTGGTTGAAAGTCATATTTTAATCAATGGCCATTTTTGGAATTCCTAGTTGTCTTCTATCGGGCAGTTGATTTGCTGCAGAATTATTCCAGTTCTTAGTACATCAGCCTCACTATAGCCTATAAATTTGCTGCCCAGTCAGCTACCATAGGGTTGGATTCCATAGCAGAAGATAAGTTAATACTTTTTTTTTTCTACAGAATTCCCCCATACACATCATTAAGAATCTTAAATGGAATCCAGCAGATAATTATGTAGTTACTAGGTTGCATAAAAACATTTACTACAAATTTGTTTTCCATCCCTCTGTGGATTTGGTAGGAGAATGGTGCTATTCTTTCCACTGCTCCCTCTTAAAAAAAAAAAAAAAATTAGACATACTTAGGAATGGCACGTATTTCTTCTATATGACAGGAAATTCCCATAGTGTCATAAATGAAACTTCATCTAGATTTATTGAGCAGCAGTAACCAGAAGGAAAACATATAGTATAATTACCCCATAATTAGCTAAAAGCATTTCATGGTATAATGGAAAAGAAAACGTCAGAACACAGATGAAGTACTTGAGAACAGTTTTAATAAATAGTGTGAACAAAAATTATGTTTTGGAGAGTATCCAATTTTCAATATGCAAAATTATGGCTAAAAATAAGATGTTTCTTTAAATGAACATAACAAAAATAATAATCATATGGATTGTTCCCTTACGTTTCTCAGTCTTTCAAAGTTTGTTATTGTTTAAAATAAAGAATTCTTCAACAAAATATGTAACTAAATTGTTTCTTTTGGGTGATGTGAAACCTGAATGCTGTCCATGAAAAAAAAGCAGTATTATGAAATAGCACCAATGGCAAATCAAAGTATCCTATATAATAACTCACTAAAACATGCGTAACGATGCAGTCATGCGCGGTAGAGACTGCCCGTGATGAGGCTGATACAGAGCGGGCCCTCTGAAGGAGCATCCTGCTCTGTATCAGCCGTGGAGCGGGCAGTCTCTACTGAGCATGACTGCACCGCGACCAGCTGGCACTGCATCAGCCGCAGCGTGGGCATTCTCTACTGAGCATGACTGCCCCGTGACCGGCTGGCAGTGGCACTGTGTCCCGTGTAATGGACTCTTCAACTAGTATATCATAAATCAGGAACAAATTTCATGGACAGAAAACATTTGGACATATGTATAAAGTCAAAGTCAAATGTGGAGCAATTCTGAGGCAAACCAACAGCACCACAGGAATGAATAAACAATTCAATTGAATAAATTTGGGAGAGATGTGTTAAAGGTCGATGTTGTATTAATGTGTGTGTGGTGATGCATGGTGAACACATCACATTGCCATATGCCCTAAGAATTAGGGATTCAAGGGGATGGGGGAAGAATCTCCTCATTATCATGGAGGGCTTCCAATGTGGAAGGGATGCCCTCCATTGCATATCACCAGCAGTTCAACAACGCTACATCTGAGAGAATTTTCTCTGCTTCCCCCACTGGGGAAACGGAGAGGATGTGTTCAGACTTCAGCACCATAAACCCTTTCAGTGCCATAGGTACTTGCTTTGTATAACTCTATGGCACTGAAAGGTGTAAAACTGTATTTCTATTTGAGACACAGTATGACCTAAATATTTCTGTCATTCATAATTCAGTTACAATGGAAGTTAAAAAATCTCCATAAAGGCTTAGATGCCTTAGGAATATTATTCATTATTTCATATGATTTTATATTAAAGAGTCATTTATTATATGGTTGGTAAGCAAATACACGACCTTACATGACATATTGTTTTTTCCTTAATATTTATTAATTCGTATATTTTGTGCATTTCATAAGTGGATGCCTACCCAAGATGAGCCGCTGGCATTCGCTCACCCAACCAGACACTTTCTTGCAAGGTGAGCAGATACGAGTGAATCCAGCAGCTCAGATTGGATAAGCATCTGTTGCCATCTGTTCACATCCACTCACCTCACCAAACAATGTCTGACAATGTGAGTGGATGTCAGTTGATGCCAGCTCAGAAAATGAACAAAATATTTGATTTATTAAACATTAAGAAAAACAGTTGTGAAGTCATATATTTGCTGGCCAACCATATGATAAATTACTCTTTAATACAAAATGTTATGAAATAATTAATACTATTACTATGGCATGTGAGCATAACTTCCATTGTAACTGAATTGATTATGAATTAAAAATATTTAGGTCATACTATGGTGCACTTGGTTGAGCACCAAATTGCACCACTTTTGACTTTAGAAATATGCCCCATCATGTGACAGATTTCCAGCACCAAAGTGCCTATTCTTTTTTTTTTTTAAGAAATATCCAGACATATCCAAATTATTTAGAGAGAATTCAGTTTTTTTTATTAGTACATCCAGTTTATGGTTCATACCATCATTTTTTTTTTTACTTATATGTATTTATATCATAGGGCTAGTGGCCATTTTACACTACCAGTAATAAGAAATACAACGGAACGCATCTTTGCTCAGTTTTAATATGGTGATGTCTATACAGGGAATATTTGTCTGCCCAGATCTCACTGTCTGTTGCTCTACTTTTCACCAAAGGGCCCATTGCTACTTTTTGTAAATAGAAGTATAATATTTTTTCTAATTACAATAAGTAAGGTGAAATTCAACCATTTATTTGTCCAATATATATAACAGTCCTTATTAGTATAATGAAAGGTACATATAACTGTGTTACATATTTCAGTCACCAATAACGGTTTAATTTCATGAGGTAATCAATATCTAAAATACTCAGAAGTAGTATCTTTAAAGGGCTACTAATGTTGTAAAATAAATGACCTGTCGAGTATTTGCCATAGTTTTTGTCCATGAGCAGGGTTATTACTATACTCCGCTTTGTAGTTCAAGAGAAAATAAGTTACAAAGAGTCCCCCTCCCACCTCTTCCACCTATGTAACACTGCTTGCCTCAGAGCTGCATGATCACCCAGATGGAGCACAGCCAGGGCCGGATTTGCCATAAGGCAGAGTAGGCATCTGCCTACAGGCGCACCCCACAGAGGGGCGCCTGTCACTGAAATCAATTTCTTTTTTTTAATATTTTTATTCACCGCACTCGCGCTGCGCACAGTGGCAGCAGTAACCAGCTGCACAGTAAGATCTGTGCCTTCTTCAGCACAGACCTGTATGCAGTTGGTCCCTCATCGGCTCTTTAATAATGCAGAGCGCTGGGAGATGACATTATCTCCCAGCAAGACCACGCAGGAGCAAAAGCATACAGTCTGTGCAGAAGGAGGCACAGACTTTTCCTACTGCTGGACCACCAGGGAGGTAGGAAACGGATACGGGGGGGTGGCAATGTGAAGATGATGGGGGCAGTGTGGAGATGATGGGGGCAATGTGAGTGTAAGTTGGAGCTGACGGGGGGCAATGGAGCTGATGGGGGAAGGTGGAGATGATGGGGACAATGTGGAGGCAAGTTGGAGCTGATGGGGGCAATGTGAGAGCAAGTTGGAGACGATGGGGGCAATGTGAGGGCAAGTTGGAGCTGATGGGGGCAATGTGAGAACAAGTTGGAGATGATGGGGGCAAGTTGGAGATGATGGGGGCAATGTGAGGGCAAGTTGGAGCTGATGGGGCAATGGAGATGATGGGGGGCAATGTGAGGACAATATGGAGCTGATGGGGGGGCAATATGGTTATGTGGGGGGTAATGTGGAGATCTGGAGAGTTGTGGAGGTGTCCAGTGGAGATGGCTAATGGGAGGGGGGGCACTTCAGATTTCTGTGCCTACAGGCTCCTGAGATGTAAATCCGGCCCTGAGCACAGCGAGGGACAATCTTCAGTGAGCATACGTTAAAACCTTCATCAAGAGGGGGAAAGGGTTTTCCTTATCTCACAGCAAGAAGGTTGTCCTTCGCTGCAAGCTGTCCGATCAAGCAACTGGATTCCACATCTGAAGTGAGGCAGCTTACAAGAGGTAAAAGGGGCAAGAGGGGGACACTTTATAACTTATTTACTCTTGAACTACCAAGTGAACAGTATTCTAATGATGCCACGCATGGACAAAATAACTATGGAGAATACTCGACAGGGCATTTATTTTACAACCTTACTATACATTTAATGATCCTGTAAAGAACAATTCCTTTTCTTTATTACTGGTGAAAATGCTCCTTTGCCTTTATGCAAAAGATGTATTAATATCCAGCACTGGGGAAGATCTTAATAAAGGGACGAGTGATAAGGTAGAGGCTTATGGGATGAAATACACAATGGGAGGAAAGACAGTAAAAAGATGTTGACTGGGATTTGCTACAAACCACATCTTACTGGGAAGCTTGAAGAAGTCCAACTTACTGCAAATGCAAAAGGCTTCTGTGTTAGGAAATGTGCACAACAGTTAAGGGAGGTAAGTGATCACAATATGGTATCTTTTGAAATTTGTTATGGCATCTTATACAAATAATTTGGTTTTACAAAAGAAACAACGACAGTCTTTGGTCAGACTGAGAGCCTCATACTATTTCCTTCAGAGCAGATGGGATGTTGATCCTGCGAGAAATTCAACTGCCTTTTGAAGTGAGGAAGCAATTTACTTGGGGGCATAATTGGAAATGGTTTCAATGGGATTTTTGTTAGCCTTGTTCAACAAGGGTGACATCACAAAGGTTGAACTTGATGGAAACATCTTTTTTCAAACTATGTTACCCAAAAAACAAGAATGTGTTGTAAGTCAGTTATTATAAAGACAAGGAATCTTGGTAGCTGACATTATTTGATTACAAAGTAAGAAAATGGCAATATAATTGTACCCTGGATCCTGAAGTTTTGTCTTTCAGGCATTATGACTGTTATACTAGCAAGGGAACAATAAAATACCTACCACTTGAAAGGTAATAAAATGGGACCTTTAAATCCACTCAGGGATTTCAAACCCCACCATCTTCATGGTAAAGATACAGGGGCAAATGTATGGTGTTTCCATGATAAATTGGACACTGGAATATCTGTTAAGTGCCTAACACCAATTTACTAAGCTACATAGGCCAAAAAAGCCTTCCTTTAATGCCGCCTGCACCAATGAGAAGGCAACTGGGCAGTCTGTGGGCATTCCGTAATTCAGCACCAAAAATCTATACCATGTATTAAGATGGTATATAGAGCAACTTTGCCACCATCACAGTGAAATTCCTTGTGCTTGCTACAGGGCAGGCATACCGCACTTGCTGGTATTAAAGCCTACATTTTGAAGAGGGTCTTTGCTGGTATACAGTGCAGCACTCATACACTGCAGTGCATAACTTTACGTGCAGCTACCGATGTTAGAGCCTCACACCACGTGGCTGCACTGGAAACTTTCATACTTTCACCCCAACAATCAAATTGGTGTTTAAATACCCATGCGATTACTGAGTTTTAGGGATATTGGCCAAAGGACCCCTATGATATAAATAAGCATGATAAGATGTGCAATTAACATTTGTATCAGTACTGGCTGTATAAGGGAGCAAAGATCTTCCCATTTAACACACTAAGTACCACAGCGATCTTCAACCTCAGTGGCAGCCAATGGATTATCCCAATGATGACCAGAGGTGTGTTCAACACGCTACTTGTAAAGTTCTGGGCCCAGTGGTACACAAGGATTTAAGGCTTCTTCCTTAGAAAGGACTGGCCTGCCTCCCCTTAGCCAGTAAAGATAAGACATTACACAGCTTATTGTGTGAGACATATAGATAAAAAACAAACATACTTTAACCATCTGTTTTTTTGTTTTTTTTTAAACAGTCCAACAATAAACTCAGCATTAACAAAATGCATACAAAAAAAATAATGATTTTCAACATTTAGCAATAAGACAAAAAAGGTTAATAGTTACAATGGTTTAAAAATAAAGTTTAGTGATTGTGCTTTTAAAACCAACAAAACAGTGCATTACAAAATAACAAGATCAAACCAAATTTCCTGAAGTGGCACTTTTTTCTTTTTAACTCTTTAATGAACAGGGGGCTTGTGCCACACAGTGCGAAGCAATGTGTTCCACATTACTCTGGTCTTTAAAGGGTTAAAGCTGGAGTAACGGAGCATCTAGCTACTAACAACAGAGATAACAGTTCCTCCCTTGGTGTCAATTACAAATGTTACAATTCTATTTTTTTTTTCTTCTTTTATTTTCCTACAAATGTTGTTGAATGGAAAAATAAATGATTTTTTTTTCTTGTAAGATTTCCTTTTAAGTAACCTAAGACCACCAGGTATTGACTGGCTTGACTTCCATATAATACAGGGGTAGGCAATTTGTGGCTCTGTGGCTGTTGTGGGAATATAACTCCCATCATCCCCAGCTGGCCAGTATTTGGCTACAGACGAGTAGAGTTGAACTTCGCCAGGTGTTGTTTAATAAGGACCAGCGGTCCTGGGGTGTGTGGTCCTTTAAGGACCAGATAGAAAAGTTTGATGTGCCGGCCCACGTGACTGATCACATGTGCCGGTACGCTGAACGGTAGACTGAAAGAGATCGCTCCGGTCTTAGAGTGATCAATTTCAGTCCCCGCTATTACTCACAGCACTCCTGCAGGAGCACTGTGAGTATAAAGTATGTGACGTGCCAGGTCACTGGTCTTTAAGTGCCAGATGTGATGGTCCTGGCACGTCAGTGGATGCGAAGGGGTTAAACCTTTGAGTGACAGAGGGGTACACAATGCTTTGTAATGTGTTGTGTACCCCTCTGACACTCAAATGTTTAACTATTACTCCAATCATCCTCAACCAATGGAAATTTGAGGATGAGAAAAGCTGTACTTCATCAACAGTATTTGAGCTACAAGTTACTCATCCGTGATACAATTAATAAGATGTAATACCAAACATACTTTAAAGATGGACATGGGCAAGACAAGTACCACAGGAACATATGAAAAAGTACATATTTACAATGCAATCACCTCTGTACTGCATTTAACTATGATTCAAAGGGCAATACTGCTGCAACAGTAATCTTCAGGTTTACAATGAAATATCCTCTGTTAAATGCATTTCCACTAAATGCAGCCTAAAGCACAGTAATGGAAACATAAGAAATGTGTGCATTGATTTTCAGTCTTTTAAGGGCCCTATGTTCAAATGTAACAAATCCTAAAATGACGTTATTAACATCAGAATTTTCGTTGTTTTTAAAATTATACATTTTTTTTAAAAGATAAAAACACATTTTAACAACTTAATGCCATAAATGACAGTATCAGAAAAATGGTTTTAAAAGTGTTCAAACTTAATGTCAAAATAAATGACATTATCAACTCCTCGAGGGCCAAACGGGTGTTCAATGCATTGCTTCATAATCTCTTGTGCACACCGCTGGCCCACAAGGAATTAACATCAGTTTCATTTTGATATTATTGCCAAAAGAAAAGTAAAGTTAAAAAAGTGAAAAAAAACAACCTCGAAACTCTAAATTATTTAAAGGGACAGTAATACTTCATATATTTAAGCTTTAATATTGAAGGTGTTAAATAAATAAACTAAAGCATCCATTTTTTTTTCTATAACTTATATAGTTTAAGAGTAATTGCTATGTAAAGTTTACCCGTCCCGCCCCTTTAAGCTACATCAGAGCTCTAGCTGTCAGAATTGGATTCTGGTCCGCACACCGGACGGCTCATCTGGAGAGCTGAAATAGCAGTGGGTACAAGGGAAGTCTTCATGACAACGGCCTAGTCGGTACAATGACTACTGCCTCAAACCTTGCCTACTTGTAGACCATTATCATAAATATTTTCTTTGTATGCAATGCTATTTCAGCTCTCCAGACGAGCCATCCGGTCTATGGACCAGAATCCAAGTCTAACAGCTAGACCTCTGACGTAGCTTAAAGGGGCGGGAGGGGTAAAATTTACATAGTGATTACTGTTAAACTATATAAGTTATAGAAAAAAGACATGAATACTTTAGTTTATTTATTTACCACCTTCAATATTAAAGGGATAGTAATGTTTAATAATAAAAACAGCTCTGATTAATCATCTTAGTATTTGGGCCTTGGAGAGTATTATTTCAATTCTGTCAGAGTTGTAGTTCAAGAGTAATTGAATGATTAAGTGTCCCCCTCCCGTCCCTTTTACTGATATAACACTGCTCAGCTCATAGCAGCTGGGAGGTGCCCAGGTAGACTGCAGAGAGGGGCAATCTTCAATTAAGATAAGGGAAAAAGCTGAAAAACCTGTCAAGTGGGCAGGGTTTTCATTGTTCTCAGAGTAAGAAGATTGTCCCCTGCTGTTATCGGTCTGGTCTTACAACCAGATTCCACATCTGAGGTAAGTAGTGTTACACTAGGTAAAAGGGGCGGGAGGGGAATATTTTATCATTCAATTACTCTTGAACTACAACTCTTACAGTATTGAAATAACACTCTCTGTGGCTCAAATAATATGAAGATTAATTGGAGCTGCTGTTTTTGTGAAACATTACTATCCCTTTAAAGCTTAAATATATGAAGTATTACTACCCCTTTTAATGAGGCTTTTAACTCTCTTGAAAGCTATAGATATCTCTGATACATTGAGAAGTGATGAGCTGGAAACCTCTCTAGAACTCAGTATTAAAAGCCCTGTTTAAATTAATGGCAAATTTGTGCTTAAAAACCTAAAGAATGCTTAAAAAAATAATAATAATAAAGTGTTGATAGTATCATCATAACATTATACTTTTGAACATTCCAGTCTAGAAAAAGATGACTTCAAAATTCTTTAAATTTAGATCAGAATTTCCACACTGCAATATTTGAACATGGGGCCCAAAGTATTTGCTTAATGACCATTTGATTGTCAGAGAGGTATCCAATGTGTTGCAAAGGAATGCACTGGATACCTCTCTAGCACTCTAAGGGTTAAAACAGTTAAAACATTAAAGATGAACATTGGTGCTTTGGTGGTTAAGAGGCAGTGCACTGCACCATCCCCGGTAAGGACATGATAGACAACAGAAGTCAACGGCTTAGTATTCAAAAAGCTTAGGATTCAAGTCTTGGCACCTTCTGCTGTCTAATCTCTAAAGCAGCATTGGCACCAGCGTCTCGGAGAGCTGACTACCTGCCTTTGTGGCTACAAAAATAAGAAGGTGCCATGGTAAGTGCTGCTTCGGGGGAAATGTCAAGGAGGACTAATACAAAGAGAAGAGGGTGTAAACAAATGAAGCAAAAATGTGTTCAGCTGATATCATGGATATAAAATGAAAGAACGTGTACAATTTGATTGCACTGAACAGCATCTCTAGCATAACGTCATTTATCTTGAGGCATCGTGAAGGATTTAGATCTGGTAACATCTCCATCTTCTGCCTTCAACTTTCCGTTTCCTATAAAATAAAATGAAAACATTTTGTTGTTGTAATTCTTTCTGACCACTGAACATATTACTGCTACTGGTAGGGGGGTTATTTATTAAATGCTTAGGAGCTGATTTAATAAGAAGAAACTAAGTAATCCAACTGCACCACAGGGGGCAAATAAAAATTCCCCAAACACCCTTTGATTTAAATTGTTATTTAACCTCTTGAACACTAACAAGCTCTACAATGGACTGCACAGCAAAGGGTCAGGGATCTCTCTAACATTTAAGGGGTTAAAATCCTCATTTAAATGAATAGTAGTTTTATATGTCCCGTGATCCAATTGGTTTGCCCCAGGATTTTTCCAATTGCATTAAATCAGCCTTTTATGAAACCTAGAACAACAAAGGGAAAACTCCACTTTATATGAGATACTAGTTGAAGAGCCCATTACACGCCAACCGCCAACCGGTCGCAGGGCAGTCATGTGCAGTAGAGACTGCCCGTGCCGCGGCTGATACGGAGCGTCCAGCTTTGTATCAACTGCGGCTCGGGCAGTCTCTGCTGCGCATGACTGCAGCATGCGCAGCAGTCTCTACTGCGCAAGACTGTGGTGTTACACGCATTTTAGAGAATTATTATATAGGATATGGCTATATGCACACAGATGATAGGGAGCAATTCTGATAAGGAAACCAAACTGCACCATAGGGGAGAAATAGAGTGTCTGATATACTGCATTCTCCTCTGCTTAATACTCAGATTAGCAAAACATCTGTTACATATTTTGTGCAGCACCAAATATAATCAAGTGGTTGGAATTGATACTAATAAGCATCTCCAATTTGTTTATGGTAAGTGTGTGCTATTGTACTGTAATCCCTAAATGGACTTAGATAACCACTTGTCGATCCAACTCTTACTACCAATTTCTTACTTTAACTTCACACTTCAGTTTATTGTGTCATGTTTTAATAGCTATAGATTATAAAATAAGTCTTTATATTATTAATCATTTGTGTGCCTGCAGAGTGTACAACACATTGCAGAGCAATGCACTGCACATATCTCTGGCACACAAAAGGTTAAATCAGTGATTCTCAACCAGGGTGCCATGGCACTTTGGTGCGCCATGGACATCAGCTTAGGGTGCCCCATGTTTTCTATGAAGACTAACAAAAATGGACTTTTAAATAAAGATTTATAGAAATTGTTATGCACAATATGTTTAATTGTGTTATTATGATTAGAAGACCTAATAATAACTGTATATTTATGCATTGTATCTTCATTATGCCCTTGATAAAGTACATTAAGTATGTTAGGGGTGCCCCAAATGTTCTATATTACGTGCTAGGGGTGCCCCAAACAAAAAAAGATTGAGAACCACTGGGTTAAATAGATAAAAATATTTTATTTTAACGTGCAAGTACATAATTTGTAAAGGCAGTTTGTTTATGTATTTTATACGTTTTTTTTTTTTTCTTCACCTATTTTTTACACTTTTATGGCCACATTGAGATTTCTGGGTCTGTGAGATTTCACTCAGGAATGGAGAAAGAAGATATAGTGATACATTGTATAGTGGTACAATGTAAACAATACAATATAAAGAAGACATGCATACAGAGCATTGAGTAGTGTAGGGATAATGTTACATTTTATCGCTGTCTTGCATTGATGGTTGACAGATCAGAAAATTGTCTGGAAACAAAGAACCAATGAGCTCACAATCAAGGGCCGATAAATGTAGAAAAGGTGAAGATTAAATAAGAACAATTCAGAGAGATTGAACATATGTAGAGTAAAAATAAAGGGTTATCTATTCCTGTGACAAATAACAGTGTAGAGCAAATGCTGGTAACCTATAATAGACCAGAGAAGTTATACATTACGATAACCTAAAGGTGAGGCAACGCTCCATCCCAGTGCTCAAATTCTTATATTATTCTATGGAACCTCTTTTTCAAGCTGGACTGGTAAGTGCATAGATTCCATATAATAAAATAGGGATTGGACAATTCCTCTTAGTATCCCTCCATAGTGCATGTCCTTAGTACTGCTGTTTGACTACAGCTCTCATCATTCTCAACTACCTGTTGGTGCCTGGGGATGATGAGAACTGCAGTCTGATAATGGTTGAAGACCATAGGTTACCCACCCCTAGATTAGCGGGAACATTGGCACTGAGAACATCATACAGTTGGAGGAGCCATGGCTTGGTCGTCTATAACATTCCAATTCTAAAACTTATTACAGAGTTTGCATAAAGCTACATTACCTCTATTTCATCTTCTTCAACTCCTTGTTCATATGTTCCTAAGAGCTGCATCTCCGCTGCATTTCTGCGACCTGCTGTTTGCTCTGTCTTCCTTCTTCCACCAGATCCTCTTGATGACATGGAGCTTGAGGAACTAGGATCTCGAGGATTATTTGATGTGGGGAATGTGGGTTTGCAGTACGGCAATATATCCTCTGTGCAAAAAAAGGAAACATTAATTAATAAGGAACTATAGCAATAAAAAAAAATCAAATGTGTTTATATATAAATCCAAGCTAGCATCTTAGTTATTTAGCACAAGAGGTATAAAGCATAGTCTTACATATGAATCCTGCAGAACTACAGGGTTCTTTAGGCAAGTCTGACATATCTGAAATGACAGCACAGTAACATATATAAACTGTCAGAGATAAGATAACAGCCATTCTGAATAGATAAAGGGTACACAGCTGGCACATATCAATAATTAATCTGGTTTAGATCCTGTCACATAAACAAAAGTAATCAATCAGTTTTTAGGTTATATAGACAAAAGCAAGTATAAAAATATGCAGAAAGCAAGCAATTCTAAAGCAAACCTCCTGAATCAAAGACATTAAATAAAACTTCCCTCTGAATTAACCCTTTGAGTGCAAGAGGGGTATCCAAGGCATTGCTTTGCTTCTCAATGAAATGGATATTCCCCTGGCACTCAGAGGGAGGTATATAACTTTTAATGGTAGAGAGGTCTACAACCCATTGTGAAGGGTTTAACAAAAAAACTTAAACCCCCCCTAAGGTGGTTGTTATACTCAGGAACTGCTCCTCTTTAGCTACCTGAATACAGCCACTGGGCTCTAGGGGTCTACTTAACATACCTGGGATCTCTCACGGTTTGGTTTTGACCCAAATCTGAGTGTCTCAGGGTCAAGGGCCAAATTCTCAGGATGAGAGAGTGCAGTGTTTCCTACTGCTTGTTTAATGTCTAATTTAGTGGCATTTGAAGCTGTAAGGCAGAAGGAGTCTTGCTTGTCTTGTGAGGTGTTTAAGACGTGAGATCTCACAACTAGCACATTAAAGTTTCTTTGAGGATTAATAGAATCACCTCTGGGCTTGAGCAAACATTGACAAAGCACCTAGAATCTACTTTTTTCAGTTAATAGTTCAAATATTTCAGGGTATCCTTCAAAAGTTCCCAGGCATGCTAATTCGGCAATTTAAAGTGGAGCATTTCTGGATCAAAACAAATGCACCACCGGGGACAAATGAAAATTGTCCAAATTCCCAGTGAGTTAAATGGACGATTTAACTCATAAATGCTAGAGAGGTCTCTAACACAATGTGAAACAATGTTTTGCAGAGCACTTTTCCATTCAAGGGGTTAAAAACTAATTTAATTCAAAGGAAATTTTTATTTTATCCGTATATTGTAGTTGGTTCACTATGGAATTTCTCCATTTTAACATGCTGAATTAAGCCCCTATGCTCAAAGGATCAAAGCAGTCATTTTAAAGATGCCAGTTTGGAATACAGGGTAATAAAATGTAATTATATATATATATATATATATATATATATATATATATATATATATATATAGAAGTCATTGCTTTTTAGGTGTTCATTTAACCTTGAATGACCAAGAGGTCTCCGATACATTACGAAGAAATCCAAGGAGTGAATCGCTTTTTCTTTATTTAAACATACAGAAAAATATTTACACCCCCATTTTTATGAATCCATTCTTTCTGATAGAAATATCTAATTGTTATTCTCATCTAAAAATCATATCTGAACTTTACTCCCTCTTATACTTCAAATATATTTTAATCAGATTATTTGTAGCACCTGAGCTCTGTGACACAGTGAGGTCGATGTACACAATGCATACATGTAATGTCACTAGGTCACATCTCTTGTGCCAGGAAACCAAAGAGAGGCCAATGTACTGGAGTCATTCTGGAGATAATCAAATGTACTGCAGGGGAACAATGCATT
Organism: Rhinophrynus dorsalis; assembly: GCA_037306005.1. Lineage (NCBI taxonomy): Eukaryota > Metazoa > Chordata > Amphibia > Anura > Rhinophrynidae > Rhinophrynus > Rhinophrynus dorsalis. Next base: position 76,311,265 of record CM074719.1, on the reverse strand, counting down.
GGTGAGCTCTGTAGCATTCAGAGGGTTAACCCCCTGAATGCCAAAGAGATATCCAGTGCATTGCATTGTGATGTATACCAATCTGGCACTGAAAGGGTTAAAAGAGCAAATTAAATCAATGGGAAATATGGCCATTTGTATTTACTTCCTATGGTGCAATTGGTTTATTCCAGAATTGCTTTCCTGACACAACAGATGTGAACTACTGACATATGCTATTACTAGTTGTAAAGCCCATGTACACGGGCCAACACTGGTGCTTTGCAGTCATGTGCAGTACTGACTGCCCACGCCACGGCTGATACAGAGAGGGGTGCTCCGAATTCAGGTGCTCATAGAGGATTCTAGTCTGAATTTGGAGGTCCCCGCTCCGTATCAGCTGCGGCACAGGCAGTCTGTACTGCGCGTGACTGCAGCAAGCACACCTGCCTCTACTGCGCATGACTGCGTCGTTACAAACATTTTAGCTAATTATTATATAGGATATGCATGTAAAGCAACATGAATTGAGATTTTGGAATGTTAGTTTACCATTCTTTTATCTTTCATTTTGTAATGGATTTAGTGTAGTAGGACTACCTAGGACAGAATATATCTACATTTGAAGTGTTATTTCCTGCACTTACATATATATGCATTTGAAGTCTGCATTTAGTTCACTCCCCCTCAAGACTCACAAAAGACCTAATTACTCTAAATAAGAATCTCATAGCCAGTCACTCCCTAGTATTGATCACGTTGTTCCACGTAAGTATGTGTAGATAGATAGACAGATAGAAATGGAAAAATCTCTGGGCTGTGTGCATCTTTTTTCACTTATATTTACTGGAGCACCAGGGTCTCAAAATACAGTAAGTACTGATTAATAAAAATAATGACAGATAGATAGATAGATAGATAGATAGATAGATAGATAGATAGATAGACAATAAAGAAAGACAGAGTGTGAGAGAAATCACACTACTGTATAGTTTTCCTTTAATCATCTTCAAATTAACAGATTAACATGGCACTATAACATCATCTGATCTATTATTAGGTCTGTTCCTGTTTGAGGGAAAATCTATGAGGTCCTACTAACACCATCCAAATACAATATGCTGATTTATGTGGTGAAAAAAAGGCATACTTATGAGTGCAATCTGATTACTTAGATTCCACCCAGGGTGACTACATGGTCAAGGGTCATCCAGTTTTTTCTATTTCTCATTAAGTCCCTGATGAATCATTGACCTCCATGAAGAAGCCTGGGTGTGCAATGCTAATGTCATAATGTCACACCCAGGTTAATATTGGCCATTGCAGTTTACAACAAGGGTACTACACAAACAAGGAATTTTTCTACAAAAGAAACAAGTATTTGGGTCTCTATGTTTACATGATAACAGCAGTAGTTATGGGGCAAACCCACTGCACTACAGAGGACAAACACAATCTCCATATCCCAAAGCAATGTGGAGACCTCTCTAGCATTTAAGGGGTTAAAAGCTCCATTTAAATCAGTGGGAATTTAGTGAATGTGTATTTGTCCAATGTGGAGTAGCTGCTTTAACCAAGTATTACTCCAAATCTGAAAATAGAGCCCTTATTTTCATGAAATCAACATGATTCAGATTCCCAGTAATGGCACAGAGATATGCGCAATACCAGCAAACATTTTCATCGTTTGGGTGCTGATGTGGTAAATGTCTGGGACAATCCAGCTGTACCATAGGACAGGGGTGCTCAACTGTACTCACCCCCCCCCCCAATGGTGTCGGTTTACCAGATTCCCTCAGATGAATACAGGTGAATTCATCAGTAGTTCAATCATTCTGAAGGATCCACCTCAGTAATTCTATTTGTTTGTGTTTAATTGAGGGTATCCTGATACCATGCACTGCTGGGGAGGAGGTGGGGGACCTGGGGACAGGCTGAGAAACCCTGGCATAGGGGACAAATAAAAATGCCCATTGGTTTTAACCGCTTAACGACCTTTGGTCCTGGGAAGTTACCTTCACTTAAGGACCACTTTGGTAGTTGTTGGAGCGCCGCCACATGTGACTGATTATGTGTCCCGGGGCGCCAGATGGGGTTCTGAGAGAGAGTGCTCCTGTCTGGGAGTGGTCAGTTTCACTGGAGCACTGTAAGTAAAAAGTATGTGACGTGCCAGGACCGTTGCAAGTCGGTCAGGAAAAAAAATGTTGATGGTCCTGGCATGTCACCGGTCCTTAAGGGGTTAAAGGGGTATTGACCTCTTGAATCCAAGAGAGGTCTCCAGTGCTTTCTTTACAATGAATTGCATACCTCTGTGGCATTCAAGGCATTAAATAAACAATTTAAATCAGTGGGAATTTGGGGAATTTCCTTTGCTGAAGTTGGTTTACTATAAAATTGCTCCATTTGTATCTATGTGAATATGGTCCAGGTTCTCTTCATAGAACAGCATCTTTAATATCATACCTTGTTGCTGAGGAGTTTTTGTAGGCGTGCTGTCCCGCTTTGATGCTTTCCCTCTTCTCATCTTTCCATCAATTTGCTGGTCTAGAGACTCTCTTCTCTCTCCTGAATTTGTTCGTATGTCTGCATGTTGTCTGCTGTCTACTCCTTCTCTCCCTCTGTAGTTGACTGCCTTTCTCTCTACCGGTCTGTCTAATCTTTGTTCTCCAGCCATATACTTCTGTGACATGCCAGGCCGCACTTCTAGCTGTGCTTTGGAGGAACCAGTTGGGGATTTTATAGAAGGAGGAGGCAATGGCGGAGGCGGTAAATCTGCAGAGCAAATGAAGATAGCATTGTTCACTATGCATTTTACAAACAATTACAGTCCATTAATCAGTGTGACAAAAAAAAAATCACATTAAACATAAACTGTTACATCAATATACAAATGAAACTCAACATTCACATTGTTTTGAAAGTCTTCATAGGAAAAATTGAGTATGATGGTTGAGAAACACTGTATGAGGTGAATAAGTATGAGACATACACCCCAGCACAGAAAAAAAGAGCTTCCCTTGCAGATTTATACATTAGCCTCAGTATGTGAGAATACATTAGTAATACCCTATCCACAACAGAATGGCTATTACAGTGCTTAGCCTCACAGAGAGGGAAACTCCCATTAGCACCTTGTATGTTCTTCTATTAAGGGGAGTAATACATCCTAATAATACACCCCAGCTTGCATTACAATGGGCAACAAATCCTAATGGCCCTCATTAATTTTTTCCCTACTCCTTGATTGAAGAATAATATCATCAGACATTTCCGGATGTCATTTCCATGGAGGCAGACATGACAGTTTCTAGCAGGATACACACTCTCCCCACTGAACATGGCAATTGTAAAACTTTAAGGACCAGAGGAGTGTGCAACAGAGTGCTTCACAAAACGTTGCACAGCTCTCTTGTCCTTAAAGGGTTAAGTAGGCTATGCACTCAACCGGCTTCAGTTTGAGAAAAGTGCCAGCAGCTGTCATGTCTGCCTCCTTTGACAGTATATCCAGGACAGATAGAAGATGATATCCCATAAACATTTGTACAAGGGCAAATTGCACAGGGGCTATTAAGATTTTCTGGCCATAGTGGGTAAGTGGGGGGTGAGTTAACCCTTTGAGTGCCAGAGGGGTACACAACCCATTGTAGAGCAATGGGTTGCGTACCCCTCTGTCACTCACAGGGTTAAAATTAGGAGGTATTACTTCCCATATAAATAAAATAAACTATACACTGAACGGCAGATGAATAACAAACAGGTAATTGGATTTCTTATTATGAAAACAAAAGGATACGTATATAACATTTATTATGAATATTTTCTGTTCAGGCAGGTTCCATAAAACTAGATTCAGTTCCTAAAAGTTGTGCAGTACTAACACTAAACAGTACAGTAGATAAGCTTTAACTGTTAGGATGCCAGAGAGGTGAAAACACATTGCATTGCAAATGCAATGCTTTGCTCACCACTCTAAGGCTTAATGTTTGTGTGTGTGTGTTATACTTGACATCCATCAGATTAACATCACCAGCTTCATACTTTATCTGTTAACCCACTGAGTGCTAGCGGGGTATGTAACACATTGCCGAGCAATGTGTTGCACACAGCCCTGCAGTGGAGTAACTATAGGGGCCACTCCAGGGGCCCAACCTCCCCCTGTGACCCCTCCGCCTGGTGCCCACAATCTCCCTCCGGCGTTCTAGTAATGCAGAGCTCTGGGAGATGACATCATCTCCCAGCACTCTGAATTATTAAGAGGACCACATGGGAGCTCCAGTGAGGTACGAGATGGGGGCATTGTGAAGGTTGAGGGGCATAGTGGAGGGGGTCAATGTGGTCGAGGGGGGCCAATGTGGTGGTGTGGGGGGGGGGGGCCCATGGTACTTCTTGCACCAGGGCCCGGAGGCTTCTAGTTACACCTCTGCACCCCTGGCATGCAAATGGTTAAAGCTGAATGTTTAGCCTAATCTAGGGGTAGGTAACCTTTGGCTCTGCAGATGTTGAGGACTATAACTCACATCATCTCCGATGATAGGAGCTATAATCACCATCTGCTAGAGAGCCACAGGTTTCCTACCTCTGGCATAATCCTACACTGCAATTATAGCAGTTTTAAAGTTCTGCTAAAACACATAAATGATGAGTCGTGTTATTACAGGAGAGCTTCATTATGTCTAATATAAGAAAATAGGAACTGTAAACTAGAATGTTCCTATTAAAACATGAAGTTTTGCTTCTTTTTGCTATAAAATGGCCTTACATTTCTAAATAAGCATAAAAATGAATAAAAACTAAATACACTCAAAACATCAGTTTCTAATTTCCCATAAATGTGCAATTTATTCCTGTATTACAGGGCTGCTAATTGGAACACAGAAGTTAAAAAAAGGCATATGAGAGTGTTTCACCAGTATGCTGAAAAAGACTGGGTTTATATTGATCACGTTCATCACATTTACAGCTTCTATGCAGTCTGCATTATGATGGTACCCAAGCTTCAGTAATCCACTATTAAAGGAAAAGTAACATCTCCTAATACTAAACCCTCAATAACGTTACTCTTGCCAGAAAATACTAATGTCCCCTAGGAACTGTGCCCTTGTTCCTTTGTTCGAAAGATAACATCTTCAGTCAGTCCATGGAGGAGAACAGGACATTTGGCAGGACCACAGGACCTCACACTCTTCCCACCGCGTATGGTAATCTTAACCCTTTAAGGATCAGAGTACTGTACAGAACTTCCAAAGGAGTTACACACTGTTCTAGTACGTAAAGGGTTAAGAAGGCTCATGAACATACCTTGGAACTCTCCGGATCTGCCCCAGAAAACATTTTCCAAAATTCCAATTTGAATAAATGGGCCTTTTAACTCTTTGTATGCTCAAGGGATACACAGAGCATTGCTTTGCAAATGCGTTGCTTACCCACCAGGTACTTAAAGTGTTAACCCCTTGACTGCCAGAGTGGATATACCTTTGGCACTCAAAGGGTTAAACCCATGAATACTAGAGAGCCCTGCAGCAGATGATGAGGTGATGCTTTGAAAATCTCTCTGACATTCTAGGGGTTAAAATCCTCATTTTCAGGATTTTTTTCCCTCTAAGGGACAGTTGCTTTGCTCCAGAATTGCTCCAGGTCTTCTTATAACCCTTTGAGTGCCAGAGAGGAATTCAACAAAGCTTTTTGCTTCTACTGACAACAGGAGCCTGGGAAGGAGCCAGGATATCCAGATGTACTGTGATTGGTTTGTTTAATGTAGTCTAACATCACATGTACCCTTCTGAGCGTGTACTATATTAACACGGACAACCACTCATTCCAAAATGACTTGGACACATCAAGCTGGGCACTTTGTATCCTTTTTCCTATGAAGTGCTTATATTCATAGACAGAGAAAAAAAAGCTCAAAAAGCCTCTTGTAGTCACTGATAGGAATCTATAATATTAAGCTTTCATATGATAATGGAAAATGATGCCCCCTCTTTGAAAAATTGCTGACTGGTAATGACATTTCTAATCAGATTGTTGTTCCTGAGAAGCAGGAGACAGGGAAAGATGCTTGTGACATGTTCTCACTATTGCAAATCTAGGAAGCCTGACAAGATGGCTAAGAATTGGAAAATGTTGCTAACATATATTTCCAGTACAGTCTGTGAGTTAGTCTTATAGGTTTAATAAAATCTGTGACACCTGAGGCATTTTCATTAAGGGTTTTCTTTTCTCAGCACCATCCCAATGTTTGCATTATGCCCCTATCTACTCTAGGGAATACAAGCATTACCTTTTCAGCAGGGGTCGATATTGTGTGTGAAGGCATGAGCAGAGATGATTAGAGACTGTATTTTTATTTGCACAACATTTTCTGGGAATAACACTTTATAGAGAACTTACATTATGTCTGATTTTATATCTTCAAAAGAATGTTAAAAAATCTATAGAGGCAAATGTAATATAATTGAATGCAAAAATAAATAAAACATTTCATTCTTTGAGTGTAAGATAGATGAGTAAAACAATGCTTTTGGTCATCCCCATCACACTGGATTAATAAAGCTAGAAAAAGTCACAATGCCATTAACCCTTTGAGTTATTCTGGCGTAAACCAATTTCACCACAGGGGACAAATACAAATTCATAAATTCCCATTCACTTGAATAGATCTTTTTAACCCCTTGAATGCCAGAGAGGTCTCCTATGCATTGCGAAATCAGAGACCTCTCTAGCATTCAAGGGGTTAAAAGTACAAATTAATTTAGCAGGGGTTAAAGCGATACATGCATCCTTTCTGCTTCTGCAAATTTGATGTCCGTCTCCATGGAACGACATCAATTACTGATTGAAGACTTCGGGGGAGATGCACTAAGGTATGATAAAGAGGGGATAAAAGCGGAGTTGACTTCTCCAGTGATATCACATCTATGTCACTCCTATGTTATTCTATGGAGCCTATGCAATAAGATTTATCCAACGTTAGAGATCTTTGTTCATGGTATGCACTAAAGTTATAAAGTTATAATGTACTTCATGTACCCCAAAAGCATAAGTGCATGATTTTTATGCAACAGTATAAGCACCGAAAATGAGATGCTAGAAGGTGGTGAGATGAACGTCTTCAAATTGCCTTATTTCTACGTGAGAGATTTCTGGACACTTCCGTACAGTACACGGATTATGCTAAATGCATAATTAAATTAAATGTTAATACTATTTTACCAATGTTTAAAAATAGTAGTCTATTAACCCTTTGCATGCCACAGGGGTATCCAATGCTTTTACATCCCCCTGGCACTCAAAGGGTTAAATTCCCCATATATATATATATATATATATATATATATATATATATATATATGTGTGTGTGTATATGTATATATATCTATGCAGTATCTCACATAAGTGAGTACACCCCTCACATTTTTGTAAATATTTTTATTTTATCTTTCATGTGACAACACTGAAGAAATGACACTCTGCTACAATGTAAAGTAGTGAGCGTACAGCCTGTATAACAGTGTAAATTTGCTGTCCCCCTCAAAATAACTCAACACACAGCCATTAATGTCTAAACCTTGGCAACAAAAGTGAGTATACCCCTAAGTGGAAATGTCCAAGTTGGCCCCAATTAGCCATTTTCCCTCCCCGGTGTCATGTGACTCGTTAGTGTTACAAGGTCTCAGGTGTGTTAAATTTGGTGTTATCGCTCTCACAATCTCTCATACTGGTCATTGGAAGTTCAACATGGCACCTCATGGCAAAGAACTCTCTGAGGATCTGAAAAAAAGAATTGTTGCTCTACATAAAGATGGCCCAGGCTATAAGAAGATTGCCAAGACCCTGAAACTGAGCTGCAGCACGGTGGGCAAGACCATACAGTTTCACAGGACAGGTTCCACTCAGAACAGGCCTCGCAATGGTCGACCAAAGAAGCTGAGTGAACGTGCTCAGCATCATATCCAGAGGTTGTCTTTTGGAAATAGACGTATGAGTGCTGCCAGCATTGCTGCAGAGGTTGAAGGGGTGGGGGGGTCAGCCTGTCAGTGCTCAGACCATACACCGCACACTGCATCAAATTGGTCTGCGTGGCTGTCATACCAGAAGGGAGCCTCTTCTAAAGATGATGCACAAGAAAGCCCGCAAACAGTTTGCTGAAGACAAGCAGACTAAGGACATGGATTACTGGAACCATGTCCTGTGGTCCAATGAGACCAAGATAAACTTATTTGCTTCAGATGGTGTCAAGCCTGTGTGTTGACAACCAGGTGAGGAATACAAAGACAAGTGTGTCTTGCCTACAGTCAAGCATGGTGGTGGGAGTGTCATGGTCTTTGACTGCATGAGTGCTGCCAGCACTAGGAAGCTACACTTCATTGAGGGAACCATGAATGCCAACATGTACTGTGACATACTGAGGCAGAGCAGAATCCCCTCCCTTCAGAGGAGTATTCCAACATAATAACGACCCCAAACACACCTCCAAGACGACCAATGCCTTACTAAAGAAGCTGAGGGTAAAGGTGATGGACTGGCCAAGCATGTCTCCAGACCTAAACCCTATTGAACATCTGTAGGGCATCCTCAAATGGAAGGTGGTGGAGTGCAAGGTCTGTAACATCCACCAGCTCCATGATGATGTCATGGAGGAGCAGAAGAGGACTCCAGTGGCAACCTGTGAAGCTCTGCTGAACTGCATTCCCAAGAGGGTTAAGGCAGTGCTGGAAAATGATGGTGGCCACACAAAATATTGACACTTTGGGCCCAATTTGGACATTTCCACTTTGGGGTATACTCACTTTTGTTGCCAAGGTTTAGACATCAATGGCTGTGTGTTGAGTTATTTTGAGGGGGACAGCAAATTTACACTGTTATACAGGCTGTACACTCACTACTTTACATTGTAGCAGAGTGTCATTTCTTCAGTGTTGTCACATAAAGATAAAATAAAAATATTTACAAAAATGTGAGGGGTGTACTCACATGAGATACTGTATATATATATATATATATATATATATATATATATATATTGTGTAACATAGCTGTATGTTTCTGGATAATTGTGCATTTATTTGCCTATGTATTAACGATTTGAGTGTCTGAGGGGTAGCCAATGCACCCCGCTGGCACTTAATAGATTAACCCACTGGATTAAAATTATCATCCATGCTTGTTTGCTTTTAGTTTAATGCTTTTGGAAGAGGCATGGCTTTATTGAACGGTGTTAAACCCATTAAGACCAAGATAAATTGCAGAGCATTTTGATGAAATAATCTGCTTATCTTTAGCAATCAAAAGGTTAAATAAAGTCCCAAGCTTTGTCATTGCTATTTCAAATGTCATGTGCATCAGCATGACTATTCATACAGGATACTGCAATGGTTCTACATAAATATTTCATTGACATATATGGCTTTTCCTATCTTTTCTGCAAAAGCCTTAATTTCGTAGTCATAGTTTGATCACAAGCCAAGAACAGTAATGTACCAGGGATAAAAAAAAAACTACAGATGTGGCAGAAATAACAGACAGCCTCATTCTCAAACAGAAGCTTCAACTGAGGGCCAACAATAAGAAAATGCACATACTGCATGGACACAATACATTTTATATTATATGTGCCCCTAAGAAAACTTGGTTGACTTAATTATTATCACTCACACTTAAAGGAACTATATCATCCAGCTCTTTTCATGGCATTCAAAGAGTTTTCCTTCATTTCTGCTTATCACATAAAAGAGACATTTTAAAGTACATTTGGTATCCTCCATTGCATAGGTGGTACTGTGTTAGCCACAGAAAAATCAAGAGACCTGTAGAGTAAAAATGATGCCATGATTGGCTGAGTGGCTCTAAGATGCAAGCTTTCAAAAGACTAGGGCCAAGATGCACTAAAGGTCAAAGAAGGCTGATAATGGTGATATCCAAATGAAGCATAAAGAGTCATTTCCATATGGAAATGCAGAATAATGAGCCATTATCGTATTCATGTGGTGTGTTTATATGTTAACGTGGCACTTCACCACATGCACTAAGTTCTGATAGAAGCCTCTGCTGTCAAAGTTTCCAGTCTCAACTTTGCCTACCTGAGGCTGGTGAAGTTGCTATCTCCCTATAGTTTCCTTATGCAGCCCTCAATCAAAAGGCATCACGTGAATCTTGAGGATCCGCCAACTCAACTCAGACATTGGTAGAACTCTGGGTTGAAGAGGAGGAAGTAGAGGAAGGTGGTGATCGCCTTTCTGGTCACCTCATTGATGCTATGGGGTATCAGGAGGGGTCACGATGTCCCCCACAAGATCGGATTTTCTTATTTAAAAAACGGGAGCATAGTGCAGGATTAAGAGATTCTGCAGTTTATGCATGCTAATGCTAATTGAATCAATCTTGTATATTGTACAATGTATGCCAGAATGGAGAACTTAAGACTTGTGGCTTAGCATCTCGAACATAAGGATTGTGACTCATCATGTCAAACATCAGCATTTAGGCTTAACATATCGAAAATAAGGATCATGCTTCATCATGTCGAACCTCACCATTGTGGCTCAGAATGTTGAACGTAAGGACTGTGCCTCATCATGTTGAACATCACCATTTTGGCTCAGCATGTTGAACATAAGGATTGTGTCTCATCTTGTCAGACATAACCATTGTGGCTCAGCGCCACATACACTGACTGATACCTCTCCAGCCTTGTTCCCATGCCCAAGCAGTGTTCATGGGGATTTGTGGCTACCAGTGGTCAAGGGAACAAGTCTGGTGGGGCCAGGCAGTATATATGGGGGCACTATGGCTACCAGTGGGCAAGAGAACAAGTCTGGGGGGGGGGGCAGGCAGTGTACATGTAGATAAAGTATGAGGGGGCAGCTGGTAGCCTCCCCATGGATGCACAACTGATAATAAAATTGTAGTTTTGACATCTCATACCAGCCAAGGGGTTACGTTCTGTTTTGTTTAATAATGGGAGTGCACTACAAATAGGACTATAAATCTGACACAGAGCTGTGGGGATGATTGTGCACTGGTTGGTGTACTTTTCTAACCCTATGGCACTTAGATGGTTAAGGGAGTGATGCTGTTTGTGGTGCTGAAAGGATTCTATTCACTCCCTTACTGACCAAGTGGGGAAGTAGAGAGTATGTCCTCTTCCCCCCCCCATCCCCTTGCATCGCTAAGTTGTACTGCATATGAGGATGTGTGTCTACATCGAAAAGGAAAAGCGCTTTACAAAATCATACAGCAACAGCATTGAATTTTAGTGAATCTACCTCTAGGTCTCTATTTCAGCCATAATACGAATGAAGGTCATTTAGTAAATAAAGGTATCATTTTTACCCTACCAGTCTCCTGATTTTTAAAGTAAGCTTTGTTTCTCAATATAGTAATCAATAAAAGTAGAAATCATACGCAGCAACACTTTGTGCAAATAACAGCTAATCCTGTTTTTATTACTAGACAGAACAGAAAGCTGTGATATTTTGGTTTTCAAAGCCAGCTTTAAGGGAGAATTATGTTTTGTAAACTGACATTTTTGGATCCTGGTCATGCAACTTAATCATTAAAGATTACAGACAATAAAAGTAGCCATTAATTACTTGTCCACTCCTACTTACTCCAGCTATTTTTATTACTACAATGATGATCTTAATGGAAAAAGGTGTAAGAAGAAGCTGAAAATTGCCGATCACTAGGTTGTGGTGTTCCACAAGTTGCTATTAAAGGGATAGTAATACTTCATTTTATCTTTATTTTATTTTGTAGGCATTAAAAAAACATGAAGAACAATATAAGTCTTATATCTCAAACCTTTATGGTTTCCCCTCCCTCCCCTTTTACCTAGTGTAAGCCATGTCTTCTCAGATGTGGAATCTAGTTATAAGACCAGACAGATAACAGAAGGGGACAATCTTCTTCCTATGAGAACAATGAAGGCCCTGTCCCCCTTGACAAGTTTTTCAGGTTTTTCCCTAATCTTAATTGAAGATTGTCCCTCTCTGCAATCTACCTGGGCACTTCCCTTCTGCTCTGCCTGAACAGTGTTACATCAGTAATAGGGGCAGGAGGGGGATATTTTATCATTCAATTACTCTTGAACTACAACTCTGACAGAATTGAAATAACACTCTCCGATGTTCAAATACTATGATGATTAATTAGACCTGCTTTTATTATGAAACATTACTATCCCTTTAAGTGACTTTTTTATTTTAAATTCAATATAATAATTGAAATAAGGAATGCCCCATTTTAATGTGACTAAAAGTAACACTGACATTTTGCATCAAAAGGCATTATTTAGATTAAAAACCCTACAGGAAAAGGTAGTATGCATAAATAATGTAAACCTTATAATATGATATGTATAACTAATTAGTTAATTACAACACTAACAATATGTCCCCTATACTAAATGCATACTGCAAAGTGTTAAGAGCAAGAATTAGAATAAATGCCTTAAAGGGATAGTAGTACTTAAAATGTAAAAAAAAAAAATGTTGTAGGGTGTATCCACTTGAGTAAAACAAGGGTACTACCACTGCCGAAAGGTGTTTTATTCAAAAGTTATTAAAGCTCAAAGTTGCATTTTTAGGTGCAGTATCACAGTGGCCTGAAATTGTACAGTGGTGCTGTTGCTACACCATCCTATGGACAGCTCTGGTCCCGGGACCATAAATCTCCATAGGATGATGTAGCAACAGCGCCACTGTACAATTTCAGGCCACTGTGATATTGCACCTAAGAAATTCAATTTTGAGCTTAAATAACCTTTGAATAAAACACCTTTCAGCAGTGGTAGTACCCTTGTTTTACTCAAGTGGATAAACCCTACAACATATTTTTTTTTACATTTTAAGTATTACTATCCCTTTAAATCTATAAAAGAAAATCTAGCCAATTTAAGGTTTAGAAAAATAATAGCAACAATAAAAAAATAAATGGATAAACAAAAAATCTAGATACAGGTTGAAAACTATAATTATCTAAGATACCTGTATCTTGTGCAGCTTTTAACCCTTTGAGTGCCAGAGGGGTACGCAACGCATTGCAAAGCAATGCGTTGCGTACCACTCTGGCACTGAAAGGGTTAATATCAATAGCTAAACAGGTATAGATAAGTTTATGATAATTTACATATGGGGATTTCTACTTCTGAATAAAAGGCTTTCAGTATGAATTAGTGTTTGAGATTTAGTATTTTTTCAATTAATTGATTTGCAAATAAAGCATTTTGTAATAATGAAATTCAAAACAGGCAGTCTGTAATTTTCTGTATTAAAAACTGTATTAGCATGTAATTCTTAAATTTGTTTTTTAATAAAATACATAAATCCCAAAACAAGTCTTCATTGAGTGTAATTGACCAATTACTGTAATGTAATGAAACAAATTAAATACAATAAGGCACCCTTATAATTGGTCTCCTCGTGACATTTCTTCTTGGTAACAGAATATTTTATTTTAGGATTGAAATTCCTATGGCAAAATGATCTAATTAGCTATTAAATTCATAGCTAAAACCATGTCCTAACACAATATTGTTTACTTCTGAGGCCAGACCCTGGATCAAATATCAATGAGGGTTGCCAAATACAGGAATATTTTTGTCTTTTTCCACTAGTAGTCACATAGTCACGCATGCACTGTGTGACACCCCAGCTTTGTTCGCTGACAACTGATAGCCACAGAACCACATAAACATTGTCTGGTACACCAGCCACGTTCCACTGGCAGTCACACAACCACATAAATACTGTCTGACACTGCAGTCATGTTGAATACTTTTAAATCACAAAATTACACTGCCTGACAGTCAGATTTGTTCCACTGCCCACTGATAATCACTGGACCACACATACACTGACACCCAGCCTTCCTCTACACTTCTACTTTGTGGTCACAGAACAACACATACACTGACACGCCAGCCTTGTATCACTGTCCACTGGTAGTTACAGAGCTAAAAATACACTATGTGCTATCACAGCCTTGTTCCAGTGACCACTGTTAGCCAATGACCTACACAGACACTGTCTGATAATCCAGGTCTGTTCAGCTGTTAGCTACAGGATCATACATACGCTGTCACACCAGACTGTCTGCCACCCAAACCTTTTTCCACACATTCACTGGTAGTCCCATAACCATACATACACTGTCATTCTGCCTGTAATCTGTCCACTGGTAGTCCTATAACCATACATACACTGTCATTCTGCCTGTAATCTGTCCACTGGTAGTTGCAGAACCATGCAAACACTGTCACTCTGCCTTGTTCCACTGTCCACAGGCAGTCCCATAACCACGCTTACACTGTCACTCTGCCTCGTTCCACTGTCCACTGGTAGTCCCATAACCATACATACACTGTCATTCTGCCTGTAATCTGTCCACTGGTAGTCGCAGAACCATGCAAACACTGTCATTCCGCCTTGTTCCACTGTCCACTGGTAGTCTCAGAACCACACTTACACAGGTAGAGAAAAGAGGAGGTTTCATGTTGCATTTACTTGATTCAGACCCCTTAGCATAACCCCATTTCCTGCCCTTTTTCTGAAGGCCATTCTTTGTCCATTCACTGCTATTAACCCTTTGAGAGGGATGTGAAATATATTGCTTTGCATTGACACTTAAAAGTTTAATAAGCTTTTCTTTAAGAGCATCTTCTCACAATGGCCTTTGTTAGATAGTGACTGTCTCTACATAGTGTATCTATTAGACACAGTTGGTGCAATATACAAGGTTTAGAGTAGTGTTGGGGGGCTTATGTTCACAGTAAGAAGATTGCCCCTTGCTGTGAGATGTCTGGTCCCAGAACCAGATTCCACATCTGAGTGGAGGTGACTTACACTAGGTAAAAGGGGCGGGAGGGGGATACTTTAGCATTCAATTACTCTTGAACTACAACTCTGACAGTATTAAAACAACACTCTCCATGGCCCCAATGTCCCCCCTCCTTTCCTTTTTTAAAGCAGAACTACCACCCTTAAAAAACATTGTCCCAAATAATTCCCCATCTGACGACTAGCTGCTCAGTAGCGCTAGTTACCAGAATTATTACCGCGTTCATGAGAATGAGCCACTACTCCAGGACTGACAGGCATGAAGGAGCGCAGACATCTTTCCACAGTGACGTCTGAGCACCTGCGCATTCAGTCCCAGCCGGCTCTAGGAGGCGTTGCTAGGAGCTATTCGGCTCCGGAAGGGACTGACAGCGCAGACGTCACTATGAAAAGATGTCTGCGCTCCTCCCTGCCTGTCATTCTCATGAACGCGGTAATAATTCTGGCAACTAGCGCTACTGAGCAGCTAGTCGCCAGATGGGGAATTATTTGGGACAATGTTTTTTAAGGGTGGTAGTTCCGCTTTAAATGAATAAACAATTATAACACAGAATTTCCATGGCTTTTGTTTATAAAAAGAACTACAGATGTAGCCATAATATAGTTCCTAAGAAATTCAATAAACATTTCAAGACCAGAGGGATGTGCAAATCATGCACAGCCCTCTGGTATTTAAATCTTTAAAGAGTTAACTAATTACAATCTGAAAGACACAAAAACAAAGGGTGCTTCAAAGAACAAGACGGCAGAGAAAGCCATTTAATTACAATGTTGTCACTGAGATAGAACTCTGACTGTGAGTTGTGCTTAAATGAACCTCACCATCTGTGTAGACGTCTTTTCGTAGATGTCCTTGCTGATGTTTCGTTTTTTTGGCAGGGCGGCTTCTCTGCATAACAGCAGTGCTCATATTGCTGTCTGTGGACACAGGACTTGTAGGTCTTGGGCAGTGGAAATGCCTGCGGCCTGAGAAGGAAAACATGTAACTCTAAGCATGTATTCTGCTGTTATACCACATATCTCTTCTGACTGTACGGAAAACAAGATATAATTGCACTTATAAGGATCTAATGACTTAATCTAATTGAAACAGCTATGAGTCACGCCACTTTCTATAGCTGACACTGCATAACTGTTTCATTAACCCTCTGAAGGCCAGAGAGGAGCTCCACACATTGCTGTGAAATGGACTGAGCACATTTCTGCCAATCAATGGGTTAAGGAATATGTTAATTTTCCATTGAACAAATCGGAATATTTAAATACTGTACTACCCAAGTAAGTGCTACTAGAGGAAGCCTTAACCCTTTGAGTACCAGAGGGGTACGCAACACAATGCGTTGCGTACATCTCTGGCACTCAAGGTGTTAACCCTTTGAGTTCCAGAGGGGTACGCAACGCATTACAAAGCAATGCATTGCGTACCCCTCTGGCACTAAAAAGGGTTAAACAAAACCATTATATGGATATAGTTTGTTCTATTTTTTTAGACTGTTTTATAAACATGAATTAGAAACATACGAGAATACACAATATTACAGTTTTTGACAGTTAGACAGTCTCCAGATCTTTGAACTCTCCCTGAAAACACATGTCTCTAGGGAGGCTTTCCAACTGTCCACATAACAGCTACCCATTTCCTGCCCAGACATCCCTTCCTCATGACGCTCACTAGTCACTTAAGATTTCCTCACACCTCCAACAATGTAAGAATGGGCAAAATCCAGCAAGCTAAGGAGGTAGAATTCTGGGGCAAACCAACTACACCCAGGGGAGATATGAAAAGCCTACTGATTGCAAAGGGGTTTGAACAGCCCTTGAATGCTAGAGAGATCTCCATGCATTGTTTTGCAATACTTTGGCGACATCGCTAGCATTCAATCAATGGAAATTTTGAGAAATTGTATTTATTCACTATGGTGTTGATAGTGTACTCCAGAATTTAGTTTTCTCTAGGGCCCATAATTGACCCTTTGAGTGCTTTGCAATGCATTCCGTGCCCCTCTGGCACTCAATCAGTTAAAAAAGCTACACTAAACTAAAGTTATTCTGGAGTAAACCAAATGCACTGTAGGGGGCAAATAAAAATTCTTGTTAAAGGGATTGTAATGTCCCAAAAAAAGTATCTTCAAATGGTAGCTGCACTAAAAAAAATTTAATGCGCTTAATCCTTTCTCTCTGAGAGATGTAAGAAAATAAAGACCTCCGCTCCCTCCCACTTCTCATGTGTTCGCTGTATAGCAGACATCATGAGATTCTGCTTCCAGGACCAGATAGTGGCTCTTCAGGAGCTCTGTCATCTAGATATCTAAGTATAATTACTTCATCGGAATGGTCTACAATGTGTGCTTCCAAGCCAGGCACACGTTGTAGACCATATCGATGAAGAAATTATAGTTATACATCTCAATGACAGCGCTCCTGAAGAGCCGCCTACAGTCGGGTGAACGGATTCTGCCTCTGACAGCTTTACAGCTCGTCAGACAAAAAGGGGAGGGAGCGGAGGTCTTTATATTATTATATCTCTCAAACCATAACGGTTTCAGAGAAAGGATTAAGCGCATTAAGTGTTTTTTTAGTGCCGCTACCATTTAGAAGATACTTTTTTGGGGACTTTACTATCCCTTTAAATTAAGTTGACTTTAACCCCTCATATTTTAGAGAGGTGTTCCTGCAATGTGAAGCAATTTATTGGCAACCTCTCTGACACTCAAGGGGTTAAAAATCTCTTTTCAAGTGCATGGGAATTAAGGAATTTATGTTTTGTCCCCTATGGTGCAGTAGGTTTACTTCAGAGCAACTCCATTTTCTTTCTAAATATGGGCCTATGTTTCTACCACTTCACAACCTTTGGGCCTCACCAAGACAATATCTTTTACCCAGTCTTTTACAGTTACCTACAGCAATGTGTTATGCCAGACATGAGACTTTCTTATACAGTACTTTTCAACAGGACCAGTAATCTTCCAATCTGCCTGTTCATCGCTTCCCCTCCCTCTAGTGTGTAAGCTCCGACGAGCAGGGACCTCATTTACTTTTGTATCACATTGCACTTGTCGATTACTAATCCCATGTCTAATGTGTTCCCCGTTGTACATCACTGTGCAATATACTGGTGCTTAATAGATAAAGATTAACAATAATAATAATAATAACGTCATAACAAACTTCTGCATTTTCAGAAAATCACTCAGGGTAACACGTTCAAAATAAAAGTAGAGTGATTCGAAGGTAAATGAACTATTTGCGTGCCAGATGAGTATGCAAAGCATTGCCAAGCAATGCACTGCATACCCTCTTTCACTCAAAGGGTTAAATAACTGTCATTAAATTAAATGGGGGTTTTCAATGCATTGAATGCTAGAGGTCTCCAGTACATGGTATTGGAGATTTCTCTAGCACTCAAAGAGTTATAAGCCCAATTTAAATCAATGTCAGTTTTGTGAATTTTATTTTTCCTCCATTACTCGGGTTTCCCAAGAATGACACCAATTTTCTTTTGAACATAAGATAATTCAAGGCCGATTTTCAAAAAAAGAAAGGTGCATGGTCATTGCATTTTGTAATGGTGTAATGCCATGCTGGTGGCATGTAATAGTGTGTTGCTCTGCTGGTCTTATGAAATACTAGACAAAAAGGTACTGGGTTCTCAACCTTACATGAAGTGTCTGAAAATCAGTCCAGAGCCATACCATAATAATTCAGTACTATCCATAGAACATTACTTTTACGTGTAACATGAAAAATCCTCCTGGTCTCCAGAACATAAATTATGACAAAATATGAACTAATGAACTAGTATAATTAAGATTGGGACAATATTTTTGTTCTGTCTTTTTCCCAACAACTAACAATAACTCTTTTATTTCAACTCTTTAAATACATCTGTCAAAACGTGAATACCTTCTCTGTCTGGTTACATCTGCTGCCCCACTTCAGTTTCATAGCTCAGAACCTTGAGAAGCATATCAAACATAAAGTAAAGACCAGGCGCATCATCTTAACAATGCAGGCACCATTCAACTCCTTTTCTCAAACAGAAGGCCAAAAGGTCTCTGTTCTCATCTTGTCCTTCACCACATACTCACCTTAAATCCATTCCTTTATAAAGTTTTAATATTCTGTCTAACATGCTATGCTCCATCTGTGACCACCTCTTCAACTTCTCCCCCAGCTAGCACACTGCCATTTTCCATTAATCCCTTGGATTCTAGAGAGGTTGTTTTTAACTCTTTACAATCAGATTTCATCTTCCAATACTCTACTAAGTCACCTTTAATAAAATAAATGAGTATGTTACTCAGTCAAAAACCTGTACCTAATTATGTAATAATTACCTCTACCCATGATATTTTGACTTCTTTCTCTACCTAACATTTTCATGTGACCTAATGACTTTTCCTTTGATGGTATTATTTACTGAGGCGAAAATTGCTGTGCGGCTATTTTTACCACCCTGCATTACAAAACTGTACCAAAAAAATCTCATACTTGCTAAAAACGAAAATATTTTCTCAGCATGTAAAATATTATATTAAAGGGGATCTCTCACCCCTTTACAAGTTATGTTCATTAGTTAGAGCATTTAGCGAATTAGGTTAAATCTTAAAAAAAAACAAAAAACGTTCTTTGCGCAAAATTGAAGGTTTAAAGGGTGCCCAGCACCGTACTTCCGGGCAGACTGCTTTTGCCGCAGTTTGCCACTCTGCCTCTGCTCCCGTCCCTCTACCCAGCATCCTCCTATGATGGAGGCCTTCTGTCTCTAAGCTGGAGTGGTCTCATTGGCTAGATATCGATCTCTGCGAAAGAGATTGCTCCAGCTTAGAGAAAGAAAGCCTCCGTCATTGGGGGATGCTGGGTAGAGGCATGGGAGCAGAGGCAGAGTGGCAAACTGTGGCAAGAGCAGTCTGCCCGGAAGTAGGGTGCTGGACAGCCTTTAAACTTTCAATTTTGCGCAAATATTTATTTTTTTTTTTTTTTAATTATTAAAGTTTTAACTTAATTTGTTAAATGCTCTAATTAATCAGCATAACTTGTAAAGGGGTGAGAGATACCCTTTAAAAATATAGTTAAACTGGGCTGTGCTCATAATAAATAGCGTATTGCATATAGTGTCGCCATTGTAGCCAGGCTAAGAAAATGTTCAGCCCGTTATTAACCCTTTGAATGCCAGACGGGTACGGAACGCATTGCAAAGCAATTTGTTTCATACCCCTCTGGCACTCAAAGGGTTAATTTTCTTAGTAAATAAGGTAATATAGAAATTGAGAGAATTCTCTTATTCAAGACCTATAGTATAAGGGATTTTATCACTTTAGTAAATCGATCACTAAATGACATATTTATCAAGACAAAAGTGGAGCATTTCACAGAAAATAAGTGTATCCTGTTTCTCAAAGAAAAAATATCCATTGAAAAAGATATATTTTTTTTTGCTAAATATGGAGATGTTTTTTTTTATCCCAAAAAGGTACATTTGCCATTACAAATATATAAAATATATTTCATGTTCTATGGACCAAGATTAGGTCTGGCATTTGGAAAAAAAAAGTTGGCTTTCTGTTTGAATTTGTTTTAATACAAAACCTCTATTTTCTTTACTAGATTAACCCCTTGAAGACCAGACAGGTTAATGTCTTAATTCCAAAATACTGACATTTGCAACTAAATTGAATGCAGTGCTTCCAGCATCTCTGCGGGGATCTTTTAAAGATTTGAACCCCTTGGATGTTTTACATATATCTAAAGTAATATTTTGTCATACACTGGAGACATCTCTTCTACCTAAGGTGTAAAAAGTAATCAGATTCAGCATATTTAGCCAAATCTTTGTACCAGGATTCAGAATTTGAAACCTAAAAAACAGGTTTGGTAATAACCAGTTCTAAAAACGGATTTACTAGAACTAGAGAGGGTACAGCGAAGAGCAACAAAATTAATTAAGGGAATGTAGGACTTGACGTATAAGGAATGACTAGACAAACTTGGTTTATTTACTCTAGAGAAAAGACGACTAAGAAGAGATCTTATCACATTGTACAAGTATATGAGAGGTCAATACAAGGATCTCTGCGGTGAGCTATTTATTCTAAGGCCTGATCAGATGACCAGGGGACACCCCTTGAGATTAGAGGAAAGGAGGTTTAGACTTCAGCAGAGGAAGGGTTTTTTACAGTAAGGTCTGTTGAATTGTGGAATTCCTTGCCCAAGGAGGTGGTTATGGCAGATACAATGGATACATTTAAGAGAAGATTACATACATTTCTTGCATAAAGTAACACACAGGGTTATACTGAATATTAGTAGGCAACACAGGAAGGTCTGATAAAGACTAACTTATTTGGTAGCAGGAAAGCTATACAGTTCTTATGGCACTAGGGTATGAGGCAAAGGTTGAACTTGATGGACTTGTGTCTTTATTCAACCTAGTTTACTATGTTACTATAACTAATTAAAATCTAAAAAAATATAAAAATACACTGTTCTTTCCAGCTCACAAGGACGCACAAACAGAGCTATCATTATAAATCATATGTTAAAGTCATTCTTGTATGTATGTCACTTTGTTACAACAATATAGAACATTAATGATAATATCATCGTTTATATCAAATCTTAAATATACCTCCAGCTGTTTCCTGCATTTGATGCCTTGCTACTTTAAGTCCGGCATATTCTGCAGCAGCAGCAACGGCCTGTGCAAAATCAGCATCTGTGAAAAATGATCCATCGGATGAGCTAACACTGGATCGTCCACTGGAAACATTGTCTTCTTCAGAAGCAGAACCCCATCCATTTATCATAGAACCAGTTACAGAGCTTTCTAAATCTCCAACACTGGAAGCAGGAGTTTGTTCCAGGCCACGTAAAAGGAGTCTGCGACTTTGCATCTTAGTGACTTCCATTTCCCCATCATCTCCTTCCTCTTCAGGAACATCTGTATCCATATCAGAAACTATTGGTCCAGATATATAACCATATGTATGAGGCGGTGATATGGGTCGTGGAGGTGGTGGAGGGCTGATTTGATGACGTCTGTACAACAAATAAAAAAATTAAAAATATATATTTAAAAAATGCATTTCTAGAAGACAGATGACAGATGGGGCAATCAAACTGCTTAGAGTTTTAGTCTGTATGCCATAAATATTATTTATTTTCCCCTATATTTTTAATGTGGAGAAAAATTTAAACCTATACTCTATTTCCTAATTTGCATTTTTCTTACTCTAAAAGACACTAAAATAGGAAGAAATAAAAGGCAGAAGTTTTGCCATTTTCTTTTCTTATTTAGGGGTAGATTTAAAGGCAGGTGTTAAGCTAAAAAAACACCAGCGGGTGTTTTAACGTGTAGTAAGCCATTCAAAGGGCCATGTAATTAAAGGGATAGTATTGCTTCAAAATTACTATCCCTCATATTGTAGCCCTTAATAAACGGAGTTAAATGACACCAGTGGCATCTCTCAAACCTTTATGGTTTAAGAGATAGCCGCTTTCAAAGTTTCCTCTCCCCTGCTGTCAGTGTTCTGCTGCCAGCAGGAGAATCCGGTCTCTGAATCAAGCGGAGGCTCTTCAGCAGAGCCGATATCTCGTTATGGAAGGAAAAATGATTAATTGAAACAGTCTTCTACGTGTGCTTGGTAACCAAGCACACTATTAGACTGTTTCAGTAAATAATTTTTCCTTCCATAACGAGATATCGGCTCTGTTTAAGAGCCTCCGCCTGTCCCAGGACCGGATTCCCCTGCTGGCAGCAGAACGTTGACAGACGTGTATGAAAAATGTGTATATGTGTGTGTGTGTGTGTGTGTATAATTCTAAAGGAGTCCTAATGGTCACAGGTCTTTCTCAAAGGTGAATTTGATGAAGAAGACCACTGTGCAGCCCCCTTCATATATCATTTCCTCCCTGTGGCTCAGCAGAAAAACAAGTTGGTTATAGCTGGTGATACCTTGCAGTGGATCAACAATTCTTCATAATGTAGACATATTTTGAACCCTCAGAGGATTCTCTTTCAAGTGTTCTAGACATAGCTCTTAAAGCTGAAATGTATGAATTTGCAGGGAGAGCAGAGTATCCAATACACTGTCATCTGCAGTCATTTCGCTCTAACTTGAAGAGAACATTCATAAATACCTTTTACTATATAGGCATGCTAGATAATATTTCCTGGTCAAGCATATGTGTCATCAAGGAAGGAAAATGCAACTGAAACTGGCATAAGTAGGACTAGCTCTCCACATCATTAAATGATACATGCCAGCCAAGTCCAGCCATTTAGGATTTAGGGACATCATTCTGTTCTAGCTCATTGCTAATCTTTGAAATATGACAAAACATTCCAGCACTTTCTTTTGGTTCATCAATCAAACTAAAAGACACAATCCATGGTTCTGTTAAATATCTATATTTGTTTATTACTTAATTTGTTCACTAAACTGTGTTTATGGAAAAACAATGAAGTGACAAGGTATTAGAATATGTCACTGAACAATTTCTTAAAATCGTGTCACCAACTAAAATTATTGATCTCAGAGAAGACATATCCTTCACTATATAAACCACAATGAGTTTAGCAAGAGTAAAGGTAGACCTGAATAAGTGCCTTCAAGTGTGTACATATTTTACCTTCTCTCAAGTTGATGTTGAGTATGGCCTATATCTTCTTGACATTCCTGAAGCATTGGCTGGAGTTCCTCCTGAGGGGAAGGAGTAAGAGTGGCAGTGGACTGATGGCTATAGGAAACAGCAGCTGGAGAAGATGCAGCACCTCTTATTGGTGGTGTGGGACCCCTCTCATCTTCTTCTTCTAATTCATCTTGCTGTAGATACATTCTTGTTGGTGGCATTGGACAAGGCAATTCTCTTTCATAGCTAGAGGTATTGTTGAAGAATAAAAGTGGATTTTATTACAGAAATCTAAAGAAATGCAACTGTAACTGACACACTCTAAACTTAGCATAATATATTAGGAGACTTTTTAGGGCCCTCCATATCTTCAGATAGGTCTGCATTCTCAAAGTAAAATTAAAAGGCATACATTTGCACAAGTCCATTGAGTTAGTGCTTATTACAGTTAGTCTTACCTCTGGAGATGAGGCAAGGAAAAAATAAGAAGTACCATGATATGCCTTGATATAAAATCTGGGATATTGCTTCTATTAAGAAAGAGCAGACAGTGTTGAACTCCTTCGGTGTCATAAGTATGACATATAAAATAAAGTTTGGAGGGGGGGTTGATGAGGTGTATGAAATACAGTATACATTATGCTGCTCCATCTTTCAAGTGTGCTGCTAGTTTTACATGGAAATGCAAGCTAATAAATAACAATCACCCAGAAAACCTCCATTAAAAAAAGAGGATAGGTAAAGTTTGGTAAAACATTTTACCTTTCATCTGCTGACAAAGTATAGTCTTCATTACCGCCATGTGGTGGGGGATGTGCAGGAGGTGGTGGAAGTAGATCTGCCCAGTTCATACCAGCTTGTTTAGATATTTTTGGAGTACGGGTACCCTTCTTATGACCTTGACTTCCTAAAAAAATAGAGAACAAGCATATTATAGCATAACGCTTTCATTGTATTTTATAAAGATATATTTTTGACTTACACATTTGAAATAAATCTCTGGAAAAAATTAAGATAGACATAATCTACCCAGAAACATATTCATTACATTAATAGGTAATAAATACATAAAAAGCAATAAAGTCACAAATGAATTTTACAAGTAACTGCATTTAAAGTGATCTTCTCCTAGCAATTAATTGCATTATAGATTATCATCTAAAACAAATGAGCTGTAGACATATTTTCTCAAGTGCATTTTTATTATTTAATTGCTGTGACCTAAAATACAATATGATCTCTACATGATCTATTAATGCTTCAGTCTTGCATTAAGCCTCTGAATCTATGTAATTTGTACTTGTCCAAAAAATGTTTTAGGCAAAATGAAATTGTTTGTTCAGTTAGAAAAGCTGTAGCCTTGGATGCAATCATCCCTGTCTTTTTATGAATCTAAATGTTGTAGTTCCCTGTTGACTTTATATTAGTTTTATATGTTTTTATAAAGTATTTTTTTCTCTAAAGCAAATAATTATCAACTATACAATTGTTTATATAAAATCCAAATGTTTGTGCTATTCATTTTCTAATATCCATTTTCCCTCTTCTGTCCTGTTATTAAGTGCCTGGAATCCTACCATGGTGTAAACATTTCCATAATTTTTATTGTACTGTTTTTAAAGATTTATGTTCAAAAGAGCAATACCACTAAACCCAAACATTACAAAGCAAATATAAAAAACAATTAAGATTGACTTATTTTAGAAAGTCATAATGGAATTAATTTAAAAGTTTTGAATATTATCTGACAACAGTGTCACCACCGGGGGGGGGGGGCAGGAGGGATTGTTGTACTGGGGCCAGACCTGAATGGGGGCTGGCCACAGCCAGATCACATTTACATGATGCATGATATTAGCATATTAACTAAATTTTGTAGTACAGGAGCAAATAGATATCTATAAACCAGGGTGCCCAAGATTGATCCTCAAGGTCCACCAACAGGACAGAATTTAAGGATTGTCCAGTGGATCATTAATTTGGATTGGCCTACCTGTGTAGGAGTATGATACAGTAAATCTATGGCAAAATACACTGTTTCTTTCAGCTTAGTAAAATAAGGTAAGTAGCTACAACTATAAGGGAAGACAGCAGAACACTTAATATTTCTAAGGTAGTTAAAGAGCCATAATGTGCATTATACAGGAAAAAAAGCATGTAATATGCAAGAACACACCCAAAAATATCAAAACACTTATATAACAGTTGTTCACTATATGTAATTTTATCACAAGAGCAATGATTTGTGTTTTTTATATATAGGTTATATCCTATTAAGAATATTATACCTATTATAGAAATTGATAACATTTTTTTGATGTACAGAGCTTCATTTACAAATATCACATGCACCCACCAGATGTGCTACTTCCCCGGTCAGAACTGTTGTATGATCCTCCAGCATTCTGATCATGGGACTGGTTGTAAGGAATAGTAGCAGGTATAGTATCTGTTGCCCGATAATCTGTAAAATGGAGAAAAAATATCATATGTTGCTTTACTGGAGAAAACTGCAATATTTAACATTAGTAGTAACATTTTATCATAAGGCTACATTTTAGATTCAAATTGTTATAATATTTGATTATGAACTACATGGCATACATTCCAGAATTTTGCTCAGTGAAAATCATGTAAACTTGTCCCATTCAAGCTATTAGCAATCATTGACAGCACCCTTAAAATTAAAATATTGTCCCTTTTCTTGCTGACAACAGTAGCAAGGATTGATCTGCTGACCGGAGACAATTGGGGAGATGCACTAAAGCGAGATAAACAGGAGATGACTTTCTCCATTAATATCACTTCTCCGAGTCCTATGTTATACTACAGAGCCAATGCACCAAGATTTCGTCAAGTTTGGAGATCTTAGTGTATAGGCTCCATTGAATAACATAGGAACTGAAGAAAAGATATCACTGGAGAAGCCATCTTGGCGTTATCACATCTTTATCATGTCTTAGTAAATAACCCCCCATGAGTTCTCTCTATCTCAGGAAGTGGGCCACTTATGAGGAATAAAAGTGAGAGTGAGAAAACGTGAAAATGAAAAATATTTGTGTAATATATCCTATATCCTATAACCGCACATACGCAGTGGGGACTCGCAGAACAAGGCTCACAGCCTGTCTGTGCTCCCGGGTCCAGGGCAGCAGCGGAGGTGGCTGGGTAACAAACTGTCACTCAGCGCCTCCGGTGCTGCCCCAGAGCTGGGAGCACAGACAGGCTGTGAGCCATCCGGAGCTCCCCGCTCCGGATCAGCCCGTGTATACAGGCTTTGTAATTAGTATATATATAAATAAATAGTAAAGTTTTACTTCAGTTTGTATTCTTTTAATAGCTAGTGAGGGGATACATGTGAATCATTCAGCACATCTCACTTTCTGTGACTGACATAGGAATTATACTTTACAGCTTTATTGCATACCAGCTCACACACTTTGAGATTGTTGAGATTTCTATGAATGCTGTTGGAAAACCATCATTTAAAACATTGAACTACAAAGGCACACTTTGTAGACCGTTACAGTAAAGTATTAATGTTTAGATTGTGCTTTTTCAGCTCTGTTGAAGAGCCTCCATCTGGTCAAATAACCAGATTCTGCAGCTGTCAGCTAGAGCGCTGACTTCCTTCAAACAGCCAAGAAGAGGTAACTTTAGTGAGGTATATCTCTCCAACCATAAAGGTTTAAGAGATAAGCCTTACATCGTTTTCCATATTTTTTATGCCTACAATATTCAATAAACTTAAAATTAAGTATTACTATCCCTTTAAAACCTACTGATTGTTTTGAGGAAGTATTGATTAATCCTTTGCTTTGCAATGTGTTGCATACCCTCTGGCACTCAAAGGGTTAAAGGAAGACCAGTAGAAAATATTATATAAAGACAACTGCAGATACAACGCAAACCCTGACTGCTTTATGCCTTACCTAAGAAAGTTCTTCTGTTAAATAAATAGCCACTTATTTTTAGACTACACTTTCCCTTCAGACATGGTAAGGATAATTAGGGATTCAAGAATTAAAAGGATAGCTAGAGGTTCAAGTATATGGAAAGCAAATCAGAAAGCTGGCATTGTGGCATAGGTATACTGCTAACAACTATTCATTAGAGATGGTCATGAAGCTCCATCATACTGTTATTACTGATATACTGTACACACATAGAAGATATATATATATATTAACATTGTTACACAGAGAGGTTACAAGGTAACTATGAATGCTTTAAGTGAGTAATTTGTAATAATACTATTCACTGGAAAGTATAATCAGCAGAAGACTAAACATCTAACAAGAGAGTTATGGAATTCTTGGAATATTTGCTGACTTTGTTTGTTTCCAGATGTACTTAAAGGTATAGTAATGCTTAATATGGAAACAAATATATATTGCAGGTTTATCCTACTAAGTAAAACAGGCATAATTCCACTGATGAGAAATGCCTTATTTAACATTATTGCAGCTCAAACATGCTTTTTTTGGGTGCAGTACATTCTGAAATTGTGAGGTAGCACTGTTATTACAACAGTCTGTGCATAGCTATGGTCACTTGACCATAAACCTCCTAGGGTTCTGTAGCAACGGAACCACTGTAAAATTTTAGGTCATGGCTGTACTGCACCCAAAAAATGTAACGATGAGCTGCAATAACTTTCAAATATTATTATTATTATTCTTTATTTACATAGCGCCAACTAATTCCGCAGCACTGTACAATTGGGAATAGATATACAGAGGTATTAAATAGTACAATCAGATGTGGAGAACAGAAGGATCAGAGGGCCCTGCTCGTGAGAGCTTACAGTCTAGTACTCATGTTTTACTTAGCAGGGTAAAAGATCATTTTCATTTTTGCTATTTTAAGCAGTACTATCCCTATGTCAGCTCTAATTGAAATCCCTCACTCTGTACTGAATTAAATAATATGACCCTAATAATTTAGCCTCTATCTATCTATCTATCTATCTCTCCCAGAACCTGCTGGACATTTCACAAATTACAATTTTTCTACACATTATACCTTTAAATACACACCTGGGATTACCAGCATTATTTATAATCTTGCAACCAGCTAATAACAGGTTACCCACAAGTGTATTGTTTCACCACCTTGCCTTGTTCCTATTACTGTACAATCCACTCACAGTGGTGCCACAGAGGACAGTAGAAATCGTTAGCTGCCAATCCATAGTCAATCACGGATCAGCCACCAGTTTTGAGCTGTGAGAACTACCACTGGAGAGAGAATGGCAAGGGGGACCATACAACAATTGTATGTTTACAGTGTTATAATTACTAGAGGTTGTGGCAGCAGCTATGTACTTATAAAACGATTAATTCATCATATAATAATTTTATTTACATTCATTTCTCTTTGAAGGCAACTGCACATCTATAGAAAAGCAGTAATTAATTCATAATTGCCATTAGGATTACTCTGTCCAGATTAAGGTAAATGGGGGTTTAGCATTCTGTAGATGTTATTGGTGTTATATTGTTTTCTATTTGTTTTAAATTGACTTAACCCTTTGTGTGCCAGATGAGTAGGAAACACATTGCAGCACCCCTCTGGCAGGTTTAACAGCTAGGATTCCAGAGACATCTCAAACCACTGCAGAAATCTCTAGCACTCACATGTTTCTAAATATCTGCAAATTAAAACAAACATTTATTTATGCATTGATTTTGCAAAGCAACCCTCTGGCACACAAAAGGTTAAGAAGAAATACAAGCAAGGATGATAAAAGCTTTCAAATATAGCACGTGCCTTTCATACCTCTTAGTCACTGCAAGGTCTGGCTATGTTGTGCAGGAAAAAGAGGTCATATTAAGTGAACTACTGTGCAGCATTGACAGAACATGGCCTTTTGCTGGGACACTTTCAAATTTCATTATATGGCAAGTCACCAAGATGTGTTTAATAGTTCAAAGTTGGCATTGACTTGTTCCTAGGGATACCACTTTTGCAAATCATGTTATTAAAGTGGATTGAATGGTACTGTAGCCTGAAGCCTGGGAAAAAAATGACATACCTATTTTCTTTTCTTCAATTACATTAGTGAAACTTGCCCTTAAGATTTCAGGGGTACGTTACAATGAGTCTAGCTAGCACTGATTTAAGTTTAGTGCAGACTTTACCATATATTCAGTATGCTGAATGCCTCCAAAATAGAATAGTTTTCAAGCAGTCTACATGTGAGATATTGTATATAGTAAAAGTTTATAGACAATATTCATGAAAAGCACATTATTTAAAGGAAACCTAATGTTCTTAGTTACAAAATAAAATACCAGGTTGAAATATTCCCTGGTAGCTACGAAAACATTTCCGTACCTTTATACAACTAAAGCTCTAGAAAACATGAAAAGACAGAGATATGATGAAGTCAGTCATTTACTAATAAATCCTTTAAGAACTGGTGATCTGATCATTAAAAAGTAAATACCTCAGAGAGTAGCAGTATATATATATATATATATATATATATATATATATATACATACAAAATCATCAAGCTGTCAGTGGCAGCCTCCCTTCTATTGGCCATTTACACGTGTGTGCTATAGCACAGCAGCCAAAAAGGAATCATCAGCCGCCTCTTCGGATCTTGAAGCACCAACTCAAAAGTGGGAGGAACACAAATTTAGTCAATGAAAAAGCTTTACTAATATGATTCAGAGATATAATAAGTACTGGAACCAATTTCTTAGTGCCACACAAGCCTATTGCCTATTTACTAAGCTAAGTGGACAGTGGTGGGGAAGTGAATTGGTGTTTCATGGAGTTCCTTTCCTGTGCACATTGTTAACATTATACACTAGCAATAAGCACAGGTAACTGACAAAACG
The DNA here is from genome assembly GCA_037306005.1 of Rhinophrynus dorsalis. Classification (NCBI taxonomy): domain Eukaryota; kingdom Metazoa; phylum Chordata; class Amphibia; order Anura; family Rhinophrynidae; genus Rhinophrynus; species Rhinophrynus dorsalis. Next base: position 76,280,967 of record CM074719.1, on the reverse strand, counting down.
CCACTCCATTTCCCTGTGCATGCTATTATGGAGGCATTCAGGGCTTGCTGGCATTAATGTCCTATTGACAGCAGTATGTATGCTCTATGTGCATGTTCTACCTGTGATAATCTGACAGAATGGGGAAAGAAGCTGCACTGGCGGATTTATTCACTTCCCCCACTATGTTTATTTCTTATTACATTTTAAGATATGTGACTTTGCTTGTGCAGTTTTTTCATGCTGAAGGATATTTTCCTTTGAACGTCTCACTGCCCGGTTAGGACTCTTAGGAGGTCTAAAATTGCATCAGGGAATGGTATCTTTAACATATGTGTAACAACATGCTCATTCTTATGATATGTTTTATTCTAATATTATTTTTCCTTTACGATGCCTATCTTTTCCTACAGACCCCATCATAAGACTATGTGCAGCAAAACTTACCCAGTACTTATTTTCTACAGCACATAGTCATAATTAAGCATCCTTTATACATGAAGAGCGAGATTGTGATCTATGTTTAATCAGATGTTCAGAACACTGTGATTGTACTGTATCTTCCTTATGAATTAAATATGTTCCTTTCAGTGAGCCAATCCCTCACGTGCTATAACATTTAGATCAAATCTCCCCATATTCATTTTCTTTTATTTGATTTTATTTTATCTGCAGCTTATTATTTGCCATGCCAAATTCAGTTGCAAAGGTTAGCAGAGTGCTAATTAACTTTTTGACATTGTTAATCTCGATCTTCTACATTTACATGTATAGTAGCTCAACGGTTCTGCTTGTGCTCTAGGAGAATAGGAAACGCTGCTTTCCATTATTAAAAAGATCTAAGTCAAGATCCCCAAAAGACTTCACCTTCCAATAAAAGTAATAACAAGCAGAAGCAAACACAGACTACTTAAACTGTATGCTGGAGAATTTTAAAGCAACAGTCATTTTTATATTTTTCCCATTAAAAAACTATTCTCTTTTAATCCTTTGATGGTCAGTGTTGAGATGAACAACAGCTACAAAGACAATCCTATTAAAGAGCAGCAATTACAGTTGAAAAGGACAAACACCCTATGTATGTTTTCATATTATTAAAGGGATAGTAATACTTCATTTTAACTTTATTTTATTTTGTAGGCGTTAAAAAAACATGAAGAATGATATAAGTCTTATCTCTGAAACTTTTATGGTTTAAGAGATATTCACAAACAAAGTATCCCCCCCCTGTTCAGCCAGATAAGAAGGGAGATGCCCAGGTAGACTGCAGAGAGGGACAATCTTCAATTAAGATAATGGAAAAAGCTGAAAAACTTGTCATGGGGGGGAAGGGCTTTCATTGTTTTAATACAAAGAAGATTGTCCCCTTCTGTAATCTGTACTGTCATACAACCAGACTGACATCTGAGAAGAGATGGCTTACACTAGGAAAAAGGGGCGGGGAGGGGAACTTTGCTTGTGAATATCTCATAAACCATAAAGGTTTGAGAGATAAGACTTATATCATTCTTCATGTTTTTTTAATGCCTACAAAATAAAATAAAGTTAAAACGAAGTGTTACTATCCCTTTAAAGCACATGTGATTTGTTTTATTACAACTGGGTCTGGACTGGAGGAATTTGGGAGTAATCCAACTGCAACATGAAAGGTAAACACAATCTCATTGATTTAAATGGGGTTTGTAACTCCTTCAATGCTAGAGGAATCTCCATTGATTTAAATGGGGTTTGTAACTCCTTAAATGCTAGAGGAATTTCCAAAGGGATATGAAGTAATGCATTGCAGGTATCTCTACCATTAATGGGGGCTAAAGCCCCATTTGAATTAATGGGGATTTGTATTCATCCCCTATGACGCAGCTGGTTTACTCCACAATTAATAACATTCTTAGTAAATTAAACTCTATGTCTGAAAATCAAACATTACATATTTGATTATGTAAAGTTACCTGGTTGGTGGCTTCTGGCTGAAAAATGCCAGTTTGCTAGAACATATACACAAAGGGCAGGGGATGTCTTTGTACAATTCCAGTGTATTATTTGCACATGCCAGTGCCCTCCCATAACACCAGATCTGATTCTTAGTCTGATTAGTGGAGCTCTTAAGAATATCTAAATGGCAACTGCTGCACTTTACTGTCTGTTCCCAAAACTAAGAGGTGAAATCATAAAAATGCAATCTTGGGATCAGAAAGCAGATGCTTACAATTAGCATGTAGGGTGAGATTTACAACTGATATAAATAATTAAAGCCAACACTTTCTGTCTATGAGGACTCTGTCCACAGCCCCTAGAACTACAGCTGCAAGATTTCTAAGTCTTGTAGTTTAGGTGCATCAGTCTTCTGAACCTTGAAATCAGCAGTCAGACTGATCAGCTGTGTTGCACAATGCAGATAGCTGGACAGATGTGCTCCCACAGGGGGCAGACCCACTAAGGGAGGTTGTTCCTCTTTATATCAATCTATTTTTATTAAGAGATGATCAAATAGGTATACAAAGGAGTTGTTAAACAGAATGTCATAATGTAAGGGTATACATAAATTCAAACAGGATTTAAATAAACAGCTGTATCTAATACATTTCGGTCTTGAGGCAACATATATAGAAGACATTTCCACAGGCAAGTCAATATAAGTGAGCATCCGTATATAGAAAAAATTGTCGGAAAGGGGTCATCCCCATTATTCAGGAAGAAGAATGACAGAAAAAAGTAAAGAAAAGGAAAAAGAGCAGGGAGAGGAGTTGGAAGAAAAACAGCTGAGAAGAGAAAGAACACAGAGGAAAATACTTAGAAAAGAGAGAGGGAAGGAGAGTGTATGTGTGCAAAGGGGAAAGGATATAGACCCGGGTATGGATAAACAGGGACTACCAAGACTAATGAGTGCTAGTGACTCTCAGAGAATGCCAGAGTCAATAGAGGCATCATTGCAGAAGTGTCTTTATATGATTTCCACCATGAGAGTCTAACAAAAGGTTGTTCCTCTTTAATAGTTTGCTTAGGTAGAATAAGGTTGAAAAAGACTCACACTACATAAATTAGCTTTAAATCACAATGCGATTTCTTGCATATCTAAAAAAATTCACATCCAAGTGTTTAATGTAATAGAAAAGTAAGTATATGAGAAAAATCTTATTTTCTAGTATTCTTCATGTTGGGGGATGCATCATTCAAAAGCTATTGTAGCTCAACTTGTTTTTGGTTTATGTATCTTTAAGTAAGGACATTAATTGCTTCTGTGTTCTAAGGATGAACAGAAGTTATCCATAAGACAGGTATAGACAAAAATATTTGAGAAGTAATTACTTTTGAATGAAGCATTCTCCAGAACTGGGGGAACCGTAGGAGTACCCTGTTTTATTACTTTAATGCTAGGTTACATATATGTTAGGTGTGTCACCTTTTAGTAGTGTAAAGGAATGTGCTAAAAAGTCATATAATGAGAATAAAATTGTCTTCCTACATAGGGATACCATTTTACTCAGTATTGCACACAGAAATATTTAGACACAGGGTATCAGCTCCACAAAACTTAATGTTGGCTTCCCTAATTCACAATCAGTGTTAGGATAGATTTCTACTACACAATGCGGCACAGGCATCAGGAAAAAAGATTAGTAATTCTAGACAAAATGTTGAAATCAAGTCTATTTTTCTTTGGTACATCGGGGTGTTTCACCCCAGATTTAGTATGCTCTCAACTTACAGAAGCAGTAACTTTTTTTATGCAAAATTATATGTTATAGAGCTTTATCTGCTGAGAAAACAAGGACACATCTGCAACTGGCAGTTGTTTTATTCAAATATTGTAATGGTTCAAAATTGTTATACTTTCTGTAAGAAGAGATCCAGAGAGCTTACTTCCAGAAAGCTCAAACTGGCAGGATGTGACTCAGCAGTACTATAACATTCTAAGGAGAATGCAACAAAATAAATATCTGAAATATGACCACTAGAGGGCAATGTTAATGTATAAAACAACATTTCAAACAGTAATAACTCTAGAAATATGTATTTCCCAGCAGTATGAGTACTCAGCAGGAAAAGCTCTACAGTATATGTCATAAAAATGTTAACTGCTCCTTAAAAGAAAAGCTAAAATTTCTGACTAATAATCTCTCCACATACTTTACTATGGCCCTCCAGCTATTAAGCACTACAATTCCCATCATCCCTTGTCAGTCCAAATGGCTGTTTTGGAATGATGGGATTTGTAGTCCTGAAAAGCCAGAGGGCTTCAGTTTGTCTACCCCTGCATTAGAGTGCATGATACCTTCACAGACTGTCACACATACTAGTAGTTACAATACACCAGTGCTGCGGAATTAGTTTGAGCTATACAAATAATAATAATAATGATATTAATACAAGTGTCAATGTGATCCCTAAGAACCTCCCTTGTAGCAGCATAAAGTTATATCATTTCCTCTGTGCCTTGTTTTAATAAATTGTGTTGCACAAGGGGCAAAAGAAAGGAACTCCTTAACCCTTTGAGTGCCACAAGGGTATCCAACGCATTGCAAACAGTTAAATTCCCATATACTGCAAACGCTACCACTTTGTGCAAACTGCGTAGAGAGGAGAATTTTCAACACAGTTCAGAAACTGGGTCAGACAGACACAGCACTAGTGAACTGATCTGAAGATCTAGTGTAGTGTTCCTCCCACCACCACCACTAAAATCCTCAGACTGTCTCAGATAACATGGCCACATAGGGGAACTGAACATGACCACTGCTGGCAGCTCTATTACACCTCAAACACTGTCCACTTCATATGGTAATGCCCTGTAGTTCATGCATTCTGTCTGCTTCAGTTTAAAAAAAAAAAAAAAAGCAAAAGCATGGCTGATCCAGTGAGCAGAGTTTGTGGGTCACCTCCATGGATATGACCACCAGAGAAGATTGTAGATGTTATCACTTTCAAGGGATAGTATTGTTTCATAATAAAAGCAGCTCTAATTAATCATCATAGTATTTGGACTTTGGAGAGTGTTATTTCAATTCTGTCAGAGTTGTAGTTCAAGAGTAATTCAATAACAAAGTATCCCCCTCCCACCCCTTTTACTGATGTAACACTGTTCAGCCAGAGCAGAAGGGAGGTGCCCAGGTAGATTGCAGAGAGGGACAATCTTCAATTAAGATAAGGGAAAAACCTGAAAAACTTGTCAAGGGGGGCAGGGCTTTCATTGTTCTCATAGGAAGAAGACTGTCCCCTTTTGTTATCTGTCTGGTCTATAGACTGGATTCCACATCTGAGAAGAGATGGCTTACACTAGGTAAAAGGGGCGGGAGGGGGAAACTTTGCTTGTGAATATATCATAAACCATAAAGGTTTGAGAGATAAGACTTATATCATTCTTCATGTTTTTTTAATGCCTACAAAATAAAATAAAGTTAAAACGAAGTATTACTATCCCTTTAACAAACATGCGTGGGCAAAATTTGTAGGGTTTTTGAATTTTCTGTATACCCCTCTTGTCCCCAAGGGGCTACCGTGTAACAAAAGGAAAAATAATAATCAACAAAATCAATTGTGTTAATTGCCTGTATACTATTAGAATTGGTTTACCTTTGTTTATTTTATTTTGTTCCATGATGTTATATTGCATTGGGGCAATGTCTGGTTTCTGTTGCGATGGGGGCTTCCAGTGTTTTTCATCCACATCACCGCTAGAAGAGTTGATATTGTTACTGATGTTTGATTGGATGAGCTGTGTAGTGGCGTAAGGGGTGGGCTGACCGGCGGCATTGACAAAACGACCATCTTTAAGATTTGGACTGTTGAAGGTTTTCATCTCATTGATTTTGTTGCTTATATCAACATCTCCATAGACAGCTGAATCTGGCACCATCAGGTTAGTCTGTTTGCTGTCCAGCTGGTTGTTGTAATTTGCTATGCAGTCAGCTGGTCCATAGAGAAACAAAGAGATACATCTTTTAGTTCACAATTCCTATATGGAAATGACTGGTGAATTTACATGTATAGGGCCATATGCACAAAGTAAGTGCGACAATTGAATAAAAAGCAAAACAGTGGGAAAATACAATGACCCAAGTATTCATTGAGTTAAATGGGTGCTTTTAACCCCTTGAATGCTACCGAGGTCTTCAACACAAACTCTCTAGTATTCAAGGGGTTAAAAGCACAATTTAACTCAAAGTCATTTTTTTTGTTCCGTAAGTTGCAGTTGCTTGGCTAGGCACTGACGACCTCTCTAACGCTGAAGTGGTAATTATCACATTTTACTAAGTTTGGAGCTGATTTAGTAACAAGCCTGAGCCTGCTATCTTGTGTTTGGGAGGAGGACTCTCCACCACCCCCAGCTGGAAGCCTACCATGATGTATGTAGCTTTCTACCACAAACCCATGGACTACATTAGTAATCCCAATTGACCAGAAATGTTGGCCTATGGGGAAGTGCATTGTACAGGACAGATAATTGTTCTGTGAGATGCAGCATTGATCCACTGGAGGAGTATCATGTGTCATTTCCAAACACCCTTTCTGCTCCTCTGTTGGTGGGTAGGAGATTATAATGCAGCCCCAGTTCATTAGTAGGTCTGTTCCTGTGGAGAGCAGAGCTAGTGCCAGTAAAGAAACTGTCTGATAATGGTTGCCCTTTAAAAGCCCCATCTAAAACAAGGGAATGTTTACTAGTCCCCATGGTGCAATTAGTTTGCTTTTCTTAGTAAAACATCCTAAGTATTTGATACAATTCTATTTCTAGCTTCAGTTGTGTATATATATATATATGTGTGTGTGTCTGTGTCTGTGTGTCTGTATGTGTCTGTGTGTGTGTCTGCGTATGTCTGTGTGTGTCTGTATGTCTGTGTGTGTTTGTGTGTGTGTGTGTGTCTGCGTGTGTGTGTCTGTGTGTGCGTGCGTGTGTCTGTGTGTGTGTCTGCGTGTGTGTCTGTGTGTGTGTCTGTGTGTGTGTCTGTGTGCGTGTGTGTCTGTATGCGTCTGTGTATGTGTCTGTGTGCATCTCTGTGTGTGTCTGTATGTGTGTGTGTGTGTCTGCGTGTGTGTCTGTTTGTGTCTGTGTGTGTGTCTGTGTGTGTGTCTGTATTTGTCTGTGTGTGTCTCTGTGTGTGTGTCTGTATGTCTGTGTGTGTGTCTGTGTGCATGTATGTGTCTGTGTGTGTGTGTGTCTGCGTGTGTCTGTGTGTATGTCTTTGTGTGTGTCTGCGTGTGTGTCTGTGTGTGTCTGCACGTGTGTCTGTGTGCGTATGGCTGTGTGTGTGTCTGAGTGCGTGTGTGTCAGTGTGTGTCTGTGTGTGTATGTGTCTGTGTGTGTCTGTGTGTGTATCTGTGTACGTGTGTGTCTGTGTGTGTGTGTGTGTGTGCATGTGTGTGTGTATCTGTGTGTGTGTATGTGTCTGTGTGCGTGTGTGTCTGTGTGTGTATGTGTCTGTGTGTGTCTGTGTCTGTGCATGTGTGTGTCTGTGTGTGCATGTGTGTGTATGTGTCTGTGTGTGCCTGTGTGTGTATGTGTCTGTGTAAGTGTGTGTCTGTGTGCATGTGTGTCTGTGTGTGCATGTGTGTCTGTGCATGTTTGTCTGTGTGTGTGTCTGTGTCTGTGTGTGTGTCTGTGTGTGTGTCTGTGTGTGTGCATGTGTGTCTGTGCATGTTTGTCTGTGTGTGTGTCTGTGTGTGTGTCTGTGTGTGTGTGTGCATGTGTGGGTAAGAAGTTACTATGATTCTCAGTGATAATTAGAACAAGAACACACAGTCCAATTGTAAATGAAATGTTAATGCCTTACTGGTTATTTTTATTACATTTTTACTGCTGTCTAAAATTATAGTAGAAATAGCAAGTATATTATGTCCGAATGTTAATCATATCCAGGTTTTTAGTTTGGAAACGTCCATGAATATTATCCTGGGTTTCAAGCCTTGTTCAATCTCCAAGCTTGTCTTTTATAATGTGCTTTTATTATTTCTGATCCAGATTTTCCTTCTTTCACATAATTTACCTGTTACAAGGTATTAAACACACACACACACATTTGCAGCAAAGAATCAAGTTCTGGATTTTATTTCTGGAGTTTGTTGCATAACTTAAACCTTTCACATTTTAAAACCAGAAGGACTTGCAAACCACTGCATAGATAGCACTCAATGCCTTAAAGGAGAGCTAAGACCTCATAACACTTACCTTCCTTTGGCCATAATATAATAAAGGTCCCTTGCCCTTGTGTCTTTTTTCAAGAGATGACATCTCCGATCAGTCCTGGATGCCATGTCCATGGAGTCCAACATATAATTTGCCCACATGACCACAGTGTCTCAAATACTACTCATTGCACATGGTAATCTTAACCCATTAAGGGCTAAGGACATGATGTTTCTTCTAACTGAAGCAGGCATAAGGGCTGATTAACCATTTAAGAACCAGAGAGGTGCACAAAACAATTAGAAGCAATGTGTTTTGTGCAGCTCTCTGATCCTTAAATGGTTAATCAGTCTTTATGCCTGCTTCAGTTACAAGAGGCATTATGACTGATTAAAGAGTTATCTATTGAACAATGGAAGAGTTCCTATTCACCACTGGGATTTTCAGGCCATGGTAAAGGAAGTGAGGTTATTATTAGCTCTTAGTTCCCTTATATCATATACTCAACGGGCCGTATATTCAAAAGAAAAACGAGGAGTTCTAGAGCAAACCATTTGTACTATAAGGCAGAACTAAAAAATCCAATTAATTTAAAGGGGGGCGTTTAACCCCTTGAATACTAGAGAGGTCTCTAGTTTTTCTTCCCTATACTGCAAATGGTTTACCCTAGAACTCCTCCAATTTTCTTTTGAACATACGGCCCATATACTGAGGGGTAAGAATAAATCGACTTTGAGCCAGAATTAATTCTAGGGATATTTTTTATCTGCTGTGCATGATTAAAGTGGAACTTTCATGCATGTTAAAGTCCCCCCAGATCATTTTTCACATAGCGTTAAGCATATCAGTACTTGTATTATCCTTAGTAAGTCCGGCATTATTTAAGAATCCATCTTCATCTGAGACTCACTAGCAGGCATCCTGACGTAGAGGAATCTGTGTGCCTACTCTGTCCATGCCTGTCTGTACCTTAAGGTACAATGCAACTCCCTCTAGCCAATCATAGAGAAGACAGGGATGGATAGTGCAGGCGCACAGATGCCTCTTCGGGAAGTTGGATTTCTAAATAAGGATAATATAAGTATTGATATGCTTAATGCTATGTGAAAAATGATTTGGGGGGCCCTTTAATATGCATGAAAGTTCTGCTTTAACACATATATACTATGTTCTTTATGAATAACAAAAACATTCACTTTGCTCTCTTTGTGCCAAGATGTGAGCATGTGAGAGTGTATGGATATTTTAAGGTGTCCCATTCCTTTGCAGCCTGTTTTACCCCAAAAAAAACAAAAAACAGTGTCACTTCATAGTGAATGCTCCAATGTGATCCTGTGTATAGCACAGAAGTGATTACATTCACGTCCATTCACAGAAATCCCCTGTAGGTTTTGCCCTTGCCTTCACACACAAATTTTTGTGGGGATTTCCACAGCAGGTGAAAACTGTTGTTTTTAAATAATTAAATTGCAAATTCACTTTTTTTAATCCATATTAAATTATACTTTCCCTTTAAATAAAAAAAGACATATCTAACCTGGACGACTGTATGTGGCGAGGTTGTTGTCACTATTGCCATTGCCAGAGGTACAGCAATTGATGGGACATTCATTGTGGTTGTTTCCTGTGTTTGGCCAGGTATCGGCAAGCCAAGGCTGGGTGGCAGGCTCCGAGATATTTAATAGTCCTGGCCTGTATCATGAAGGAAAAATAAAAATGATCAAATGAATACATAAGTAGCAATTTAAAGGAAAAATAACCCCATGGCAGTTAGTCTCTAATTCCCCTACACATTCATTAATGACACACTTTAAACCTGTGTAACAAAGACAGGAAACTACAGCATTACATGATATGTAAGGTGGACCTATCACGCTCAGATAAGTTAATTTTAACCCTTTGATTGCCAGAGAGGATACATCTCTGTCACTTAAAGAGTTAAAGAAAATTAAAATTGCTGATTTCTGATTAATATTTTTGAGGAATTAACCTATGGCATAGCATGATACTTTATGCTAAAGGATTTTTGTGCTCGATCAATGTTACCACGGAATGCACTATGAGTGAATCATCAACACAGTCCACACATGGTGACAATTCTAATAGCACAGCAAGCGATAAGCAGGCTGACCAAACCTTCCCTTTAACCAGGGACACATAGGAAATAGGCATATTTCAGGATTGCAAATCAAAGCAGCCCTGCAGGATGCATTTTTCCTATGCGTCGCCGGTTAAAGATGAGGTCTGATCACCCTAGCGATAAGTTATTTGTATACCTGGCAAGCAATTATCATAAAGCACCATACCGTTCTATCAAAATGCAAAAGTACATTTTAGAGAAAAGTGCATAGTTCATAATATAGGCAAACTTTAATTAACTGTAATATAAATTAAATTGTCTTAAATTAGACCTTGATTCAAGTTTGAATATCTAAATATGCCAAAAGACCAGCAGATATATAGGTGTGAATTCCCTTTCTCCTGAACTGTGCATCTGATGGACTTTTGGCTATCATGACGCATAGGCGGTTCTGAATTCACTTTTCAGATATGCAAATAAATCAAGAAGGCATGTCCACTTTAACCCTTTACATGCCAAAGGGGTATGTGCTGAATACCCCTCTGGCATTCAAATGGTTAAGGTGATGGGTCTACTTTAAATTGATTTGAACCCTTTTTTGTAACTTGATAATGCTCTGTTAATCCCTGCTCTTACATGGAAAAGTATGTGAAAATATTTGCAGGTATGTGTAGAAGATTCCTTGACAGAAGTTAGTTTCACTTTTTATAGCAATAAGATACAGCACAGCAAACTGCTCTATGCACCTATAATGCCATTACACTGAGGCTCATGTATGAAGCAAGAATGGAGCAATTCTGGAGGAAACCAACTGCATCCCATGGAATAAATAACATTGCCCCAAATTCTCATTGGTCTAAATGGGACTTTTAGAAATCCCACCTGGAGAGGTCTCTAATACAACATGAAGGGTTAAATATGTTATTTAAATGGTATTTGTCATTTGCTCCCCATGAAGCACTTTATTTGTCCCTGAATTGCTCCACTGCATGAGGATTTAACCCCTGTAGGACCAGTGATGTGATCAATTGCGAAGGAATGTGTTCCGCATCCCGCTGGTCCTTAAGGGGTTAATGTGTGAATAGGTAGGTTCTGATGTATTAAGAACACTGGAGTAATTCTAACTGTAAACCAACTGTACACATAGAACAAATAAAACCCATTGAATGCTAAAGATGTCTCAAGTGTATTGTGAAATAAGAGACCTCCCTGTCATTCAAGGGATTAAAGGTACCATTTATATTAATGGAATTGTTTATTTGTCTTCCATGGTGTAGATGGTTTGCTCCAGAATTGCTCTAGTTTTTCCAGAGTATATCAGCCTCAGTGTTTCTCAATGATGGTTCTCAACAAGTCAGATTTAAAGGATATATACATGATTACAGGCAGCTAATCAGTGGATCAGTCAGTTTGATTGCTCTGTTTGAGCTTAAAGGAGCAGTAAACTTTTTTTATAAAAAAATATATATTGTAGGAATTTTCCTATTGAGTAAAATAAAGATACTCCCACTACCGAGAGATTCATATTTCCAAAGTTATTACAGTTTAAACCCATGTTGTTTCACATTAGCAGTGCCCTCTAATGGTCAAATTCTAATTAGTTTTTCTGTTAGATTCTAATGGAGAGGAAAGTCAGAGACATACAGTTCTCCATAGAATGTGATAGAAACTGCCTGTCACTTCCTGTCCGTTAGAACAATCAGGAAGTAAACACAATAAATTCACTTCCTGATTATTTGAACTGCTATAAATCCTATATAATAATTCGCTAAGGATGTTTGTCAGAAGCCGTCATGCGCAGTAGCTTGGTTTCAGGAAGGTGTGCAGAGAGGACTATGGTATGAATTCGGAGCACCCTGCTCCATATCAGCTGTGGCGCGGGCAGTCTCTACTGTGCATGATCCGGCCACCAGCCGAGGTTGCTGGGTGGCATTGTGGCCTGTGTACACGGGCTCAACTATTTTTGAATAAAACATCTGACAGCTGTCGGAGTGACCTTGTTTTATTCAGCAGGAAATGCTCTATAAAATATGTGTTTTCATAAAAAAAAGTTTACTGCTCCTTTAAGTAGGGGTATCCACAAATCCTGACCAGTTGGTGTGTTCTGAAGACTGAAACTGAGAATCATTGTTCTAACAGAAACACACTTCTCAAATTCACCCTTAGGTAATGGAAAGCCATGGCAAAAGAGGGCAGGCTCACAGTCCCAGCAATAGTGAGAGTTATAAATTATTTAATATCGACTGAGTTACATTTTAAGCAATGACAGTAGTGAAGTATACTACAGCAAGATAATTCAAAAAACACTTTTGAGAGCCATAAGGGTTGTGGATTTAAGAGGTGCGTGTAGCATTACATAGAAACTGGAGCTATTTCGCCATGTTTAACTGAGTGCAGAAATAAAAAGCACACTTTACAGGTTGCCTACAAAGCTCACCTGAGACTCAATTAAAGGCCAGATTTATAGACAACTCTAATATTGTTGATTTCTGCTCAATACAGCAACTATCAAGGAGCAATCTTGAGAATAACTGTGCTTTTATAACATTTTATGTTGAAAATTGGCCACTTAACATATCATTGTTTTCTTAAAAAATCGCAATCACATTGTTCATTTGATTCTTAGATGTGTCCATGTGTGTGCATGTATACATGTATTTGTTCATGTGTATGTGTATATGCGTGTGTTTGAATGTCTGTGTGTATGAGTGTGTGTATGCATGTTTGGGCATGTGTCTGAGTATGTATGTATGTGAATATGCATGCATGTGAGTGTGTATGTACATGTGTGTGTGTGCATGTGACTGTGTGCATGTTTATGTGTGTGCATGAGCCTATGTGTGTCTGTGTGTGTGTGTTTGTGTGAATGCATGTGTGTTTTTGAAATTATATAAGTGTTTCTGTGTGTGTTTGGACTGGTGTGAATGTGTGTGTGTTTGGATGTGTATAAGTGTGTCTGTGTGAATGTGTGTGTGTATGTTTGGGTTTATGTGAGAGTGTATGTGTGTGTTTGAATGTGTCACATAACCGCAGGTATTCTAGGTGTGTCACTTGCTTTCCACTGAAAATGCACAGTTTGGTTGTGGTTTGTGGTACCCTACACTAGCCAACATAATGAGTATTATGCACTAAGGAGCACTGGACCAACTCCCCATAGAGAACAAATACAATAAAAGCATTGTGAGATCTCTGTGGTATGCAAGGGATTAAAAGATCCATTTAAATCAGCTTTTGTCACATATGGTGTAGCTGGCATGCATTTTTTTTGTACATCAGTCTCAATTAATCTCTTTAAATGAAGTATACAGCTTGAAAAAACCTCATTGGCTTCATCTTGAATTGTGATGTTGGTCTAGCAAAAGAAATCACAATACATAACCAGCATTACTCTCTCCAGACTTGTACAGCACTACATCATTATGCTATATGAGTATGAAAGAAGAATACTGGTTCAAGGGATATATATAGAAACGCAGAAATGTAAACAGGAATGGAGGGATTTCCAGGAGGGTTTAAGAGGTGTTAGAAACTGACAAAAATGTGTCTGTGAGCTAATGTTGCTTGGTTTCTTATTATTGTAAGTATCACTGGGATATGATCTACATGAGAGAAACATTAGCACATGTATCCTGACCTATTATGCTAACTGTTCTAAGGGAAATAGACAGAAAATATAATGTATTCCTTGTATATAAAAGTAATCACCCTGATCACTGCAGGCTCTGGTTTCATTGTTTTCTATTTTCTATTGTTTTTGCATCCTGGAACTTATTTTTAAGAGATGCATTCACTAAAAGTGATGTTCTATTCACTGACTGATGGCGAAATCCACCCTGAATTATACTTCATTGTAGGCTTAATCAGTTGGAGATGGCTCAGGTTGTAGTTTTAAACACTTGGGGTGCAAAGACTGACAACCCTGCTTTAGACTATCAAGGCCACTTAGACACATGGATCGTGTCTCTCTTGATTATACAAACTCAAAATCCTATTGTCTATCATACATGTTTCCTGGAAAAATATTTTCAAGGCACTATCACCTAAGAACAACTTTGAAGCAATTGAAAAAGGTTTCACAAACAGTTGTATGTTGTATTTGTAATTTTATATTTAAAAAAAATGTTTTTATGCAATTTGGATGTATACATTAAGCTAATTAAGGCATGCCATGGCCACTTCCTGTTTTAGGCCTACATTACCTCCGCCATTCACTGACATTGCTCAGTGGTATTCTGGCCACCTTCCCTATCGCTGAAAGAGTTAAGGTCATTAAGTGGAGAAGGTAATTAATTCACACACTCTATAATAATAATCTTAATACATCAAAAACTAGCTCTCAACATTAATACAAAATACAGGTGATTTTGAAAGCTTTTTTATAAATAACCAAAGTTTTCTTTGGTGATATTGTCCCCTTCAGACCCAATTAAAGTGATGATGTGGATTGAAGAACTTTGACCTCTGAAAACGTCAACTTAGATGTCACTTTCTTGATTGCACAAATAAGTTTATTGCTATTCTCAGTTCAAGAATGGATTTTGTGAGAACTTTTAGAGTGTGATTTGTGCAGGGGAAACAGCCTATCTGCTCACCCTAATCATTCATAAACATCATTGGGTAGCTTAGTATACAGTAGCACACTCTAGGCAGTGAAAGATTCTGGAAATCAGTGTAATGAAGGCTATCACCTGGGGGAGAGAGGTTCTACTGACCCACATGCATGGCAGATTCAGAGTTTTATTGTCTTAAACTCCAGACTTGGAATCTGGCATACAGAAATATTTAGGCTGAAGTACTGTGAATGGTAGAACAATGTCTGAGTAAAGCAGTTATACCATAGATCAGGGCTTAAAATTTGAAGTCCTTTGCTACTAGCCAGACCTGAAAAGTTACTCGCCACTGCAAGCCATAGCATACCCACCAGGGCTGAATTTCTACTCGCCAGGGCAAAATTTTCACTCGCTATTGGCTAGTGGCGAGTGGAAATTTTGAGCCCTGCCATAGATGACATATGAAAATTAAACACATTTCCAATGATTTATCCTTTTAATCCTTTAAGGACTGGCACACACACTTGTGGCTGGCACTTACAGACCAAGCTTGTTTTTTTTTTTTTCAGATCCGATTCAGGGCACTGAAATTGATGACATACATGTACATCATTGGTCCTTATCGCACATTGACCCATGACGTACCTGTATGTCTTTGGACATTAAGGGGTTAAGAACCAGAGGTATGTGTAACGTATTGGTCTGCTATCCATTGCATATCCCTCTAGACCTTTAAGGGTTAAATTAGCATTAAACGTTTGTTTAATGAAAAATATATGTAACAGGACTTTTCCAACTGAGCATATATATATTTTTTTTATTCAACACTTACTACCGATCAAACTTGTATTTATTTAATTCAAATTGTTAGGAACAGCTCTAACTTTCAAAAGGCAACTTTTTTTTTTTTTTTTAAATAACTCTGTGGGAAAGCTTAAGTCATAGACTACAGATCCCCATAGTAAGTGACAGAAACAGTACCACCAGATGGCCATGTTAAAAACTGTATGTAAATGAAATAAAAATGTAATTGAACTGTAATAAATTTGAAGCGTTTAATAAGCATAGAAAGCCCTATAACATATATTTAAAAATGTTTAAAAAGGGACATTAAATCCCTTGAATGACAAAGATGTCTCCAGTGCATCTAGACTTCATGTAGTTAAAAGCCCCATTTAAGTCAAAGGGGACTTTTATTTGTTAATTATGGTGTTGTTGGTTTCCTCCAGAATTGCACATTTTTTCTTAGTACAATCATAAATCCATTTTCCATGGATAGATCCTACCCACTGCTGTTTTTCTGTTCAAGATTGCTTTTATCTTGGTCTGGTACTTTATTGATTCATTATGTTGTTCATAATAGATTGTGCCAGTTGATTCCATGAGGAAATAGCTCAGTATAACACATGTTAATGATAGAACCATAGATACAGAGAATGTGATGGCAGATAAGAAATAAATGGTCCATCTAGTCTGCTCATTCTCCTATCTACTTAGCAACTTCATTAGTCCTTGCCCTCACTAGACATCTAAAGAAGGAAAATATTTTACAAATCAAAAATGTTTGTGTGTTACGTTTATCTCCACAAGAGAAACATTGGTGTTTTTATTGATTCTTTTCAATCAAAATCAACTGTGTGTGCAAAGGTTCTACGCTAGCTTATTAAATTGCTCCCCCTGGTGTTACTGGTGTAATAATACACATTGTGATAAGAATAACAGCAGTTTTTTCATTTATTGTTTGTAACAAATTGCATTGGTTATTAAATACATGCCTTTAGCAGGGAAAATGAGAAATGTGTTCTTAGTTACAACATAAAATATGCAATGAACAACAAAAGATAATTTTACCCCATTATTTGATGAATCTGTAAAGGTGACACAAACTGAAAATTGAACCAGTTCAGTGAAAAAAGCCTACAGCATATTGTTACCCATAAACAGAGCTAACAAAAGAGAGGCCATTTGTTTTTCATCAGAACACGCATGCATTTACTCACCTGCCGGAACTGCTTACAGCTTCTCCTCCTCGCTGGTAAGCTACTAAAGAAAAAATATAAGCCACCATAAATTGTTACAATGTAATCTAGAAGCAAAGTACAATAGAGATAAAGGCAAAAGCATGGAGATTTTGTGGTAACCAAACACTGCAGTAAACAAATACAAACACGAAACATTCAAATTGATTTACATGGGGTTTTTAACCCCTTGAAAGCTAAATGCATTTTTTTGCGTTACATAAAAGACCTCTCATTCAAGGGGGAGATTCACTAAGTGGTGATAAAGCGGTGCTAAGTTATTCTATGGAGCCTATTCACTAACATCTCCAAAGTTGGAGAAGTAATTTCCACATTATCACCTATTTATCACCGCTTAGAGAATCTCCCCCATGTGTTAAAAACATCATTTAACCCTTTGAATGCCGAACAGGTATCCAACGCATTGCTTCTCAAAGCATTAGCTACCCCTCCAGAGCTCAAAGGCTTAAATCAAATTTTAATGTGTTCCTATGATACAGTTGGGAATGTCTAGAATTGTCCCACAGTACCCCTCACATCTGACCCAAACATTTTTGATTACAAGTTAACTAGATGTAATCATTGCTAAATAAAATTATTTCTATGAAATAGAAAACATGTTTTAACCCCTCAAATTCCACAGGGGTGTGCAATACATTGCACAGCAACGTTCTGAACAT
The DNA here is from genome assembly GCA_037306005.1 of Rhinophrynus dorsalis. NCBI lineage: Eukaryota > Metazoa > Chordata > Amphibia > Anura > Rhinophrynidae > Rhinophrynus > Rhinophrynus dorsalis. The sequence continues at coordinate 76,263,541 of CM074719.1, read as the reverse complement.
CCCCTTGCAATACACTGCAGAAAAGTGGTTTGAATATACCCTTGGAATAAGTAAGGGGTGGCCAATATGAGACTCCAGTTATAGCCAAACTACAATTTGGATGGCGGGGTATGATGGGAGTTGTAGTTTGGCAACAGCTGGTAGTTATCCATCCCTGAGTTAAACACTTGGGTGCCATGAGGTCATTAACACCTTGCATTGACATGCTAAGGGCCTCTCTTTAGTCCAAGTATTCTGTCTGTAATTGCCTCTGAGAATACATTACTTCAGAATCCCAGTACAGCAGGTGTGATACATCTTCAAGATTGAGAGGAAAAGCAGAAAATAAGACACCCCTCTTTTTGATGGAGGATAGATCAGAAGCATTGTATCATGTCATTTTTGGAATAACAGGACAGTTTGTTCTACCCAAGGACAGCTTTGAACACAAACAAGAATATATTCTTAGAATGATGACAGTGTTGTAAAAATAGAATATTCATCTAACACTGCCTGTCATATTATATACGTACATCTTTCCCAAAGAATATGCGGTATTACTGAAAAATTAATATTTAGAGGGTCGTTTTATTTAGTCTAAAAAACTGCATTTTATAATTACTTGTAAACATGGATTTTATTGCAAAGTGATAAACAGCTATACCTGAAAAATTGTTATTTTAATCGCTGCTAATAGGTCTAAAATTATTGGAATGATAAAGTTAACTATTTAAGTAATATAGCAATGTGCAGAGGATTAAAAGACAATGGGGGAGATTCACTAAGCGGTGATAAAGAGGTGATGAAGTTGAGATGACTTCCCCAGTTTATCACTTCTCCAATTCTTACATTATTCTATGGCGCCTATGCACTAAGATTTATTCAGCTTTAGAGATCTTAGTGCATAGGCTCCATAAAATAACCTAGGAAATGGAGAACTCTCTCTAGTCACTTTGAATGCCCTAACATATTCCCCAATGAGAAGTATTTCAATCTGTTAATATCCCATGGTGGCCCACACTTCAAATACAGCATTGGTAATCTAAAAACACTGCACACAGCCAATCTCTCAATGGTCTTTCCCTCTTTGAAAGAACTTTAACTAATCCTAATCAACATTTACGTCCACTTTCCTTTCCTCATCTCTTCAATGTACCCTGCTCCGAAACCTAATTTTCTCTTGGCATGGAAAAGAGATCTAAACTTAAACTTATATTTGGATATTTGGTCATCCATCTTCATATATATTAAACGGCTAGAGATATTAAACAAGGGAACTTAACTATCAACTGATTTCTAGATGGTATATGAACCCAGAAAAACTAGCTAAATAGTAAGTTGAGATGCCCAATGTATTTTGGAGATATTAGTCCCTTCCTGGAACGATGTTACATATCTAGTGGTCCTGTCCTGTCCTCGAGCTTTTTTGGAAAGACATTTTATTGCACATCAACGCTACTCTCAATTTACAGGTACCCCTTTATCCATTACTTTGTCTCTTTCTTTACTTTCGCCATATTCCGCCTCTACGCAAACTCTGTCTTTGGTCATGTCTACCTATACTACTTAACGCAGCTAAATTACTCATCCCCCTATATTGGAAGAAGCCTAATGGCCCCACTTTATCTTACTGACAGTCTGTGGTTGCCTTGAATTTATTAATGGAACAAAATTGGGCTATCTCAACTCACACACTCCCACTATACCATAACAAGTGGAAAACCTGGCTCCAGACTCACCCAATACAACCAGAATCCTCTTTTATTTACTCTCTCTTTGTCTGTGTATGCACATACCTACAGTAAAGCCCAGTATGGATAGATAGAGAAGGACCTATACTGCTTTGACCTATCAGACATTGAGCGTATTATGCATGAGCATGCCAGTAGCTACTTTCGTGCAGCAACAATTACATCCTCTCTTTTTGTTTTCTCTCTAAAGTTGGGTCAAATTGTGGGGTGGTGGTGTGAGCAGCTCCCTCCCTTCTCATTCTATCCCTCCCTTCCACCCCCCTCTTTTTTCCCTTTATTCTTGCCTTCTTTAAGATGTGATTGCGAATGTTTCCATACTTTTCTGTCCATTACTGCATCCAGCTATATTACATATGTATTATTTATCCTATTGCACCTGATGTAATGGATTACTTAACCCTGTATTAATGTCTAACATTTGTTTACATTTGTATCGCTTGTTTTACAGCAACCTGTTGTTGCTTTTGCTGTTATGAACACTGAATCTCAATAAATTCTTTTAAAACTTAAAAAAAAGTGCACAATGCCTTACCACTTCAAAAGACCAGAGCAATCGTTACACTATAACTAGGTCTAAATAATATATTTGTTGTGCTGGGATCATTAGTGAGATTTGTTTTTCTTCAAGTAAATATGAACTTTACCAGAACCAAAGTGTATTATTTGTTTGTTTATTTATTTATTTAATATTTTAGCTCATTGAATATTAGAGTAATGCATTGGAAAACCCCTGTGTCACAAGCGAAGGCTATAGGCCCTACTGAGACAGTGGGGAGAGTGTGGAAGTGAAAGGGTTAACAATACCAGAAATAAAGATTATACATTGGCAAAACAGTCCATAAAATATAATGGGAGAAACACAAGAAATCCTTAAAGACAATTACCGATACCAAGTCCTTGGGAACTTCTGATGGTATATACTCCTTCAGTTGTTACAAAGAAATTCACTGTTTTATCTAAAAAAACCCATATTAAATAGGAGTCCACAGTTGCTTCTAAGAGGGCAGACCCCCTGGGTGTTACCTGGGAGGGTCAGGGGTCTGGCCTGACCGTTTACAGTCCACTCAATCAGATCTGTCAGGGATGCTACTGCAGAGTTCTACCTGAAAAATCATAATGCTTCCCAAAACATGCAACCCACAGCACACCTTTATAATGTTATAATAATCATATTCCTCATATCTGTGTGAATATCTGGATACCAAACATGCTGGGTCTAACTGGTTGCAAAGTGGCTATTCTTGTAACTCATAGCAGGAACACCTACCCCTGGCATGTTTGTTACCCACCAAAAGGGTAAAACTTGGGCATTCTGAATATATATTTGTATTGAACCTTTTTACACTATATATATGTTCTCCTTATTTCAGGTTATTTGGGTGTCCCCTGGATGACCTCCATCACGTTTTATAGTAGCCCTATATCCTGCTCTGGAGATTTTATCTACCCAGCTAATTTTATGGCCTAGGACTGGTGCACTTTGAGTAACATACAGGTCAGCAAACAAACAAACAAATTATACAACCCAGAGGACCAACTCATGCCTTGGAATGACAACCTGGTACTCAGATGATTTTAAATGCTTATTTTAACTGGAGCTATTCGGTGGCAAAGCAATAGCTGTCAGAAAAAATTGTATTTAAACTGATAAATGAGGATAGGATGTCTGATATGAAATAATTAACTAGAAATTGTTAATAAATACAGTAAGATAAAGCGCATTTCAGCAGCCATATAGACAGATAGTTTTCATTACAATGCTGCATTTCATTGCAGGCTACCAGTGTATGTTAAACCAATCTCGGATTTTTAGAAAATGGTTATTTTTAGGCATTCCATTAAAAGAACGGGTTAAAGGGATTAGAAAGAAAAATGCTGATGGATTCTACAGCTATGCATTTCTTAAATAGGAATGTGTTTAAAAAGAAGTCAAATTGGGCTCTTTAGAAGAATTCCAAGCTGGTAGGCTGCAAAGCAGAGATAACTGGCTGTGGTGATTACAATAACAGGATTAGGACTAAGAGGCAGTGTTAAATCTTCCACTGAAGTAATGCCAAAGAAGGAAGCCTGCCACCAATGAAGATGCATTTTGCTACCAAAACGCAGGCTTAGCAGAAAAGTTTCACATTTTACTGGAATACATGGCTGAAGCAACATTTTTCTTAAAGGGATAGTAATGCTTAATATGTGGAAAATATGAAAAATAAATAAATTAAAAAACAGTATCTAGATAGATAGATAGATAGATAGATAGATTTTTATTTATGTATATATTTTTTATTGAAAGGTTTATTCTGCTGAGTAAAACAAGGGATCTCCCACTGCTAAGAAATGTTTTATGCAGTATGTCTATGGCCTGAAATTTTATGGGGAAGCTGTTGTTACAGCAGTCTATGCAGCTCTGGTTGGTTTACCACAAACCACCACAGGATGTTGTATCAACAGCATCACCATAACATTTCATGACCTAAAGTTTATATACAAAAGTCCCATGGGTGCTGCCCTCCTTTTTACTTCATGTTTCATCCTAATTTGGGAAAGTGCACCTGGGCAATAGCTGGCTTAGAGTGAGTGCTGACACCTCCTCTAATTTTCACTGGCTTTGCCCCAGAAACACTTTTGTTCTTAGTACATGGATATTCCATTTTTACAGATATCTCCCTTTTATTTTCCATGCAAATGGATAGTAATGGTTAATTTGTTTAAAAAAATGATTGCCATGTGTGTAGCTTACACACTATTACACTTTTAATGAGAAAGAATATAAAATATGGGTTTGAAATTTTAATGCCAGAGACAAAGTCAGTGACAGCAGGATACAGGGATAAAAAGCAAAAACCCAGGGATTTTCCCTGGAAATCAGGGAGGGTTGACAGGTACACATTTATGTATATGGGAATTTTAACTCTGTGAATGATAGAGAGGTGTGTAACATATTGCCCCACAGTTCATCGGTGGCTTCACTAGAGGTCATGTCATTTCTGATTTTTTATTTGTACTCTATGGCTGTTTTGTTTTCTCCAGAATCTCTCCAATTCTTCTTAGTATATACAGCATTCTAACCACTAGGGGGAGAACTGAGCTCTACCATTCTGATGGAAAAATGGGAGCTATAGTGCAATTTTCTTTTCCTGTAAAGCTACTGTATACTCATTCCATGTCATTGTAATAAAGTCACTGTGTTGTGGATTTTATCATATGTACTGATACATTCAATATATCTATATGTACACATACAAGGACATTATGTTTTTCCTAGGGTTTTATAAGCATATTCTCATAGTCCCTCACTGAGATTCAATTCTTGTTACAGCAGTCACTGGCCCGTTCACCCTCTATAGGTTAGAAATAAACACTTTAATATATACTAGCCTACCAGCATATGGGTTACAAAATGCCCAGTATAAATTTTGAAAAAAGTGGATATAACTGGCCTAAGCTATTAACATTGCTGTAATTTCTATATCTGTGCTGACTGAGCTTCCATTTAGAATTCATATTAACCCTTTGCAATGCTTTGGATACAAAGACATTGCTCAGAAGACCTAAAAATGAGAATCTGAGCAGCCCCAGTACAAGATTGCCTCTTTACTTTGCCTCTTTACTGCCAGTATAGTTATATGCAAACCAATGCATTGGCTACCTCTCTGGCACTTAAAGGGTGAACAATTTTTATTAGTGTCCTATGGTGCAGATTATTTAATTCTGATTAGTTTTTTTATTCTGCATATGGTCCTTTGTAGTCTAGCCTCTTTAATCCTGGATATCATGTCCACCTCTGTGGACATGACTTTTGGTAGCACGACTCCCATACTCTAAACTCCTCCTACTGCACATAGTCATCTCCAGCTGGTATACACATTCTGTCTGCTTCAGTGTGGTGAAAAGTAACAATGCACCAGTCAGTGCAGTTTGTGATCCAGGAGTCCTGACAGAAAGAGTCATGTACATACTTGGGATCTCTCTGAATCTGCCCCAGAGACTCTGGTTATTTAAGTAAATTACCGGGTCTCTGGGGACAAAGGCTGAGTCTCCAGTGGTGGTAAAAATCTTATGAAACTCTGCCTACTTCTCCTAGTTCCCACCCTGTTCTTCCCATTTACCACCCATTTCCCTCCCACTTTATGTCAAAGTTTGTTTAGCCCCACCCACCTGTGATAACACCCTGCCCCTCTGTGGCACAAATCCCATCATTAATTTCCCTCTTAGCGAACCTCATCAGCCCTCTCCGGGGCCTCAAGAATAGAAGTTCCCAGGTATGGTCATGACTGGGTCAGTGGACATGATATCTAGGAACAGCTGGTGATATTACTTTTAGAACCATAGTGCAAGGGTAAAATTCATTATGATTTTCTGGCCATAGTAAGGGAAACAGGGCATTTTTATTAGAAGGTGTTAATGTTCCATTAAGAGAACTAGCAACACAAGGGAGGAGATGCACTAAGGTGTGATAAGATGTGATAAAGCGGAGATGACTTCTACAGTAATATCACGTTTCCAATTCCTCTGTTATTCTATACAGCCAATGCACTAAGATCTTCAAAAGTGGAGAAATCTTAGTGCATTGGCTTCATAGAATAACATAGGAACTGGAGAAGTGATATCGCTAGAGAAGTCATCTCCGTGTTATCACCTCTTTATTACCTCTTTGTCATACCTTAGTGAATCTCCCCCGAGGAAATATTAGAAGGACACAGACACTTACAGAAGCACATGCAACACAAACAGAGAGGGGAAAGAAGTGCAAATATGTACCTGTTGGTGTGAAGGTAAAAGACGGGACTGAAAAATCAAAATAAAAATACAAAAATGAGTTATTAAGCTGAAGAGAGAAAGGGAACATGTCACATTAGTACAACTCAAGCCAACATACAGTAAATCAGTGAATAAGCAGCCTCGTGAATGACATTCTAGCAGTGTTTGCATTCAACATGAACATTCAAATTACATAGGTATGAGTTTCAAATAATTGTTAGTTCATTTATATTCAATAGATGAATAATGGTGCTAACACATTACTTAAGAGAATTGTTTGTTGTGGTTATAAATCCTTCTTTAATCAATAATGACTGCAGCAGTCTGATGCTAAGGACTGCCTCCCCCATACTACACTCCCTGGCATCTTGTATTTTTAAATGACTTCCCTGTAGTTCCAAGAAATAGTGCTGGTTATCCCCGAGCTATGGCAGTAATTCTATATTGTCTAAACTGAGCTGGCTTGTAAAATAAAAAAATATTCAATGTAAGAAGCACCTGTGAGTTACGGTTTCCTCTGTAATTGTATAACAATAAATTGTATTGCTTCACAGACAAAGAAAAATAAATAATGAATGTTATACACACCGGGGCTGAGGTACTAAGAAAGCACAGCAATTCAGGGGCAACAAACATATATTTCTAAAATCCCAGATTGATTAAATGGGGATTTTAACCCCTTGAATGGTAGAGAGTGCATTGGTGACCTCTCTAGCATTCAATGAGTTAAAAAGCATTTAAATCAACTGGGAAGTGTCTTAGTTCCTTGTGAAGCAATTGGTTTGTATAACAATTGCATCACATTTCCTGTAGTATATCAAGCCCACTGGCTCTATGACTACATATATGTGTAACATGGAACATTCACTTAAAAGGATGGTAACACTTAATATGAAAAAGTATATATTGTTGGGTTTATCCTCCTGAGTAAAATAAAGGTACTCCCACTACTGAGATGTGGTTTATGTCAATATCCTGAAAGGACACATAATTCACAGTTAATACAGTTAATACATTGAATTCAAAGCTGTGTTGTTTGCTGGGGTTAACACAGTGGGACTGCTGATAAGACAGGGACCAAGAGAAAATCCACACTCTTCTTGCAGACAGTCGTAAATACCCTGTGCAAGGCAGAGAGTTGGGGGGGGCAGAGATTGTTGGCATTGTAGCATTCTTAATATGTGCTATTTTTTTTTTAACTCTCTCCCCTCCCATACCATCTCCTGTATTTTTCTTCTCTTTCTCTTCCCCCCTCCCTCCACACTCTGCCTTGCACAGGGTATTTACGACCCTCTGCAAGAAAAGTGTACATTTTCTCTTGCTCCCTGTCTTATCAGCAGTCCCGCTGTGTTAACCCCAGCAAACAACACAGCTTCGAATTCAATGTATTAACTGTATTAACTTTGAATTCTGTGTCCTTGTGCTCAGAAATGCTTTAGACTTGAGAAAGGGAGTTTATCCCGAAAGCTTGTCAATCCATAATTCTGTTAGTCCAAAAGGTATTACAAGATGATAATTTTGTTTGTTATATATATTATGAATTGTGCCCTAGTGGCTTTGTCCAGTCAGTCTGTGTGTCATGTTAATGGAGGTAGATATGACATTTGTCAGCAGGACCACAGGACCTCAAACTCTGTTCACCGCTCATGGGGAGAAGCACTAAGCTGTCATAAAGAGATCATAAAGAGGCAATAACTTCTCCAATGATATCAGTTCTCCAGTTCCTGGGTTATTCTATGGAGCCTATGAACTAAGATCTACCCCACTTGAGGAATCTTAGTGCATAGGCTCCATATAATACTACAATAACTGGAGAACTGATCTCATTGGAGACGTTATCTCTTCTTTATCACCTCTTTATCACCCCTTAGTGAATCTCCACCCAGGAAAGATCAGTTGGGTGTGAAATAGATTGCTTTAAAGGGTTAAGTAGGCTCATGCACCTGAAAAACACTTCCCAGCACCTATCACTTCCTCATCCATGGACATGACAGCCAGAACTGATTGAAGATGGTTATCTTTTGAACAAATGAAGAAGAGCAAAAGTCCAGCCACAGTACGGTAAGGAGGAGAGTTATTAATGGAAGGTGTTATCTCTCCATTTTTTTTTTTAAACATGCACACCTTTGTTCTTCTAATGATTATATTTCCTTAAAATGGACTTGAATAAGTGTGTGTGTGTATATATATTATATATATATATATATATATATATATATATACTAGTTGAAGAGCCCGTTACATGGGCCACAGTGCCACTGTCAGCCAGTCGCGGGGCAGTCATGCACAGAGAATGCCCACTCTGCGGCTGATACAGTACCAGCCGGTCACGGTGCAGTCATGCTCAGTAGAGACTGCCCCCTCTGCGGCTGATACAGAGCGGGACACTCCTTCGGAGAGCCCCACTCTGCATCAGTCTAGTCACGGGCAGTCTCCACTGTACATGACTGCGTCGTTACACACTTTTAGCAAATTATTATATAGGATATATATATATATATATATATATATATATATATATATATATAGCTATATTGATATACACATACACACTTTTCTTTACCAGATCCAGGCAAATTTTGTAGCTAATCACAAGGAATAGAAACAAAACCCTGCTTTTGTTTACCCAGTTCATATACTGTCCTTCAGTTCCAGCACCACGTTCTCTATCTCAGGAATTCTATTGTACTTTCTTTCAGCTAACGTCTTTTCACACGCTCCATATAATTTAGCTAGATCCAAAATGCCACAGAGCCATAGTAACAAGCCATTATAAGAATAGGAGCATTTAAGCGCAGAGCTATTCAAACAAGAATGAAGAGTCTCAAACATTAATTTAAAATCACAAGGACACACCATATTGGGGGAAAGAACATGAAAGGTTGCAGTTAGTAGATTGTTTTTCTTTGACCTAAAGATGAAAACACGTTTTGTTTTTAAGGAAGAAAAACACAGATGAATAGAGGTCAAAGAAAATTAAATACTATAGATGCAAATTGCATTGCAACCCCCTGTCTGCAGCTTCAATTTATAAGCCCAAAATATCAAATGCTGCAAAATAAACTCAGAACATGGTGTTTGTGATAAATGGACTTTAGCCTTGTAACGCACAGCCAATCCTTAACCCTTTGAGTGAAAGAGGGGTACGCAACGCATTGCAAAGCAATGTGTTGCGTACCCCTCTGGCACTCAAAGGGTTAAGTCAAATTTACAGTTTTGAGCCTTCAGGTAGTCAATTGTTATTGTATTCAATAACATAACTTGAACCATATTTAATACAGTAATGTTTTTCCTTTATTCTTTTAACCCTTTGAGTGCTGGGAGGTGGGGGGGTGCTGAAAACTATGATACACTCAAGAGGTTAAAAGCCCAATTTAAAGTGGAACTATCACTGATATATAAGATCCCCCCAATTCATTTTTACTATAGCTGTAAGCAGGGCTCAAAATTTCCACTCGCCACTAGCCAATGGCGAGTAAAAATTTAGCCCTGGTGAGTAGAAATTCAGCCCTGGCAGGTATTCTATGGCTTGCAGTGGGGAGTAACTTTTCAGGTCTGGCTAGTAGCAAAGGACTTCACATTTTAAGCCCTGGCGGTAAGCACTGAAATCCTTTTATAATCCTTTTTAAGTACTAGCATTATTTAGAAATCTAAGTTCTTAGGAGATTCACCTCCAGACAACTGTGCAGACATCTTGCCGAAGAGTGATCTGTGTGCCTGTGCTGTCCGTCTCTGTCTACCCACTGATTGGCAAGTAGCCTAAGGGGGAGCTGCATTGTGCCACATGGTACAAACAGGGACGGAGAGCACAGTGCACAGATCACTCTTCGGCAAGATATCTGTGCAGTTATCTGGAGGTGAGTCTCCTAAGAACTAACATTTCTAAATAATGCCTGTACTTAAACAGGATTATAAAAGGATTTCAATGTTTATTATCCCTTTGGGTGCCAGAGGGGTGTGCATAGCATTGCTTTGCAATGCATTGCTTAGCCCTCTGGCATTCAAAGGGTTGCGTCAGCATTATTTGCAGTCATAAGTTCGTATGAGACTCACCCCAACACGACAACACAGACATCTTGCCAAAGAGGGATCTGTGCCCCTGTGCTGTGTATCTTTGTCTCCTCACTGATAGGTTATTTGCCAAAGGGGGAGTTACATTTTAGCGCACGGTACAGGCAGGGATGGACAGTGCAGGTACACAGATCCCTCTTCGCCAAGATGTCTGCGATGTCATGTTGAGCTGAGTCTCATAGGAACTATATTAAAAATGAATTGGGGGGCAATTATATCGACATGATAGTTCCACTTTAAATATATTGATAATGAAAAAATAATTTTGACCAGCACTGTGGTCAAATAAAATGTGATATATTTAAGTCACGAGAGTGCCCCATAGCACATACTCTTCCTGAAAAATAACATGTAGTGTATGTGTCCACATATACATTACATAAGTTCATCCAAATAATCCTAATTGCTTTTCTGTGTTTAAGTATTTTTCAGAAATAAATCAGTATCCCTTACTATGAACCTTTATAATGTTGACTTAGATAAATAAAAATGTTAATACACAGTGAAAAACTGTAATAATTAAAGCTTAAAACAAGGAGTTCAACCCTTCTGGTGTTAGAGGGGTGCTCTCTAAGAGCTAATGGGTTACATATTGTAAACAAACAACATTTTATATTAAGTTGAACATTATTTCACTGCCATTATACAAAGTATCATATCGATATTACCTTTGAGAAAGCAATAACTTATTTTTTTTAATTTTTAATTTGCACTCTCTGTCAGTTTTGTACATAGAACAATGTGACAAGGGAAGAAGAAAAGTACATTGAAGGTACCTTTTCGGATTCCTGCATAAGAACTGGTGATTCCACTACGTTTCTTCCGGTGGCGGTATAACCAAATACTGAACACCATTAGGATTATCCAGCAAGCCGCACCAATCCCTGCAATAAAAGCTGGCTGCTTTACCACATCTGAAATCTGCTGGGCAAGGCTGACTTGGTCACCTGGAGATACAGGATTTCCAAAGGAGTCTGAAATATAAACAAGCACAGTGAACAGTGAAAGTTATTGATTGCTGGTTTTTGATAAAAGCAAAACAGCATACCTCCCAAGTGTCCCTCTTTAGGAGGGACAGTCCCTCTTTTAGACCCAAATCATCCCTCTGTCCCTCTTTCCCACCCTTATGTCCTTCTTTTTAGGAGATCAGACTGGTGGGGTGTATATATAAGTGTATCACATTGCTCTACAGCAATAAAACTCATATTATTGTTTGTTTAACCCCTTAACGACCCTTGACGGCCATAGTACGTCATGGGTAAATCTGACTAAACGACCCATGACGTACTATGACCGTCATGGAATTCCGGGCTCCCCCCGCGGCTGCACGCCGTTCGGGGAGTCCGTAATCGGATTCTTAAAAAAAAAAAAAAAAAAAAAAAAAAGCTCCGTGGTCCTTAAGTATATGTGTTTATAAATTAGTATGTGTAAATAAAATACTTTGGTCTTCTTATAAGTAATTTATTAGGTCACACGAGGAGATGTCAATAGATCATGAAATAGCCTAAAAATTCTCGGTAGTGTCCCACCTACCAGCCACGCCCCCGGCAACACCTCCTAAAACACAAGTGTCCCTCTTTGGCAATTAGAAATGTTGGGAGGTATGAAACAGTGGTAGCTGGTGATACATTTTAGTGGACTAACAAAATAGTTTTCTTTGAACTTCATGACTTGCATGTACTGCAAGAAATGATCTGATTGCAGCATATTATACAATATTTTACTGCAATCAACACGCACCAAGTGTACCTAGATAATATTCTAAAACATCAGTCGCTATCCAAAAAGATTTGGTCATATGTTGGAATTGATATACCTGTTTGTTGAAATTTTAGCCAAGAAGAAGTTATGTCCAGTGAGATATATTAGATTTTTTTAAAGTCAATGGGAGGATAAAAAAAAATAGCAAATTACTTCTTCAACAATCTAAGCTCAAGAGCTGAAATGTGCAAACTAATGACTGCAAGGATTGGTGAGCCAACTCGTCTTGTGCGAACTGACTTGGTCTACATTAAATCTGAATGTTGGAGAACTGGTTCTCTCATTTCCACTGAAAATGTAAACCTGCCTCAGTTACATATTACAGACACACACACACATTGTGAAGCAATGTGTTGGAGACTTCTCTAGAATTCAGGAAGTTAATAACCCCATTCAAATCAATGGGCATTTACAAAATTTGTATTTGTCTCCTATGGTGCAGTTGGTTTGCGCCAGTTCCTCTTAGTAAATCAGCCTCTCTGTAGATTACATTTTTTCCAAGCATAAGTGCATGATAAAAAACAATGGGCCATATATACAAAAGAAAAGTGGGGGCGTTCTGGGGCAAGCTATTTGCATCAGAGGGGAGAAATAAAATTTCCTAAGATTCCCACTGATTTAAATGGGGATTTTAACCCCTTGAATGCTAGCTTTCTCCAATGCATTGCAAAGCATTCAAGGGGTTAAAATCCCTATTTAAATCAATGGAAATGTTTAGTTCTTATAATATGAATGGTTTGGTCCAGAACTCCTCTACTTTTCTTGTGAACATACGGCCAAATAAATATCCTTTCTACACCACTTGTTCCTATAACGTGTATAAGCTGCTAGTAATCACAATCATCTATCTTATAGATTTGCTTTTTTATGTCTTACCATTTATGCCTTTAGTGTGAATGTTAGCCACAGATGAAAACACATTGTGCATCCAGGCTTAACGTACCTGAACAAGCAAGTAAGGCAGTAAACCACCGCTACCAAGCTCCCTTTGAGATAATAACCTTGAAGCAACAATGGGAGCCACAGATAAGAGAAACTAAGCATGTACTGGAGATAAAACAAATCCATAGTTCAAAAACTGATTCATAGCAATGGGCACATTTCTAAAACTATTTCTTTGGATAAATACACATAGATAGTTAGATAGATAGATAGATAGATAGATAGATAGATAGATAGATAGATAGATAGATAGATAGATAGGATATAGACCCACATTGGTATCCAACAGCTATAAAAATAAACTAGGATTTGCCTCCACCCACTGAACAGCTTCACAGTCTTTGGGCATAGTTAATTAATTTACTTTCACTTGGAACAAGATTTATGTTAGGATATGAAAGGAAAGGCAGGGTGTTCAAATGTGTAATTCAATATATAAAATAACTGAAGCTGATTTATCCATGGTCTGATGTGATAGTGCAGATGGCATCTGGAGGTTTAGATTATGGGAAGTAAAATGGTAAAGGAATCACACACAGTCTGTTACAAACAAAGGCAATATACACCATACCAAATAAAACCAGGGGAACTGGAGCAACTGTGGGTCCAACTAACTGCATTGTAAGGGAGAAATACAACTCCCAATTAATTTACATGGGGATTTTAACCTCTTGAACGCTAAATAATACTGTTTCACAACGGACCGGAGACCGCGCGATCATTCAAGGGTCCAATTTAAATGATTGGGGATTTGGGAAATATTTATTTGTCCCATATAGAGCAGTAGGTTTGCTCCAGAATAGCTTCAGTTCTTCTTAGTACATCAGCCCCATTGGGGCAAAGTCCTGAGCCTGAACCAATTTAGCCCCTGAGAACCGCTTTGCAATGCATTGTGTACCCCTCTGGTCCTCAAAGGATTGGCTGTTATGTGACTACAGTGTTAGCTCTGAGGCTCTGGCCAGTCATGTGATGTTATGTTTATGACCAGAAGTGATATTCATTTAAAACCCTCTCAAAAATAGCAGTAACCCACCAATCAGCCAGAGTTGCTTTTTCACTTAGTGGCTCCCTCGCATTACTTTGGTTTACCTTTTGCGTGCCAGAGGTATATGAAACACATTGCAAAGCAATGTGTTGTGTACCCCCTGGCACACAAAGGGTTAAATGCATTTGCAATGCATTGGACAGCACTCTGGAATTCAAAAGGTTAATACAATGGTGACTCACTGTATGATTGTAAGCCTTTTCTGAGTTCATTGGTGCATTTTAGTAAATAAAGAATCCTTCCTGATTTGAAGATGCCCTGTCAGAGTCTAATGCAGGCCTGGCCATGTTCCTCCTCTGAGGCTGAAGAATCTTCCAGTGCAGTGTGACCACAATGTTACACTGATAACCTTTCACTGACATTTATCTTGTGACATACTTAGGCCTAGGTTGAGTAGGTCCAGGTTTAGGCCCAGGTAGAGTTGCCACCCAGCTGGTATTTTACCGGCAGGCCGGTAAAAAATTGGCTTCTGTCCAATGTTAAGTCTATGGAGGGAATGCCATGGTCAGTATTTTTTTGAAGAAAAGGTGGCAACCCTAGGCCCAGGGCATCAGATTGGTAGGGGGCAGAAGATTGGGCAGCTCTGCTGCTTTGTGCCTATAGCCCTTTTATAAAGAAAATGAACTGTTTAAAACCGCATCTCTTTACCAAAGTGAATATACCCAAATGGTCTTTCTTCATAGATACAATTTCCCACTCTCTTTTAGCACTTTGGATGGTAGTTATTTGTGTTGATATCATGCTTTGTGAACCCTTTGAATGCTACGCATACATCTCTGCCACAGAAAGGGAATAGACGTGAAATGCAAAGGGTGCAGGATAATGTGAGCATGTGCTAAAATGTGTGTGGAGGGCTAGGGGATGCACGTACTTGATTAGGCCTAGCACAGCAGAAAGAGATTAAAACACACAGATTGTAAACCTCCTGTTACAGCATCAGTCATTATCTTTATATAAAGCATGGGGTTTTAAGTGTATCTTCTACACTATTTACAAAACCATGTTGTGGCTACACAAATGAATAGTAATATTTTATTATAGGTTTTACTACTTTTGTACTATATTATGTTACTAGTGTAAAAGCCCGTGTACACGGACCAAGGTCCGGGTGATGTTAACCCTTTGAGTGCCAAAGGGGTACACAATGCATTACTTTGGCACTCAAAGGGTTAAGAGGGCGGTCCTGCTCTGCGTCCTGCCGCTTACGCAGTCATGCACTGTAGAGACTGCCCGAAAGCACAGAATGCTCCCAGCACAGAACTCCCAGCATTCCTACACCTCCCAGCATTCTGTGCATTTGGGCAGTCTCTACTGCGCATGATGGCTTCTGACAAACATCCTAGTGAATTATCATATAGGACTTTGTCTCATGGCACCTTTTCTTTACTGGCACTCAAAGTGGTTCAAATAAGCTGAGACTCAACTGTGTTTGCAAAGGGTCAGGAGAGCTGTGTCTGTGTGTATATCTCTTTATACAGCCGGACAGTGGGAACACATATGAATGGAGAGACACACAGTCATATTTAAAGGGCAACTATCACCAGGACAGTGCCCTATTGGCAGGTGTGTCTGTGAGAAGAACTGTAAATGAAGCCTGTGCTGCTCTTCACCAATGGGTGAGCAGAACTGGGCTCTGAAAAGAGCATGATACAGTGGATCTAAGGGGATTTGTATGCAACCCTCAAAGTTTGTATCTGAGAGTCACATACTACAGGATGCCTTCCACCTGAGATGCTCAGTTTTCTGACAGCCCCCCCAAGAATGGCTGATGGAAGCTATTTTGGAGCTACGAAGACTGACTCCAGACATTTTACTGAGTCTGCGTCCACTGAAACAGACTCAGCAAAAATATATCCATATATTTGCCCTATAAGTCACAAATTGTTTTTTATAGGTAGAAGGAGCTCACCTCACTGAAAGTGTAAAAGACAAAATCACTGCTGGAGTTGCCCCTGTGAACAAAGTCAAATATATATCCACTCTGAATTTGTCACAGAAATGACATCAAGGCACACATCCTATAAATCAGGTGACGGGTTCATGGTCATTTTTATCGCAGCAGTGTTTCAGAAGTAAAGAGAGCTGTACAGATCTTTTATTCTAAACCTGAAGCAACGTCCTTGTAACTGGGTGTTTTCTAGTGTTTCTGGGTATACTTGACTTCTATTTACTTGCCAATGTAGCACAAGTTGTCTCAGCAAGAAAAAGCAATCTTTAAAGACAAATGAATCAATCACAACCTTTTTAAATAAATCGTGATTGACTCACTAGGCACAATAACCCTTATTCTGTGTACCCTGCACTATAAAACTAAGTGCTTGTAAATCTGAAACAGTTTACAACATCTTCCCATAACTACTTAACACTTGGCATGAGTGGTCAGACTATGCATTAAGCTTAAACAACAGCAATAAATGTGTTTGCGCTTTCTGTAATGTCAAGGGAACAAACATACTGTAGAAGTAATATACCTTGTGTTTGCAAGTAGTAATCAAGACAGCACTATGGAAAACTTTATGGTCAATGACTATGAATGGCATTTTTGCATTCTTAGTGTATCTATTTAGCTAAACATATTTAACACAATGGATGCTTAGCAATGTACTGGAGATGTCTCTGGCATCCAAAGGGTTACATTTCATTGCAAAAAACTTTTTTAACTAACTGGAGGTTTCATGCTAGGAGACTGAATGGTTGTCCTAATTTATACCACACTTCATCTAATATCAAGAACTGTGAGGGACACCTACTTCTTCATGTCTTTATGCTGTACCTGTCTGATGTGGAACCAGGCAGGCAGTTCCTTAAAGGGATAGTAATACTTCTTTTTATCTTTATTTTATTTTGTAGGCATTAAAAAAACATGAAGAACGATATAAGCCTTATCTCTCAAACCTTTATGGTTTGAGAGATATTCACAAGCAAAGTTTCCCCTCCCGCCCCTTTTACCTAGTGTAAGTCATCTCTTCTCAGATGTGGAATCTAGATATAAGACCAACAGATAACTGAAGGGGCCAATCTTCTTCCTATGAGAACAATGAAAACCCTGCCCCCCTTGACAAGTTTTTCAGCTTTTTCCATTATCTTAATGGAAGATTGTCCCTCTCTGCAATCTACCTGGGCACCTCCCTTCTGATCTGGCTGAACAGTGTTACATCAGTAAAAGGGGAGGGAGGGGGATACTTTGTCACTGAATTACTCTTGAACTACAACTTTGACAGAATTGAAATAACACTCTCCAAGGTCCAAATACTATGATGATTAATTAGAGCTGCTTTTATTATGAAACATTACTATGCTTTTAAGAAAATGCCCCCTCTCCTTTTGTTTGGCATATATAGGTAGGTTAAGACAGAAGATAGATAGACGGATAGATAGATTTTAATATTAACATTTATTTCAATGTTGGTAGCTTTTCCAACACAGCAGTCTTAAACCTGCACTTATTTGAGTTCAGTTCATGTCTAATAACTTGGCATGGGATTTCCATAGGTAAACATGCAGTGGGTTTTACTGCCTCTTTGTGTATATAGTTCCGCATTCTGAGCTATTAAATATCTAAGTTGAATAGCTATACTTGCAAATAATCACCTGCTACGGCCATTTGTTGAATGAAAGTTTTAAGTCTGTGATCCTTTGAGCAGTTCATAGTCTTAAAGTTCATTAAAGCAAGGCATATTCTTTACTGACTCATGCAGCCTTTGTATCTGCTAGGTTTACTGATTTTACGGTTATTTGTGGAAGGTTACATTAGCTTGGTTCAGATTTTATGTAGGCAGCCAAGTCAGTTTCTACTGAAGTGCCAGATGGGCTTAAAAGTATAAAATATACCATGACTAATGAATTTAAGTCGCCACTCTATACCCCCTTCTTTGTCTCCACACAGCTGAAACTTTGATAAGATATGAAAAACTGGAACACATTTCTAATTTTAAGACAACAGAATTTACTTCTTAAGTCAGGAGGCTTAAAATAATTTAAATCAGTTTTTTTTCCGGAAACTTAAAAAAACGTGCTTAGCAAAATTCGTGCATGGTTAACTACTAAACTGGAAGTCCTTCTTAGAATGAAAATAAACTAAGAGCCCTATTCAGAAACTAAAAGAGTAGCGATTCCAGGGAAAAACAGGGATGGATTCCCCAGTAGGCAGAATAGGCAGCTGCCTAGAACTCCAGATCTTGAGAAGCACCCAAGATGTGCTGGCCATGCCCACATTCTGAATTGTGGGTGTGGCCAGAATCTCAATGTCCTTGTACTGATTTCATACCCCTTTACAGGCTATTATTCAACCCCTTGGAATGGTAGAGTGGTTCCTAATGCATTGGGCAAACCGACTGCACCATAGGGGAAAATAAAACACAATAATTTATCTGCTTTGCAATGTCTTGGAGATCTCTATACAATTGAAGGTGTTAAAAGGTCCACTTAAATGAAGAGGAATGGTGAAGTTGGTCTACTCCAGAATTGGTGCACTTTCACTTTATACACAATTCCTATAGATGACTACTCTTCACTGTATGTGATAGGAACAGCATCCCTTGATTCACTTGGCTTGACCCTAAGGTGCAACTCTATTGTTGTCTGCATATGGTCCTAAGCACAATGTATGTTCTCTCGAAGAAACACTGGATATTTCAGACAAAACGTTGCAGGAACCAAAAAAAAAAAAAACAAGAAGTAGAGCAAACACAAAGAACAATATCATGAGTGTTAACCCATATATTTCAGTTCTGGACAATGAATGGTATGTTTTTATGGCTTTACCTGACAATGGATTTTTACAGTCAATGTAACACCATAAGGGACCTTGCTTTATTTAAAGGGATATTAACACTTAGAAAAAAAGAGAGATAGATAGATAGATAGATAGATAGATAGATAGATAGATAGATATGGGTAGATAAATAGATAGATAGATAGATAGATAGATAGATAGATAGATAGATAGATAGATAGATTTATCCTACTGAGTAAAACAAGAGCACCCCCACAGCCGAGAGCTGTTTTATTCAAAAGTCATTGCATCTAAAACTTGAACTTGTTTAAGTGCAGCCTATTAATGACCTTTAATTTTACAATGGTGCTGTTGCTACACCATCCTATGGAGGTTTATGGACACCCTTCTGTTCCTTAAAAGGGTTAAATGGGGAATATACATTTTTGAATGCTAGAGAGGTCTCCACCAGATTATGTTGCAATGAGTTGGAGAACTCTGTGTCATTGAAAGAGTTAAACATCCCTCTCTCCCTCTCTCTGTCTATTTCTCTCTCTCTCTCTTTCTTTTTCTTTCTCTCTAATAATTGTATTGAGGTTTACAATATTACATGCTAAATTTTCTTGATTTACTGTATATGAATAGTTGGGCATATGAAAGAAAAAGAGGGGAAAAAACAAAATGTTGCTCCATGTATCATAGTTTGTTTAAAAGTTTAGAGCTGAAAATACAAAGTCCCATTTAAATCAAAGGATATATGTATTTGCCTTTTATGGTGCAGTTGGTTTGCCCTAGAATTGCTGCACTTTTCTCAATGAATTTGAGACTTCTATGACAACAAAGGATTAAAAGGAATAGTAAACCTGTATCTTGAAAGCAGATATACTGGAGGGATTTCCTTCTAACTAAAACAAAAGTACTCCTACTGCTCAAAGATGTCTTGTTTTACATTACCAGTGCCCTCTAGTGTGCAGAGAGCTCTCCTACAGTTCAGTTGCTGTCATGACAGTTATTCTATCACACTCTTCAGAAGAGGTGAGCCTCTGTCAACAGTTCTCCATAGATCGTAATAGTAACAGCTTTATCAGTTCCTGACATTTTGAAAGTTTATAAATGTTGAATAGAATAATTCACTGCAGGGTGAATGACATTGTTTTCCTCAGTAGGAAAAATTCTTGATGTTGTTTTTAAATAATAAAGGTTTACTACTCCTTTAAGTGCTATTAACCTTTTGATTGCCAGAGTGGTATACAACACATTGCAAAGCAATGCGTTGAATACCACTCTGGCACTCGAAGGGTTAAAAAAATGAACTATTTTTTTTCTAAGATCAAATTTTTTTAAAGCTGACCAGAAAAAAAAAAGGTAAAACCCTTACACTGGAAATTTCAAGCATAATAGCACAGTTTAATAATCTCAGAAATGTTGATTTATTTACCAATAATTAACCCTTCCTTAGCAATGCATTGTACGCCACTCTTGTCTTATTAGGTTTAAACTGACTAAGCAATCTCTCTTCTGCTATATTAATATTGTCTTTACAATAATATGGACATCCAATTACAATTTAAAAGAAAAACGTATCATGAAAATAGAAGAAAAACTGTGCACACATAGCTGTATCATAAAAAGCTTTAACCCTTTGAGAGCCAGAGGGGTACAGAATGCACTGCAAAGCACTCAAAGGGTTAAAAGAAAGGACTAATGAATAGCTTAACACATTCAGCAAAAATATTCCAATTTGACAATATCTTTCTATAAGCAGATGCTGCCCTCATGTGGTTGATCACAGAATTACTCTCTCCATGTGCTCAAAAGAAAGGTAGAGGGATTCTGTGGAAAACCTAATGAAACATGGGAGAAAACTAAAAATTATAAAAAAAATTACCACTGATTTATACAAGGATTTTAACCCCTCTCAATGCACTGGAGACATTTCTAGCATTGAAGAGGTTAAAATATTCATTTACATCAATGGGACTTTGTAGTTCTTCCCCACAAGGCACCTGGGTTTTTCCCAGAATTCCTCTACCTTCTTTTGAACATACTCAGATTTCTAATATATGTGCGTGTTCGAAATCATTTTTTTTTTTTCATTATAAAAAAGTTTATTGGTATATGTCTACATAATTATATTAATATATATGCTTCAAAAATGTCTATCTCCTAGGTAAGCCTCTAACAGGGATAGTCACCTCCTATTTGGACAACATAAGTGTGCGTTCATAATATGTAAAGGCAAATTGCCTGTCTGTCTGTCTGTCTGTCTGTCTATCTATCTATCTATCTATCTATCTATCTATCTATCTATCTATCTATCCATCCAATCTCATTGTGTGCAGACAGTACAGCCAACCATAGACATGAAGTAAAGTAGCAGCAACACACACAGGATTTCTAAATGTTAAAAGTTAAGGTTTAATTGTCAATGTTTCGGCCAGGCAAGCTGCCCTTCCTCAAACTTGACAATTTAACCTGTTTTTCATTAAGAAATTCTGTGTGCGTTGCTGCAACACACTGATCCATTAAAAAAAAATCAAATCAAACAAATATTATCACTTTATTGCATCCATTCCAAACATTTTCGGTCCTACATGGACCTTCCTCAAGGCAAAATCCTTAGGAAAGTCCATGTAGGACCAAAAACGTTCGGCATGGATGCAATAAAGTGATAATATTTTTCAGAATTTTTTGGGATCAGTGTGCTGTCTCTTGCGAGGCTAAGGAGTTTCTCCCAGGCTGAGTATATCATTATATCCATGATATATATATATATATACTAGTTGAACAGCCCGTGTACATGGGCCACAGTGCCAGACAGCAACGACGGTGGTGCAGTCATGCTCAGTAGAGACTGCCCGCTCTGCGGCTGATAACGGAGCGGGGTGCTCCGAATTCAGACCATAGTCCTCTCTGCGCAGCTTCTGACAAACATACATTAGGGAATTATAATATAGGATATATATATATATATATATATATATATATATATATATATATATACACACTCCAGATTTCTACCTCTTTAGCTTATTGACTATGGCCCTAAATATCTTCTTAAGGAGCAGTAAACATTTTTTATGAAAATCTACATGTTAAGGTGGATCGCTCACCTCCATAAAAGTTTGCCTGTATGTAATCTTCTGACAAAATTAACATGTAATCTGGCCAGTGAGAGCTCTCCAGTTTACATGGCGGTATCCTCCATCACGGGAGGAGGTTGGAACAAGGAGCTACATGGGGAAGGGAATAGATGAGGAGTGGAAGGCTGCGAGTAGAGTTTTGCTGCAGTCTGCCCAGAAGTTACGTCACCGGCTCACTGTTACAACTTCAAATATCGCTATGGCCTTCATTAAAAAAAAAAAAACTACAGATTACATGTTAACTTTGTCAGAAGATTACATACAGGCAAGCTTTTATGGAGGTGAGAGATCCCCTTTAAAACACATTAAAATATTATTACTGAGTAAAGAAAGGGCACTCCCACCACTGTCAGATGTTTTACTGAAATGTTATTAGCAGTTCAAATTGTGAATTACTGTGTGATTACTTCCTGAAAGTTCTGAGAGGATGACTCAGCAGTTTCTGTCACATTCTATTGAGAACTGTTAGTCAGTGACTCACCTCTGCTAGAGAATACAATAGAATAATTGGAACTGGACAATTAGAGGGCACTGTTAGTGTAAAGTAAAAAGAGTTAAAACTGTATTAATAATAAATATACATATATATATATATATATATATATATATATATATATATTTGTTTTCCTCATAAGCAACTTTACTGCTCATTTAAAGTGTACTGTGATCCTGTGTATTATTTACAAATATTTTAAAGTATATAAAACACCTTTAAAATCATAATGAAAGTGATTTGGTTTTTTAGAATACATTTCAAGTATGCTGTCCTTTATCTGGGTTTCAGGTTACCAATAAGGAATAGTAAAGTAGTTAGCCATTTGTGGCAGCTAACACCAATCTGAAATATGAAAAAAGACCACAGGATAGCTGAGCCATATTGTTTAACCCATTGGCATACCTGGGAACGACCTCCTCTTGAGCCCCACAGAGAGGGTTCATGCGCTGCGACCAATGGGATGTAAACTAAGTGAGTCTTGTCATAAAGTGGGACTTAATTGGGTGGGCATGGTTTATCATAATTGTGTCATAAAGTTGATATGAAGTGGGATGAACAGGTGTGAAGGAGAAGAAGTGGGTATGAAGTGGGATGAACAGGTGTGAAGGAGAAGAAGTGGGTATGAAGTGGGAGGAACAAGGTGAGAAGGAAGAGAAGTGGGCAGAGTTTCACTCACCAATACCAGAGTATAAGCCTCTGATCCTAGAGACTTGATAATTAATTGCAGAGCAGAGCTGGAGAGTTCACAGCTATGCTCACTGAGTGCCAGAGGGATATGCAACGATTTCTTCACAGTGTGTTACCCCTCTGGCAGTCAAAGGTTAAATAATTCAGTGGTGCTGATGTTCTAGGAACAACATTTGTAGAAAACAAACTGCACCATGAGGAACAAATTACAATTCCCCAAACTCACACTGATATAAACAGGGCTTGCTTCTCCAATGTGCTGGTGTTAAAAGCCCCATTTAACTTAATGGACATTTTATACTTGTCCCCAATGGTGTAGTTGGTTTATATCAGAAATACTCAAGTTCTTCTTAGTAAATCAGAGTCACTGTGTTGTCCTCATTGTGGTACATACCCTTTCCAGAGAAGAGAGATAGATGGAGAGATGTATAAAGTGGATACAAGTGGCCTCTGCTCTGTGAGACTAATTGAGATATTATCTTGAAGATGCAGATCACAGTCTCTGTGTATGTGAGATCTTCATTTATTTCTTTTTATTGGTGTATTTTATCATATTAGTTTAGGAGGAATTGACACTTTAATTGCAAGTGTGCTTTTTCAAAATAAAACAATTGTCTATCTTTCTATTAGCAGTTTTTGGGAGACATTCAAAAGCAGAATGAGACAGACAATGAAGACGTTGTCGCTTCCTAACGTTCCTCATATAAATGCCTTACGTACACAGGCAGAATGAGTCGTTTGGGAGCAAACCATCTTTACCACAGATGATGAAAACACATTTTAATTGATTTAAATGGGGCTCTTAACCTGAGTGCAAGAGAAGAATCCAGCTGCTGGATACCTCTTTGGCACTCAAAGAGTTAACCACTTGAAAGCTAGCTAAGTCTCTAACACATTAATGGGAATTTGGGAGAATTGCATTTGTTCCCTTTGATGTAGATGGCTTACTGCAAAACTGTAACAAATTACCTTTATATAAATAAGGCCCATGGTATCACATCCTATATAATAATCTGCTAATGTATGTTTGTCTGAAGCTGTAATGCCCAGTACAGACTGCCTGCGCCGCGGCTGATAACAGGGCAGAGAGGACTATGGTCTGAATTTGGAATGCCCCGCTCCATTATCAGCCACAGCGCTGGCAGTTTCTACTGTGCATGACTGCACCGCGGCCGTTGCTGCCTGGCACTGCGGCCCGTGTACACAGGCTCTTCAACTAGTAGTCAATAAAGCCATATTTATTTCCCACTTGCACTGATGAAGTGCAGGTGACCATGAGGATCATGTAGGAGGTGAATTGGGCTTTATTGTCTGTCTGATACACACACACACACACACACACAGTCTGATCTCCTAAACACAGGGACAACAGGGTGATACTCATATACACACCACACAGTCTTATCTCCTAAACACAGGGACACCAGGGTGATACTTATATACATACCGCACAGTCTGATCTCCTAAACACAGGGAAACCAGGGTGATACTTATATACACACCACATATATATATATAAAACTTTTGTTTTAACAATTTGAGTGCCACAGCGATATCCAACACATTGTGTGCAATGCTTTCGATACCTCTCTGGCACTCAAAGGATTAAATGTTCTACAAAAAAACTACTAATATAAAGGTGTAAAGCAGCTTTATTCTGAAACAACAAATATCCATTCTTGTTCCACTAATTTGTTTGTGTACAGATACCACTTGCATCTGTTTGTTCCCACTGAGCCGGAAGGGATTAGAGCAAGGAAGTGTTCATCCTCTCCCTACTGCAATCTGTAATCAGATACATCAACAACATGGCCTGCAGCAGATTCATTTTGGGAACATTTCTCTGTATTTATTTATCACCTTACATGCTCTTTTTTTCCAATGACGCCTATCTAACAGAATGTACTTCAGAATGATCCCATTGGGTATAGTGGAGGAGACAAACCTATCCAATAGCCTTTTAATAAATCTCCATGATGCTGATGTACTAAGAAGAACTGGGACTGGGATCCAGAACCAAACCCACTGCAATTCAGGGAGAAAATAAAAATTCCCCAAATTCCAGTTGCGTTATGAGTTTTCAACCCTTGATTTCTAGAGAGGTCACCAATGCATTGCAAAGCAATGACGTCGAGATCTTTAGATTTTAAGGGGTTAAAAGCCTGGTTTACATGAATGTGAATGTTTACTTGTTCTCTCCTGTGCAGCAGATTTGTTCCAGGCATCCTTGGTACATTAGCCTCAGAATGTGGCTGGGATGTGAGAGGAGAATATGGTGGTGGTGGGGGAGGGACTGGTGAAGGAATTTGGGGGTAACAGCTTTGGTCTGTTTAACTTTTTTTTTAACATCACAGTTGGGCAACCTGAGAAGCCCCAAGTGCCCAGCCAGACACTGGGGATGATGGGAGTTATAGTTCACAATTTATACAGGGCCTTATGTTGTCCTCCTCCGTTCTACCATTTTTTTTGCAGAAGATCAAGGACATAACATCTTGCTAGTTATTTATAAATATACATATGCATTAAACCATTAACCCTTTGAGTGCTAGAGTGGTACACTATTGCAAGATTTATCCTGTTGAGTAACACAAAGGTACTCTCACTGCTGAGACATGTTTTACTAAAATTTTATGGCAGCTCAAACCATACCTCTCGACATTTCAAATGCCCAAAGAGGGACACTTGTGTTTTAGGCGATGTTGATGGGGGCGTGGAGGGTGGGTGGGGCTTTGCCCAGAATTTTTAGGTTATTTCATGACAAATCTTTGTGAAACTGAATAAATGATTTATAACATGCCGAAAGGATTTTTTTTTTTAAATACAGATTAAAATAAAATTGCATATAATTAGTTTTATTGCTGTGGAGCAATGTGATACACATATATACAACCCACACAGTCTGATCTCCTAAACACAGGGACACCAGGGTGATACACTTATATACACACCACACAGTCTGATCTCCTAAACACATGGACACCAGGGTGATACTTATATACACACCACACAGTCTGATCTCCTAAACACAGGGACACCAGGGTGATACTTATATACACACCACACAGTCTGATCTCCTCAACACAGGGACACCAGGGTGATACATTTATATACACACTACACAGTCTGATCTCCTCAACACAGGGACACCAGGGTGATACTTATATACACACCACACAGTCTGATCTCCTAAACACAGGGAAACCAGGGTGATACTTATATACACACCACACAGTCTGATCTCCTAAACACAGGGACACCAGGGTGATACTTATATACACACCACACAGTCTGATCTCCTAAACACAGGGACACCAGGGTGATATATACACACCACACAGTCTGATCTCCTAAACACAGGGACACCAGGGTGATACTTATATACACACCACACAGTCTGATCTCCTAAACACAGGGACACCAGGGTGATACTTATATACACACCACACAGTGTGATCTCCTAAACAGAGGGACACCAGGGTGATACTTATATACACACCACACAGTCTGATCTCCTAAACACAGGGACACCAGGGTGATATATACACACCACACAGTCTGATCTCCTAAACACAGGGACACCAGGGTGATACTTATATAAACACCACACAGTCTGATCTCCTAAACAGAGGGACACCAGGGTGATACTTATATACACACCACACAGTCTGATCTCCTAAACACAGGGACACCAGGGTGATACACTTATATACACACCACACAGTCTGATCTCCTAAACAGAGGGACACCAGGGTGATACACTTATATACACACACCACACAGTCTGATCTCCTAAACAGAGGGACACCAGGGTGATACACTTATATACACACACCACACAGTGTGATCTCCTAAACACAGGGAAACCAGGGTGATACTTATATACACACCACACAGTCTGATCTCCTAAACACAGGGAAACCAGGGTGATACACTTATATACACACCACACAGTCTGATCTCCTAAACAGAGGGACACCAGGGTGATACACTTATATACACACACCACACAGTGTGATCTCCTAAACACAGGGGCACCAGGGTGATACACTTATATACACACACACCACACAGTGTGATCTCCTAAACACAGGGGCACCAGGGTGATACACTTATATACACACCACAAAGTCTGATCTCCTAAATACAGGGACAGCAGGATGATACTTACATAAACACCACACAGTCTGATCTCCTAAACACAGGGACACCAGGGTGATACTTACATACACACCACACAGTCTGATCTCATAAACAGAGGGACACCAGGGTGATATTGATATACACACCACACAGTCTGATCTCCTAAACACAGGGACGCCAGGGTGGAAAAGAGAGATTTGGGGCTCAAAGAAGGACATGTCTCTCCTTCTGACCTACACCAAAACTCTTCTACTCACTGATATGGCAGATCTGCCTAACCTTTAACCCCTTAAGGACCGGGAAAATCAGAGGTGGATTTGACTTAAGGACCGGAGCAATTCTGACCTTTTTGACTATGTCTTTGTTCAACAGTGTTTTCCCTCTTAGGCTTTTATTCCACCCCCATAAATTATATACTGTTTTTTTACAAACAAATAGGGCTTTCATTTGATACCCCACTTATATGGATAACCCACCATTTACTTTATTAAAATTAAAGAAAAAGTTAAAAAAAATGTAAAAAAAACCCCCACCATTTTTGTTTTTTCTCTTGGGATCAATTGGGCGCAAAGGGTTACATTTTTATGGAGACTGCATGAAAGGAATGACTGGTCAGTCATACCTACAAAATGCGCAGTTTAAAGTGGCCACTGTCCCCCCTGGGTGAAAATCCCCATGTCCCTTTTTCCCACCCTATTTTCCCACTTTTTTGTTCATTACATTTGGCGGTGTGTGTAAGTGTATTACATGACTCCACAACAATCATACTTACAATTTTGTTTCTTGAGATGTTTTTTTTTTTTTAAAATAAAATATTTTATTTGTAAAAAAAAAAGTGTGTTGTTTTTATTTAAAAAAAAAAAGTGTATTTAGCAGGTCAGAAATTGACCTGCATTTAGCCATCCTCCTGCACCAGCAGTGAAGGGGTTAACACCCCCAGCTGCTGTATTTTGTATTTCCACTGGGTGTCTCCTCCCTGATTCTGTGTCCCTTACTTTTATGTAAGGGACGCATTGGCAGAGAGGAGACACTAGAGGCAGTAAGTAGCACTGCCTCATTCATTTTTTTTAGAATGCCGGTACATGTGATCACTGACGCAGCGATCACATGACCTGGCACAACCGACTGAGGCTGAGACTGAATGGTCCGTACTGGACCGCTCAGTCTCAGCCTGGATTGAATGGTAGCAGCGTGCACGGCGGCGCGCTGCTACCATTTAACTCTTGACGTACCAGGACCGTCACTGGTCCTTAAAGCAAATTTACCCTTGACGGTCCTGGTACGTCAAGGGTCGTTAAGGGGTTAATTATAATTATTTTAGGTTGACTGATGCATTGGGATCAATCCCCCTTTAACCCCTTGAATGTGCACATTCATCTCTAGCATCCAACTGGTTAAAGGTGGACTGATTCCAATGAAACATAGTTAACCAAAAATAATTTTAATGCAACTACATGTTTTAATGAGCAAGATGTGAAGCTACTTAACCACTTAAGAAGGTTGAATCTCTGAATGTCAGTGCCATAAAAAGGCTACCTGAGGATTCTAGCCAGATGAGTCAAGACCCAGAATTACAGCATGAGGCTGGCTATTAGTCAGGACTAATGTACATTTCAGATGACATCCTCAGTGCCACCTCCGTGTCACTTCCTACGAGGCCAGGCACTGAGTGAGGCAGTCTGCAACTCACCCCATCTGGAACAACATGTGTGTGACTCGTGGCCATCCTTCCCCCATCATGTAACTCAGGTCAGACAGGAGAATGATCACAAGAAGCTTGAATCACAGTTCTTAGTGTATCGCCGGAATCATCGCATTCTGCTGAGACTGAGCACTAGCTGCTCAGGGCAGGCTGGCAAAAGGTAGAGCACTGCGTGCATGCGCATATATAAAGCGTGACATGCACGCTGAACACAGCTCACATAATGAAGTGAATCTACGGATGATGGAGCAGTACAGGCATATTTAGAAGGCAGGGAAGAGGCCTGGAAAGCAGACAAACCCTAAATGCGGTGGGACAGCGGGTTTGGCCCCTAAAACTGGGACTGTCCCGCATAAATCAGGACTGTTGGCAAGTATGTCAAACGTTGGGTGCAGTACCTGCATGGCCTGATGGCGGCACTCTTACCACACCAGGCTATGGACCGCTATTATCAGCGACAATTACCCTCCATAGGCTTCTGTAGCAACAGCACCACTGTAAAATGCCAGGCCTTTTTTTATAGCAGGATAATCCATGCAATCTATTTTTTTCCCTATTATTTGACACTGGCCCTTTAAATGAACTAATCCAATGTGTATTTATATTCATACAGAGACACACATTGTTAACATTAACTTCCTCTTCAAATTTAACAACTTCTGAAATCCATATCCATAACACAAACAAAGCATAACAGACTGTATTTAATTACATGCAGAGTGTAATAACTCACCCAACTGGATGAACTGAGGATCACTTTTCACCCCTGGTCCAGCCGCTGTGCTGGCTGCCACCTCC
The DNA here is from genome assembly GCA_037306005.1 of Rhinophrynus dorsalis. NCBI lineage: Eukaryota > Metazoa > Chordata > Amphibia > Anura > Rhinophrynidae > Rhinophrynus > Rhinophrynus dorsalis. The sequence continues at coordinate 76,233,557 of CM074719.1, read as the reverse complement.
ACACTATACTTAATGCCAGGAACCAAGGAAGGAATCACTACAGAAAGAGCAGAACCATCAACGGTCTTGTTGATGTGATATCGACTTTCATTGCCAAGGCACCAAACCTAAAAGGAGAACAAACAGACATCTGCAAATAGTATGATTACACATGCTTGTAGAAGTAGATTTATAACTATCTTGATGCAATGGTGTGGTTAATGTAGATCATATGTGATGTTTACATCAGTTCTGTCATTTTTCTTATATTCTTTTGTGACATGAAACTATATCATAGACAATGAAAGGAAAGTACATCTAAGTATGTTTAATGTGCACACAATCACGGCAATACCATAACAAACTGCAGTTCTCTTTCCAGTCGTCCAAAGATTTCTTAAACTTGGGCCATATTTAGAAAGTAAACAGGAGAAAGTCTTGAGCATTTCAGTTATATAATAAAAAGGCAAATATGAATTTCCATTGATTTAAATGAGGGCTTTTTACCCTTGGTATGATATGGTATGCCTGTGTGTTTAAGACCTATTTACCATTCAAGGAGTTAAAAGTAGGAATGGCTTCAGATGCAAAACCAATATTTCAAGGGGAGAAAGTACTGTATTCAATAAGTATACATAGAATTTGTTTGGGGTGATCAATGCATCAAAAAGCGAATACAGCTAATAGATCAGGATTGGTCAACCTGCAGCCATCTTTCAGTTGTTGTTGATGATGGGAGATGTAGTTCAATAACAGTTGGGGGAGTGTAGTAGGTTGTACATATGCACAGTTTCAGCTAAAGCTTTACTGTCCCTAATGTGATGAGGGAAAAGAAGTCCAACTGGCTTTGTCATCTACTGGAAACCCCACTCTTGGTTTACTCTTGTGACAAAAGGTTTATTTTCTTCATCTCAGGGATTTCTGAGGACTAGAAGAAGCCTTTCTCCTTTTAGCAGAGGTTATAATGGGAAGGACAATGTCAGCAAATGAAATATGCAGGGTACTAGCAGTAAGGTGTGTGTGAGGGATACAGAACAGTGTATGGACTGCATAGTGTGACACAAAGCAATGAAGGCAAATAATACTGGTGCCATTTATCAATATATTATATAACAAAAAGACAAGTATATAGTGACACAGACTATAATGTAAAGGAACATCCATTATGCTTTAAGAACATAAATAAATGTTACAGATACAAATGTTCATTATGTGCTACATGTTGATAAGGTTATATTAGACTAACCTCAGTGAGTTTCTCATTACTTTTATTTATCGAATGACATCAAACAACTGAGATATAAACAGTATTATATATTTTAGAAAACTATTTACATGCTTAATGAACATCTAAACAATGTAAATGGGGCCATATAATGATATATATTGTATATCATATAGTGATAGCCATACCTGGGAACCCTCGGAATCTGTCATGGAGACTCTGGTTTTTGCACCTGATTACTGGGTCTCCTGGGAACAGACTCTGACTCCCACTTCCTGACCACTTTTTTGACACGTCCATTAAGTCCCACCCTCTCATGAGTAAGCCCCACCCTTTTTGAAGTGAATCACATCACTTATGTCCCTCAGCGGCACCACAGGAGTTCCCTGCAGGGACTCCAGAAGACAAAGTCTCCAGGTATGATGCTTATAAACATCCATGGAGAAAAATAGCATAGAAGCCATAGAATATGCAATGCAAAAGATACCCCTCGGATACTACAAGGGTTAAATTCTAATCATAATCCTCTGCTATAAAAATAGACTTTGCCTAATGTGTAATGAGAGACAAAATCTAATTGATTTAAATTAGCCATTTTGGTGCTAGAGAAATCACCATTGTATTCCTTCTCAATAGACTGGAGACAATTCTAGTACTCGGATGGTTAATATACTCTGTTTTCTACTCTCAGACAATCATAAAGGCTTTCCTGCTAACTGTGACAGTGAATGTGGCATTATGACATCACTTCAGACATGTCTATTAACCCTTTCAGTGCCAGAGGGGTACACAATGCATTGCATTGCAATGCGTTGTGTACCCCCCTGTCACTAAAAGGTTTACGAAAAATGTAAAGACTGCCAGCACCTTCCCAAGACATGTTTAACACTTTGAGTGCCAGAGGGGTGGACAAAGCATTGTGTAGCAATGAGCTGCACATTCCTCTGGCACTCAAAGGTTTAAGATTGCATTTTAGAGATGTTCAACCAAATTAAACATATGCTGTTTCTAGCTGGGTGGACCATGTTCTTTTACAGGTTTGTCTTCCTTTAAATTTGAAAAGGTAAAATGACCAGAGGTTCGGCTATATTTGCTTCTGGCTAAATATCACTGTATTGTTATTTTAAAATATGACTGCATTGATAGTAGTGATTCTGAATACAAGTTATTTCTTTTCTATTGTGAATACTATTTTAATTCATTTTTTATCTATTTATTTAATGTTTTATATATATTTAACAATTTAGAATTACATCACAAGTGCCATGTATAGTTTTTGGGATATGGTGAAAAATTATTTTAAAAATTATTTTTTTCATGTATATGGTAACAAAATGCACTTTACTTTCATATCATGTACTCTTGGTACTTATGAGACTCATCCATCCAGAATTTCCCACTGTCATTTAACATTGTTATGGCTAGCCAAGTTTTGCTCATTCTTATTTTCTACCACAAGATGGCAACAAACTTCCATGTACACCCTTAAATATGTTTCCTATTGATTTAACTACAGTTGTTTCAATTACTCTTCTTAACAAAATGTTGTAAATATTAAATAATACTCAACCTTTAGAAGGTTTCTTTTTTTAACAACATGATTTAACAAACTATGTTTAACTCCTTGAATGATAAAGACGTCTCCAGTGCATTCATTTGTACTATAAATTATGTTCTAATGTAAAGCTAAAGTTTCAATCTAAAAGTAACTTGATTTTAACATAGTCAGCTAACTCACACAATAACAAATGTATTTATTTCTATAACTTCCACCTGACATTACACGATCCGTATCAGGTCTCTGATGTTTTAGTGGCAGTATGATTACCACAATGGGGGGATACACTATGGCAGAAGTATGCATCCTGTAGTTTCCTATCTGTAGGAAACTACAGCACCCATCATTCCCCATGTTGGTAGTCCCAAACAGCTGGAGAGCCAGAAGCTGACTGTGCCTGTACTGAGGAGACAGAATAGTGAGAAAAGTGAGAGGAATAACTACATCTATTCCAAAGAGCCCTTCTTCTTACATCAGGGATAGACATCCTATGTACCTCCAGCTGTTGATCCCCAGAAAGCAACTGATTGGCTGGGGTTGATGGAAGCTGTCCACAATAACTGGAGAGCCACATGTGCCCTCCACTGTGTTACACCTGTATACAAAGGTTCTGTGGCCTGATTCCACATTATGCAAATTAGATGACCACCTTGGGCAGGAGTGTGCAACCTGATGCCTTTCAGCTGTAAAACACAAGTGTCCACATCATCCCCAGACTGCCAGTGACTGACCTGTGATGACAGATTGGACACCCCTTGCCTAGGGCACCTGCCTGTGAAGGTCACTGTGCTGTCCACACCCAGCATTCTGAGTTGTGATTGTGGCTAGTGTAATCCCATGTCCCCTGCATTAGACTGCAATTTGTATACCCCCTAATGAGCAGCACAGACCTGGAAAGCTTGACTTCTAACGCTACTAAGTTAACAAATAAAGGTATCACTTTTACTCTACCCATTTCCTGCTTCTAACACGGTGCCACCTTTTACCTATATTTCTAGGAGAGAAATATAGTCTGTTAGTGTAACATATACTGATTTACTTAGCTAGGCAGCCTTCACACAAGTATATTTATCTATACATATTTACATGCAGATTGTTTATATCGTGATCACTGTTAAAGTCAGATTGTAAACTGAAACATCTAGTAATGGATTGTAACAGAGATCAAATACAAATAAAATCAGTGAATAGGAAAAACTGACTCCTGTTGGAAGGACACAAGGGGGTTATGCACTAAGGTGTGATAAAGAGGTGATGAAGCGGAGATAACTTCTCCGGTTCCTTTGTTATTCTATACAGCCTATGCACTAAGATCGCCAAAGTTGGAGAAATCTTAGTGAACTAGCTCCATAGAATAACATAGGAATTGGAGAAGTGATATCAACAGAGAAGACATCATTATCACCTCTTTATCATGCCTTGCAAGTCCTTCTGATAAAAATGTATTCTTAGGGTACAGTCCCCCTTTAAAAATGAAACAATGCAGGAAATTGCACATTTTGCAAGGTTTTAAATTGTCCATTTAAATTAATGGGAGTTTTGTTTTTGCCCCAGATGGTGCTGTTGGTGTATCACATAATTGCTCCAGTTCTCCTAAGTACATCAGCCTCAATGTCTCTGCTGGCACAATCCATGTTTCTGGTGGAAAGCTGTAAACTGCAGATTCTTAGCTAATAAAACAGATGTGCACAACGTCATTGTTGTGTGTCTCTATACAATGTGTCATTTTTTTCTTCCATCCTGAATGTCTTGGTGAAGCATATGGATGTGAGAGAGAGAGATCTTTAATGTATTGTCAGGGGCTTAACCCTTTGCATGCAAGAGTGGTATGCACTGCACTGTTTTGCTGACACTCAAAAGGTTGAAAAGATACATTAAGTATCACACGCATGAAGATACAGCGGAGAAATTCTGGGGCAAATCAACTACAAGGAACTACTATAGGGAACAAATCAACGTTTCCAGATTCCTGATTGTGTTAAATGGGTACTTACCACCAATAATGCTGCAAATTGCAGTAGATGCCTTTCCAGCATTCAAAGGGTTAAAAGTCACATATAAACACTGGGAATTTGGGGAATGTTTATTTGTCCCCTTAGGACCTTATAGAGCACACAAAAGAGAAGAAATTCTAGAGCAAATGCACTGCACAACAGGGGATCAATACACAGTCCTAAAATTCTCATGGGTTACAACCACAATCCTTTATAATAATATGATAGGATGTTTGTCAGGAGCCGTCATGCGCAGTAGAGACTGCTCGAATGCACAGAATGCTGGGAGCACGGAATGTTGGAGGCACGGAATGTTGGGTGCACAGAATGTTGGGAGCACAGAATGCTGGGAGTTCTGTGCTGGGAGCATTCTGTGCTTTCAGGCAGTCTCTAAAGTGCATGACTGCGTCGGTGGGAGGATGCAGAGCAGGACAGGCCTCTTAACCTTTGAGTGCCAGAAGGGTATGCAACTGCAAAGCAATGTGTTGTGTACCCCTCTGGCACTCAAAGGGTTAACATCACCCGGACCTTGGCCCGTGTACATGGGCTTTTACACTAGTCTAAAATAAAGAAGAAAAGTGTTTGTCTTTTGTGACAATTACCTTGTATTCTTGGACCATTCCATTTTGCGTATCTTCTGGTGGAGGCTGCCAGGCAACTACAATTGCAGTACCATTCCTATCATTCTTGGTAATGGTAACACTCTGAGGTGGAGCGCTGGGTGCTGTTTAAGGGAAAAAAAACATATATAGTAAATTTCTTTTTAAAAGAACATGTTGTAAACAGGATTTATTTTTTATCAACAGAACTGCTAACAATCGCAATACTGTAAAATAAATAAAAATAAACTATTGTTTGTTTTCGCCAAGAGGGGAAAGTATGTTTTCTTCCTCTTCTAAATTGCTGTCACACATGTAACTTCACTCACCTCTCGCCTGCTTTCCACCACTGCCCTGGATGCAGGCAAGGCATGCTATATGGACACATGAGCACCAGCCAATATTACTGACTGAAGCCAGCATAATTTGGCCATTAACTGGTGGTTGCAATTTGTACTGCAAGCTCCAAAGCTGTTGGTATGAAATGTCTGCTGGTGTTTCCATAGGCTGCTGTGCAGACCTTCCTTTCTCCATCTTTACTGTATTCCCGTGTGAACACAACAAGATGGAAGCATGGTGCATGTTGGTGCATTCAATAGTCACCCGTGTGAAAGACACCATAGCCCAGCATATCACCTTTCAACACAGTTGACATAAACCAATGCAACACTGCCAGTGTGAAAGTGGCCTAAAGTGCATGGACCTCAATTCCATTAAGCCAACTAGATGCTGACTTACTGGAGATGATGGGCGCTGTATTCCCCAACTGCTGGAGGTTGAACAATTGACTGCCCCAACATTAAAGTATTCTGACCCAGAAAAGTGGGGTACAAAACATAAATGCTGCAAATTTTCTATCAATTAATGGAATTGTTTACACAAAAAGATGTGATTTATACTATTTTGAAAATACATTAAAATATTATAATTGTGTTACCTTCTTCCAGGGTCTTTGCATACCGCACTTCACTGTCAGCTCCTTGAAATTCATTAAAAAAAGGTCGAGCCTTTATTTCATAATTTACACCTTTTCTTAGTTCAGGAATTACAGCACTGTTCTTTGCAGGGGTTCTAACTTCAAATATTGACCATGCAGATTCACCACGACTCTCCAAACTAGGCCTGTAGAGAATCTTGTAACCTTGAATATACTGTGATTGCTGGTCCACCTGTGCAGAGAAACAAGAAAATACTTAAAGGGAGAAAAATAATTTATTCATGAAGATTCTGTTTGAGGGGTGGTAAGTAAATTGGTCATTGTCTGAGGAGAGTAGAGGGTCAGTGTGTGAGGGATGAGGGAGTGTAGTAGGAGATCAGTGTCGGAGATGAAAGGGCAGTTGAAAAGAGATCGGGTGTTGGGAGTTGGAGTGACTGCAGGAGGAAACAGTGTGTCAGTGTGCCAGTCTGAGAGGGAAGGAGGGAATGTAATGATTGTCAGTGTGTAAAGGGATAAAGGATTGTGGAACAGCATCAGTGTAAACAGGAGGAGGGAGTGCGGAAAGGTGTCTGTGTCAGAGGGTGAGGGAGTGTGGATGGGTGTCAGTGAGTGTGTATGGTGTTTAGTGTGAGTGGGTAAGAAGAAGTATGAAAGAGTACCTGTGTTTGAAATGAGCATGGACTGTGAAAAAATACAAGTTTATGGAGGAGGAGGGAACATAGAGGAGAGTTCAGCATGTGAGAAGGAACTGTGGAAGGGTGACAGTGTATGAGAGGAGGACAAAATGTTCTGCCTCAGTACTGGGACATTCATCAGCCTGGACATCAAAAACCGAATGGAGACGGTGGAATTTCTCCATATGCGAGAAAGTCAGCTTTAATGCAAATTAGTAACTGACAACTTAGACACGTGAGTGTACAGTTTATATGTTATTTGATTGAATACATTATCTTCCAGTATTACACTATTGGGCACTCCCTCTCTCTTTTCTCCCTTCTGGGTTTGGAGTTGATGCTTATGGTTTTTCCCTCTTGAGAGGATGAGGGGAAGAGGAGCTGCCGTATACCTGGATCTGGGCCAGGTGTTACTAACCCAGATAAGCGCATTTGCTGTCTATCGCATATGTGATTGATAGCCACATATTTTGTACCCATGAGTGGGGTGGTGTGCTGTGGTGGAGGTCCAAGATCCTGAGAGATAACTGCACTAGGGCTCCCTTCTGTGCTCTCTTCTCGTCACATTACAGATATGCTTCTTATGCTTATGGCCCACATGGGATTAGTGTAATATAGTGAACCTCCTCTGTTATCCTCTTCATCCTTGCTATATGCCTCTACATGCAGACAGTATTTGCCCCATCTTTAAGTTTAATGATTCTTATTCCAGGGGTGGGCAACCTTTGGCTCCCCCAGCTGTCGGGTCTACAACTCTCATCATCCCCTACAGCTTCAGAGGAAAGTGATGCCTACACCTGGCTTGTCCCATCCTCTCCGTATATAAAAGGATGTATTGCTAAACATGGAAACATGAGAATATGGTGTAAATACAATACGATATATATTGGTATACAAACAGCATATTATTTATTATTATTCTTATTATTCTTTATTTATATAGCGCCAACTAATTCCGCAGCGCTGTACAATTGGGGAATAGACATACAGTGGTATTAAATAGTACAATCAGATGTGTAGAACAGGAGGATCAGAGGGCCCTGCTCGTGAGAGCTTACAGTCTAGAGGAAGGTAGGTTTGATACAGAAGGAGTAAGTGCTATTGTGTTTAAGTGCCTCCTGCCACATGAACTGCCAGTCAGTGGGTGGGAGTGAGAAGTGCCATTGAGTGCAGTAGTCCATGCAAGGGGTGAATCTTGGTGATGATGTTTATGGAGGCAGTTGATAGGCCTCCCTGAAGAGGTGAGTCTTCAGGGAGCGTCTGAAGATTTGAAGGCTGGGGGAGAGTCTAATGGGGCGGGGGAGGGAATTCCACAGCTCAGGTGCAGCACGGGAGAAGTCCTGTAGGCGGGAGTGGGAGGATGTAATAAGAGCTGTGGAGAGCAGAAGGTCATGTGCAGAGCGAAGATGGCGGGCAGGAGTATATTTGGAAATGAGAGATGAAATATAGGGGGGTGCAGTGTTAGTGAGGGCTCTATAAGTTAGCACCAGAGTTTTGAATTTGACTCTGTATGCTAACGGGAGCCAGTGTAGGGACTGACAGAGGGGTGTGGTGTTAGAGAAGCGATGAGTGAGGTAGATTAGTCTTGCAGCAGAATTCATTATGGACTGTAGCGGGGTTATTCGGGTGAGAGGCAGGCCAATTAGTAAAGAGTTACAGTAGTCAAGACGGGACATGATGAGTGTTTGGATTAGAATTTTGGTAGTGTCTTCTGTGAGAAAGGGTCGGATTCTAGAGATGTTGCGGAGGTGGAGGCGGCATGAGTTGGAGATTGACTGGATGTGAGGAATGAAGGATAGGGCAGAGTCAAATGTGACCCCCAGGCAGCGTGCTGTAGGGGTTGGTGTGATGGAAGTGTTGTTAACGGAGAGGGTAATGTTTGGGATAAGGCTGGTTGCAGATGGAGGGAAGAGAATTAGTTCAGTTTTGCTAAGGTTAAGTTTGAGTTGATGGGAGGACATCCAGGAAGACACAGCAGACAGACAGTCAGACACTCGGGACAGGAGGGAAGGAGAGAGGTCTGGGGAGGAAAGATATATTTGGGTGTCATCAGCATAGAGATGATGGTGAAACCCAAAGGAGTTTATTAGTTTTCCAAGGGAAGCAGTGTAGATTGAGAAGAGCAAGGGTCCCAGTACTGATCCTTGGGGCACACCAACAGACAGTGGGAGGGGTGGGGAAGTGGAGCCGGAGTATGAAACACTGAAGGAGCGGTTGCAGAGATAAGATGAGAACCAGGAGAGTGCAGTGTCGCAGAGGCCTAGGGAGTGGAGGGCTTGGAGGAGGAGTGGGTGATCGACTGTGTCAAATGCGGCTGACAGGTCCAAAAGAATGAGTAGGGAGTAGTGGCCTTTAGACTTGGCTGAGAGCAAGTCATTGGCCACTTTAGTGAGGGCAGTCTCAGTAGAGTGATGAGGGCGGAATCCGGATTGCAAGGGATCTAGCAGGGAATGGGAGCAGAGGAATTTAGTGAGCCGGTTATATGCAAGGCGCTCGAGAAGCTTGGAGGCAAACGGGAGTAGGGAAATTGGCCGGTAATTTGACAATGAGTTTGGGTCTAGGGAGGGTTTTTTTAGGATGGGAGTGATTAGTGCATGTTTGAAAGAGGATGGGAAGGTGCCGGTTGACAAAGAGAGGTTGAATAAGTGAGTAAGGATTGGAGTTAGTAGAGGGGAGAGTTCTTGGGTGAGCTGAGATGGGATTGGGTCGAGAGGGCATGTGGTTAGGTTTGAGCGAGTGAGGAGAAGGGAGACTTCATCCTCAGTGACAGGTGGGAAGGAGCTTAGTGTGTGTGTGGGAGAGGCGACAGGGCTGGGCTGGCTGGGTGAGGGTGGTAGTGATGAAATGTCATGTCTGATAGATTCAATCTTGTTCTTGAAGTGGTTGGCGAGATCTTGGGCAGAGAAGTTAGTGGAAGGTGTTTGTGTTGGTGGGTTTAGAAGAGATGTGAAGGTTGAGAAAAGGCGTTTGGGGTTGGAGGAAAGATTAGAAATTAGAGAGGAGAAGAATGACTGTTTAGCCAGGGAGAGGGCAGAGCTATACGAACGGAGAATGAGTTTGTAGTGTGTGAAGTCGGCTGTGGAGCGCGATTTCCTCCAGTGCCTTTCAGCAGTGCGTGAGCACCTTTGGAGGTATCGCGTTAGTCTTGTGTGCCAGGGTTGTAGTGGGGTTGTGCGTGGGTGGCGTGGAGTTGCAGGTGCAGCGATGTCAAGGGCTGAAGTGAGAGTGCTGTTGTAGAGAGCAGTAGTTTTGTCTGGGCAAGTAAGTGTGAGGATGGGGTTGAGGATAGGCTGCAGGGAGGTGGAAAATTGTTGCTTATCAAGAGAATGTAGATTTCTCCGCATGCGCTTGATTGTGGCGGGGGTGATGGGTTTGCGTGGTATGATGAGGTTACCGGTGAGGAGGTGGTGGTCAGAGAGGGGAAAGGGGACATTAGAGAAGTTGGAGACCGAGCAGAGGTTAGTGAAGATCAAGTCGAGGGTGTGACCATCACTGTGTGTGGGAAAGCTGGTCCACTGCGATAAGCCTAAGGAGGTTGTTAAGGAGAGGAGTTTGAGGGCAGGGGGGGTGTTGTGATTATCTATAGGGATGTTGAAGTCACCCATGATGAGAGTAGGGACATCAGAGGACATGAAGTGAGGGAGCCAGGAGGTGAAGTGATCAAGGAATTGTGCAGTGGGACCAGGTGGCCTGTATATGACAGCGACACGCAGGGGGAGGGGAGAGAAGAGGCGAAGTGTGTGAGCTTCAAATGTAGGGAAGGAAAGAGAGGGAACAGTGGGGAGTACCTGAAATATATGGTTAGGGGGCAGCAGGATGCCTACTCCCCCTCCCTGCCTGTTGCCAGGCCTCGGTGTGTGTGTGAATTGAAGGCCTCCATATGAGAGTGCGGCAGTGGAGGCAGTGTCTGATGATGTGAGCCAAGTTTCAGTGATGGCAAGGAGGTTTAGGGAATGAGAAATGAACAGATCATGAACAGCTGTTAGTTTGTTACACACAGAGCGGGCATTCCAGAGACCAAAACAAAAGGGGGGGGAGGAGGTTAGGTGACGGGGTACGGTTATTAGATTGTGAGTGTTGCGTGTGTGAGTGGGTTCTGTGGTCCAAGAGAGAATGGAAGGGGGGCCTGGGTTAGGTGAGATGTCACCTGCAGCAAGTAGGAGGAGAAGGGACAGGGACATAAGGTGAGAGTGAGATTTGAAGCAGTGGGGCTTTTTTGCAGGGGTAGAAGGAGATGGTGGTGATAGGGAGCGGAGGAATGAAAAAAGTTCATGGGAGCAGAGAAGTGGTGAGTGAAGAATTGAGGGTGCAATGTGAATGGCGTGACACTTAATGTGGACACAGGAGGAGGAGAGTCTTATGCAGGTGAGAATGGCGATGACAAAACAAGGAGTTAATTTGCCCATAGTTGGGTTAATGAATGGGGCAGTAGAGATGTGCAACAGTCAGTAATCCAGGAGAGTACAGATGACTTGGCAGTCAAGGGTCAATCCACGGAGCAGAGGGTATAGGTGCCAGGGATGGTGAGGAGAGTCAGTAGCAGAACTGCAAAGTACTTGGCGAGGGTAGGAATCAATGCAGGGTTAAATGAAGTAGTCCAATGATGATCAGGAGAGGCAGAAGTTGTAATGGTTAATGGTGGCTGGAAGTCCTGGTTTCTTGTATCAGGTGGTCAGTAGTTTCAGTAGAGGAAGCAAATGTCAGTGCTTGGTGAAAATGACTGTTTCTTCATTCTGAATTCAGCCTGTTTACTTGCCTCTTGTCTTTAGGTGGCTGCAGCAGCTGTCTCTCTCTTGTCCAACTCTCTTGCCTAACTCTCAGTACTTAGATAAAGATGTACTTGGATAAAGGTGCCAACTACTACCCCTGGCAAATGCCACCCCAGGCAAATGCCACCCCTAACTGGGCCTGAATATATAGTAACTGGAATCCCTAAGAACACTGAATGACTGACTGAGGGATTTCCAAATTACAAATTGTTTTGGGATGGGAGAGCTCAGAGTGCGTTCAGGTGTGACACCATTAAATCTCTGATAAGAAACAGACACAGAGAGATATAGGAGAGGAATGGGGGAGGAAGGCAATATGGAGACTGGGACAGGGGGTCAAAATGGCTAAAGTAGATTAGTACATACAACAAGGGGTTAAATGGTAGAGGGAGACTGGATGAGATTGGAGTTCCAGGTGAAGGGTAGATTAGTACATACCAGGAGACTGTATAGTTAATAAACAATTGGGGTACAGCACAGAATTTGAAGCAGACTGGATAGGAAACACATACCAGGAAACTGTATAGTTAATAAACAATTGGGGTACAGCACAGAATTTGAAGCAGACTGGATAGGAAACACATACCAGGAAACTGTATAGTTAATAAACAATTGGGGTACAGCACAGAATTTGAAGCAGACTGGATAGGAAACACATACCAGGAAACTGTATAGTTAATAAACAATTGGGGTACAGCACAGAATTTGAAGCAGACTGGATAGGAAACACATACCAGGAAACTGTATAGTTAATAAACAATTGGGGTACAGCACAGAATTTGAAGCAGACTGGATAGGAAACACATACCAGGAAACTGTATAGTTAATAAACAATTGGGGTACAGCACAGAATTTGAAGCAGACTGGATAGGAAACACATACCAGGAAACTGTATAGTTAATAAACAATTGGGGTACAGCACAGCATACCAACATCTGTTTCTGAATACTGACTGCCTACATGTGATTTTAGTTTAAAAAAACAAAAATAGTCTGTGTGAGGATCTCGTTGAGTTCCCTGCTGATTGAGGCCCAAATAAAAGAATATTTGGGGACATATTGTTCAAAAGTGGATGACTTCTGGGGATAACCAAATGCTCTATAGGGGAGAACTAAAAATTCCAAAAATGTCCATTAATTTAAATGGGGGTTTTAAGTCCTTGAATGCTAGAGAGGTTTCTAACACATTGCTTTTCAGTTCTCCCTTATAGTGCAAATAGTTTGTACCATTACATTGATCATGAACTGAAGATGTCAGATATTATAGCAATAATTGTTCCATCCCTCTTTAGAGGGAATTGTTGAAAAAGCAGCCCTCAACTATACATGACTTCTACATGCTTTCCCTCCTTGTCTCTCAACTACATGTGACTTTTACATTGTTCTCTGCTTTATAGAGTTAATTACCAGGTCTCCAGGGACAGAGACTGATTCTACAGATGTCTTGAGTTCCCTGGAGAACTCTGCCCACTTCTAATTCATTCTGCCTCCTTCCCACATTATTCCGCCCACTTCTCTGCCCAATCCTGGTTAAGCCCCACCCATCCTATTAATCTGTGATCACTTTTAAATATGCAATTCACATCATTTACACATGCCCAGTAGCAGCCCATGAACCCTCTCCAGGAGCTCAACAGAAGAAAGTTCTCAGGAATGGCTGGAGACCTTTCTACCATTCAAGGAATTAATAGCCGCATTTAAATACCCAATTGCTTTTTTATGTAAATTTCAACAATTTTCAAATGGAAAATTATATTATAAAATCCATATTAACTCTATATTTAAAAGGTACTCTGAATTAGTAAAAGGTTTCATTAAAATGTTAAAGAATTTATACTAGACACCAAGCACTCTGAACAACTGACGATACAGGGAAAGAAGCAATTTAATTGCTAATAGGAAAATTGAAGAGCTCAGGATGTCATAGAGCATGCCTTTTAGCCAAAATATTCACATTTCATTTCTACTCTTAACAATTTGATTGCTAGAAAGGTCTCCAGTGCATTCTTTACAACTAAGCTGAAAGAATCTACTTTGGGAATTGTACCCTAAAGTACATCTGAAACATATGTTAACTCTAACTGTTCTTTCTACTTACTGTCCAATGCACTTCGATTGATGAAGATGAAAGTATAGTGGGATTATGAAGGTGTAGAACGACATCTCCCAGTTCCCTTTGCACCTGTTTATGATCCACGCCCTGACTTGTCGGAGGAACATCTGGAATGATTAAAGTATTACACCTTTTGTTACAGCTGGGAAGGAGGTATACTTTATAACAGGAAAAAAAACATATTATTAAATGATTGAATGAACCCTTTAAGAACCAGGGGGTGCATATTGCATAGTGATACAATGTACTGCACACCCCTCTGGTCCTTAACCCTTTATGTGCTAGAGAGGGATCCAACACATTGCATTACAATGTGTTGGATGCTTCTATGGCATGCAAAGGGTTAACCCTTTGAGTGTCAGAGATGTACAAAACGCATTGCTCTGCAATGCGTTTTGTACCTCTCTGGCACTCAAAGGGTTAAAAGACACACACTCTCTCTGTCGCTCTCTCTCTCTAAGTAGGGATGGGAGGCACTCAATGGGTTAAAAATGCCCATATGCCTGGGTGCCATTGTTGACAGACTTTATTAAATAAAGCTAGAAGTACAACATTAAGTTTCAGTCTTCTAATAAGACCGTCTAAATTATTCTGAGGAAGGTCTAATTATGTGACTAAAATGTTAACAATTACAATTTTTTTTATCATATTTTTAAGAACTGGGACTTTTGTACTACCAACCCTCTTGTACTGGGTTCATTTGAAAGCTATTTTTGCTTGACAGTTTCTAACCTTTTTCTACTGCCAAACTTTTCTGTCTATTCTAGCATTTTTCAGTCTTGTTACTCACAAGAAGCAAAAATCCATGTTCCAACTAATTCTGATATCACCTGTATCCTGCAAAGTGTGTGAGTATTCACAAAGTAGGTGTGAACTGCACCGTTCTTAACATCTTCCATATCAGTCAGATTCTGCACAGAGATTTAACCCTTTGTATGCCAGAGGGGTATGCCTGCATTGCAAAGCAATGTGTGCATTCCCTTCTGGCATTCAGAGGGTTATATGTGTGTGCATGCGCACGTGTCTTAATGCTCACACACACACACATATATCTCTCAGAATGCATGGAACAATTCTTTGCAAACCAACTGCACCGTGATGGGTAATTACAACTTCCCATTCGTTTAAATGCTGTTGTAACTCCTTGAATGCTGGAGAGTTTGTGTCTACCAGGTGCACCTGGTTTGCAATGGAATTTTTTTATTTCTTTTTGGTACACCAGACGCTGTGATAGTCAAACCTGCAGATCTTTCCAGGCATGAATAATCATCACACAGTGGAAGGATTAAAAGGTGTTAGATGTTTTGTAACAGTTGGTGCGATGTTAATGTGCTACAACATTTTATAATACATTTATAATACAACAAACATTATAAAACAGTAGCATGTTGAGGCAATATATCTATTCTAACTAATGCAATACATATTCATTTGCTTATTATGTTTTAAAGTCAGAAATGTATTCAGTTACTTTACACTGTATTAAACCTTGCTAGGTTGTCTGAGGTAAAACTTCCTGTGCTGGAACTCCATTTTGTTTACCTTGAGTTTTTACTGGATCAGATATCTGGCTCGGGTCACTTAGTCCATATGCATTGGCTGCTCTCACAAGGAAGAGGTAGATTGCATTGGGTTTCAACCCCTTAACAGCAAATGTTTCGGTTTTGACATTTTCTGCCACGGTTTGCCAACTGCTTCCAGATGCATGACTAGATAAAAAGAATGAAAAATAAACTCCATAGCACTATAAAATTTAAAGTAGCAGTAAACCTCTAGTGCATGTCTGTGTGTGCACACGCATGTGAATGTATGCGTGTTGTAGGAGTTTTCCTGTTGTGTAAAATAAGGGTAATCCCGCTTTTCAAAAGATTTCACATTCAAAAGTGAATACAGCTCAGACTAGTCTTTTTTATATTAAATGGCAAATTTCTACTGTGGTCACTAGGTGATCCTGTTTCTATTACTTACTATGAAGAGCCATAGTCTATGACTCAAGTTATCCCACAAAGTGCATTGTAAAACAAATGAGGTTTGGGCACTAGCTTGCATTGTTGATATCAGTTTGATATAAAAAAGTTTGAGCTGCAATCATTTTTGAATGCAAATTCCTCCAGCAGCAGTTTACTCCTCCTTTAAATAGAAGTTGTAAAACACACTAGGGTGAGTGCAGAAATGTTCCAGTGTACCACTATGGCAATAGTGTCATATATCAGTGGCTGTACTTTAGGGTATGGACTACAGTATATGAGTGCTATACTGCATACTCTGCCACTGTAGGACTTAAATGACAGCAAGCGCCACATACCAGTCCTACAGAGTGCACAGGGAAATGGAATACACTTACATAATTTCCTGTATGCCTAACCTAGGCAAGATGCAGAACAAAGGACTGCCCCAAAACACACACAGACAGCTTGCTCAGGAATTTCTCTACTTTGATATTATATATAAGACCCAATGTCTACAACACATACATATACTTGGGCACTCCATATCTGCAATAGATGCTCAGTCTTCAGTGTTCAGTAACAGATGGTCTGGGGCTAAGCTTCCTTTTTGGCTCAGTGAATATATATAGAGTCCCTCCCATTTCCTGTCCAATCCTGCCTATTATGCTGGTCTTGTCAGACTGCCTGTTGTGTATGCGTGTGTTATTAATCCCAGCTTATAATGTCTTAGTTTACCTGGAGCACAGGACTCAGAGGTATCTAATAATACTAACACATTAACATTATAGAGAAATACAATACAATACTGTACCTGAATGCCTCTATGATATATGATGTTGGGGTAGCGCCTGAATTCAGGTTTGGTTGCCAGGAAACTGTAACTGTGTTTTTGCTGACATCTGTGACTTCTGGCTTTGAAGGAGCACTTGGAATCAGATTTGGATCAGTTGCTCTAGGTGGTTGAACTGGAACTCCAAATTCTAGCAAAGAATATATGGTAAATGAATGGTTAACTCTTTGATGGACAAAGGTATGTCCAACTCTTGGTGATGGGGGTAAACTTAGGAAATATTCTTAATGCAATTATGCATCCAAAAGTCATTTCTGCTGCCTAAGCATAGTTGTCATTAAACTGTAAATCCCATATACCTCAACCATTGTAGTCTAACAACAGCTGGAAAGCAGCAGACTTTCTACCTTGACATATACACAATTGTAATACATATTTCTCAATACTGTGGTGCTTTTGTTTTGTCTTTCTCTGATCTGATTGGAGGCAACAAAAACAAGGATGAGGCAGGGGTGGGGGCAATGCATTAAGGTGAGATAAATAGGTGATAAAGTGGAGATGAATTCTTCAGTGATATCACTTCTCTAATTCCTATTTTATTCTATGAAGCCTATGCAATAACATTTCTTGAATGGGAAAGATCTTAGTGCATAGGCTTCATAGAATAAAATAGAAATTGGAGAATTGCTTTCACTGGAGAAGTCAACTCTACATTATCACCTCTTTATCACACCTTAATAACCAACCACTGGAAAGATGTACTAGGGTGTGATAAAGTGGCGATTAAGAGGATATGGCTTCTCCAGCGTTTTAAACTCTTCAAGTTCTATGTTACTCTGTGAAGTTATCTCTAACTTCAGAGAAATTCTTACATAGGGTCCATAGAATAACATCGGAACTGGAGAGTTTAGATCACTGGAGAAGTGATCTCCACTTCATCACCTCTTTATCATGCCTTGTGCTGAACCCCCCACATCTCTTTAACTCTGGAACTCACAACATTAACCCTTTGAGTGCCAGAGTGGTACTCAACGCATTGCAAAGCACTCAAAGGGTTAAAAAAATGAGCATCTAAAATGAAAATTGTGTCACCTACTCTCAGATATTCTAAACTCTCAAACAGCATCTGCAAAAATTGGGCAGTAAAATTATGTAAGATTGCTAAAATCTAGTTTTTTAACTTGCTTTACTGACTTTTGTGTCAAATTCAGTTGTTGAAAGAAATGTTAGCCCATAACCGTTTCAGTACCAGATAGGTACGCAATGCATTGCAGTGTAATGTGTTGGCTACCTCTCTGGCACTCAATGGGTTAACAGCTACAGGGCCTCAGGATGCTCATCCCCATAATAGACCCATGTTTACGCAAGCCATTTATGAGTGACAGACAATATTTATTGATTGAAATTAAATCTCATCCCTTTTCTATTAAAAAAAGATGTATCTGTGACAGTTTACACTTTAATTGCATAATCAGTTCTAAGAAATATATTACATTTTTGGCTAACTAGAAGTAAATGTTGGGGCCCTGCATGGATATCTCCACTGGGCATATTTAATTGAGCAGTAAAGTTTTGTTATGAAAAATATATATTGTAAAGCTTTTCCTGTTGAGTAAAATAAAGGTACTCCAGCTGCTGACTGATGCATATAATATAGGATTTCATAAAAAAAGTTTGCTGGTCCTTTAACAGACTGAGTAAAAAAGCTTTCTATAAAGACTGTTTTACTAACATAAGTAGGAAAATCACTACATCATGTATGTATGTTTTTATGCTTTCACGTTAAATATTTATTTATTTAGTTTTATTATAGATTAAGATTCCTTTAACAAGGTAAAACATTTTCTACATATACTGGCAACTAGTAGAGGACATTCAATCTAACAAAAAAAATATATCTATTTTATAAAGCAGCTTTTATTGAGTAAGTTTGTGCTTTGTCCAAATTCCTACTGGCTTTGCTGGTATCTGTGAAATTTATTTGACCAACAGGAATTAGCCATCTCTCCAGTGTTCGCAACACCAGGTCAAGAGAAGAGATCTCTGGGGGGAACCTGCAATCTTAGGAATATACAGAGGTGAGGAAAAGATTGTGAACTCCAATGATAATTAAGGAAATTCCATTGCTGTACTAAGATAGTCTTCAAGAACCAAAACCACTTATTTTCTAAATATCCAATGGGTTTGATATTATCCTCTGTATTTCGAAACAAAATGATATATAAATTAGGCCAACAATGAGTACTTAAGAGGAAGGGAATGCCCAAATTTAATTGAACCCCTACTTCCAGCAGCCCAATTAAAGAAATTAATTAGAATCAGGTGTTTAAGGAATTAGGTAACTTTACAGGGGTGATTTTGGGAGGTCTCATCCTATAAAAGAGTGATAAATATTGTGAGACTGTGCTTCATCATATGGTGGTGTAGAAGCAAGTCATGACATGATCAAAAGACATTTCTATGAACAGATGAACAGAATTTAAACTGCATGAAAAAAATATTTAACTTTAGTAGTGTCTTCTTGACTCCAAGGACAGTATACTTAAATTGATTTGTTACCTTGGACTTCAATGTACGCGCTCCAGTTTGCTTCCCCACTTGGAGTAGATGCAGTGCAGGTGTACCGACCAGTGTCACTTAGCTGAAATCAAAACTCAAATCATCATAAACTCACTGGGATGGAAAAAGCAATTACACTTCTATTTAACAGTGGATGTTTTGGTTTAGTAGGAGTGCTATTAGTTTTTTCCTGGGAGCCAATTTATTTCCTGACTTCAAAGAAGTGGCAAAATGCATTACTTTATTTGTATAATACAATTAATAACAACCTTTACCAGCCTAATTACACAATTACAAATGCAAATATTTGGTGAACGTGAATGTATGTCAAAGGACACAGACTGCAGTAAACACAAGATTATGAGACTAGTCAGCTTGTATTTAAGCTGTTCTTGTACTTTGTAATTCATTGTGCAATTTTTTTTTTTTTTCATTTTCAGTGTTATTCTAATTATTTCCAGAAACAATATGTTATATGCGTGTTAGAACAGCAATACAGGCTGACAGTAGAATCTGAATAAAACTTGATTCTGACTTAATTGATACAAAGAAAGTAATTATCCCTAGTAATTTAAAATGGAAATTAATTAAAAATTAAGCTTGAAGAGAAGACAAATAATTTGCAGAAAAAGTTGAAAGAATGAAATGTCATAAGCGTTTGTAAACTGTCATCACAAGAGAAAAAATTGATTGCGAAAGTCCACAATTTTGGATAGCTGTGTTTGTAAAGGAAACTTTATTGTTACTCATTCTCTTAAAGGGATAGTAATACTTTGTTTTATCTTTATTTTATTTTGTAGGTATTAAAACAATGAAGAACGATATAAACCATAAAGGTTTGAGAGATATTCACAAGCAAAGTTTCCCCTCCCGCCCCTTTTACCTAGTGTAAGCCATCTCTTCTCAGATGTGGAATGCAGTCCATAGACCAGACAGATAACAGCAAGGGACAATATTCTTCCTATGAGAACAATGAAAGCCCTGCCCCCCTTGACAAGCTTTTCAGCTTTTTCCCTTATCTTAATCTTAATTGAAGATTGTCCCTTTCTGCAGTCTACCTGGACACCTCCCTTCTTTTCTGGCTGAGCAGTGTTATATCAGTTACATACTTTGTCATTGAATTACTCTTGAACTATAACTCTGACAGTATTGAAATAACACTCTCTAAAGTTCAAATACTATGATGATTAATTAGAGCTGCTTTTATTATGAAACATTACTATCCCTTTAAATGCTGATTTTATTTAAAGGGTAACTATCATGAGGTAACGCATTTGTTGCAGACCTCCACTGGGAGCAGAACTGCCCATAAAGCTAGTGCTGTATTGTGAACTCAGGTGAACCAGCAGCTAGCAGAACAGGGTGTAAAACTGTCACATTTCAGTCTGAGGGTTAAAAAGCGCTCAAAGTGCTTCCATCATGAGAAGGTGCACTCGGCCCATTTGGACTGTTTCAACACTATGCCCTCTGCAAAGAGTATCTAAATACCTAATATTCCTTCTCTCCATAGCTGCAGTTCTCACTAAAATATCTGGTTCCTTCTACCCTCCACCATCTCCTCCACCCTATATTTATATCTCTCCTTCACTTCTACCATCCACACTCACCTCTACACACCAACTCATTACTCTTCTCCGCTCCAACACTCCTCCACACCACACAATCCATAAACCAAATACACACAAATCACTCTCTCATCTCCTGTCTCTCTCTCTTCTTCTTTTATTGGCAGCTGGAGATATCTCTCCAAACCCTGGCCCCATCTCCATTCACAAACACTCTACCTCCAGTCAGCATAGGAACAATTCAAATCTAATCACCATTCCCTGCCTTCAACCTCAGTTTCTTCCCTTTTCCTGTGCTTTGTGGAATGCTCGCTCCATTACTAACAAATATAACACTGTGCATGATCTCTTTTTCTCTCGCTCCCTCAGTTTACTTGCTATTACTGAAACTTGGCTCTCTCAATCTGACACTGCTTTAGAGGCAGCAATCTCCTATGGTGGTCTCTCCTTCTCTCACACTCCACGCCCAGCTGGACGTGGGGGAGGAGTGGGTTTGCTGCTCTCCGAACATTGTCATTACAAACCAATTTCTCCCCCATCTTCACTCCGCTTCTCCTTTGAACTGCATGCTGTCCGTATCTTTGCTCCAGTCTCTCTACAAGTTGCAGTCATCTATCGCCCACCTACCACTACACCTTCAGACTTCCTTTCTGACTTTGAATCATGGCTCTCCTTCTTCCTCTCATCAGACACACCTTCACTTCTTCTGGGGGACTTCAACTGTCATGTGGACGATCCCTCCATCTCCTGGGCATCCCGTTTTCTCTCTTTAACATCTGCATTTGGACTAACCCAGTGGACGAATGCTAGTACTCACAAGGACGGTCACTTCTTAGACCTTGTGTTTACTAGAAGCTGTGCACTCTCGGATTTTAGTATCTCTCCTCTTCCACTATCAGATCACCATCTTCTAACTTTCAGCACTACATATACACCTTCCGCAATCCCTGCTTCCTCTCCCCGCTTCACGCGTAACCTCAAATCGCTTAATCTAACGGCTCTCCAGTCCTCCCTGGCTAATGGACTTTCATCTATTCCCATTAATTCTGACACTAACAGCCTTGTCAAAATATACAACTCAGTCCTATCCTCCTCTTTGAACCTGCATGCGCCTCTGTCTCTCCGATCGGCTCGCAGAACTAACCCGCGGCCATGGCTTAATAAAGACACCAGCTTCCTCCGCTCCTGTACTCGTTCAGCTGAACGACTGTGGAGAAAGTCTGGCTCTCTAGCAGACTTTCTCCACTACAGGTTCCTCCTTTCCTGCTTTAACTCTGTTCTGTCCCTTGCAAAAAAACATTACTTCTCACAACTAATCAACAATCATAAATCCAACCCCCGACGACTTTTCTCTTCCTTTGACTCCCTCCTTCGCCCTCCATCTGCTTCCCCCTCTAACTCCATACAACCACAAGACTTTGCTGACTACTTCAAAACCAAGGTGGACTCCATCCGGGATAATATACCACCTTGTATATCTCCTCCTAGCCTCCCTCGTTCCCCTCCTGGCACTCTGGACTCTTTTTCACTAGTCACGGAGGAGGAACTGACTAACCTACTATCCTCCGCTCCGTCCACTACATGCGCACTTGATCCGCTCCCCTCTCACCTCATCCAATCCCTCTCCCCCACACTAATCCCTATCCTGTTACAAATCTTCAACTCCTCCTTTGCCACCGCTACCTTTCCTGATGACTTCAAACATGCCTTAGTAAAACCTATCCTTAAGAACAACTCTTCTGACAGTAACACACCCTCTAGCTATCGACCAGTTTCTCTTCTGCCTTTTGCCTCTAAACTCCTGGAACGCTTAGCCTACTCACGCCTGCTTGACTTCCTCAATGCATACAACCTGCTTGACCCTTTACAATCTGGATTTCGTAATGCTCACTCCACTGAAACTGCTCTTACAAGAGTTGTCAATGATCTTCACATTGCCAAATCTCAAGGTCACTATTCAATTCTTATCCTGCTTGATCTCTCAGCAGCTTTCGATACTGTTGATCATGCACTCCTCCTCCGCATTCTTCACTCCTTAGGAATCCGCAACACAGCACTGGACTGGCTCTCTTCTTATCTATCTAACAGATCCTTCAGTGTCTCCTCTGCCACCTCTTCATCCTCCCCCATCCAACTCTCTGTTGGGGTTCCTCAAGGTTCTGTTCTAGGACCGCTTCTGTTTTCTCTTTACACAATAACCCTTGGCGATCTTATTAACTCATTTGGTCTCAAATATCACCTCTATGCAGATGACACCCAGATTTACTTATCTGTACCTCAACTCACTTCTGATATCCAGGCTAAAGTCACAGATTGCCTCTCTGCTATCTCAGACTGGATGGCTCATAGACACCTCAAACTCAATATGTCCAAAACTGAACTGCTCCTCATTCCACCTAGACCTGGCCCTGTAGCGCCCTTCCAGGTGACTGTAAATGGCACTACCATGAATCCAGTATCAGAAGCACGGTGTCTAGGGGTGATAATTGACAACTCTCTCTCATTTTCCTCTCATATTAATGCCATTACTAAATCCTGTCGCTTTCTTTTGCGTAACATTGCAAAAATCCGTCCCTTCCTCTGTTCCTCCACAGCCAAAATTCTTATACATGCAATCATCCTCTCCCGCATGGACTATTGCAACATTCTTCTGTCTGGCATTCCTGCTTCCCATCTCCAACCACTTCAATCTATACAGAATGCGGCAGCACGAATTACTCTTCTGTCACCTAGGTTTGTCCCTGCCCCACTCCTCCTCAAAACTCTCCATTGGCTGCCTATCAAACTCCGGATATCATACAAAATCTTACTTCTCTCTTTCAAGACACTTCTCTCCTTTACTCCTTCTTACATTTCCACTCTCATCTCCCGTTATACCCCATCCCGACACTTACGGTCAGCCAATGACTGTCTTCTCTCAGCTCCTTTTGTGTCTACAGCCCTGTCACGGATCAAACCTTTTTCTCTCATTGCTCCGTATCTATGGAATGCTCTACCACCCAACCTACGCCACTGCACCTCTCTGACAACCTTCAAATCTCACTTGAAAATGCACCTCTTGGATAAAATCTCAGCATGCTAGAAGGCACTGATGTTGTACAATGAATGTTCTTATAAATTATTTACATTACTGATGTCCTCTATTATCATGAAAACTAGCACTGCATTCAGCACTTGACCCTAATGTACTCTGTATGTCTCCCATTACCACTTTAGATTGTAAGCTTTCGGGCAGGGACCTCGCACCCAATGTTTTCACTCTACAAAAAGCACCTGTAACCCTGTATTGTTTAAATTCTGAGATTGTAAAGCGCTGCGTACACTTGTGGCGCTATATAAATAAACATATTCATTCATTCATTCATGTGCTGGTAAGTTCTTTTTTTACATTAAATTATTTTTATTTTCTACTTCATTTCATTGTGAAAATGTCTGAGATTAGCAATGTACCATAATACACTTGTCCATTTTTATATAAATTCCTGCAAGTGAAAGTCTAGAAACAATTTCATGTCACAATAATGTCAAACCATGAACTTGTTCTCATGTAAAGTGTACCTTAGCATAGCGGATCTGTAGAGTTCCTGAGTCTTGAAGTTTAATGCGAGAGTCTTGGGTAGGCACAAGGATCCCATCCTTTCTCCAGTGAATTGTGGGAACTGGGATACCACTAGCTATACAATTCATTATTAAGGTGCCATCAACAGCTACTGTTTGATTAAGGGGACCCTGACGAATGACTGGAGGAGGACGGTCAGCAACCACTGCCAAAGGAAACAACAGGAAACATATTACTAGAACTGGGAGCAATTTTCTAATCAATCAAGCAACAGTACTTGCTTTAGGCTTTGAAACAAAATAAAGATAATTTAGCAAGTAATTAAACTAGAAATCATACATTATTCTGGAAGCATTTTCATGATAAGCATGACAATGAATACTGAAACAGGTCTCCTCTGAAGGAAAAGATGTTCAGCCCTGACTGGTATTTTCTGAGTTAAAAAAAAAAGACAAAATGGGTTTTCAGAAAAGGAATTTTCAATTCACTTCTATTTACATAATAGTTCAATGTGCTGAGTAGCAAGATATTGAGTTTCACTTTTCTTATGCACAAAAATGACACAGCAAGGTGAAAAAAAAACATGAGTTCATCACTTAAAGATCCATTTATTTACATCTGTCCATCACATTTACTTTACAAACATATGTTTGGATGATATGTAAGAACACTGTACAGAATTATCAGCAGATTTCTTGGGGGTTATGCACTAAGGTGTTATAAAGAAGTGATAATGTAGAGATAACTTCAACAGTGATATCACTTCTCCAGTTCCTATGTTATTCTATAGAGGCTGTGCACTAAGATCTCCATAGCTGGAGAAATCTTAGTTCATTGCCTCCATAGAATAACATAGGAAGTGGAGAAGTGATACCAGAGGAGAAGACATCACTGCTTTATCACCTCTTTATCATGCCTTAGTGCATAACCCCCTTTGTGTTCTTATGATCATCATGCACTGCTATTAAAGTTCATGTTTATAATGCATGTTTTTTTAATAATAGTTTACTTTTTCCCTATGTAGCATCTCTATTCCTAACCTTCTGAGTGTCACAGAGGAAAGGACACATTGCAATGCAATGCATTGGACACCTCTGGCAGCAAAGATTTAAGGGATATTGATATGTATTAAAAATGTAGGTTTTGTATGGCTTTTTCTGTGGGAGATGCCTCAGTAAAAAGTTATTTTGAAGAAAACTGAATTTTCGTGAGAAAAGAAAATCGGTATTAATAATGGTTATTTGACACAGCTCTAAATAGGCAGCAACAGCACTGCCATAAGTTAGAAAATCTATGAAAAATCAATTACATATGCTAATATTCAATACAGTTTTGCCATTTTAACGTTTTAACATTTGAATTTGGCAACTCTAATGACTGGTATATCTAAATTTTATTTTATTTATTATAGATTATTTTAAAGCATGTCAAAGCAAATTGTGTATTGAGAATCCAACACACACACACACACACACACACACATATATACACACACACACATACATATACATAAACACACACACATACATACACATAAACATACACACACACACATACATACATACACATAAACATACACACACACACACACACACACACACATAAACACACACACATAAACACACACACACACACACACATACATACACGTAAACATACACACACACATACATACACACACATACATACATACACATAAACATACACACACACACACATACATACATACATACACATAAACATACACACACAAACAAACACACACACACACACATACATACACATAAACATACATACACATAAACATAAACACACACACACACACACACATACATACATACACACACATACATACATACACATAAACATACACACATACATACACATACACACATACATACATACACATAAACATACACACACATACATACACACACATACACACACACACACACACACATAAACACATACATACACATAAACATACACACACATACACACACACACATAAACATACACACATACATACATACACATAAACACACATACATACATACACATAAACACACACATACATACACATAAACATACACACACACACAAACACACACATACTTACACATGCACACATACACATAGATGCACATACACACAGTTATGCAAGATTATTTTAGTTTACTTAACTATATTAAAGCACTCACGGTGTATGCAATCTTATTTAAGCTTGTATATAAAAATGTATCAATCCACTAAAATGTTTAAAAGATCAAAGTTCTCCTGTAACATGTCTAAATGTATCATACTACTTCTAATGAGAATGTTCTCAACTATCTTGTGTTTTCACAATTTATTTAACCCTTTTGAGTGCCAGACTAGTATCCAGCACATTACTAAAATATCTTGTTAAGAATACAAAGAATTCACACACAGAATTCAATCTTCAAGGATGAGATTCCATTCCTGGCACCAAGAGCCAATTATAATTCACAAACATCACTAATTAAGAGCTTGCTTCACAAAAAAAGTTGTACAACAAGGAAGGGTTTGGAATGGCTCCCTTCTCCTAGGAAGGATTACAAAGATAAGAAAATTCTATGCCCATAAAAGCTTTTGAATTAAAATAGTTGTACTTTACCATCAGTAACTTCTAAGAAGGCCTTTGTTGTAATGCTCCCTGCAACATTCAGAGTCTGGCAGATATAGTAGCCAACATCAGACTTCTGAACATTTACAATAGTGAGGTCACCAGTCTGAGACACAGAGAAACGACTAGATGATTGTGGAGGTTGGTAAGAAAATAGCAGGTTCTAAAACGCAGAAAATGAGAAGTTAGCAAAAGGTTTAAAGACTTCAGATTCCAATTACGAGAACATAGATAACATAATACACAATACAATTGCATTTGGAAATGTATTGACCATTCCCAACAAAGTAAAAACAAATTCAAGTGAAAAGCACAATAACTACAAGAGAACATATTAGCATTTAACCCTTTGAGTGCCAGAGGGATAAGCAACGCAATGCAGAGCAATGCGTTGTGTACCCATCTGGCACTCGAAGGGTTAAGGACCAGATGAACGTGCAATGCATTGCAAAGCTCAGTTATGTTCCCCCTTTTGCACTAGTGCACTTTGATAAGATTTTAACCCCTTAAGGACCGGCCGCGCATGTCCGCGGTCATTTAAGGACCACTGAGCATTTTTTTTTTATTGACTCCGATTGCGGACTCCCCGAACGGCATGCAGCCACGCGGGGAGCCCGGAATTCCATGACAGTCCTGGTACGTCATTGGTCCTTAAAGCAAATCCAGCCATGATGTACCAGGACCGTCAAGGGTCCTTAAGGGGTTAAAAGCCATGATAGAAAGTTCTAACATGTAATAGTAAAAAGAACAAAACACACAACAGACTCACAGAAGCTGATGTACTAGGAAGAACTGGTCCAATTTTGCAGCAAATAAGCTGCACCATAGGGGACAAATACACATTGTAATTCATTAAAGGGATAGTAATGTTTCAAAATAAAAGCAGCTCCAATTAATCTTCATAGTATTTGGGCCATGGAGGGTGTTATTTCAGTACTGTCAGAGTTGTAATTCAAGAGTAATTGAATGATAAATTATCCCCTTCCCACCCCTTTTACTGATGTAACACCTCAGAACAGAAAGGTGGTGTCCACATGGCTTGCAGAGAGGGACCATCTTCAATTAGCATAAGGGAAAACCTGAAAAACCTGTCAAGAGGGTCAGGGTTTTCATTGTTCTCACAGTAAGAAGATTGTTCCTTGCTGTGAGCAGATTCCACATCTGAGGTGAGCAGTGTTACACTAGGTAAAAGGGGCGGGAGGGGAATACTTTATCATTCAATTACTCTTGAACTACAACTCTGACAGAATTTAAATAACAGTCTCCATGGCCCAAATACTATGAAGATTAACTGGAGCTGCTTTTATTTAAATGGGGCTTTTAATCATTTGAATGACAGAGAGATTTCCAGCAAATTGTTTGGGATGCATTGGAGATACCTCCAGCATTCAACAGGTAAAAAGATCTGTTTAAATCAATAAGGATACAGGGATTTTTAATGTGTCCCCTGTGGCTCAGTTATCACAATTCTTCTTAGTACATCATCACAATGTTTTGAGGGCCCTGCTGAAGAACATTTATAATCAGTTGGTATATGTGTATTTATAGGAAAGATATATATGTCATAAAAGGGCTGTAAATGAATAGAAACCCTTGATTTGGACTTTACATTCTCTGCAAGTACAAAATATTTAAAGCCAAACTGTCTATACTTGTTATCATTTTCTCATCTTCACAATTTACACTTTGTGTCTCTGACAGGGATCTCTTGGATCTGCCTGTGGAAAGCTTTCGTTCAGGGAACATGAATTTAAAGGTACAATGTAAAAGAATATAACAGCAGACAAAGCATTCAGTGCTACAGGGAGAGTGTAACATTGTATTAAATCCTGACTAGCAAACTCTCCAGAAACAGAAATTTAATGAGCTTGCTGTCAGTGTCATAAAAGTGTAAAAAATAGGTGACGATTAGTGATGAGCGAGCGTGCTCGGCCGATGCTCGGATCGGCTCGAGCATCGCTCTGCTCGGCACATGGCGGTACTCGTCGAGTACCGCCATGTGCTCTCCCGCCATGTTCGGGTGGCGGGGATCTGTGCCGGAAGAGGCACAGATCCGAAGACGCTCCGCTGGACCACCAGGGACTGGAGGTACGGGGGCATTGCGGAGATGAAGGGGGCATTGCGGAGATGAAGGGGGACATTGTGGAAGAGGGGCATAGACTCTATGCCCCTCTTCCACAATGTCCCCCTTCATCTCCGCTATGCCCGTCTTCCACAATGTGCCCCTTCATCTCCGCTATGCCCCTCTTCCACAATGTGCCCCTTCAGCTCCGCTATGCCCCTCTTCCACAATGTCCCCCTTCATCTCCTCTATGCCATAGAGGAGATGAAGGGGGACATTGTGGAAGAGGGGCATAGCGGAGATGAAGGGGCACATTGTGGAAGAGGGGCATAGCGGAGATGAAGGGGCACATTGTGGAAGAGGGGCATAGCGGAGCTGAAGGGGGACATTGCGGAGCTGAAGGGGGCATTCGGAGATGAAGGGGGCATAGCGGAGATGAAGGGGGCATTGACCAGGCACCCTCCCCTCATCAGAGCAGGGGGTGCCTGGTGTCGCCCCATTCATTTCAATGGGGCTCGGGTGCTCGGCCAAGCACTCGAGCCTCAGGGGGTGCTCGGTCAGAGCACCCGAGCACCCGAGCATCGGGGTGCTCGCTCAACACTAGTGACGATGCAAAACAAAAAAATTAAAAGTATAGGCAATCGCAGAATATGTAAAGTCACAATACATAGTTGATTAAATTTAAATATTAGAGGGGATTGAATGTATTGTTTCCCAGTCCTTTAAATACCTCTCTTCCATCCACTGGGTAAAAGGAAAATACAGTAAGTCCTTTAAGGGTAAGATTTACTGTAACATGCTTAAGCCTCTTGTGCTTAAAAGGTTAACATTATTAATATGGATTTTGTAGATATTGGTACACAGTATCTTTAGGTAAGTTAGGGGTTTTCAGAGTTAGGGTACAGTGCTGGAAAAGAAGTGAACTTAAGTGAGAGTGAGAGTACAGATGTGTGTGAGGGATCTATCTGGAGATAAACACTGAAATGTAAGAGACACACACACACACACACACATATATACGATTACATGGAATGAAATGGAAAGTTTGGAATTTTCATCCAAAGGAAAGAAAAAAATGTGATTTTTATTGTAAAGTGGCAGATCTGGTACAATAAGCACAGTGACTCTGGTAGAAGAATTACAGGGATGTTGGGTTGCTGGAATACCAGCTAAGAAAAAGCTGAGCGATCAAGGATAATGATAAAATGGATTTTACTTTGATTCCACCTTGAGTCAGAATTTAACATAAAATAAAGAGCATAACTATTGAAACAGATGGCAGAATTAAAAAAAGGTCTTCATAATGAGTTTGGGGTGTTGTTGTGATTGCTATGGATAGTTAGTAACTTTGTTGGTAAAGGGAGGATATTGGAAGTTGTAAGCTTGGTTTCGGATATGTTATAGCAGCAGTGGGACATTCAAGAAGGGATGATAAAGAGACAGATGGAGAAGTGAGAATAAACAGGTGCTGCAGAGCATTGAAAGATGTGTGTTCCCTTTAGGCAGTGTCAACAGATCCATCTTTGACTATCTGAATGTTTATATAAGTGTTTGCATTACAGAGGAGCTAAAGTGTGGGGGTGTATGGGGCCAACAATGAGAGAGGTAAGATAGAGAGAAGAAAGAGGAGTAAGGTGGTGGCAACTGTTTAGTGCAAATCCATGTGTGATATAATAGGTTAGAATAATTTGGGTCACTTCTCCGACTGCAATTTGCAATGTTGGTTCCCTGGCTATCTGGGAAAGAACAAGAAGTCATCCATTAAGACTTGAGGAAAGTCGCTTTCGACTAAAACATAGGCAGGGATTCTTTACAGTAAGGGCGGTAAGGCTATGGAATTCTTTGCCTCAGGATGTTGTGCTTGCAGATAATGCAACTGAATTCAAAAAAGCAATGGATGCCTATCTAGCACAGAACAATATTGACAATTATGACAGATGGCTTCAAAGCAAATAGGATATTGATCCAGGGAACTATTTGACTACCAGTTGGAGTCAGGAAGGAATAGTTCCCCCCTACACACACACACACACACTTGGGACTACATTGCAAATTGCTCCAGAGGGCTTTTTTGTTGCCTTCCTCTGGATCAACAGGGGTGTTATTGGCATGGGCTGGACTTGATGGACGCATGTCTTTTTTCAGCCTTATCTACTATGTTACTATGTTACTATGAAAGGCACAAATTGATACATTCTGTACTATTATTTTTAGGACATGTTAAGATATTTTTTTTTTTAAAGAACTTGATACAATGTGATATTGTTTAGCCGGGCTCTTTTAATGTTATCTAAAGGTCCACTATCAAATAAAAACAGTTGGAATATTCATGATGTTTGTTTTTAAATGAAATGTATAATATATGCTTTTATTTAACATTTAAAAGTCAAGTATGAAATGTTAGCTTCATTTTGCCCTTAAAAGCTCAATCTCAAACACTACTGTATACTGTATATAAATGTGTTAGTGTTTTGCATTTATGATTAATTGGAATATCTGCTTTATTAGCATATGCATGAATATAAGTAAAACTCAAAACATTCTCATGTGCAATAAAAAATCTTTGATAAATGTCTGACCTTTTACTGATGTAATCAAACCCATGTTCATTTTAGAATAATCCAACTGAAGACAGTCATAAATTTCAACTGTCAGATTATTTATGGATCTGCTGCTGCTGTTAATGATGTATGGGAGATCTTTAGCTTAATTCCAGCTATTCTGATATCCAGATTTCATGAAATATTATACAAAAGAGAGGGGAACCCAGTCAAGGAATTGGGTTAACCATTTGAATGTCAAAGAAGTGGGCAATATACAGGAAGAAGTTGTCCATACTTCTTGAGCTCATAAGGTTTAAGTATTTGAGTATAAAGGCTAATACAATCAATCATTTCAATTTGTTTTTAAATGTTTACATCTACGTATCCTATATAATAATTCGCTAAATCGTGTGTAACGCGCGACATGCGCAGTACACACTGCTGCGCGTGCTGCGGTCATGCGCAGTAGAGACTGCCCGCGCCGCAGCTGATACAGAGCTGGGCGCTCCGAAGGACCGTCCAGCTCTGTATCAGCCGCGGCGCGGGCAGTCTCCTCTGCACGTGACTGCCCCGCGACCGGGTGGCAGTGACACTGTGGCCCGTGTAACGGGCTCTTCAACTACTAAGATATAATACATATTTTCAGATGAGCAAACCTGCATATGATTAATAATAATGATAAATACTATGAAACCATTTGAACTGCAACCAATACCTTATAACATAGGTGACTTTAAAAGACATATTATATTAGCCATTCATTATATACCAAAAGAGTCTTAAAAATTATTTATTCTTTTTTATTTTGAGTTTATGTAATCTGCGCAGTATTCCATGGTGAAGCTACCCAGTAGCCCTTCTGTAACTCCCTGCCCTTATTCCACTTCCTCACAACTCCTTCCCACTATCCAAAACACCTAGTAACTGGAGAGAGGAGATCAACAATGTTCTGTTTCCATTTTATTCAGATAATTTATTTTATTTAAAAATGTTATGGAATCCCTTTGTTCATGAACCATATAGGAACATCAGCTGTTTTACAGGCCAAAATATGGAACCTCGCTCACTGTTTACAGTGAGTAACTCTTGAATATAGTTATATTTATAGGGAGGACAGTCCCATCTCTTATTTTTGCTCCATGTGGCTTCCATTGCTTTACTGGGACAGAAGGTGGTCATGGATACTTGTCTCTCAGTTCATATGTTCTCTTCAAGTTGTGGTCATTGGAGATTCTTTCCACAAAGACATCATTGAAAGTGCTTTCAAATCCAAGTTTTAATAAGATGATTTTTTTTCTTTAAACACTGGTGTGTGATTTGGCATTAAGTAACAATTTGTGCATGCATAATTCTTTATGAAATTAACAAACCA
Organism: Rhinophrynus dorsalis; assembly: GCA_037306005.1. Classification (NCBI taxonomy): domain Eukaryota; kingdom Metazoa; phylum Chordata; class Amphibia; order Anura; family Rhinophrynidae; genus Rhinophrynus; species Rhinophrynus dorsalis. The sequence goes on along the minus strand of CM074719.1, from coordinate 76,200,667 downwards.
TCGTACAAAGAATGGAACATTTTCTTATAGTGCAAGACAAAGAATCATATTCGTCAATCTCCACAAATGTGAAGCAAAATTAACTCCTTGGAGGAATACATTGTTGCAAGAATAATGAATAATTAACCCTTAGAGCACCAGTGAAGTATCCACTGCATTGTGTTGCAATGCTTTGGATACCTCTTTGACACTCAATTAAACAAATAAATACACACACACACACACACACACACACACACACACACACACACACACATATAAGACTGTCTCTCTCTTTTGAGTTAATACTGGCAATGAAAGCATCTCAATTAAACTGGTTCAAACTTGCTAATCATTTCTGTAAGAGTCATTCAAATCTCATTCAAATCTCAAACCTGAAAAATTGATTGGTGCATCTCTACATATAGTGTTGCTTCTCATATCAACCGTATCCGTTTCTATGTATGGTTGCAATTTTCAGATTTTTATTGGTAAAACCCATAACAAGGCAAACATCATGAAGTCATAAAAGCTATTTTCATGTTAGTTAAATTAAAATGTGTTTGCTAGTTTGATTAGACATCATTAGACAAGCATAACTTCAAAGACAAAGAGATAAACTATTTGTGATTATAGAACCATTTTCAAACAATTGCATGGCAAAAATGATTTATTGCTTTCCGGGATGACATCACTTTGTGATCTCCATCTCAAATGCAATAGTGATGTATTTTGGAAAAACAAATGAAAGCCTGAAAAAGACCTACATCTGCAAGTTTCTAAATAAGAAGCAGAATTGTAATTCCACAAAACAAGCAATGTCCAAAGGTAAGGTTGTATCCAGAAAGGATGAACACCACTCCTTCAAGGGCATCACATAGATAGTGAAAAGGTTAATGGTAAAATGTCACTTTTATTTATTATAGGCAATGAATAAGCATGTTTTACATGCAAAATGCAAAAGATGGATTGGTGTTCATTGGCGTTGCAGTGTGCTGTAAGTTTTATATGATACTTTTATGTTTTTAATGAATAAATAAAAGGGAGGTGTTACCATTAACCTTTTCAGGTTCTTGAAGGAATAGCAGGTTCATCCTTTCTGCACACTGTACATTTTGAGTTTATGACTAGCCTTCAGGGCTGGCATCCTACTGGGTCTCTTCAGACATGTGGGTGAAAGTGAACATTGCATTGCATCGGGATTGTCTTTAAGGAATGCATATTATTTTTAAGCATACTTTACCGTTAAATGCAAACTACACCTTCAGATAGAAGTATCTGATTATCTGTTAAACAGAACAACAACTCACTTTGGTAGTAGTCCTTCACATAGCAGTCCGGTGTATCTATTTATATATATTCTAGTGTAAAAACTCGTGTACATGAACCAGCATTCTGTGCATTCGGGCAGTCTCTACTCCCATGACTGCATCAGCAGTCTCTACTACACATGACTGCAAAATCCCGTGTACATGGGCCAGCATTCTGTGCATTCGGGCAGTCTCTACTCCCATGACTGCATCGGCAGTCTCTACTACACATGACTGCAAAATCCCGTGTACATGGGCCAGCATTCTGTGCATCGGGCAGTCTCTACTCCCATGACTGCATCGGCAATCTCTACTACACATGACTGCAAAATCCAGTGTACATGGGCCAGCATTCTGTGCTTTCGGGCAGTCTCTACTGCTCATGACTGCATCAGCAGTCTCTACTGTGCATGACTGCAAAATCCCGTGTACATGGGCCACCATTTTTTGCTTTTGGGCAGTCTCTACTGAGGAAATCCTTAAATCCTGAAATATTAAACTATGTTCAAGACACCCAGGTAAGTTACAGGTCATGTCCTTTATTCCCCCAGTGAATCTGTGTCAGTGTGGTGGTGGTTTTGGGGGAGGGCTGATGAAGGTATAACTGATGACCCGACCCAAGTCAGAATCAACCATACATAACTGGCTAACACCCACATTAGTTAGCCAGTTACATGACGTACATCACATCCACCAATATCACTTTTGTGAATGGTGTGCCACACAGACTGCAACATGCTTGAATTGGCTGTGTCCACTTGGGAACTTGTCGCCTGGCTAGTAAAATATTGTCATTCAGATAGTCACCCATGTGAAGAGCATGTTTGGGGGACAGTATTATGTATTACACAGAGAACATTGCGAAGACATCAGTGCTGCAATGAACAAGCCCTTAGGAATCCTAGAGGTCTGTGGTTGAGACACGCTGCTCTTGAACACCAGTACCATTTTCAGACAGTGTTTTGTCGCTGTCCAGCTACAGACTACATTAGAGTTCCAACGTAAAACAAAGTATGGCTATGCCTGACCGCTGCATAAAGGACTTTTACCTAAGTATGTTATTCAGCTAAATAAATGACTAGCCATTTATCCATAAAGACATAGTTCCCTTCTAATGGAAAATCAGTTACAAAGAACATTCACACAATGGCTTTCAACTTACCTGACTGCCCTCTTTCTGCCAGAAAATAGCTGGCTGGGGGTTTCCAGTTGCTTCACACTGAAATGTTACTGTGCGCCCCAAAGCAACAACATGGTCACGGGGCTTAACGACAAAATTTGGTGGCTCTGAAGAAGAAAAAAAATTGTAGTATCCAGCATACAAGATTTCTGAAATGTTATTTTAGTAGCATAAGCTTTCTAGATATCACAGATTTTTCCTTGTACAAAAGACCTCTATTATTTCAAAATGTTTATGAAACAGAGAGGCTGAAAAATGAATTAAAACTGAAGAAACTCTCAAGCAAACTAAATGCCCCATAAGGGACAAATATAGATTTCTCAAACTTGCATGGAGCTTTTAATCCCCAGAATACCAGAGAGGTCTCCATCACTTTGCTTTTCCATGGATTAGAGACCTCTCTTGGGTCCAGGAGGATAAAGGCACCATTTAAAGTGGACCTGCCACCTTGAATGTTTTTGTAAATATTTGAAAATGTCATTCAAACTACCTATGTGTCATGTTAGCCAAAAGTCCAGTAAATATATAGTTTAGGAAATATTCCCACTTTTATTTCTAGAAAAAAATGAAAGTGAAAGTATCCTGGTGCAGCACAGTGCTTAATCAACATATGGAATGTCACTGAAAACCTTCACTGGCATATGAAACATCACTGAAAAATCTTCATTAGCATATGAAATATCACAAGTATCGCAATTAGTATACAATACCATACATTACCATAGGGTATATGAATATCTCCTTAACTGTACATTTGCTGGGCTTTTGGGTAACAACTTAAATAGGCAGTTTCTAATGAAGTTTGCAAATAAGCAAACTTGAATCAAGGTGACAGGTCCACTTTAAATTGAAATGTTTATTTGTCCCTAGTGATGCAGCTTGTTTGCCTCATAATTAACCATGATCTCAGAATAACACGCGAGGCTGTTGAAGCACTAAAAAATAAGAACCAGTTACTAAAACATACAGCTTGCTCTGGGCCCAATCCAAATATAAACAACTTCCCATTTTTTATCCAAATCTATTTTTATTGCAGGATACTAGGAAACTATTCAGTACGCCATTAGTGTAATTATTTATTTACACAAAACAGGACATTTCACAACCGTCTGTGAGTAATATGAATGAAGGAAAATCTGAAACATCTGCTCATGCTGACAGTGCAAACACGACCAGCTTGGTCTCTTTCACTTGATTTATACAATTTATATGGTCACTTCATCCAACAGTAAACAGGATGTGTAAAAAAGCATATGTTACACGAATTACAGTAACAGCCCTTAAAGTTAGATATGTAATAGATGTTTGCACCTGTGGAAGATATACACTAAGGTGTTAACTCCTGAATTATAGAGATGCCTATAATCAATTGCTTCACAATGTGTTAGCTACATCTCTAGCAACCAAGGGGTTAACAAATATATGTACCAACCATGAAAAATTATTTTTTTGCGGGGGAAGGGTTTGTTTAAGAAAATGTTGCCAGCTTACATATTTGTTTGAAAGTGGATAAGCCACATTTGTAATCCTCTTATTTAAAGATGCCTATTACTCATGCTACCAAAAAGGCCAGAATATTGAATAGATTTATGTGAGACTGTCAATCCCTTGTATGTGAAGCAATGGATTGTAGACCTTTCCTACATTCAGTGGTTTTGGAGCAGTCAGTTTCAGCCTCCCGTCAAGATCATAGTGCTCCCTCAGGAATGCTGTGATCATTAAACTCATGAGGTGCCAGGACCATTACTGGACCGAAAATTGTTAAAGTCCTGGCACTCCACGGTACATATGGGGTTAATGTGAGTGTTACTGTTGTGGAGCAATATGATACACCTATCTACATACCACACAGTCTGATAACCTAAAAAAGAGGGACAGAGTGATTTGGGCCTCAAAGAGGGACTGTCCCTCCTAAAGAAGGACACTTGGGAGGAATGTTGCTGAAATCGTGTAACACAGTTATTACCTACAGAGAAACTGCTAAGCAAAGATGTGTCAGTAGGAGGATGGAAGATTAAAATCACAAGAAAAAGGACACACACACCAAAAACTGTAAATGGACTGAGAATAATGCCATGGAATGAAAGACCAGCCACAAGTAATTAGTCAGATCCATAAGATTATAACAGCTGTTATGACTACCAAAGCATAAGCAAACAGATAATAAATAAATATGTTATTTTAAATGTGCTTTGTGCGCACGAGTTTTCTAACATTTTCTCTTCAAGTCAATTTTCCAAATTTAGGCCTAGATCACATTGCAGGTGGAAAGTGTAATCTGGTTTAAGTTAATAGACTCCCATTGATGTCTTGGAGACATTTGGAGGTAAAAACCCTTAATAAAAAAAAGTTATCAATTGCAATGAAATCCAGGCCTTGGTTTGTACAAGAGAGAGTATGGGGCTAAGAACTGGAGCAGTTCAGGAGCAAACCAACTAGCATTAAATATCCTGAATGCTAGAGAGGACTCCAACGCATTTCAAATCTTCAGTTAACCCATCGAGTGCCAGAGAGCTATCCAATGCACTAGTTACATCTCTGACACTTAAAGGGTTAAATCAATGGCAATTTGTATTCCTCCTTTATGGTGCAGTTGGTTTCTCTCAGAATTGCTCCAGTCCTTCTCAGTCCATCAGCCTTTATAGCTTTCTATCCTCGTAATGAGATGGAGACATCTCTTACAAAGAAGGGGTTAAATTCAGAAAAAAATCAACAGCTTCAAAAAGTGTGTCCTGGAGTGTGAGAGGAGTCCAACACATTGCTCACTCCTCTGGCACTCACAGGATTAAGGTACATCCACAACATTGCACACCTCACAACAATTCAAATGGCCAAAGAGGGGCACTTGTGTTTTAGGTGGTGTAACTGGGGGCGTGGCTGGTGGGTGGAGCATTACTGATAATTTTTAGGTTACTTCTTGACCTATTCACATCTTGTTGTGTAACTGAATAAATGATTTTAGACCAAGATCAAAGTATTTTATTTATACAGACTAATTTACAAACATATGTACTGATGTTTACACAAACATTGTAATTATAATATCTGCTGTCACTGGGTCAGCACTGTTATGTCTACATTTGTTTTTGCTAGACTAGATTTGATAAATTCCAGTGTTAGTGAATAAAATCTTTCCTTAGCACTCTGATGTACTTTATCCCTAGAACCTGGAAGTTTGAAGTTGTTGAAACATATCCAAATTAACTTCTTGGTTGCTGTAGATGTTAAAGTGGACTTTCACGCATATTAAAGTGCCCCCCAAATCATTTTTCACATAACGATAAGAATATCAATACTTGTATTATCCTTAGTAAGTCCGGCATTTTTTAGAAATCCAACCTCTTCAGAGACTCACTGGCAGGCAACTTGACGTGGTGGAATCTGTGTGCCTACTCTGTCCATGCCTGTCTGTACCTTAAGGTACAATGCAACGCCCCCTAGCCAATCATAGAGGAGACAGGGATGGATAGATGCCTCTTCAGCAAGATCTCTGCATTGTTGTCTGCAGTGAGTATCTAAATAAGTTGGATTTCTAAATAATGCCAGACTTACGAAGGATAATACATGTACTGATATGCTTAACGCTATGCAAAAATTTACTTGGGGGACACTTTAATATGCATGAAAGTTCGCTTTAACATCTATAGCAACCAAGAAGTTAATTTGGATATGTTTCAATAACTTCAAACTTCCAGGTTCTATGCAGCGTCTACAGCAATGGATAAAATACATCAGAGTGCTAAGGATAGATTGCAATGGATAAAATACATCAGAGCGCTAAGGATAGATTGTATTCACTAAGACTGGAATCCAATAAATCTTGTAAAGCAAAAAGAAATTTAGACATAAGAGTGCTGACCCAAAAACAGCACATATTGTAGCTACAATGTTGTGGATGCTATATTCAGCTTAACCCTATTTAAGTGAAAGCTCCACTTAAACAGCACATTAGGAGTTATGTACTACATAATGAGGTAATAAAGCAGATATTGCTTCTCCAGTGATATCACTTCTTCAGTTCTTATGTTATTCTATGGAGCCTATGAACTAAAAACTCCAAAGTTGGAGAACTCTTAGTGCATTGGCTCCATAGAATAACATAGGACTTGGAGACATGTTATCACTGGAGAAGTCATCTGCTTTATCACCGCTTTATCACACCTTAGTTCATTTCCCCCCTAGGAATGACCTCGAGATATTTGTAGCATTAAATGGTCTGATATGCATTTTGGCCTTTTTCCTGAAAACCTGGAGTTACACTGTGAAATTGCCTACATAATAACCACTATTGTTTATTGGAGACCTGCAACTAACAGATAAATAAATGAGGTACAGTTTCAAGTTGCAGCGGTATTACATTTTGTAAAGTATAATTTATGTCATGGCAGACATTTAAGTCAGTTATGTGCACAGAATTAAGGTGAAAAAGTCCCCACTGTACATTCCCTAATTTCTATATCAGAGGTGAGCAAATTGAGGACCTCCAGCTGTTCAAGACTACTATTCTCATAATTCTCAGCCAGCATGTGGACTTCAGGTTGCCAGTCTCTGTGCTATATACATTTTAAAGCATGGTAGTCAAATGTTTGACCTTCTGTTGGGCACTACAACTCCCATCATCACCAACCAGATGTTGGCTGCTTGGGGAAGATGGGAGTTGTAGTCGCCAATAGCAGGATAACTGACTACCATTGCTTTAAATGGCATCTGATAAATTGGATTTATTTTTAATTACCATATCCCTGAAGGGGGTCACACGTTTTATGATGCAGAATACAGACTAGACAAACTGGGTTTGTTTACAACTATGGGTTGATATGATTTCCATTTACAAATATATTCAAGGTTAATACAAAGAACTCTTTAATTAATTATTTATTCAAGCTCTGAGCTAAGAACGAGAGGCCATCCATTAAGACTAGAGGAAAGGCTCTTTTGACTACAACAAAGGCAGGGGTTCTTTAAGTAAGGGTGGCAAACCTATGGAATTCTTTGCCTCGGGATGTTGTACTTGCAGATAATTAAAAAAAAGCAACATTGACAATTACAACAAATGGCTTTAATACAGATAGGTTGTTGATCCAGGGAACTATCTGACTGCCATTTGGAATTAGGATTTTTTTTTACCCACTTGGGGCTGAATTGGAAATGGCTTCAGAGGTTTTTTTTTGCCTTCCTCTGGATGAACAGGGGTTTTCTTGGCATGGGCTGGACTTGATGGACGTATGTCTTTTTACAGCCTCATCAACTATGTTACTATATTTAAAGCTTTCCCCAGTGTGTACAGCATCCTCCAGGCTTCTCCTTCCCAGAGTGGGTGCTGTACAGACAACTGGATTGAGGCTACCACTGACAGCTTCAACTCTTACAGTAAGTAGGGCAAGAAGCTTTGGGTGGACCTATACACTGAAGTCTAAGTTTATCTTGCTCCTATTTTTTTATTGGTTGACTTTAACATCACAACTGAAGACAGACCTTATGTAGAAGATACATTCTTTTTTTTTAATGAAAGTATTTTACCAGGAATGATATCCTGAGATGTCTCTTGTTTTCAAGTATGTCCTGGGTATGCACTTTATCTGCCTCAGAAGGATGAAAGGCTGAGTTGATCTTTCTGGGACTATATATGAGGTTTAAATGGATTCTGCAGCTAGTGCATAAACCATCTAAGATATCTAAGTTGAAAGTATACTAATCATGTTTTTGGACAGGCAAGAAAGGGTGAATGATTTTTCAGATCGAATTTCCTAGTAAATACTTGGGTATAACAACTTACGGGTATAAATTATTTTTCAGATCGAATTTCCTAGTAAATGCTTGGGTATAACAACTGTTTTTAGGCATCCCGTTTAAATATTTTTGAGCTAAAGGGTGAAACACTATGGGGGTTATGAACTAAGGCACGATAAAGAGGTGATAAAGAGGAGAGGACTTCGCCAGTGATATCACTTCTCCAGTCCCTATGTTACTCTATGGAGCCTATGCACTAAGATCTCCAGAGTTGGAAGAAATATTAGTGCATTGGCTCCATCCAAGATGTTTGTCAGAAGCTGTCATGCGCAGTACAGACAGCAGTGCATGCTACAGTCATGCACAGTAGAGATTGCCTGCTCCACAGCTGATACTGAGCGGAGTGCTCAGAATTCAGACCGGAGTTCTCTATGCGCACCTTCCTGGGACCAAGCGGTCCCCAGAAGGTGCACACAGAGGAAATCAGCCGCGGCGCACCAGTGTTGGCCCGTGTACACAGGCTTTAAAACTAGTACAATAATATAGGACTTGGAGAAGCGGTATCACTAGAGAAGTCATATCTGCTTTATCACCTCTTTATCACGCCTTAGTGCATGTTTCCTTATGATTATTGTGCATGTGTAACTACCCAGTTTCAGTGGACGCAATATATTCCCTTGAATCCTAGGATAACACAGGTTTTGAACTTGTTTTTGACATGCTGATAAACTCCAAGGCTGAATATTTTATGTTAGTCAATATATTGATACATTACTCTCTATAGTACAAAAGTACTTGTAAGTTTTAGTCAAGTGTGTTATCGGAATAAAAATACTAAAGTAAAACTATTTACACAAAGTAATTGTTTAGTCATAATTCTGTTAATAAGGTTACAGAAATTAAGTTAGTGAAAAGAACCAAGGATACCTTTTGTATCAGGAAATATTAGCATTTTTTACCTGTGCCATTGTGCCACAAAGTTATCAGCTTCAGGTAGAATGTTTTCTCACCAGTCAGTAGCCAGTGTCAAATGAAATATGGAAACTGATTGGTTGGAGGGCAATGAAGTGTAAAGATGAAAAGGATGGGCTTTTTCCATGGTAATATGATGAATATACAATGATGAATAAAAGTTTCAACTTACCAGACACAACTAAAAAAAAAGAAACAAAAAGAAAATGCGTAAAGTAAAATTAAAATCATAAAGCAAAAATAACAATTAACAGTATGCACATCTTAATGTGAAAATAAATAATAAAAATATGAAAAAACATACAATGAAATGAACATGCTTTTGTGCTTCTGATTGTATCTATTTGTCTCATAAATAATTGCTTAATTTAAAATGGTACAACGATTTCAAAACTCATTACAACAGAGTAGCAATAATAAGAAACAACACAAATAAATCTGAGTTACATCTCAAACAATGCAGCAGAAAGATGACACTATTCAGAGAATGTAGGATAAAGTCAAATTAAAAATTGATTTTTTTCTCAAGGTCAAACATAACGATACAATATGCTTAACATATCAGTATTTCACAGCTGCTCATCACCACATCCTATTATGTAAAATGTATTGCATGATTTTTATGTGCAAGCAGTCTGCTTAACCCTTTGAAACTCTGAAAGTTCTGTAATGCAATTCAAAGCAATATACTGCACATTAAAAGGTTAAGATATATATTTTTATTTATTTATATTAACCCCTCCTCTTAAGGGCCCATGATGTGCCAGAACTATCATGGGAAAATTTGTTAACCCTTTGAGTGCATTGTGTATCCCTTTGGCGCTCAAAGGGTTAAGGACCCATTATGGTCTTGGCATGCCACGGAATTCAGGGGTCCCCATGCTTCTGCACTCCATTCAGGGATGCCTGAATCCATTGGGCCAAAAAAAAAAATGTGCCGTGGTCCTTAACTTCCTTAAAGGGATAGTAAAACTTAAATTTTACTAAGCTCCATTTGGTAGCCCTTAAAAAAAGAAATACAATGCCCCCAGTGCCATCTCTCAGCCCCTTATGGTTTGAGAGATAATCACTTTCAAAGTTCCCCCCACCCTGACATCAGCATTCTAGCTGAATGCAGGGGAATCCGCTCCTGGGACCAGCTGGCGGCTCTGCAGCAGAGACGAGATCGCATTAATGAAAAAGAAATACTTCACTGAAAATGTCTTCTACCTATGCTTGGTTTGCAAGCACATGTAGAAGACTTTTTCAGTGAAGGATTTCTTTTGCAATAATGTGATCTCGGCTCTGCTAAAGAGCCTCCACCGGTCTCGGGATGGATTCCCCTGCAGAACGCTGACGTCAGGGAGGGGGGAACTTTGAAAGTGATTATCTCTCAAACCATAAGGGTTTGAGGGATGGCACTGGGGGCATTTTATTTCTTTTTTTAAAGGCTACAAAATGGAGATGAGTAAAATTGAAGTGTTACTATCCATTTATGGGGTTAAATTGGCTTCACAATCCTACTAATTATAACCCACTTATCTTATTAAGGACAGAAAATCCCAATGTCTCCTACAAATTCTGTCCTTATACTTTTGAGTGTCAGAGGTTTGTGCAACGCATTGGGTTAAACCTTTGTTCATGACACCACTTTTACAATCAGTCAGTCATGGATGTCACATCCATGGAGGCAGACATGACAGCTTCTGGCAGTTTTCATTATCCTCTGAGTGTCAGAAGGGTATGCAATGCATTGCGGAGAAATGTGTTGCGTACCCCTCTGGCACTCAAAGGGTTAAACTGAAGCAGGCAGAGTGTATAAGCCTATTTAACTGTTTAAGGATCAGAGCAGTATGCAACACATTGGGAGACAATGGGGAAGATGCACTTTTAAAAGTTCATTCTAATAAATGGAAGTTATCATCCTCTATAAATGGATATACTAGGGTCTGGGAATTCTCTGGCTCTGCCCCAGAGACTGTGGTTTTCAGATTGAATTACCAGGGGGAAGATGCACTAAAGCATGATACAGAGATGATAAAGCGGAGATGACTTCAGAGATATTACTTCTCCAGCTTCTATATTCTTCTATGGAGCCAATGCACTAAGCTTCCTCCATCTCTGCTTTATGACCTCTTTATCACACCTTAGTGCATAACCCCCACCAGGTCTAGAGTTTGGTGAGTTCGGCTATAACCTCACCCATTCCAATTCAGCCCATTCCCTCCCTACTCCACCCACTTTCCCACCGATTTCATGGCTAACTCCTCCCACCCACACTCAACCCCCTCACTCAACTGACTAAGCCTCATCCAAGATATTATATTCATCATTTGGACACTCCCATCCTCATCTCTACAATGTTTCTCAAAAAACATTCCAAGTATAATTCTTTTTAACTTGACTTTCCATTGATAAAATTGTGCTGTGCAGACCTCACATTTAATACAGGACACTTAATAAACAAGCACACTGCAGGTTTGCACTGGTTCCCACGCAGCCCTGTAAAATGATTGTTCATAAGTGTTCTGTGTTTGTTACAAGTTGTACCCATTCACCTTTAGCAAAAGCTATTGTTTCCACACGTTAAATAATTTCAAGGTATCCATGACCAATAAATGTGTCATACTAATTATTTTTAATATGATTTATCTTAATAATTTTCAAATATCTATATCTTTTTGATTATCATTTTACATTACTTATAAAAAAAATATTTGTAGTTGATCATTTTAGCCTCTACTTTAGAAAAAAAAAGTCAATATGTTGCACACACCTTTGGCATTCAAAGGTTAAGCATTTGATTGGTAGCAGGTAATATGTGAAAGGCCGGGTACGTCAGGGTCAGAATGTTAGTCCTTTCATAGTACTGTTATCAGGTGAAATCAATACAAAAAGTAAACACTGGTTAAATGATGAAAGGCTAAATCCCACTGAAAACTAAACCTCAAAAGAATATTACGCTTAACTATCTCTGCAAAAAGGACTTCAGATTACAGTCAGAAGTTCAGAACAAATAATTGAATATACTAATTGTTTTTCCCACAGAACAAGATCAGAAGTTTAATACTCCTGTGTACTTCGTGTCATGTAACAGAAAGGGAAATCATTTCAACAGAGTTTAGTATGAAAATATTAGAAGCATATCACAAGATCTGGTGCAATTTATGGTACATAATAGCACAGAACTTGTTAGGTGATTTTCTCTATTTCTAAGTTTAGTGAAACAGTTGTTTGGTCTATTTCACGTGTTTTAAACAATGCTGTGATGCTGGATTGATTATGTTGCCCATTTTGAAAGGTTCAATGCTGTATCAAAGGGATTTTCACACAGGTGGCTTTTGCCTCATGTATGACTATACCAAAGTCCAAAATATTGTCTTTACTGTGATTACTGAAGGAATGCAATAAAGATGCATTAAGGAAATTTTGCACAGCAGCCTATGGGAGTGCTAGAAGAACTTTTATTTTGTAAACTTCACATCTCGACTTCCGACCCACTTTGACACAAGGCAATACTATTGGCTGACACTCACATGGGGCTGGCTATCAGGCACTCCCTTCCTGATCAGAACTGGAATGCAGGACAAAGTATGTGAGACAACATGGGCTATAAAATTGCAGCATGGGCCTTTGATAGGCTTGCTTTGCCAGTATGAAATATAAATACAACACACAAAATGGATGTTAGGCACTAAGGTGTGATATAGAGATAACAAAGTGTAGATGACTTATCCCAAGATATCACTTCTCCAGTTCCTATGTTATTCTATAGGGATTATGCACTAAGATCTCAAAAGTTGGAAATATCATAGTGCTCCATAGAATAACATAGAAACAAGAGACGTGATATCACAGGTGAAGTCATCTCCACTTTATTGTCTCTTTATCATGCCTTAGTGCATCTCCTCTGACAAATAGGTTTGTAGAAATAATGGGAACAACAGCATATTCAAAATGCACTGTTCAGTGATAGAGGATACATCCATATTTTATGCTGCTCATGTCTTTTAAATCCTTGAATGCTTGGGGTTAACACAACAACTGAATTAACATATCCACCATTAACATATTAGCTTTTGAAACTGGAACAAGACAAAGCAAAATGCATTACAATTTGCCATTCAAGACAATGTCATTGGCTTAAATCTTGGAATGCCAGAGATGTATCCAATGCATTAAGTAAGCCAGAGACGAGATGCACTAAGGGGTGATAAAGAGGTGATAAAGTGGAGATCACTTCTCCAATTCCTATGTTATTCTGTGAAGCCTATGCACTGAGATTTCTTGGACGAGATGCGCTAAGTCGTAATAAATAGGTGATAAAGTGCAGATTACTTTTCCATTGATATCACTTCTCCAGTTTCTATGTTATTCTATGGAGTGCATGCATGAATATCTCCAAAGTTGGGAAAATCTTAGTGCATTAGCACCATAGAATAATTTAGTACTTACAAAAGTTATATCACAGGAGAAGTCATCTCCACTTTATCACCTATTTATTACACCTTAGCGCATAAGCCCCTTCAACTGAGACAGACCTTAGGGCATAGACTCCATAGAGTAACATATCAATTGGAGAAGTGATATAACTGGAGAAGTCATCTCCACTTTATCACTCCTTAGTTCACCTCCACCCCCACCACCCTGGTGTTTTACTGTATGCAAGAGAGAGAGATGTATCCCCCAAATCCATTAGATTTAAAATAAAAAATAAATATCTAAATTAAATAAAAATATCTTGCTTAAAGCGGATCTTTCTCCTCTTTATGTTCATGGCTTCATCCCTTCCTTTGTGTCCCCTGTGTATATTGATGTGTTTCTTCTCGCGTTAAATACTTTATACATTCAGCAACAGAGACATTAATAGTTTACCTGGTGATGTAACGTCCTCTTAGAGCTGTACCATTGCACACCGTATGGTGCAGAAGACACTCCCACAGAGCTTGGCAGTGAATAGTTTGCCCAACCCCTGAATCCTACATCAACCCTTTCTAAAGCATGTGACCTGGTGCAGTCCTTGAATCGTGCACGTTCAGGTCTTGTCTGTGAGGTTAACAAAGGGTTAAAAATTTCTATTTCAAATAAGTTTTAATATCCAGGGACTTAGGCTGCCACAGTATAACAGGTTGGTAACTTTAATGTTCCTGCTACTGTCATGTTCTAAATCAATTAAAAGTTTGCATTTCCACACCTTTGAAAGCGCTGGGAGACAGATGCTGTGCACGCGCAAGACGTGGACAAACTGGCCGCGTACACATTAATTTGCATGCAGTTCATGCATTAGCGAGCGGCACGCTCAACAGACAAAAAAAAATTTAGGGGCCGTCTCTTCCTCTGTGACTGACAAGAAACAGGGAAAGCTGACGCGTGCGCTGTATTACTTTTTAGGAAAGATGGTGCCGCTCTCCCTGGTCTTGCAGCTAACTTATATGGTACAGTTTAATAACATAGGTGGATAGCAGGGGACTAATATATATACACAAAGCATCATGATAAGTATATCTTCCAACCTAGGGATAGTTAAATAAATGTGAAAGTTCCGCTTTAACAAAAACCTGTTTGAATAAAGTAGAATTTACACTTCTAACAACACTGTAATATTTTTGATTATTATTAAGTAACATTAATTGGAGGGTATTTACAAAACCTATTTCAGCTAAAAACAGGTGCAATTGATGTTATAGTCTTAACAAGTAGCATGTTCACCCCAATATGCGCTAAACCAATCATACACTGATGTTGGAGGCTATCCCCAGTGAAGCTATGCTGAATTATATGTACACTTCCCATGCTGACATTTAATATTTTCATAATTACTGGAGGTGGGCATTGTATTCCACACCTCCACTAGCAATGAGAGAGTCAAGTGTCAATGAGTGGTGGAGGCAATGCAAAGCAAAGGTAGGATGTGCCATCAGACTAATAATCGATAAAACTAAATAACTCCAAAACTTGCTTTCTACAATGTGGCGAATACAATACATAAATGATTTTGGAAGTGCTTTCAAAATCTCCAGTGGTTTTGGTTATATGGTCCATTTAACCCTTTGGATGCCAGAGAGGTAGCCAACGCATTCCGAAGCAATGGGTTGGATAGATCTCTGGCACTCAAAGGGTTAATGTGCGCACACATTTTGCATTAACCAACAAGAAGGGATTACACAGATGCATACAACAAAACATCTAAAATATTTCTACATTCTCTACTGTGCTATCCCTTTTAATGTTGGTTCCAGATGTATCGGTTAACATATCTCTATGTGTCTATGTTTGCACACTGTGCAGGTGCAGAACTGCAGATAAAACAATCAGGTACAGAGGCATTCCACAATGTTTATCTCATTTAATTTGAAATGTCAAAATGATAATTCATGATGTATTATTTATATTCATGATGTGACTATTTAACAAAATGAGTTTCTAGAGTAAATAGAGTAAAATACAATATACATATGTAAAGATGTGCAAGATCATAAAGAGATAGTAATGTGTCTTGATAAATTAAGGTTCAATCATTCCTTATACTCTGGCAATGGTTCAGAGAGTTATTACAATGTTCTAGTCAATCTAGTTTATGTGTAATTATATTACAACTAGTGTAAAAGCCTGTATACACAGGCCAATGTCCGGGTAATGTTAACCCTTTGAGTGCCAGAGGGGTACGCAATGGATTGCTCTGCAATGCGTTGAGTACCCCTCTAGCACTCAAAGGGTTAAGAGACCGCTACGTCACTGCTCCACGCTATGCAATCTTGTGTCACCTCACTCACGCGATGCAATCATGCGCAGTAGAGACTGCCTGAACGTGGGCAGTCTCTACTGCCCATGACTGCATTGTGACAAACATCCTAGTGAATTATTATATAGGATGTTCCCCCTCCTGCTCCTTTTACAGACACTGCCTCCCTTCAGATTTTAACCCTTTGAGTGAAAGAGGGGTACGGAATGCATTGCAAAGCAATGCATTCCTTACCCCTCTGGCACTCAAAGCGTTAAAACCAGTCGACTAACTGGACTGATCACAACAAGGGGCAATCTTCTGTCTGTCAGTATATGGAAAACCCTGCCCCTCTTGACAAAGGAGGGCAAGTTTTTCCTTATACTAATACAATATTGACCCTTGTCGCAATCTGTCTGGACCGGCTTTCTGATCTATAGAGAAAATAGTGACGTATGTAAAAGGGGCGGGAGGGGTAACATTATAATATGATTACACATAAACAAGACTGATTAGAACATTGTAATAACACTCTGCACTATCACCAAAGGAATAACCAAACCTTAATTCATTATGAGACATTACTATCTCTTTAAGTCATTATGATTGTATGTGCCAGCATCAGAGGAAAAAAAATGCTCCTGAACCTAATACAAAGATGACCAAAATTCCCAAAAGAACAGAAAACTCACAAAACAAGATTATATTTTTACTTCAGAAGAAGTGATTTAACTCTGTTTATTTGCCTTGTCAGTAAGAGGAAGTCAACTCTGGTCCTCAAGAGTTACCACCAGGAGCAGAGGTGGAGTAAGTAGGACCTGAGTTGGTTATGGTTATGTTTGATCAGACACCGCTTTCCATTGCAAAACTATGTAGCAATCATTATATTCAATAAGCTAAAGAGGTGCAGTTCTGTAGCAAACCAAATCCACCACAGGGAACAAGTAAACGTCATGAATATTAGTTCTTCAACTCATTGCTTATCATTTCTAGTATTCAAGGAGTTAACCCTTTGAGTGCCAGAGGGGTACACAACGCATTGCTACGCAATGCTTTGCTTACCCCTTTGGCACTCAAAAGGTTCAAACCCTGATTTACGTCAGTGTGAATTTTTATTTCTCCCCTATGGTGCAGTTGGTTTGCTCAAGAATTACACCTCTTTTTTTTCTGCATAAGGCTCTAAACATACACTAACCCTTTGAGTGCTGGAGGGGTGTGTAACACACTGCAAAGCAATGCGTGGCACACTTCTCTGGCACTCAAAGGGTTATGAAAAGCTTGTGGCACACACGTTGATTGTTTTGGTACTGGTAAGTATATAATTTGTTACCTGAATAATAATATTTACTAAGCTAAGAAGATGTTGCAAGTATCCTACCTTGTACAGTTAAAATGGCCGACGCTTCAGCTTTCCCAACCATGTTTTCTGCAACACATGTATAAGATCCCATGTCCCCTGCCGTCACTTTTCGAATCTTCAAGGTGTGATCATCTCGGATTTCATATCTTTCAAAGAACAATAAATGTATATAATTATTAATTTCTAAAGACATAGGATCTACCCCAGCAGTGTCCTATTGCCCTCCTTAAAGGCCAGAATTGAAGGTGGTCCTGTCAACATGACACAAATACTGATTAAATCACTTTAAGCAGGATAAACTTAATTATGGCCCATTAGGTGTCCTTGAGAATGAGAAATGGACAGGTGATGGGCATCCCTAATCTGCATACACCAAATAAATACTAAAATGTTATTTGAAAGGCTGAGGTAAAATGCTGGTCAAGGAAGAACTGACCTTTATTTATGAAAATAAGAAAGTAAATAGTGATGAGGAGGTTTTAGGGGAAGTTATTTACTTTTATTTTGCAAAGTTTCTTTAGTTACACACTTGGATGGGGTGGAGTGTGACTTTAATTTTCTTCTGTGAGCAAACTTTTCTATGGATTTTCATAGCTAATGCCATGCAAAAGATCTGGCAGCCAACCAAGCCATTAACATTTCACTTGCTTTTCTAAGTCAGCAGCACCTTTTCTTGCCTGTGCTCAGCAACTTACCACACAGAACTGATTTACTGACTTATAAAATTTTAAGTGAAGTAAATAAATAAAAAATAATAAAACTAGCACTAATAATGAAGAAAAGTGTGTGTGTGTTTGTTTAATTATAATACTTTGTATCTTATATTTATATGAGGACATTCGAAAACTTGAGTGAAAAAAAGATGTAAAATTAATTATCTGTATGCGCATGGCTGGATTTACATCCCAGGTGCCCCTAGGCAAGGCACTCTAGAAGCCCGTAGCCCCTCCTATGGCAACACTCTCATTTCTCACATGGACCCACCCCCAGTCCCATTTACAGTTTCCTGGGCAGAAAATACCCTTGGCCTATAACAAGCAAGGGAGAAAAAAATAGGTTTAACCCCTTGCTTTGCAATGCATTGGAGATCTCTCTGGAATCCAAGAGGTTAAAAAACCCTTTAAAGGGGCATGCATCTGGTGCGGGGACATTAAGAATCCTCTGGCCACACCCATAATTCACAATGTGGGTGTGACCAGAACAGCTGAGGCACTGCCCCTCAAAATTTCAAGCTCTAGGCAGTTGCCTACTCTGCCTTTTGGGAAATCCAGCCCTGTATATGCTCTAACAATAAACGATCAGAAAATTTGTACTTTTTCAGGTACAAAAGGAAACAACAGGATTCTTTTAAGAATGAAGATTTGAACCCCTTGAGGACCAGAGGAGTGTGCAAAGAACTGTGAATGAGTTACATCATGAATACTACTACAGCGCTCTATGGTATCCTAGCATTAAGACAAAGGGTGAGATGTTCAGAAAGTTGTGGAAATTGTTTGGAATCGGAATGTAAAAAGTTCTTACAACATGGTTCATCAATTCTCAGACACATTCCCATCATTTCTGCATCCAATTCTGCCATCTCCATCAAAGGGAAAAAAAGTTAGGGTGGGTTGATCTAGCATCATATTATAAGATATTTTCCCCACAAAAATATAGCAGTCACTTTTTGTCTGATAAAATAAAAATGGTCTAAACTAGGAGAAAACAAATTAACCATTTGAATGCCAGAGGGTTGCGCAAAGCATTGCAAAGCAATAAAAAGTAATATTGTAGTGCAGAAAATAAGAAATCCATCAATGCAATTCCTATGTCTCAAACCTTTATGGTTTGAGCGATAGACCGTTCTAAAGTTCCCCACTTCCTGATGTCACCTGTAAAGCTGACAGACGGAGATCCGAGTCGGCCGACATGAGGAGGGTCTTCAGCAGAGCCGAAATAGAGCAAATTAAAAAGAAATACTTCTTTGGAATGGTCTAAAAAGTGTGCTTGCAAACCAAGCACACTATCTAGACCAGAGGTTCTCAACCCATGCCCTCAGTGGCCACTAACAGGCTAGGACTTAGGAATTTCCCTGCTAGAACACAAGTGTGGTGATCAGAGGCTCATTCATATTGGTTAACTCACCTGTGCTCTTAAAAGGAAATTTCAAATCCTGGCCTGTTAGTAGCCACTGAGGGCACGGGTTGAGAACCACTGTTCTAGACCGTTCCAATTAAGTATTTCTTTCTCATCCGCGCTATTTCGGCTCTGCTGAAGAGCCGCCTGTCGTCCCCAGACCAGGATCTCCTGCTGTCAGCTTATAGCTGACGTCAGGAGAAGGGGATGGAGGAAGGAACTTTAGAACACTCTATCTCTCAAATCATAAAGATCTGAGAGATAGGAATAGCACAGATGGATTTCTTATTTTCTGCACTACAATATTACTTCTTATAACATTAAGACATTACCAACACTTTAAAGTACTATTAGCAGGCGTGAGAAATAGCAGTATGGAGTTAGCGGCTATTAAAAAAAAGTGACTGAAAATTTTTCATTTTTAAAGACATAAAAAAGCCTTTGTTTCTGGAAAGTTTTAGTTGCAAAGACAAAATGAAAATGTCCAATATTCATCAAGATCTTCTTACCATAGTTGTTACTTATTTACAACACATTTTCCAGTGTGATGGATTTACTGAAATACTATCCTTCTTTTACCACCAGCTCAAGATTCAACCATTTTTTTTCATTATGACAACTTTTTGAACATAGCACATTTTATTCCTGTCCTGTGTAGGCACGTAATCCCATTTTAAATAATTTCAACATTTGGTTTTTGTTTTGTATTTTTTACTTTGCAAAAACTGGTATTTATTCACTTTTGGTAACAGACAGAATTTTCAGCACCTGCTCCCAAGCATACGGCTGTCAAAGAAGGAGCACAGTGCAGTAAATAATGACCATTCCATCATCCAACCTGGCAAAACACTTACAATGTATAGTGCTGTGCTGCTCAGGGACTAAGAGCCTCAATGAAAAGAAGAAAAATTCTGCTGCACCATACTGATTAAATTATATTTCCAAAATGTTCATTTATTTAAAGGAACACTAAACCTTTTTTTCTACATCTCACATCGCCTCTTCTTGAGGTCTTAAGTTTCATGTGTGGTGTATTATTTCCAAGAACTTACTTTGTTATGAGAGTGATATACCACGTTCCTGGCATATTTTACTCTTATGAAACTGTTTCACGTAGATTTTTTGTTTAGATAATATACCATGTTTTGTTCTCACACTGGACAATCTCCTTGTAACACTTGAATGCTTGTTACATTTCAGAGGCGTAACTAGAAGCTTCTGGGCTCTGGTGCAAGAAGTGCCACAGGCCCACCACCACCACCACCACATTGGCCCCCCTCGACCACACTGACCCCCTCTACAATGCCCCTCAATCTTCACAATGCCCCCCATCTCCTACCTCCCTGGCGCTCCCGTGCGGTCCTCTTAGTAATGCAGAGTGCTGGGAGATGATGTCATCTCCCAGCGCTCTGCATTACTAGAATGCTAAAGGGAGATTGCGGGCGCCAGGAGGAGGGGGTCGCAGGGGGCGTCCGGGCCCCTGGAGTAATGGGCCTGGTCGCAGTTGCGACCCCTGCAACCCCTATAGTTACGCTACTGTTACATTTACCTTTCTTTACATTTCTACAGCGTATGACTATGTAATGTACTATATTATCTTCAATAAAGTTTCTTTTGAAAAATAAATAAATAAATTAAAGAATTGAGCCATAATAACTTTTGAATTAATATTCTAGCTGTAGAAATATATGTAACAAAATAGTGTACTCTTTTCATTTGGGACCTTTACCTGTTTTTAAACTTTTGAGTTTTCTGTAGCATTCAAGGAGTTAAAAGCCATATTA
The DNA here is from genome assembly GCA_037306005.1 of Rhinophrynus dorsalis. NCBI lineage: Eukaryota > Metazoa > Chordata > Amphibia > Anura > Rhinophrynidae > Rhinophrynus > Rhinophrynus dorsalis. The sequence continues at coordinate 76,179,537 of CM074719.1, read as the reverse complement.
AATCAATGTGTTATTTCATTTGTATCCTAGGATATCCTGTTTGCTCCAGAATTGTTCCACTTTTTTATATATGTCCAATTATGCTTTAATAATGCTTTAATAATAATAATAATAATTTTTGAGTACCAGAAAGGTGTGAAGTGCATCCAAACACAAAACAAGGAAAGGGATAATATAAGGGGTATTGCAAAAATGGTAAATCTCTGAAATGTAAAATGAATGAATAAAAATAAAGTAAAAAGAAAATAAAAAATGTTATACAATGATAAGCCAGAAACTTTATCTCACAGTTGTACTGAGAACTGATGTGAGCCGTGTGACACTGTCATAACTCTGGAACTTGACCAGATCAAAGATATGGTGTTAGTCTGTGCCAGGACACAGATAGTGAAGGTTTACTTTGGAGTGCTGATCCCGCTTTCAAGTTCCAGCTCATGCTTAACACCTAGGATGCTTCACAATGCTTTGAAGACTTTTCTGTCAGTGGATCAGTAAATTCCTTCAAACGTGTATGGATTTTTAAAAGATTCCAACTATCTATTTGCATAAAATGGTCTTCTAATTATTTAAATATTTATTTAAAGGGAAAGTAATTATACTTGTTTTGTAGAGGTTTAAAAAATAAGTTATTTGGCACAAATCCTATCTCTCAAACCACTATGGTTTGAGAGATATTCTCTTGTAAATTTGAGATTCGAGTCATGCAACACGAGGAGGCTCTTCAGAAATCACATGATTTAAAAACAACTACTTTATGGGAGCGGTCTACAAAATGTGCAGCAAACCAGGCGCACTTTGTAGACCTTTCCATTGAAGTAATTCTTTTTAAATAACGCAATTTTGTTTGTGCTGCAGAGCCGCTGGCTGGTCCCCAGACCGGGATCTCCTGCTGTCAGCTAGACGTTGACGTCAGGAGAAGGGGAGGGAGGGGGGTACTTTACAAATGAATATCTCTCAAAACATAAAGGTTTGAGAGATAAAATTTGTGCAAAATAACTTCTTTTTTACACCTCTACAAAAAAAGTATAATTTTTTAATGGGACATTATTGTCCCTTTAGAAAGAAAAGTACCTTGATTTGGGCAAATCTCCATCATCTTTTCTCCATCGAACAGTAGGGACAGGGTCACCCCGTGCCTCACATTTAAACTCTGCGCTGTCATCTACAGTTACTGCCATGTTACTGGGTCTTCTCACAAAGGATGGTCTTTCTAAAATACGAAGATAAAGATTTGTGTGTCAATCCATTAATATATATTTTAAAATAAAAAATATGTATCACTAATCAAATGAAATTCAAGATAATAGCATAGTACAGTTTCATAGTACAATGTACAGCTGTGATAATATAATAATATATTCTGCCACCTCATGACAAGTTTAGTTTGTTTCACATGAGAATTAAAATCAACCATGTTTCTGTAAAATAAATCGTTCCTTGCACAGTATGCAAATTACTTATGTTTAAGGCCAAACTTATTGCTCGCTGTACTATTAAAATTGCCTCCAGTGTGTGTCTTCTGCTTAGAGTTATGCACAGCCCAGTGTGTGTGGCAGGGGAGGGCTGGCAACATGTGGCCCGGGGGGGACAAATACAATCAAATGGACCATTTCTACTATTCTTCGAACCTACTGTCCCAGCCCATTCCTTTTGTTAATTTTAAAACTGCCATTAATGTTGTGAAGTAAGGCAAGTGATACATACAGTTGATACGGGGCTACACTACTGATACAACACAGCTTACAATGTAAGTAAAGCTACACTAGTGATACCATAGACTTTACAAAGAAAATGGGTTATGCTACTAGTGTAGCTCCATTTGTATTGTAGCTCTGTGGTGTCATTTGTGTAGATCCATTTCAATTATAAGCTCTGTGGTATCACTAGTGTAGCTCCATTTACAACAGCAAGCATGAGATTCAGTGAGGCAGTGGCCCACAGCCCAGACATATGAACGGCCCAGGGGGAAAAAACTGCCCCCTACCCCCCAGGCCAGCCCTTCCCTGGTGTGTGGTAATATTAGCCTAGCATAAAAATGAATTAGCATAAATTGTCACACTGTGCCTCCAAATGAAGATTAAAAAAACTACTTATATTGCAAACGATTGCTAACACAGCATATTGACAGTTTTCAATTATTTTTAAATATAATTTAACTTATGTTAGGAAGACATGACCACTTTACATTGTTGGTAATGTCTTATTTTAACATTTATTTTAGTGTATGTTAATTTATTTAACCTTAAGATTTAATTTTTCTTTATTTCATGTACCTTTCCTAAATCTGCTACTTGACTTTTCTTCCCTCACTAATGTGAGCACCCTCTTTGTGTAGTCTGTGACTCAAGAGTATCATTAGAGCTCTACATCTGTGCCTTGCTCACTGTACACTAGACACAGAATAAAGTGAGAAACACAAGAACAGAGTTCCCATGATCCTTTGTGGATAGTGCTGCATTGCAAACTGTTTTACCTCAGTGGAGACAGAGGATGCTCACATCACTGAAAGTTCTGGAAAGATGCAAACTGAATTACCAATTCATGGCAAGTATATAACATTAATGAAAAAGAATAGCGGAGAGTAATATAAATTAAAACATAGTACTAAAATATTAAACTAAAAAATACCATTCATTTAGGACAACTTTTTTTTTGAAAAATAATAATAAAAATGTTTATTATGCATTAAAGTGTATTCTATCACATATAGGGGTCTAATCTTTAAACGATGAAAAGAGTAGTGCATTAAACAGACTGCTCTTTTGGCTCCATCATTGTTTGAGACCTATATATATATATATATATATATATATATATATATATTTAAATTTTTTACATTTTAAAAATGTCATAAATTCCCATTTAACTCTTTGAATGTCAGAGCAATATGCAACACATTGCTTTGCAAGCTGTTGTGCCCCCTCTCTTGCACCCAAATGGTAAATGCAAATAGTAACCCTCTTGTATGCTAGAAAGGTGTACATGGCATTGCTAAGAAGTGCATATGAGACATCCTATATAATAATTCGCTAGGACGTTTGTCATGATGCAGTCATGCACAATAGAGACTGACCGTGTTCGGGCAGTCTCTACTGCGCATGATTGCATCGCGTGAGTGAGGTTATGCAAGACTGCATTGCGTGGAGCAGTGAGGTAGTGGCCTCTTAACCCTCTGAGTGCCAGAGGGGTAAGCAACGCATTGCTTTGCAATGCATTACGTACCCCTCTGGCACTCAAAGGGTTAACATTACCCAGCCCTTGGCCCGTATACACTAGCTTTTACACTAGTCTATAATATTCAAGAGCTCAAACCCCCTATTTAGGTTGACTCTTCGAGTCCCAGAAAGATACACAACACATAGAAGAGCAATGTGTTGCATACCCCTTTGACACTCAAACGGTTAATGGGCTTTTTATGTTCCCTTTGGTGAAGTGTAACACATTTTCTTTGGGCATTTGGACGTAAGTTGGACTCCCCCACCCAAAACACAGGTTTTGAATAATCAACAGTACTAACTAGCCCATTAGGGACTGTTACAAACCTTTTCTTTTGCTATTGGGAACCTATAAACATGCAAGTCCCCTTGTTACATTGATAGATTTAAATGATTGAAGTTTTTACAAAGTTTTAAAAAAGAGGGGGGAGAGTAGAGAGAGAGAGAAAGAAGCTGAATAAAAATGTACACAATGAGGTTTGTTTTTACCCAAAACAGTAAGCTCTGCTACTTCACTTTCCCTTTCTCCCACCATATTAGTGCCAACACAGACGTATTTCCCAGCATCACTTTTTCTTGTGTAGGTTATCATAAGCTTTCCTCCTCGTATCTGGAAAAAAGTTATAACATTTAGTATACAAAGTAAGTCCCAGTATTATAAATATTTTTATTATTATTTTGGGAGAAAGTTAAAAACACAAATTATTTTACTTTATTTATGTATTAAAAAAGGTCTGCTAGTGAGTGCCTTTGAGTCCTCCACTAAAAACCTTGTAAATAATACATTACATGAAAGAAAACTGAATATGCTTTTCTTCTTAGTGTAGTTGTCATCAACACGGGCATGAACATTTCAATATTCTTTCTTTTATAACAGTTTGTGTACAGTTCCTCTATCAGACACAGAATAAAGCAGTTTGATTTCTATGTTTTCATCTATATATTTGAAAATCACATACCTAATATAAGTGTGTACATAAAACAAAAACGACAAATGTAATCTTTAACAAACATCAGCCTTTCTTTGTGATATGTTTCTGCAAGGTGATTATGGGCACTACATGACATCACTGGTAATTACGGTAAGTGTTAGAACAAAACTAGAAACACAAAAGGATATAATTTTTGAAACTACATGCCCAGAGACATTCAAACATATATCTACATACCATTTTTTCCAACACAAAATTCTAGGAATCTTTTGCTGATGAAATCTTTAAAAAAAAATATGAATAGACAGTGAACCAGTTCAGTATTCTGTGGGTGCTGATGTGATGGCTGCATAGTATTTCCAACCCGTGCTTTAATCTTTTCTTTATACAGAGATCAAATCTTTACATATCCATTTAAATCAAAGGAAATGCAATATTACACTATATTGTTTTGTTTTAATTAGCATGTTGTCACATTTAATACCTGGTTGTAATGAATATAGTATGTATAAATTGCAACCAAGTTATAAAAGGTGTATGATGCCCTGTTAATAGTGAATCTGTTTTTTTATATGTTTTGTTACATTAAAAAGTATTTGTTCATTAGATAATGCCTGCTTTTAGTAACAATTGAGCATATGCGAGTTAATCAAAGTCTCAGCCAATTTCTTTCATGTACTTGAGTTTATGCAGTGGAAACTTTAAAGTGGAAATATACTTTAGGATTAAATCACTTTTAATTTGTTTTAACAGATTAATTTACTTAAGTAGGAATCCTTTATACAGCGATAAGTTGCATGTAGAACGCTCTGAGTCACTCGTGACTTGTTAAAGTTCCATAGACCTTATTAATACATAAATTATTTTTGTTCACTGACCTAAGTTTGGCACCTTTAAACTTTCAATTATCTGGAGGACAACGACACATGATCAACTCAAGCCAGCAGAAGATTAAAATTTAAAACAAACAAAACAAAGATGTTACTAGAAAAGACTAGCATCTGCCTGTAATTATGACATTAGTTGCACTGAATACTATTTAAAAATAAATGTTAGATTTCTTTCACAATGGTGAAAATGGAGATGTTGCCTATTGAAAAAGGTCCAATGCTGGGCTATCAGCTTGTGTGAATGCACCAGCATGTTGCATCTTTACTGAGTTCCTTCAGAAAAGATGGAATAAGCTAAGATGCATGGCAGCCTTTGAGGTCAACAATAGTACTGGATGGCTCTTTCCTGTGCCCATATTCATGGTCGAAGGCAGGAGAAAGCGGCTGCAGCCCTTCTGTTGCTCATTTGAAAGAGGCTTACTAGGCCATAACCCTGTTGTATTGCTTGTTACAATAGACTGTAGCTATTAAGATATATTAACAGAAAATACATGAAGTCTATTCAATATGTTTTTAAGCCATCTTATTTTCTGGAAAATATGTTAGGCTCATTAAGAGACAATATAATAATTCTATTCATAAGCACTAAATAAGATGAATGGCAAAACGGATGACAAAAAGATTAAGTGTTAAGGTAAAGAAAAGTGTACAGTTTCACTGAACTGAATAGTTGAGGTCCCTCAGGGATCTACTGAGATGTGTGTTTTTCAACAAGGAAGAAGTCTGATGCTGTTATACATCAAAATCTTGTTAAACTTGTATGTAAATGAAATATGGACACACAAATGAAAACCTTCATGTTCACTCAACCAGTTTTAGGGTTGGAATGTAATATGTGTAAATACAAAGTGGGGTATCAAGGGAAATCAAATAATCATATAACATATTACTCTATGTGAATATGTGATTAAAACAGCATTTTGCTGAAAAGTGAACGATTTATAAACACATAAAAACACAAACAAACATAAACACACACAAAGCCTTCCCGTAACCACTGCCCTCTCTCTCTAAAATAGTTAACATTGTCACATTCAGTCGTAGGTTTAATTATTAACTATTTAGTGATTTAGGGCTCTTGACACTAGAGGACAAGAGCAATTGTAACCTTTTTAGTATGCCTTTCTTCCACAATATTTCCTCTAATTACACCCAATCAATTGATATATCATTATACCATAAGTAGGGCTTTCTTTTGATGCCACATTTATATATATAAACTGCCATTTCATTTGATAATAAACACAGTAAAAAGTACATTTGTAGGTTTTCCTGAGATAATTTGTGCTCAATTGGTTCATTTTTAATAGGGACTGTATAAAAGGACCCCACATGTCCAGTTTTACAGGGGATACTGTCTCTATGAGGAGAAAATCCCTATGTCCTTTCCCTTCCTGATGTCCATCTTTTAGGAGAACAGACTATGTAGTGTGTATATAAGTGTAAGTCAGATACTTTTTTCTTGCACTAAATCATTTATTTAGCTGTATAATATGTGGGATCAATGTGGCACTGCTTTTTTTCATTCTAAGGTCCAGCACAATTCCTGCTTCCAGTACCAGAAAAGTGCCTTATTTCTGACAACTTGAGGCACAGGGAGCTCTGTTCTCTGCTTCTCTCTTCCTCATGATCACAATGAGGCAGAGAACACTGACAAAGGCAACGCATACTTTACACTGTCTTTGTCATCTGGCTATTAGTGTACATGTGATTGCTGTAGTAGCATATATGGCCCAGATGCACAATTTTGGAGCAAACCAACTGCACCATAGTAGAGAATTGAAAATCCCCAATTATTTAAATGTGGCTTTTGAACCCTTGAATGCTTGTGTTGGAGACCTCTAGCATTCAAAGGGTTAAATTTCCTATTCGCAACAAAGTTTAGAGGAATATTTATTTTTACCGTATGGTGTAGGTTTGGTTCAGAATTTCACTCTTTTACCTTATTGAATTGTACATTAAGTGTGTTTTATTTACATGCATAATCTACTTCATCACATCTTCTTTTTTTAGAAGAAACTACTACATACTTATGGATCATGAAGCTCTTCTGTCAAAGCAAAAACTATGCTAAATATTATTAACTAGTGTAAAAGCCCGTGTAATGTTAACCCTTAGAGTGCCAGAGGGGCGCGCAGTCTCTACTGACGGCTTCTGACAAATATCCTAGGGAATTATTATATAGGATAAGTGCATCAAGTAATTTAGGAAAATAAATCTCCATAGGATTGTGTTGCAACAGCGCCACTGTATAATTTCTGGCCACTGTGATATTGCACCTAAAAAATTCAACTTTGAGCTGTAATAACTTTTGAATAAAACACCTTTCAGCAGTGGGAGTACCCTTGTTTTACTCAGGGGGATAAGCCCTACAACATATTTTTTTACATTTTAAGTATTACTATCCCTTTAATGCAAATCAGAGTTGCAAGAGATTCTCACAAGAAATATGGAAATGTGGATGAAAAGTTGGAGAATATATGCCCACTGCCAGTGCTAAGGATCAGAATTTACCATTATGGAATTGGAAACATATTTTTCATTGCCATGTGGCCCCCATACATGTTTTGTACCAGTTGTGTTTCTGAAACTATAGGAAGTGTCTGCATGGCTGAAAGTCCCATTTGCACAGCTATATACAGTCAAAGCACAACAGTAGCTTTCATTGTATGTCAGAGTAAGAGGTGTCGGACAAAAACCTGCTGTATTCCAATTGCAGCTGCTTTTTTTTCCTTACAATTTGTTTTATGCAACAGTGGTTTAAGGGCACTGCACCTTTAAATGTCACCTCTCATGTTAAAGGGATAGTAATATTTCACAAAAACAGCAGCTCCAATTAATCTTCATAGTATTTGGGCCATAGAGAGTGCTATTTCAATACTGTCAGAGTTGTAGATCAAGAGTAATTGAATGATAAAGCATCCCTCTCCCACCCCTTTTACCTAGTGTAACATTGCTCATCTCAGATGTGGAATCTGGCCTTAAGACCAGACAGCTCACAGCAAGGAACAATCTTCTTACTGTGAGAACAATGAAAACCCTGCCCCCATGACAGGTTTTTCAGCTTTTTCCCTTATCTTAATTGAAGATTGTCCCTCTCTGCAATCTACCTGGGCACCTCCCTTCTGATCTAAGCTGAGCAGTGTTACATCAGTAAAAGGGGCGGGAGGGGAATACTTTGTCATCCAATTACTCTTGAACTACAACTCTGACAGAATTGAAATAACACTCTCTATGGCCCAAATATTATGAAGATTAATTAGAACTGCTTTTATTATGAAACATTACTATCCCTTTAAAATGAAAAATGATATGTTGCAGGGGTGTATGATTTGTGAATTCTGACAATACCTAAAAAAAATATTAAAAGCTAAAAATCTTGAATTTAATGCATTTGAGACCCTGTACTTCCTGGATGACTTTTCAGCAATGTGCTACTGCTATACCACTCCCTGGGGATAGACTGAAACAAGTATCTGGTATCAGGTCAGAACTGGGGGTGTTGTGCATGTGTATCCTTGGACAAACCTCCAGCTATTCACAGATGGATACAGTTCCTGCTTAGCTGCTGGTGGTACCTGTACTATCTGAGTGATGTGGATAGAGAAGGCGAGTTAACCCTTCCTTGTTAATAGATAATACACACAAATTTTCCTGTACAACCTTGCACATATATGCTCAAACACTTGCACATTCATACATTCACAGTCCTATTCTGAGACACATACAAACACATATGGTCAGATTGTAAGCATAAATAAGGAAATGTAGCAAAGAAGGAGGGTGAGTTCATAGCAGGGAGGTTACTACTTAAACACACAAAAGGTTAAACATATATCTTCAGTTCATTCAGTTTGTGCTGTTAGTTTAACTGGTAGACATAATGTGAAAAATAAACAGGAAATATGTTTTAAACCAAGATCCTTTATGAAATGACTAGTTGAACAGCCCGTTACACAGGTCACAGTGCCACTGCCACCCGGTCGCGGGGCAGTCACACGCAGTAGAGACTGCCCGCGCCACAGCTGATACAGAGCTGGACGCTCCTTCGGAGTGCCCAGCTCTGTAACAGCCGCGGCGCGGGCAGTCTCTACTGCGCATGTCTGCAGCACGAGCAGCAGTGTCTACTGCGCATGTCGTGGCGTTATACACGATTTAGCGAATTATTATATAGGATGATTATTCAGATACAAATAAACTGATTATTTAGATACTAATAACAATATTTAGAGGACAAACAGAAAGGAAAAACACATGAAAATTTACTGTTTATGCCACTTTTGCACCTACAAACTTTATGTTAAGTTAATTACAGGTGTCTTTCAGTGAGAACATTTGAAAATGTTGGTTAGATGTATACATATTGATTTGAATAACATTTGCATAACATTTCTTATTAGAAATTTTTACCAAATCAGTTCCTATAAAAGAAACGTTACTCTTACCTCTAAGTGGAAATCATTAACTTTAAAGGGATAGTAATGTTTCATAATAAAAACAGCTCTAATTAATGATCATAGTATTTGGACCTTGGAGAGTGTTATTTCAATTTGGTCAGAGTTGTAGTTGAAGAGTAATTCAATTAAATTCCCCTTCCCACCCCTTTTACTGATGTAACACTGTTCAGCCAGATCAGAACGGAGGTGCCCAGGTAGATTGCAGAGAGGGACAATCTTCAATAAAGATAAGGGAAACCCCTGAAAAACTTGTCAAAGGGGGCAAGGCTTTCATTGTTCTCATAGGAAGCAGATTGTCCCCTTCTGTTATCTGTCTGGTCTTACAACCAGATTCCGCATCTGAGGGGAGGTGGCTTACACCAGGTAAAAGGGGCGGGAGGGGGAACTTTACCCTTCAATTACTCTTGAACCACAACTCTGACAGTATTGATATAACACTCTCCATGGCCCAAATACTATGAAGATTAATTGGAGCTGATGATTTTGTGAAACATTACTATCCCTTTAAATATCCAGATATTCTTTGCCATCACAAAAAAACAAAGCTTTTGTAATGGGAAAGAGCAGTTCGTGGAGCTTTGATGACAATAATAATAGTGGCAAAAATCCTTTTCCATACTTGATTAGCCAATTTAATTGACTCTATATTTAATGTTGTCTTTTGAAAGAAGAAGTTATGGAACACCGGTTATTAATTATTTCAGTTTCTATGCCACCATTTTAATTAAAAAAAACAGTGATTGACACAAGTTACGTCACAGAAAAGTAATACAAGATATGGAAGACCAGACATTTATTCTTAAGAAAATAAAATCTATGGGCATAAAATCAACATCCTTGTGTATTTTCTTTTGTGTGACATCTTATAAATAAATGAGTAATTAGTTTCATGTGAACAAGACTAGATTTTGTTTCTGTAGGGAGTAACCATCGTATTGACTTAACTGAGTTTTGACACATCAGATTTAGAAGATATACGTTAATTAATCACCAGGGAGATATGTTAAATGATTTCCGTAAAGCACTTTGATTAAAATATGGAATAGTGTTTCAAGTGATGAGATGTGTCAAATAAATGTATTTACATTTTAAATGAAAAATTGAAATGAGCATGGGATAACTATAACTGCATTACAAACTGAATTCTCATAACAAAGACCTCCAACTCATTTCAACTCTGTCCTTTAGCATCTGGCACTCATCCCATTTTCAAGAAATAAAGAATAGAATATAAAATCAGGCAAACCATATGGGTAAAATAATAAGTACATAGTCTAAGAGCCTTAAAAACTGCTCACAAACATAGTGCAAATATTCAGCACCACAGTCTGTTGCCATTTCAAGGAATTCCTTTGCTCTATGCCTTGCTTAGGTCAAAATAGTAAATAAGGTATAGTGAAAATGGCATATGTGTACATCTTTTTCCCTGATCATATTATGGGGCTGGAATGCAGGGCTCATTAGCATTAAAGGGATAGTAATACTTAGTTTTATCTTTATTTTATTTTGTAGGCATTAAAAAAACATGAAGAACGATATAAGTCTTATCTCTCAAACCTTTATGGTTTGAGATATATTCACAAGCAAAGTTTCCCCCCACTGACCAAAACGGTCAAGTCTGCCATCTAGCTGTCAGATCCGGTCCGCAGATCAACCGGTGACTCTTCATCAGAGCCGAGATCGCAAGATATAAAAATAACTATTTCACTGGAAGGGTCTAAAAAGTGTGCTTGCAAAACAGGCACACTTTATAGACTATTCGAATAAAGTAGTTATTCTTATATCTCGCAATCTAGGCTCTGCTGTAGAGCCACAGCTGGCCCAAGGACCGGATTCCAAATCTGACAGCTAGATGGCAGACTTGACCTTTTGGTCAGTGAGGGAAACTGCTTGTGAATATCTCTTAAACCATAAAGGTTTGAGAGATAAGACTTATATCGTTCTTCATGTTTTTTTAATGCCTACAAAATAAAATAAAGATAAAACAAAGTATTACTATCCCTTTAAAGGGATAGTAATGTTTCAAAATAAATTCAGCTCTGATTATTCTTTATAGCTTTTGGGCCATGTAGAGCAGTATTATCAGTCTCTACGATGTGTAGTTCCAGAGTTATTGAATCATAACATGTCCCCCTCCCACCCTTTTTACCTATGTAAAGCCGCACAGCAAGACCGTCCAGATGGATCGCAGCAAGGGACAATCTTCTGTTAACATAAGGAAAAACTTGCCCTCCTCCTTCAAGGGAGACAGGGTTTTCCTTATCCTCACAGCCAGAAGATTGTCCCTCACTGTGACCAGATTCCACATCTGAGGGGAGGTGGCTTACGCTATGTAAAAGGGGCAGGAGGGAGACACTTTATAATTCAATTACACTGGAACTACACATTGTAGAGAATGATAATATCGCTCTACATGGCCCAAATACTATAAAGAATAATTGGAGCTGCAGTTATTTTGGAACTTTACTATCCCTTTAAATTCCAGCACTGGCAGACTGTATACACCGCTATGCAGTACTGAGATCATATGCTGTAGTGTATTCCCTGAAGAGAAGGCACTGATGTTAGAGACTAAGGCCAGTGTGGCTGCAATGGTGAATTTGTACATTCGCCCTAATATCTCTCACCCAGGAGTGGCATGCCAGATGTTACAGTGATCAGGGATACAACTTTATTAATGCAAAATCACATGAGAGAAAAGGTTGCTCCTAAAGATTACTGTAAACATTGGCATTCTTTAAAACATCTGTGAAGTGTTATGTATAATTGGTGTTTTCTCAGTGTTTCACTCATTCATCTGATAGCACTATTCATTGTAAAAATAGCAGATATTTTAGACACTTGTAATAACTTGAGCTGTTTACATAGAATGGCATCCATGGCATTGTAAGTGTGATTGTAAAGAGCAGGTGTTCAATATCGTTTCTTCACTCATTGTTAAATTGCATAAGGAAAACCTCATTGGAACTGAGGACATTCTGTTTAATCCATAGAATAGTAGAGCAGACATCAACACATTGCTAAGCGATGTGTTGGAGACATCTCTAGCATTCGATGGATGACATTACTGCTCAGAATTATATAAAGTGAATGCTTAATATAATCTACATTGTAGATCTCAAAAACATCACAATATGTTCCACACCACTCTGTCAAACCTTAAAATGTTAAATGGATCTAAACCTTTAGCAATAAATCATGGTAACATAACAACCCCCCAGTGCAGTGTATGTGCTGCATATATATAGATTTGTTAATTTAGTGCCTGTCTGCCTTTGTACATACTGGTGCAAACACTATTATATTAGCTCACAACTTTAATGTGAACAAGTAATTAAAGTGGCTCTTAATTTGTTTAACGGATTAACTTTTCTAAGTAGGTGATAATTATACAGGTCGGCATACTTGTATATAAATATCTTTCTATATGATTTTGCATATTATCTACCATTTCCATTAAATTGTCAACACTATTGCTGTTGGTAGGACAGCTATGTCAGGAAGTCATTAATTATTTAAGAGTCACCTATTTCTAACATATAGTTCTGCTTTAAAGCCAATGTTATTGAAAAAGAAACTTCAAGAAGACTTTTGAACTTTTTCCCCTGTTAGAAGATGGAGTGAAACAGGGTACAGAGGAATGGCATGCTCTAATATGGTCATACACTCCCAAACTACCCACCTCTTAGGCACAGAACAGCCATGTTTCACTTTAAAATCTTTATCTGTCAGCATCTGGCAGGCGCACAAAAGCAGATCTTTGAGCTTATTGCAGCTCCAAGGTCTATTCACGCACACGCACTCTTTTGTATAACTGAATTACTCACCTAGAAAAGTGTCCTTAAAGTAGCAGTTCATACAGCTGTGTACTTTATTTTTTTTTACATTGGAACCATGTTATAGCTATTGCTAGTAACAATCTAATGAAATAATAAGCAGCTGTTGCAGATTATTTTCCTATCATCATAGCTGGTTGGGGATGTTGGGAGTTGCAGTTTCAAGCAACTGAAGAGCCAACAATTGACAACTGCTGTCCAATAGAATCAAGCATGAGATATATTTCTATAGGATAATTCATTCAGAAAGTAAAAGTCTACGACAAAATATGAATGAAGAAAAGGGAAAGGGATCACCATTCACCAACATTACTCTTATCATTCTGACTGGCAGAGGGTGAATGTGATGATATTAGAGCATTTGTATAGAGTATCGCGCAGAGTCAATGAGTCACAGAAGGGCACGAGCAGCCTCTATTACGCATGACTGCAGCACACGCCGCAGTCTCTACTGCGCATGACTGCATCGTTACACACATTTTAGCGAATTATTATATAGGATGTTGGATAGGATGTTGCTTAACTGCAAAATATGTCAGGCATAAATATAAAATGTAATTTATGTTAGAAGGTGAACAAACTTCATTTATTTAAGACTCGTTGAACAGCCCGTTACACGGGTCACAGTGCCACTGCCACCCGGTCTCGGGGCAGTCACGCGCAGTGGAGACTGCCCTCACCGCGGCTGATACAGAGCTGGGCGCTCCAAAGCAGTCTCCACTGCAAATGACTGCAGCACGCGCAGCAGTGTCTACTGCGCATGTCGCGCCGTTACACACAATTTAGCAAATTATTATATAGGATGATAAGTATTCAGATATATATGTGCATTTGTGGTTTTCACTTTCAGTGTTCCCCTTGAGACATATGACTTTTTTAAGTTAATGATGATGTATTCTGGCATGTTATATATTGGGAGTCAATGAAAATATAAAAGAGAAAGAATGAGTAATGAGCTCTGTTTTGGTGACTACTATTACTTTCCAAAAGTGAATAAGAATGCAATACTACTTCAGCAATAAACAAATCTCTGTGGGTTACATTGTTAATTAGTATTCTTCTTTAACGATAAGCAAGGTATATTTCCAATAAATCACTGACACAATATCAGTTCTTATCAACTGGTGAAAAGCCATGTTTACTGAAAAGAATTTACAGATATGAGTAAGTCAAAGGTTCCATTGCCTAAACAAAATCTCCATTATTTCATCATACTGGCAAAGTGATTAATAAAACAGACACCAGATTAGCAACATTATTTGGAAAAAACAGTTGTTCAATGTGCTTATCAAACATATGTATTTGTTATAAAAAAATTTCAGGCAAAATCACATTGCAGTAATATATTATAAATATTATTGGAAGTCAATTGTTGCAAAAAATGCTTATACATGGATGTTTCTACAATAGGAATGATGTTGCTCTCTCATGTACATTTCAAACCCAAAATACAACTAACACATTTTCTTTCTCCCATGCTCTCTACTAAATGAAGAGCATACAATATATGTTTACTCCTCTCCATAGTGTTCTACTGCTTACTATTTTATGACAGGTAGCTTGATATGAATATCAATGAAAATGTAAGGAAGCAAATATTTTGATCTGTTGTTCACAAGTCTGCTACTTACAACAGCAGGCATAACAGCAAAATTAACTGGAAGGATTAATAGTATAATCTTCATATAACTAAATGTCATACTAAAAATTCACTTAAACTCCTCAGAGACATCTCCAACCCATTGCAAAATGCTTCCACATCCAAGAGGATAATGCAACTCATTAAAGGGATAGTAATGTTTCATAATAAAAGCAGTTCTAATTAATCTTCATAGTATTTGGACTTTGGAGAGTGTTATTTCAGTACTGTCAGAGTTGTAGTCCAAGAGTAATTCAATAACAAAGTATCCCCCTTCCGCCCCTTTTACTGATGTAACACTGCTCAGCCAGAGCACAAGGGAGGTGCCCAGGTAGACTGCAGAGAGGGACAATCTTCAAGTTAAGATAAAGGAAAAACCTGAAAAACTTGTTAAGGGGGCCAGGGTTTTCATTGTTTTCATAGAAAGAAGATTGTCCCCTGCTGTTATCTGTCTGGTCTATGGACTGGATTCCACATCTGAGAAGAGATGTCTTACACTAAGTAAAAGGGGCGGAAGGGGAAACTTTGCTTGTGAATATCTCTCAAACCATAAAGGTTTGAGAGATAAGACTTATATCGTTCTTCATGGTTTTTTAATGTCTACAAAATAAAATAAAGATAAAATGAAGTATTACTATCCCTTTAAACATGTTTTTAGTGAGAATATCTGCATCTTTTATCAGAAGCAATATGTGTATTAAGTGCTAGTTACCTCTGATAATTATAATAAGTGCACATGTTATATTAAATATATCTGTCTTTTGTAAATGTATTAAATCCTTTAACCCCTTAAGGAACGATGACGGTCCTGCACCGTCATGGAATTCCGGGCTCCCCTCCTTAAGTGACAGCACCGTGCGTGCGCGGCCGGTCCTTAAGGGGTTAAAAGCATATAATAGAATTGGAATTAGCCTTCTTATACTATATATTTTAACTGTTATTATGTGCACGTTGTGGTGCTTGACATTGTTATCTCACCTGCCTATCGCAATACATCTACGAAGAGTTACTTCATTGATATAAAAATAAAATATATTTACTAAAAATAACAGATGATAATGGTGGGGCATCACAAGGGGCAAAAAGTGACAGATGTAACCTGTGCAGTCTTAGGAGGAGAAATATTAAACTCTGAATCAAGTATAGCAAGAAAAATAGCTTTCAAACTTTATTTTATGGAGGCCCTACAAGAAGAAATATTTTATTTGCTTCAGTCTTTCATGTGCAAAGCATTGTACTTTAGTAGGCTGCCTACCTCTCAGTCATTCATATGGTCAGACATCTAATATACGTAAATATACAGCCCTTACTATATTTGTTAAATACATTAGTTCCAAAAAAGCTAACAATGAGTCTAAGCAACAAATTTCAAAATCTGAAGTCCTTCAATAATAATGAAGTGATAAGGTTTCCATTAAATGGCTGTAGAATGTAGCAAATATAGAATGCAGACATGAGGACAGATTCTTACAATGGATGGTTTGTGTGAGGCAGAACTGTCAAACAATTCACGAGCAGTGGAATGTGTGTTAAATTCATTTGCTATACACATACATGTACTGTGTTTCATTGCCTAATTAAAACACAAGCAGAATTTAACTTCCAGAGTGAATGAATAGCACCCAGGGGCATTAATCACAAAACAGGAGCAAAAGATGTGGGCTCAGTTTATATTTTTTATTTATCTATTTATTTTACTTCTGGCTCCTGATTATTTTACTATACATCTATCTATATCTGAGGTGGGAATCCTTTGGTGTGCTAAAGTATTATTGGACTGCAACTCCAATAATTCCCAGCCTGTCACTAGAAAACATTTTGTTTGGTTTACTACACGTAATAACCAATAAGTTAGAAAAGGATATTTTTTATCTTTTATTAATTCTTTAGTTTTTTTTATTGAAGCTTAGTGTTACAGTTAAACCAAACATTAAGGAAAAAAACTCCTTTGAGTTTAGGTCATGCAAATTCTTTTAGAATTCAAACTATTGTGAATTTGCTTTGAACTTGCTCATCTAATAATCAGTAGTAGATGAACTTACACTGAACTTGGTCTCTGGTATGTCTACATTTCTCTTCTTTTAAGCTTGTCAGTTGATTTAAATGATTTGATACACAGGAAGCCTATTAAGAATTATTTAACACAATGGTATTCCTGCACCTTTAAGGTTATCATCCAAAGTCAAGTGAAGCTGCACACATAATCTATCTGCTCAGTTCATGTAGAATAGCGGGAAAACTATGCTTGACCAAGGAGACATTAAAATTCATGTCTATTATTCCTTTCTTTCAAATGCAAACACCTTAGAACTGTTTAATCAGCACACAGTTCATCAGAGCTGAATTTAATACATTTGTTGAGTTTGATGAGATATCGTCTTGAAGTCTCTCATTCAATCATTAACTTAATTTCAAAGTTTTTCATTCTCACAAAGAACATTGTTGTATGTTACATGGTCTTATTATTTTTTTATTTAAAGGGGACATCTTTTCCCAATCCATCTAATTCTCCATTAGAAGCTTTTACCCAGAAAAAATGTTAAAATCCAAAAACATACATACATTTCCATAACTTGCTCCATGTTTTCTAATTATCAATTTTATAAAACAAAGTGAGTTATATTCAGAAATTAATATAGTGAACACCAGAAATACTTTAGGTCATGTGACTATAAAGGCATAGATTAGTGGTCAAGTCTGTTGCAGCATCTTTGTTGCAATGTAGCAAACATAAATAAGTTACTGCAAAAGTTACTATATAATGTATTCTATAAGGAACAATGATAATTGTTTGTGTGAATTGGTCAGGTTACATTCACGTGTCAAGACACTGGCATAATTCCTACAACCCTCAGCACTTTGGATGTGATGCATGTAACCTCCAACCTGCCATAGGAATTGTTGAAAAGTAACAAGTCAGGCTAATCACATATATATTCACATCAGGTAAGCATTGCTGGACATCAACCATTTGTTTCTGCTTTAATTTGTTGTTTTTAATATGTATGTACTGTTACTTGTGTAATATCTTATAGAAGGTAATACGAGTTATACTACGAGGATTGTTTTATTAATTAATTTTATGAATTTTTTTAATGTGGTGTCTTTATGTGTTAATCCTCCATTGATGGCTTATTTTGGAATACACTGGCTGCCCTTTAATGATTACATTGCCTTTAAGAGGAGGGTACTTTGTGTTAATGGCCCAGTGTTAGGTGTTTGATTTGATTGGCCTTGAATACAATGTATCATCCCTAGCACCACATTTTAAATAATCCCCGTTGGAAACATTCTGATTGTGTTTATGATTAAGCATGTAATGTGCGAAAAGCACAAGACTATTTGATTCCCTATCCCAGTCTGTTCTAATGTTGGTACCTTAATAAAACTCTATTATTTTTTAACCATGGAGATTCAGTGAGTCCTTTGACTGCGGCTTTTACATATTTCATGCTTCCAGAGAGAGTCTACCCCTTTGACAGCACCAGGAACCGCTGAAGTCTGGCAACTGTTTGGGTGGTAATCAGTGCCGCCATTGAACTGTGGGAATTTTTCTCCCTGGGGTCTGCAGTAGTGCAGGAAACTACAAATGCTTTAGTCTATGTGAATGCACAGTAAATCGGGGAAATGAGGGATCCCTCCTTGGCATATCTCCCTCCTTGGCACAGGCATGCTGACGTGTATACCAAAAAAAATAAAGAACAAAAAGTCCCACTCCCATACCACTGCTGCTGGTGCTGACCCTGCTGATACTTCTACTACCCCTCTTCAAAAATGTGGACACAAGAAAAAAGATCAAATCGGCTGCAGAGAATGAGACCCGCCATCAACGAGCAGCAATCCCCCATCAGCCTTATCTGCCTCTCCTAACTAGCTCAAATATGGTGTTTTCTCTATCTCTCAAAAACACAGAATGACATGCTGTGGGAACATAAAACCCCCTTATTTATATACCTGCAGTGCGCTAGATGAAATGAGCTAGATGAAAAAAGCAGAAAATCGACAATGTTCGCAAAAAAAAAAAAAAAACTTCCGCTAGGAGGGAAGTGACATTATTCTCCTGATTCGCTTTTGGGGCAAAAAGTTTTGCCCATCACTAATCGGGAGAGAGTGAAATAGGGAGGTATGAGGGGAGTTATATAGGGAAAGGCAGGGAAATGGAATGAGATAAGTGCCACATGAGAAAAGGGGCATAGCAAGCTACACCACTCACACTGGGCTTATGTTTCAAACAAAGAGGACAAATAATGATTCACTCCAACTGAATCTTAAGGTACAGATAAGAATTCTCCACTTCCCATTCATGTAAACATGGATTTTTAACCCCATGAATACTAGAGAGGTCTCAAATTATGTAGAACAAATACATTGGAGACCTCTGAAGTATACAGTGGGTTGACCCTTTGCAAAGCAATACGTTGCGTACTCCTCTGTCACTCAAAGGGTTAAAAGTCCCTGTGGTTTTCATCCATGCATTAAGCCCTGTTTTCGTTTGTTCATAAGTCTCTTAGCAGGAGTTTAATTGTATATTTCATCAGTGGCTCTCTAGCGTGTGTTAAACTACAGCTCACATCATCAATAAGGATAATACAAGTTGTAGTACAACAACAGCTGAAAAGTTACAGGCTTCCAACCTCCCACTTCCCACATATCCCTTCTACTCTGGATTCATTGCTCGCCTCACTGGCAGTAAAGGGATTAACGATTGCCCTTGAAAGAGGGCAGGGACAGTGCATTTTATTTTTCTAATAATAGTCATTGGATACTGTTTTTTCTCAAAATAAGGTTAGCTGTTACATTGCAGTATATGATATCACTCCACTGAGAGGCCCATGGTGTCCTCTTTCTGGGAACAAGAAGAAGATTAACCCTAGTAAGCCATAATTATAAATATCAAATGTAATAAATACTGCACAGGGAATATGTGTGTGCATGATTAGTACAGAACAAATGCACAAAGATACAGCCCTTGGACCAAAATTGAGCCTAATGTACCAATGCATCTGGGGCAAACCAACTGTACCATACTGTACAAACAGAATGTCCCAACATTCACAATGATTTAAATAGAGCTTTTTAACCCCATTAGTGGAATAGAAATTGTCAAAACATTGCTTGGTAATGTGTTAGTGCAGATGATTGGGCCAAAGATTGTTCTAGTTTGCTTTTATACATTTGGCCCAATGTGTTTAAAAACGGAGTCCCAATAAAACATATAGCACAGTTTATCATTGAAATACATAATTTTGCTGCTTTATAGAATTGTTCCAATTTATTAATTGAAAATATGACACACAAAACAGCTACAGGTCACAATGAAATTAAAGAGGATCTATCACCTGAAATCAAAGTTTTACTATGGGTTTTAACCAACATTACAGCTGTGTGTGTGTGTGTTTTTTTTTTTTTTTAAATCTCCTAGTAGAGGAGATATTTGCCCTTCAAAATCAGGCAATCTGCATTCTACAGTATCCTGTACCATCTCAGGACTTCCCAGCTGCCCCAGGGAGCGTTGCAACCTCAGTAGCATTATACACGGAGTTTGCTGTAACTCTACATCACAGAAATACAGCTACAAAGGGGAGAGTGAACACACTCCCTGGGGCAGAAGTCCTGAGATGGTACAGTGTCCTGTAGAACGAGGAAGTGCCCGATTTTGAAGGGCTAATATCACCACTACATGGCAATTTGAAGAAAAAAACACACACAGCTCTAAAGTTGGGTTAAAGATTAAAACCCATGGTAAAACTTTGATTTCAGGTGATAGTTCCGCTTTAAGTGCAGAACTTTACCTTTTAAGGGTTTAGACAATACAGGGTTGAAAGTGCTTTGCAAACTGCAACAATGGAGGTGCTTGAAAGCTTGCAATCTAAAGTTTACTGACCTGTATTTCAGTCAGCCCTTTGAGTACCATTGATCTGTGCAGTGCATAACCTTCCATTTCTTAGAGGCCTATTTAATAAATTTGCTCTACCACAACACCGTGCAAATTGTTTTTGCGCTTCAGCACAATAGACCCCTTAGAATACCATATTTCGCCACTCAAAGAATTAAACTCCTAAATCCCATATGACGAAAGTGAATGAAAGCATGTTATCCTTTTATACTGCTTCAAAAAAGAAATGACATTTACCATAACAACAATAAACACATTTCAAAAGATCCATCTTTTCGATCCAATATAGTACAATCTAGTCTATTTATAATTCATTTTGAAGAGAATAAAAAAATCCACACTATATGTCCTCGATCTTATCTCTTAGTTGTGGTTTCTAAACAAAACCTCACATATTGCCAATAGAAATTCCTCACTTAGAAGGCTAAACTTGGTAGATTAAATGGAATATTTTTATTCCATTAAAAAAATGAATGGCAGATTCTAGCAATGTGAGATAATTCTTGACCTTTTTTTCATATAAATACCTTCAAATGTGCCAAACAAGTATAGCCTGAGGTGTTTGCACAAAGCAGTTATAATATAGAGCAGCATTCTCTGCCTTAACCCGCTGAGGACCAGAGGGGTGTACAACGCATTGTGAAGCGATGCGTTGAAACCCCTTAGGTCCTCAAGGGCTTCAATAAAAATGTTTCAAGTTATACATTTAATTATTTTCTCCACAAATAAATATATTCTATATATTGTAGTTTATCCAGCTAAATAAGAATATGCATTCAAATTAAAGGGATAGTAATGTTTCAAAATTAGAGCAGCTACAATTAATCTTCATAGTATTTGGGCCGTGGAGAGTGTTATTTCAGTACTGTCAGAGTTGTAGTTATTATTATTATTATTATTCTTTATTTATATAGCGCCAACTAATTCCGCAGCTCAAGAGAAATTGAATGATAAAGTTTCCACTTCCCGCCCTTTTTACCTAGTGTAAGTCACCTCCCCTCAGACTGGGAATCTGGTCTTAGGACCACAACAAGGGTCAATCTTCTTACTGTGAGAACAATGAAACCCTGCCCAACCTGACAAGTTTTTCCCTTATGTGAACTGAAGATTGTCCCTCTCTGCGATCCACCTGGGCACCTCCCTGCTGCTCTGAGGTGAACAAATCCAGAGAGTTCTTATGTATGAGAATATCTATAATGTGGATATTATGAATCTGCCAATTCAACTCATTTTGTGTTTTTTAGATTATTCCATTACTATTGACACATCTGTGTGTAACTGAATAAATTATTTAGAGAAAGAGCAAAGTGTTTTATTTACATATATTAATTTATAAACACATATACTGAAGATTAACCAAATATTAATGTGAATTTTATTGCTTTGAAGCAATGTGATACACTTACGTACACACCACACAATCTGATCTCTTAAAAAGAGGGTGTCACAAGCGAAGGCTATAGGCCCTGCTGAGACAATGGGGAGAGTGTGGGAGGGAAAGCGTTAACAACACCAGACCCCTGGTTACCTGTTACTATTCCTAGCAACCACCAAATTAACCCCTGAAATCCCTCCTGCCTTGGCATGACACCTCCCCGTTAAGATGGTGGACAGAGGGATCAAGCCACAGGCTGATCCATTTGTTCCCCATTAACCTCCATTCCCACCTGACAAGACGGGTCATCTGTATTCCCACGTAATCTGCCTTTCTCCCTCCCTAAGCCCCAGCATGTCAATGGACAGGGACTCCCAGTACAAAATATGGTTATCCCCATACCTGGGAACTTTTGAAGTCAGTGCCGACCGGGGAGGAAAATGACGCGATTCGCATCAGAAAAGGGGAGGGACTTAGTCACGAGGGGGGCGGGACAAAAAAAACTGCAAAATGGAGGTAAGAGGGCGGGGAGTGGGAGGAAGTGGACAGGATGGAGCACAAGTGGGCAGAGTTTCTACTTAAACTCTTCCCACCCAGAGATTCACACATTGCCCCAGAGACCCAGTAATTCAGTTTGAAATCCAGAGTCTCTGAGGCAAAACTGGAGAGTTCCCAGCTATGGTTATCCCAATTTAACCAGTGCCTATCCATGTCAGCACATGGCTGACATTTTTGTAATTCATAGCAGGAACACCCCCCCTGGCATGTTTGGTACCCACCATAAGGGTAAAACCTGGGCATTCTGAATATATATTTGTATTGAACCTTTTTACACTATATATACATGTTCTCCCTATTTCAGGTTATTTTGGTTGTCTCCTGGATGACCTCCATCAACGCAGATCTGCCAATACGTTTTATAGTAGCCCTACATCCTGCTCTGGAGATGTTATCTACTCAGCTAATTTAGCTAATATTTAAAAAGATACAATAAAATACATAAAATAAACAAATTATACATACCAGGGCCCTGTAAGGGCCAACTCATGCCTTGGCATAACAGAGGGACACCATGGTAGGAAAGAGGGACAGAGGGATTTGGTTCTCAAATAGGGACACTTTGGAGATATGGCACACACAACATGCTGTTATTAAGGCTCATGTAAGTAAGTCCAGAAGGTATCATTTTGAAAGGTTGCACGCAGAAGAGCGTGCAACCATTTAACACTTTAACCATGTAGCCTGGATAAAAATAGCGACATGGTTAAAGTGTTAAATGGTTGCAAGCTCTTCTGCGTGCGACATTTCAAAAGTGGACCTTCCTGAACGCTTGTCCTATAGTAAATGGAAAATAGACAAAGATTCATAATCTGCATCACTGATTAATCCTAGCCTGATTACTCTATAGAAGAAACAAACCGAGAAGTTGAACACTCTAGGTGCAGACTACAGGAAACTTCAAATGCAAAACAAAACAAAAAAATATACATAATACATACATATACGTAATGAATTGAAAATGATGTCTTTTGTGAAATATGGAGAATAGGGACTAATCACAAATCGATTGCTAAAAATACACTTTGAGAAAATTATTCTTGTGTTTACGTCACCAGAATGTGAGACATTAGGCTATATGCACAAAATCTAAATGGACCAGTTATGGAGAAAACCATTTCATAGATTAAGGTTCATGTTACTCATAGTCTACCATATACATTAATACTCTGTATGAGCTTAAAAGAGCAACCATCACTGATTAGCTCTACCACCCTCACTACTCTGCAGAACCTTGAAAAAAGATCAAACTGTGAAACTGAAGAATGCAGCTATGCGCACACACACAGACACACACACACACACAAACACACACACACACACACACATACACACACACACACACATATTATGTCTGTTGGGAAATATAGACAATGGGTCTATTTACAAGTCAACTGCTAACAACACATGTGTTAAAAATTATCCTTGTGTTCTTGTGTTTCCATCATGAAAATGTAAAGCACCTAGGGCACTATTCACAGAGACAAAAGGAAACAAATTTGGAACAAACAAACTGCAACATAGGGGTCAAATAAAAATCACCAGTGTGTTCTAGACTGCTCTAGCCTTCAAGTCATTAAAAACCCCTTCAATTAAATGGACATTTGGGGGGTTTTGCAGTATCCCACACTCAGGATTCTAACTAGGATTGCCACCTGGCCGATATTCTATTGGCAAGCCAGTTAAAAACTGCACTTCTATATATTAATAAGTCAATGCAGGATGGCTGGTAGTTTTTGTGCGTAAGGGAGGCAACCATAATGCCAACAGCAAAGAATTTCTTCAATATATACCTATGGTAGGCAAAAGCTCTGCTTAAGTCAATGTTTCTCAGGCTTCTCTTTGACAAGTATCCCTACATTTGTAAAAAGTTTCATAAGTACCCCAATACCTATATTATATGTGAAAACTAGTAAACCCTATCATTTGCCTAGTACGAGGAAGTCACTGATATTAGAACACAGACTCTAGTACAAACTCACACATAAATGCTCTTAGACATCTGTCATGCCAAGCCATGATTTGGCTTTTGTAGGCCTCTGGTATGTACAATTTGTTTGTTTATTTTTTGTATGTGTATGTTATTCAAAGTGCACCAGTCCTAGGCCATAAACTGAATGAGCAGATAACAATTACCAGAGCAGGACATGAGGTGCCATAAAAGGTACTGGGAAATCTGCTCTGATGGGGGTTATCCAGGGGACAGCCACATAATATGAAATAGGGAGAACATGTGTATATAGCAAACTGTCAGGCCAAACCTCCTCCCGGGTAACACCCAGGGGGTTTGGCCTCTTAGAAGTAACTGTGGACACTATTTAATATGGGTCTTGGGTAAAGAAGGTTGAATTTCCTTGTAACAACTGAAAGGATAACTCTTATCATCTGAAGTTCCCATAAGGACTCTTAATATATCGCTAATTGTATATAAGGATCTCTTGTGTTTCCATTTCATTTTATGGACTATTTTGCCAATGTATAATCTTTATTTGTGTATGTCCTTTATTTCTGTATTTTTGTAACCAGCACTGTGAAACCTTTTTCAGATTAACCCCTTAACGACCGGGGAATCCGGAACCGGAAGTGACTTGACGACCACGGAGCAATTTTTTTTTATTGCTCCGTTGGGTTCCGGACTCCCCGAACGGCGTGCAGCCACAGGGGGAGCCCGGAACTCGATGACGGTCATAGTACGTCATCGGTCGTTAAGTCAAATCGACCCTTGACGTACTATGACCGTCAAGGGTCGTTAAGGGGTTAAAGGTTCAATTAATCAGCTCTTGTCTCTGTTCTCTACTATGAACTCACTACTCTGAAGGAACCTCAGTTAGAACACACTGCTAAAGGTTAATTCTATATGTCTGATTATTAAGGTGATTTTATACTGTATTCTGTTGTGTTTCGGGTAGCCTAAGATGCCCAGATATAAAGTCTTGGTGGTGGCAGCGAATTGTAGTACTGGGGTGATAGTGCAGGAGGGATTTCAGGTGTTTATTTGGTGGTTGCTAGGAATAGTAACAGGTAACCAGGGATCTGGTATTGTTAACCCTTTCACTCCCACACTCTCCCCACTGTCACAGCAGGGCCTATAGCCCTCACTTGTGACAACATCCAAACACAAATTCTTATGTACACAAGAACCTGCTCAACGTCTTATACACTCTGTTGTATGAACATACACTGAATCTTTTACACCAAGTTTTTAAACAGTAGTTCTTCATTGTGGTATTATATATCTTTGTAAGTTTATAATTACTTTCTATGAGAGAGAGGAAATGGGGGGTATCTAGCGTCAGTATCATGATGAATTGATTATACTGAGAGTGCATACGCACACTCACACACAAAACTCGCCCCTAGCAATGAAGCTGCTATGTTCTCAAAAGATATAGGGCTAATGCCAAACTAATGCATTATAAGTGCACTGTGCAGCCCAGTTTCACCATAACTTTAAGGAAGGTTGTCACAATTAGATGACCAAAGCTGGGAACAAGACCTGTGGCTTTAAGTATGAGAACTGGGGCATTAGGAATGCCTCTACTCCACTCCAGACACACACACATTTACTCTTGATCAATCACACTCATTCTCATACAGAGACAAATACACATTTTCACAGACTTGTTTACTCTCAGACACACTCTCACACACATTTGAACATAAAAATACATTTATAAACAGAAAGAAACACACACTCACACATTCAGACAGATGCATACCCACTCTCACACACATACACACATACCCAAAAAACACACACACACACAGACAGTTAGGTGTTGACTGCTGCCCACAATGCTGCGCATGCTGCTTCCTATTGAACTGCTGAGCTTTCTAACCATTCCTTAACTCCGCCTCACACGTGCAGCAATCTACAGGAGAAGAAACCAATGGTAACATTTTCCATCTTCAGGCTGAATAAGCTCAAAAACCTTCACTGACCCTGAGCAGAAGGTGCTGTCTGCATTATAGAGGTGCTGGGATGCCCAGCCTGGTAATCTCATATTGTGAAGAGGATCTCCCTATGGCAAGTACCCCTCACCAGTGTGCCAAGTACATCCAGGGTTTGTGCCCATGTTTATTGAAAAGAGCTGAAGAGAAATATAAAACAAATTCAAATATATATTTATATATTATTTTCTGAACTGCTTGCGTTGCCATTTGATACAGTGCAGAATGAACATCATTCCAATAGAAAAAGTTTTTGTCCTGGAGATAAGCCAGTCACATATCAATGTAATAGCACAATGAATAAAGCAGAGTAAAGTTTGAAGAGGTCGATTTTTTTCCAAAGCTGATTTCACTTTGTACAGGTTGAGATCCAATTCAAAAGCAGTCAGATGCAAAGCACTGCTGGAATTATTAGCATGGGATAAACATCACAGAAAAAGATCAAAGAATGTTCTAGAATGTGCAGCATTAACTGGAAATGAAGTACCTGTAAAAAGAGGTCTGCCAAGGGGAGCCAAGTTAAAGTTAAACATCTATCGTAGACTGATAAATGCAATGCTGAATAATGGAAAAGTAAAATACCCACTGCACCACAGGACATTTTTTCTTTTCAGACAATAATTTCATATATTTTCTTAACCCTATGAGTGTCAGAGAGGTATCCAATGCAATGCAATGCGTTGGATTTCTATCAGGCACTTTAAGGGATGACTCCATATTAACCCATGGGACGCTAAAGAGGTCTCCAGTTTGTTGCCTCTCAATGCTTTGGAGACGTCGCTATCATCAAGTTGCTACAGAAGGGATAGGCAATATGTGGCACCCCAGCTTCTGCCAGATTGCAACTCCCATTATTCTCTACCAGCTGTTGGCTGTAGGGTACTGATGGAAGATGTCATTTGGAAACAGATGGAGGGCCTCACATTGTTCACCACTGGATTAAACAAGATTTGCATGGGTTTCCTGGAAGGAAGGGTTAGGGTTGACACCTAGCACATATTTTAATAAGAAACAGTGAAAAACTGGTCTTAGAGAAAATTATAATTAAATACCAGCATCAGAATACCAGATATTTTTTAGAACAAATATTGCAACACTAAGCAGAGCTGACAAGGGTGGAGTGCCAGTGAATGGCCATAACCTTCTCTAGGGACAACCCTAATCAAACAGCTTGATTCCATATATAGGCAATTACTGCTGCCTGCCTGACACTAAAGATATGTTCACTCAAATAAGTATGGTGTCTGTTCATAACTGGGGGTGTCACACTGGATAGGGTTAGGGGCAACAAGGTTGCCTTATCTAGAGGCATATTAAATATAAACCCATGCCTAGGCTGTGTTATCTATAATAACTGAAACTTTATTGTATAAAATGTTCTAGTTAATACTGCATATTGATGTCTCATGTCATGAGATTCAATACATGTGAAAAGGTAATCACTAGTTCTATCTCAAAAATGTCACAATAGACTGTAATAGGTTAATGGAATTCATCCATATATGGGGGTGAAATAAGTGTTCTCTCTAGAGTAAGATCTCTCTAATCTCAATATTAGTTAGTTTAGCCTGTTCTATAACATGTGGTTCCCCAATCTATGGTATAAGAGCTACATGTAGCTAGTAAATCCATTTCATTTGGCTTAATGCCTATACAAGAGATAACTGTATTTCTTGAAGGAAAAGAGGGAGGAGTGGAAAATGAGGAAAGTGAGTTTAGCTGCTCAGGATTCAGGAACTTGAGAAAAATGGAAGAAATAGCTAACTATATAGATATAGAGAGGGCGTTAGGAAAAGACTTGTGCTGTTGTGGACAGAATGCTAGCTGATAGAAGCGAGGTGAGGTTTGGGGAGAGAGAGGGAGAAATGAGGAGGAAGAAGAAATGTAAAATCCACTAGTTCAGAACCACTGGTGTTAGAATCCAACTTCAGTGGCTGCACTAGCAGGTGTGCACTACAGTGTGTAATTGCTTTAGTGCACAACAGCAAATTCAATGAAGAAGCAACAGCTTCTAACAATAAATATGGCTAGAAACGCCTATGAGTGCTTTCCTTACTCCTTTGTTCATGAGATTACATGTTCAGTAAGTTCTGGATGCCATGTTCATGGTGGAAAATGTGACAGTTGCTTACGAGATTACAGGACACAAACTCCACCCACTGCATACGGAAACCTTAACCATTTAAGGACCAGATTGGTGTCAAATGCCTCTTCCCTTGCAATCAAATGAGTCTTACTTTGGGAAGCAGAAAGGACAGCTGTAGAGATAGACCTGTGTGGATACAGGGTTATTATTATCCTCTCTAAGCAAGATATGTTATTGTGACACATATGTGCCTCAGTGACAACCCCCTATATGAGTACCCCCATTCTGGGAGTGGTCATTTGAGTGGTGGGTCTTGAAGATAACACAACCACCTCCATTTCTTTGTCTTAGTGAACCGGTGTTAAAGCAAAACTTTCAGATATTACTAAGTCGCCATGCATTCATTACGCGCATGACGACTAGCTTGGAAATCCATCTCTTACCCTTAAATAATAGCACATTCAAAAGAAATCCTTACCGTTTGGAGACTGGAGCCCAGGCTACACAGCAGACATCTTGTCTGCGCGCCTGCACCATCAGTCCCTTCCGATTACCACGTGGTCACTTCAATGCTACTCAAAGGAGACTGGAACTGACACTGTCGGCGTGCGGACAAGATGTCTGCTCTGTAGCCTGGGTTCCAGTCTCCAAATGGCAAGGATTTCTTTAGAATGTGCTATTTTTTAAAGGTAAGACTTTGATTTCCAAGCTAGTCACCATGCACTTAATGCATACCTCCCAAGTGTCCCTCTGTAGGAGGGACAGTCCCTCTTTTAGACCCAAATCCCCCTGTCCCTCTTTCCCACCCTAATGTCCCTCTTTTTAGGAGATCAGACTGTTTGGTGTGTATATAAGTGTATCACATTGCTCTACAGCAATAAAACTCACATTCATGTTTGTTTAAACATCAGTATCTGTGTTTATAGATTAGTCTGTGTAAATAAAATACTTTGGTCTTGTTATGTCATTTATTAGGTTACACAAGGCAGTATCAATAGGTCATGAAATAGCATAAACATTCTTGGTAATGTCCTGCTCACCAGCCACGCCCACAGCTGTCAGTAGGAGAAATCAAACTTTAAACGCCCGTATCTCTTAAACCATAGCGGTTTGAGAGATACATTTTTTTTGCATTTAGATCAGCTTTTTAAGCTCTTCTAAATGCAAAAAACTTTTTTTTTAGACAGTACTAACACTTTAACCAGCACCTGGTTTAGAGTAGAATTATATTTGTACAGAGAGAGTAAGATAGAGAGAAAAATAGATACTGGAGGCAGAGAGCACTATTGTAATAATGAAAGAGAAAAAAATTCTCTTACATGAGTGCAAATTACTGCTTTATCACTTTGCATATATGATCTATGGAATCCCCAAGTAAAATTATGTACGAATGATAACAAAATCCCTTTCACAATAGAAGTTAAATGCATTTTGTTTGAAGAGGTTAGCTAGGAATTGTAGTAATACAATAAGCCCACTTTTACATTCTTCACACAGCACAGGTGTGAGGATAACACATTGTGTTTGATCTACATTGTGACTTTGTTCAAACAGATGGGGTGAAAAACACTTTTAACTTCATTACAGGAGAGATACTAAACCACATTAAACAGATGATGGAATAGGTATGTTTATTTACATACCTCTCGAAAATACTTATTATTTTATATTATTGATATAAAAAAAAATGAAAAAATATTTAACTCTTTAAGGACCAGAAGAGTGTGCAATACATTGAAAATCATTCTATTAGCACATTCCACTGGTTCTTAAGGGGTTAATCCTTTGATTACTAGTGATTACATAATACCATAAAATTTATATAATATATACATTAAATCTGAATGCGGAACTTTCATCCGCTGTAAAGTCACCCTGCTATAATTAAGCAGGTAGCGATTAGCTTTAGAATATATATTTTACCACTGAAATTTACGCCATTCTAAAGAAATCCTTCATTGTAGGAGACCGGAACCCAAGCCACAGCGCAGACATCTCGGTTGAGCACCTGAGCTGCTCTGGTCTTCTTTGAGAAGCATTGCTGTTACCACATGGTAACCGGAAGTGACTGACAGCGCAGGCTTCCTGCTATATTAATCTGTTAGCAATGCATTACCTGGTAGACAGTTATTCTGTGTTATGAGCGAGGATAGCCACTGACTACAGCTCTCTATAAAATATGATAGACCCCCACTATGTCACTTTATGAAAGTTGAAGTGTAATCCATTTTTTACTCATGTCTACATTATTTGTATTTTTCTAAATACATTTACAGATTTTATCCTGCAGTCACCATTAGGAAACTATCTGTATCACAGTAGTTCAATATTTTTAACTTAATGATCAAGAAAGAAAATATTTTTTTCACTTTTCCCTTATCAGCAAAACAGAGTAAAGTTTTTTGTTTCAGGACAGATGGTACAAGCAGAAAAAGAACATTAGAGACTGTAATTTCCTTAACATATGGATTGACATCTTGATACACTGTTTGGCATGATCAGAATTACTTATCAACGATCAGAGCTTAGTAGAATTACATATTTTTGGTTCTAGCCTTGTACTGTTTATATTAAAGGAAATGATATGCATATACTATAAAAAGAGATTTTTTTCTTACACAAGCATACTGCTTCATTCATAAAGGTGACACCAGCGCAGCAACGGTGCATGTTATGTTACCCATGCTGAAAGATAAGCTGTTCAACTATCGTGCCTTTAACAGGGGAGTCTACCATCTTGCACAAAAAAGCCAAAGACTACCAAGCTGCATCTTTACTGCAGTCATGAAGGAACACAATAAAGATGCATCTAGGTAGAACTACATGGAGGCCTACAGGACTGAAAGCCTTCAGGGGAAAGAAGATGGTGGGTGAAATATTTCTACCAACTACAAAGAACAGGAAACCCACATGTGAATCAGTCAATAATATTCAGATGGCACTCATAGAATCCATCCTCCATACAGGCAATGGTACAGGTGTGTGTGTGGGGGGGGGGGCTCTAAAGGGATAGTAGTACTTGAATTAAAGTTGAGGTCCAAGTATTATTTATATTTTTGTAAACACATAGCACTATATTTCAACACCTACAGGTTTGTAGTCCAAGTGATATTCAATCGGACAGGATCCCCCTCCCACCCATTTCCTCTGTATCACTTGCCTGTCAGTCTGATCTGGATGGAGGACAGCAAGGAACAATCTTCATTAAGCAAAAGGAAAATCCTGCCCTAATTTGTCAAGGAAGGCAGGGTTTTCTTTATACTTACTGTGTGAATATTGTTCCCCGCTGCATCCATCCCAGCCCACGACCAAATATCAGATCTAATGGAAAGCTGTCAGAAGTGGCAGGAGGGTGATCCTTTCCGATTGTGCTTGAACTACAAACTTGTAAGTGTTGAAATATAGTACTATGTGTTTAAAAACATATAAAGAAGACTTGGACCTCAAATTTAATTCAAGTACTACTATCCCTTTAAGAAAAGGGATTACATAATGCGGGTGATGGAACTGCAGAAGGGGGGTTTAAACTGGTTGAATGCTAGATAGCGCTTCAAAGCATTGAAGAGGTGAAAAGGTCCACTAAAATGAGAATTTTTGTAATTATTTGTCTCTGTGATGCAACTGGTTTGGGCTTCAGCATAAAGGCAAAATAGGATCAAATATGAGGTAAACCAATTGCACCAGAGAGCAATGCAAAGCAATCCTTTAGATACATCTCTGGTATTCAAAGTGTTAAACACGTTAATTACTAGAAGAACTGCTCCACTGTTTCCACACATATGCCTGATATATTCCTGTATATTAACTGTTTCCAAGCTATTAGATGGGGATACTTTCCCTTTAAACAAATAGTAATGTTCATCTAAAAAGCACTTCTGATTATTCTTGATGCCATTTGAGCCATGAAGAGTGTTATTTCAATACTATGTGAGTTGTAGTTCAACAGTAATCCTATATCATAAAATGCTATCATTTGTCAGAAGCCGTCATGCGCAGTACAATTGGCTGTGCGCACTGCAGTCATGAGCAGTAGAGACTACTCACACCCTTTCGGTGAGCAGAGAGGACTATGGTCTGAATTCGGAGCAGCCCACTCCTTTATCAGCCATGGGGCGGGCAGTCTCTACTGCGCATGACTGCACCGCGGCCGTTGCTGGGTGGCACTGTGATCCGTGTACAAGGGCTCTTCAACTAGCTGAATGAGAAAGTATCCCCCTCCCAATACTTTTTCTGATGTAACGCTGCTCTCCAAGCCAGTTAGGAGCGGAAAGACAAACATGCCCTTCTTATACTCACACCTTACATTAAAATCTGGACATCGTGTAGAGAAGTTGTACTCCCCTTTGACTGGTAAAGGGTTAAGATGACCACATGCAGTAGGCGGAGTTTGTGTCCTGTAGTCCTGCTACTTATTTTCATGTCTGCCTCCATGGACATGGCATCTACAACTGATTGTTATCTCTTGAACAAAGGCACAAGGGCAAATTCACAGGGACCATTAGGATTTTGTGACTATAGTAACAGATGTGTGTGTGGGGGGGTATTATTATGTGGTGTAATTTCTCCTTTAAGTATTCATAAAAGAAAAACACATAAAACAATAACAAAACACAGAATTCATGTATTTAATGTACCGTTATCCTTTCATCCTTGTCATCTATTGTTGTTCCATCTTTCTTCCATGATATTGTGGGTTCGGGGTGACCTCTAGGAGGCTGACATTCCATTACTGCAGGTTCACCAACTGCTACCATTACATCTGAAGGGTTTTGTCTGAAGTCATCTCGAAGAACTAAACAGAAAAGAAGACAAATGATGTGTTTCAGTGCAACTTTCAGGTTACATAGGTCACTGATTCCCAACATTTTCCGTAACAAGTACCCCATATATTCTAAAAACGTGTGTAAGCATCCCAACACCCATTTTCTATTGATTCAATATCTTTAAATACTAAAGTTTGTCACAGGAGTGGAACATGGCAGAACTTGGGATTATGGCTATCTGTGCTATTGTGAGAAAAACATTATTGCCCACAAATTTGCACAGAGACATACTCATATCCCATACTCATTTTATTATTTCATGATTAAGATCTCAGACATTAGTCTTTATGACATCATATCGATTCACTGGTTTAATTAAAATGCAAGAATATGAACTTTTTTCAAGAGGTTTCAAATATGGGAAAGAGATCAGTTTCATGTTCATGTTGATTCACATTTGCACAAAAAAAACCTCTCCACGTACACACACAAACACACTTACCTACACACAATTTAGCCTCATAAAATGTTCCTGTTTAAACTGTCTATATACTTGACTTGTTACCTACACAGCCTTTATCCTCATTAAATGTTTATATCTAAACTGCTTATATGGCTATACCTTTTTTTTTTTTTGCAAACACCTCAGTAGTTGTAGATTTTTAATGTTATAGTAAGGGAACCTAATTTCAGCAGAGCTTTGTTCTCTGACTTGGACAGAAAAAAAGCAACATAATTACTCACATGCAGAAAATCATCTCTCTCCACCCTCTTAGCCTGTTAAAGAAGGGGTGGCATAAACTTGGTAAGGAGGAATAATCATGCAAATCCTTTAAAGATGGAAGCTCCCGCTCTGGGGTGTACATGGAAAGATGATAAGTCCTCATTAGCAAAAACAATAAAATAAAGAAAATGGTGCATAATAGTAAAAAATAAAAACAATGTAAAGTAAACTTTTCAATTTTATTTAGTAAGCAAAACTGTCTTTTAAAGCGGAACTACCACCCAAAAATAAGGTAGCATCACATCATTGCCCCTCTGGAGACTAGCTGCTCAGTAGCACTAGTCACCGGAATTGTTACCGGATTAAAGCAAAATCTCTATTCTTCATGGACTGACAGCAAGACGGACCGCGGACATCTTGCCCTAGTGACATCCACGCACCTGCGCTGTCAGTTCCAGCCAGAGCCAAATGGCTCCTAGCAACTCCTCCTAGACACGGATGGGACTGACAGAGCAGCGCAGGGACAATTATGTGATGCTATCTTATTTTTGGGTGGTAGTTCTGCTTGAATTGATAGGTTTGCTTTAATAGAGAGGACATACCCACAGTATATGATAGGCAGTCCCTCAGTCACATTGTGCAAGCACATACCTGGGAACTCTCAGGGTTTTGACCCAAATTTCATGGTTTCAGGATGAAGAACCAAATTCTCAGGGTGAGAGAGTTCTGTGTTACCAATTATATGATTTGCCTAATTAAATGTTTATTTAGTCCCTAAATTGATGCCATTTGTACCAGAAATATAAGAGAAGATGTCCTGCTTGTCTTTTTTTGTGTTACTCAGTGAAATCTCTAAAATGTAACATTTTAAAGGGGCAGTAATGTTTCAGTATAAAAGCATCTCTAATTAATCATCATAGTATTTGGGCCTTGGAGAGTGTTATTTCAGTTCTGTCAGAGTTGTAGTTCAAGAGTAATTGAATGATAAAGTATCCCCCTCCCGCCCCTTCTACTGATATAACACTGCTCACCTCACAGCAGCAGGGAGTGTCCAGGTAGATTGCAGAGAGGGACAATCTTCAATTCAAAGATAATGCAAAAAGCTGAAAAACCTATCAAGGGGGCTGGGTTTTCATTGTTCTCACAGTAGAATATTGACCCTTGATGTGAGCTGTCTGGTCTATGGACTGGATTCCACATCTGAGGAGTGGGGGTTTACACTAGGTAAAAGGGGCGGGAGGGGGAAACTTTATCATTCAAATACTCTTGAACTACAACTCTCACAGTGATGAAATAACACTCTCTATGGCTCAAATACTCGGAAGATTAATTGGAGCTGCTGTTTTTGTGAAACATCACTATCACTTTAAAGCTTCCTTGTAGACTGACTGCAGCACCTCCAGGTATCGGTATAGCATGGCATATCTTTACAGAGCACAGGTCCTGCTTGTGGGAGTCACCCTGCATGTGTGCTCATTAACTCCAGGGATGTATTAGTACCACCCGTCGACAGACACTGACATAGATAACACTCAATGTACTATGTTGGCTTACTTGGATTTATAATTTTATCCAGATACTTAAAAAAGAACTGCATTGATTTGTTGAGTAAAAGAACTGATGTTGGTTTTATTATTATGTTTTAAAGGATGGTAACAGGGATCAGAATAAAAAAGGATACTGTATCAATCAATGTAGTTGAGTGTTAGAGGTGTGCACAACTCATTGCTACTTTATCTTTATATATACATACAGTATGGCCGTTGATACGTTAAACACTGAAGACATTTTTTCACATTTGGTATTTATTAACCCTTTGAGTGCCCGAGGGGTACACAATGCATTGCTTTGCAATTAGTAGTGTACCCCGCTGGCACTCAAAGTGTTAATGGCAAAGTGACTGTATAGAATACATATAAAGATCTGTTAAGTATAAAACACTCCAAAGTGTCACAGAGTACAAATGTGACTGTAACTTTCTATGGAGAACTGTAATTGTTGCTCAGCTCTTGGACTGAATGCAAAAGAGTAATGGAATAACTGTCTGGACACAGGTGAACTGTAATGGAATAACTGTCTGGACACAGGTGAACTGTAAGGACATCACATAGCATTTTATAACAGTTTAATATACAAAAAACAGTTTAATGTGTAATAGCTTTGGAGCACAGCATCTCACATGGAGTACCCTTGCTAAGTACAGCAGGAAAAGCATTAGAATATATGTTGCCATTTATTTTTCCTTTTCTTAATAAAAGTTTACTACTCTAGGACATAAACAAATAACTATAAGTAAGTATTTAAAAGGGATGTATCACCTTATAAAAAGGTGTTACTATCCGCTTTGTTAATAAAAGTTATTATAGGAAAGCTAAGTTTTAAAAAAAAAGAAATAGAAATACTTATAAAGATATTCCATCTTGAAGTGCAGGAGAGCTTTACTGAAGAATCAGCGTGCCCCATTATGCTGACTGGCAAAGCTCTTCTGCACATCATATTTCTCCTCCCACCTCCCTCCCAGCTGCCCCAGGGAGCGCGTTCACAGCTCTACAGCACGACCTATTTCTCCTGCCACCTCCCTCCCAACTGCCCCAGGGAGCGCGTTCACAGCTCTACAGCACGTCATATTTCTCCTCCCACCTCCCTCCCAGCTGCCCCAGGTAGCATGTTCTCCTCGGTGTGCTGTGAACAGCTCCTAGCACTGCAGCAAGCTCCGGTAAGCATCATACTGAGGCTGAAACCTCAGTATAATGCTTACCGGAGCTTGCTGTAATGCTAGGAGCTGTTCACAGCACACCAAAGGGAAGCATGAACAGGCTCCCTGGGGCAGCTGGGAGGGAGGTGGGAGGAGAAATACGACGTGCTGTAGAGCTGTGCTGTGCACTTCTGCATTAAGAAGAGGGGATCTTTTTATAAGTATTTTGACTTTTATTTTTTTAAACTCAGCTTTCCTAGAATTACTTTAATTAACAAAGCAGATGGTAACACCTTTTTTATAAGGTGATACATCCGCTGTAAGTCCCACTATACACCCTAAACAAAAATATACATATATGAAGCTTTATATGTGGACGTTCACTCCCACTGACTGCAATGGGATGCACCAACCAGGACAAGACAAAGTAATTTTTGCATATTTTTATGGTGTATCTTTGCAATCACTTAATGATAAAATATTAAGCACAATTTCTAAGCCCTGAAAAATAAGCAAATGGAAAATATGCAACAAAATAACAGATTTCCACTGCACATGGATGGATTAAGCAGAGCTCAGGTTTTCTGTTACATTGTTTTAGTATCATGTGATTCCAATGGAAACGTTTAGAGGTTTTTAAGATTTATTGCTACATATTTCTCTTGATTATATATACACATGTTTCTTGGATTTATCATATCATATCCTATATAATAATTCACCAAGTTGTGTGTAATGCCCGACATGCGCAGTAGACACTGCTGCGCGTGCGGCAGTCATGCGCAGTAGA
The DNA here is from genome assembly GCA_037306005.1 of Rhinophrynus dorsalis. Classification (NCBI taxonomy): domain Eukaryota; kingdom Metazoa; phylum Chordata; class Amphibia; order Anura; family Rhinophrynidae; genus Rhinophrynus; species Rhinophrynus dorsalis. The sequence continues at coordinate 76,141,730 of CM074719.1, read as the reverse complement.
GACTGCCCGCGCCGCGGCTGATACAGAGCTGGGCACTCCGAAGGAGCGTCCAGCTCTGTATCAGCCGAGGCGTGGGCAGTCTCCACTGCGTGTGACTGCCCCGCGACCGGCTGCCAGAGGCACTGTGGCCCGTGTAACGGGCTGTTCAACTAGTATGTTATGATATATTAGTTTCCTATGCACTAGTATTGATATATATATTTGTAATTGAACCAAAAATCAGAATGCCCATCATAAAGCAACTTTGCGTGGACTGGTTCTCCAAAATTAAACTTTATTTAGTACTGAATATCATGTCTATGGAGACACACATGATTGTTTATTAGGCAATCCTCCCACTGAATTATTCTTTTGAAGGATAGATCCGTGAGTCCTACAATACATAATACTGTTGGTCTCCACCAACAAGATATTCAGTACAATAATTTGAAGATCCAGTCCACACAGAATTTAGTCATAGTGGCCCTTAGGATTGCTTTGCAGAGGTTAAGGTAAGTCCTGTTAGCGTTCCTTTAATTTGCTACAGCAGGGGTGCCCAGAGGTTAGAGACATTAGATGCAATTTTTTGTACTTATGCCCACATGATCTACCATGCACATGTGCAACTGTCACTCACCATCAAATTCAAACAAATTGCACAAAATATACTGAACTAGTGTAAATGGCCCGTGTATACGGGCCAAGGTTCGGGTGTTGTTAACCTTTTGAGTGCCAGAGGGGTACGCAACGAATTGCTTTGTGATACATTGCATCCCCGACACTCAAAGGGTTAAGTGGCCGGTCCTACTCTGCGTCCTGCCACCGATGCAGACATGCACTGTAGAGACTGTTCAAAAGCAGAGAATGATCCCAGCACACAACTCCCAGCATGCTGTGCATTCGGGCAGTCTCTACTGCACATGACGGCTTCTGACAAACATCCTAGCGAATTATTATATAGAATCTGCTGATGCTGTCTGTTTAAATAGAATAAAACTGGGCCAACATGCACAATATTGTAAAAAATAAATGTTAGTTAGAGAAGTAATTCTTGAGTAAACCAACTGTACCAAAGAGCACAAATAAATATTTCCAAAGATTCCATTGATTTAAATGTGGCTTCTAACACTATGGGGGTGATTCAATAAACTGTGATAAAGTGGAGATGACTTCCCCAGTTTATCATTTCTCCAATTCCTATGTTATTCTATGTAGCCTATGAACTAAGATTTCTTCAGCTTTGGATCTCCCCCCTTGAATGCTAGAGAGGAATCCAGTGCAAACAGTACTCAGCATGAATCTCTTTATGGTCTATCAGTGATCTACCTGTTGGGAACCACTGTACTACACAGACTTATAGCATTACTGTTCCCAGGAACTAGGAAAAACAACAGAGACCCTCAATCCCCACTGAATAATGTGTGTGTGTGTGTGTGGGGGGGGGGGGGGTTAATAGAAAACATTGATCAGTTCCACTCTTTGGAAGAACACTTAAAAAGTATAAAACAATTTATTAAACTGCTAGCTCCTATTTATATAATAATATAATACAAAATTAAAATATTTTTTGTGTGGGAGGATACCATATATTTAATTTGGTGGATTAAGTAATCTTTAGTAACAGCACTTCTTAAATTAAATTCATTGCTCAGACAGAGAAATATGTTTGTTTATTGGGGAGGGTTGTTTTAGATAATTTGTATCCAGATTCACCTTGAAGCAATATGCACAAAATGCAAATTGCTAAAACTATTTAATTAGAGCTTGATTAAATTATTCCATGCATGTACATGTTGATGCATTGTTGAGAGACTGTGAAAGCCAACTGGCAGTGCCAAATATGTTTTTTTGTCTCATCCTTCATCCTTCTAATCTGCTGACAATTTGGAGCAAACTAATCATTTATTAAGAAGCAGGATAGGAGTTTTTGGCAAAAAATGTATAATTTAATGGATAGTGAATTTATATATCTATGAGGGCTTATTTAAAACACAGTTTATCATTAACATTCTGTTTGGGAACTTATCCAAAAAGACACAGTAAAGGTAGGGATACATCAGTATACATTTTTTAGAATCTATTTTTGAGTTGGGGAGATTGATGTTACACAAGATAGTGAATGAACCTCATAGATTTTCATAGCAACTAGAAATCCATTTCTTACTGGAAATACCATGCACACTGTAGTATATATTCTCTAAACAGATCTGTGTATAGTTGAATAGTGATTTAGAAAGCTAAGTATAAGTAAGGATGGGTGAAAATTTTCACCTCCAACCAAAATCAGTGAATAATGTCACTTCCAGCTTGGTAAATAATTTCCCACAGAAAGTGCAATTTTTCTGCTAATTTTGCCTAGCTCATTCCATTGAAATCAATGGGAGTACTGAATTTACACACAACACATAGCACATTTTATTTTCCACAGGCATAGTATACAAGGGGTCTGAGGGTGCCTGTGTTGTTTGAGTCTTGGGAAAGAATAAGTTAAACAGGGAATTTTTGGGGGGTTTGTTTACTGGGATTGGGGGGAAGTTTATATAAAAATTAAGAAATAAAATGAACCCCTTAAGGGCCAATGTCATGCGCACGCGGTCAGGTCTTAAAGTTCACGGCTGATTTTTTTTTCTTACAATTTGGTTCAGGGCTCCCCGAACAGCGTGCAGCCACGTGGGGAACCTGAAATCCATGACGGTCCTGGTACATCATGGGTCCTTATGGCTTGCCAAACCATGACACTCCAGGACCGTCATGGGTCCTTAAGGGGTTAAAAATAAAATAAGAAATTGGTACGTAAAGTGACAAAGACAGGGACCCCCCAACATAAGCTATTACTAGGGAAGAATGATACTTAACATTTTAGCATATTTTGTAGAGGATAATTTCTAGGACTTAAGACTTGTTGTTAGAAGCCCAAGCACAGAAAAAACATTGATTTGTAGGACTTAGATTTATTAGATTCACAAGCCCTGAAGAAACATTGGTTGGTTGATTTCTGGAATCAGAGATCATTTTTATCACTCAGACTTGTTAGAATCACAAGCCCTGAGGAATAACATCAGAGATAATCTTTATCTATTAGGCTTGTTAGTGTCACAAGCCCTGAGGAATCAGAGATCATGTTTATCAATTCAGTTTGTTAGCATCACAAGCCCTGAGGAATCATAGCTATTTGTTTCAATTTGGATTGTTAACTTCACAAGCCCTAAGGAATCAGTGATTTGCAGGACTTAGGCTTGATAGAAAGAAGCACCCCAGTTTGTTTGTTTTTTTAGGCCTCTGGTTTGTGTTCATAGAGCAAGCCCTGAGAAAAATGCCAGCAGGTCATGTTATGGTGGCCAGTGGCAAATGCCATGGTGTCATTGCGACATTTGCGTCTGCTGTTTTTGCTGCTGCTGCTGAGTTGTGTAAGCAGCAGGATGATGATCATGGTTTCACTTGCCACTACTATTTCCAGTGATGTGCCTGAGGCAGTAGCAGCACCAAAGCTAGCCCCCACCACTTCAGGTATATGTGAAGAAAAGAAGTTGTCTTCTAATGCTTCTCCACCTGCCTCTCCTCTAAAATCATGGGTGTTTTGTTGGAATATACATTTTTCCATTGAGAGCAAGAAGGAACTGTGCCTCTCATCAGAAAATGCAATGTGTACAATGTGTGTGGTAAATAAGGGAAGGACTGGGAACAATGGGCACATCTACACTCACTTCAAACACCTCTCACAGTTCTAACCAAACACCAGGAAGCTTAGGGTCCCCGATGTGAAGTTATCCCAACAGAAATCAAGTACTGCTGCTGTCACTATTCCCCTTGCCCACTCCCCGCTTAGGATACATGACAATTTGCAGTTTTAATAGTAATGATGAACCCTCCCTGCCACCAGCTTAGCATATTCTGCTGGATGAAATCTGCTCAGTTGCCACTTGATGCCCTTACTACAATGATCCTCCACCACATTGCCATGTGTGGTCAGCACACCACACACTGTGCAAAGAGTGGACATGATCTGCCACATCCTGACATCTACAGAATGGCTATCAGTTGGTGCGGGAGGTAATGATGAATGAGATGGATCACCAGAAGATGAAGTTACATCTTCCTGCTGCTTAACCCCCAAGCAAGGTGATGGTAAGCCAAGTGTTTTGCTCGCCATTTAACTCTCTGTGTTTCATATATGTGATGAGGGTGGTTGTGCCAAGATGCGTTCCCTCCTTTCCCCTTTTCACTTACTTGTCAAAAATTGCGCACAGTGCCATTGCCGATGACTACACTGTACTTGCCCCAAGAGAAGAATAATCCTACACCCAAGACCTCAGGTTGGAGGAGAAAGGTGGAGAAGAATGGCCTCTTTCTTCTTCTCCTCCACATTCACTGGCTGGGGCAGAGGATGATGTTGCTGTTGTTGCTGCTAATGCCTAAGAATGGCTTACTCCAGCAGACAAGGATTATTGCTGCTAGATTATTGCTGTGGGGAAATATAATATACTTTATACCTGCCTCATAGCCTAATCTCCTAAAAAGAGGGACACCAGAGCAGGAAAGAGGGACAGAAGGATTTGGGTCCTAAAGAGGGACTGTCACTCCTAATTAGGGACACTTAGGATATATGGGTAAATGTCTAGTGCTCCAAGTTTTGAGAGGCACCTCTGCTGTGCTGGCCACACCCACATTCCAAATTGGGTGTGTGGTCAGAGCAATCTCAATGTCCCTGAACTAGTTTTATACCATGTCACAAGCTATTATGTAACCTTGAATGCTATAGAGACATTCAATGCACTGTGGAGCAATGTGTTGGGATTTCTCTCTAGTAACCCAGGGTTTAAAACATTTTATATTCTTGCTTGTTATAGGCCAAGAGTATTTTCTGTGCCAGTGGATGGGACTAGGGTGGGGTCATTTGAGAAGTGGGGGTGTGGCCCCGGTCAGAGCTAAGGGTGCCAATAGTGCCTTGCCTAGATTCATCTGGGATGTAAATCCTGGCCTGCACACTTATGTTTTGAGGTCTATTGGAGTATGCTATTACATTTTGTACGGTGGTTCTAAAATAACTTTTGTTGGTTTCCTTCTATAACAGTAGCCTTCTCAATAGCAAACTACTCTTATAAATGTGTTTGTACGCTGTATGTCAAAAAAAAGTTTAATAATATGAATCAAAAAAGGCAGTGTACTTCCTGGCAGGAGCAAAGTCTGCACAGATAATTGAATACATTTGTTTCTGGTTAAGAGTATGTCTCCAAGGCAAATTGGCATTTTACATTGTAAGACAACAGACAGTCATTAAACAAGGTTTGATCCCATATGTAGATAGATACGGTAGTTATTTTCTTTCTTTGACTTGGAATGCTAAACTAAGATTATGAAAGGCATTTGTCTTGACTATGTCTTAGAATCCCACTGTATCCTCTGTCCACAAACAGCTTGCATGATAATGTATTTTTTTACTGTGCAGTTCTACACACTGTTAAAAACCAAAACTTCAAATAGCTGCTATTCAGCAGGATCCAAACCTCAATGTTATTTAAATCAAAATCACAGCAAGAATTTTAACATAAGAAAAGTAGGACACGAACTTCTTCTTCCATTTCGATAAAACCATCCCTTCCCAACTGAATAATTTACACCAATTTACGCTACATAGACTTAAAAAACAAGCTTGTAGAGTAATGCAAATTTTCTTTCCAAAGAAAAAAAGAAGTGCAAATAAATCACATATGTCCAACTTCTGCATGTCGAGTGTTAATCTAAATGAGCTATTGAATATACTGAAGAGGAGCAAACCAACTGCACTATAGAGAACAAATATAAATTACCAAATATTTAAATGGGCCTTTCCCTCTGCAATGATTTGGAACTCTCTCTTGCATTCAGGGGGTTAAAAGCCCCACTTATATTAATGGAAATCTACAGAACGTTATGGTGCAGTTGGTTTTACTCAAAAATTGCACCTCTTTAGTTTACTGAGCTCAAATTATGTATTTATTTAAAGGGATAGTAACATCATGTAACAAGTAATAGCTATATCATAGATACAATAAAAAGAGATTACTTGCTGTTATTCCTATCTCTCAAACCATTATATTAGAGAGATATAGGAAAATAAAGTTCTCTGCCCCCTCCGCTTTTTGTTTGGCGAGCTATAAAGCTGTCAGAAGCAAATTCTGGTCGTGAGACCAGATGGCGGCTCTTCAGCAGAGTCAACATAGCGATATCTAAAAATAAACACTTCATTGGCATGGTCTACGAAGGGTGCTTGCAAACCAGAATTTTATTTTCGTATATCTCTCAAACCAAAAAGGGGAGGGGGCAGAGAACTTTATTTTCCTATATCTGTCAAACCATAATGATTTGAGAGATAGGAATAACCGCAAGTAATCTCTTTTTATTGTATCTACGATATAGTTAGTTATAGTTTTACTAAAGCAGCTCAGGCTCGCAGACGTCACTATGCAAAGATGTCTGCGCTTTTTCCTGGCTGTCAGTCTCGGGAACAGTAGGAATTCTCAATAAAGTGGTAATAATTCTGGCGACTATTGAGCAGCTAGTCGCCAGATGGGTAATTATTTGGGGGCAAATTTAGAAGGGGTGGTCGTTCCGCTTTAAATTACCAAATTTGTCATAATACAGTGCCAACAAAAGTTACAGGACCGATATAGAGAAGTATCCAACATATTGCAACACAATGCGTTGGATACCTCTCTGACACTTAAAGGATTTAAAGCCAAATATGATTTACAATATATATATATATATATATATATATATATATAGATATATAGATAGATAGATATTTGATGACATGTATATATCTCATTTCAGAAACTTAACTAAGGAGATATTGAAACTTATGTACAAAGAAGAGATAGTGTAACTCTGTGCCAAAACAACAGCCCCATAGAGGGCAAATAAAAATGATAATTGGTTCAAATAGAGCTTAACCCTTTGAGTACCAGAGGGGTACACAGTGCACTGCAGAGCAATGTGTTGTGTACCCCCATGGCACTCAAATGGTTAAATCGGTCAATGCATTAGAAACTTCTCTAGTACTCAAGAGGTTAAAAAATCTTACATAAATCAATTGTGGACATTTTATTTCTTCCCTATAATGCAGTTGGCATATTCCAGAATTACTGTAGTTTGTTAGTACGTCAGCCTATTGTCTATCCTTATAATTAGCCAGTCATTGATCAATAGGTGGAATTATAATCTAGCATTCGTTCATAAGCCACAGGTTGCCCACCTCTCATGTTACCTATAACACAGTTTTAGTTTGCTCATAATAGTTGCACTAGTGAAAGTTTGTACATTGGTAGATACACATGCATATAAATACATGATCAAAAATGGGTTAGCTCCCACCCAGCTCATTAGAATATATGGCACCACAAGGATGTGTTGGAGTCCTCTTTAGCACCCAATAGGTGAAGAATTAACTATTACATATCACAAAACCATTTGAAACATTTTAACAAATTTTATGCATAACAAGAAGAAACCTTAACTCTCCGAGTGCCAGGGAGGTATCCAATGCATTGCCTTGCAATCCGTGGATACCTCTCTGTCACTCAAAGGGTTAAAGTGAATTTGTCTCCTTCCTAATTTTAGTCTCATTAACAATAGTTATTTAAAGTGACTATAAACTATACTTTTCAATGAGTATTCCCTGGTTTTATTGCTTATACCCTGTGCATTTTATTTTTCAATCGGTGTACTGATTTTTGGTTAAGTAGTTAGGGACAATTTAATCTCAGGAGAGCTGTTCTCTCTGATCTGTGTGGCACAGTCTGCATCGGTACTCATCTATCCTGAAATCGCTTCGCTCCTCTCCACTCCTTCTTCTGAGGCTGTCAGAACATATCGGCTTCAACTAAATGGTTGAAAATAATGGGGAGGAATAATCATGCAAATCTTGTCACAATGGATGATCCTACTGAACTGAAAATTTGGACAGGTGACAACTTATCTGGCTTCACCATTTCCTCATAATATATCTCAAAATAAGTTCTATATCAAAATGACAGGTGATATTAAATCACAACTTATTCCCTAACTTTTTCTTCCTAATCTTTACTAAGATGCAGGCATCAAACTGGAAGTAGTACAGAAAAGTAAAGTTTTCCCGCTCTTTCCACTGTGTCCAGTTTATACATAGCCTGAAGGGCATGTCCAGAAACACTCATACAACTCCCACACTGAAAACCCATTGACTCACATAACAAAAAAACGGCCATTTACACCTTTATATAGAAGCAATATGTGGGCACAGGGCCTGCTTAGCACGTATATTTAGCCATTATTTGTAAATCCCCTGCGTAAATCTAAGTGTATTTAATTAATAATACAATATAAATTGCACAGCTGCAAAATAAATTTGGATTCTGTAGTGAAATTGTAGGGCCATTCCACTGTTATTAAAAAGTTCAAAATCACTGCTCTAAAAATATGCTATTGCCATGGAAACATTTTTATTTTGTTTCCTCTAGACTTTGTGATCAATCTTAAGTAATGAATATGATTAGCACTTGTGTCCTGACTGCTACTGAAATCATGAATTACAAGTTATGCTAAAGGGCACATTTGTCCTGGACTGGGCTATAACACAGTGCATATTTTATACCAGATGTGCTTTTCATCTACCTGCATTGTGAAAGCAAATGGGATTAAGTGCTTGGCTACTAGCACACTAGAATACATTAAATACATCATTACCTGGTGATCTAGGCAGACAGGCAATACATAAAGGCCTATTCTAATATGATTCAGAAATGACAATAGAATAGTAGAGGTGAATTAAGGTAACATAATATTGTACTGATATGAATTTGGGAGAAAGGTAGGTGCTGAAGCAGTAGAGACATCCATCTGCGTGAGGAACTGACAACATGAAAGCCCACATGGACCTGCAACTCAGCTACTGTACAAGATATGTCAGAGGCACATGGGCCACCATGCAGACATTCCTTACTGTAACTTTATTGCATTCCTGAGATAACACAGTAAAGTTGCAACATGGTAGATTTTGGTTTGATCCCACAAAGTGATAGTTGTCATGTGAAAGGTAAAACAGTTCAGTATGTTATCTTTCAACATGGGCATACCTGGGAACTTTCAGTTGAGGGCTACCCGGAGGGTAGTCCTCTGTTCATCAGGGGGTAACAAAAATGACGCTAATCGCGTCAAAAAGGGGCGGGGCTTAACTCGAGTGTTGGGGGGATTTAACCCTTTGAGTGCCAGAGTGGTACGGAATGCATTGCAAAGCAATGCATTCCGTACCACTCTGGTACTCAGAGGGTTAAATGTGTCACACAGAAGGCTGGGGACGGAGGCACAACGGGAGAAAAAGCAGATGTGGCAGAGTTTCAATAGAAACTCTCCACATCCGGAGGAATCTGCCTCTGCCCCGGAGACCCGGTAAAGCTCTGTCAGAACCGCAGTCTCCGGGGCAAATCCGGAGAGTTCCCAGGTATGAACATGGGTAAGAGATATAATGCAGCATCTCTGCATTGGAGTTAACCATATAAAAGGGGCTTTCAGATAAGAAAAGTTTAGCCCCATGAATAAAATCCTTCCTTTGACCTACAAGTGTCAGAAGAGTGTGTTGGTCACCCATCTGTAACTCAAAAGGGTTAACCCTTTGAGTGACAGTGGGGTACGCAACGCATTGCAAAGGGCACTCAAAGGGTTAAGATACATTGATATATTCCAAGTTCTACATATATCAACGAGGTTCACCAATTAAAGAAAAAGTTAGTAGCCTGGAGGAAAAAAGTTATTAGTCCACCCAATGTAAAACTTTGGCAACAACTTCATTTCATGTCTTCTGGAGTTTTTTTCAACTTAGATTTGTCTGTTTTTTTATGCCATATAGTAATTATTAATTAAAATAATTCAGATGGTAAATCTGGGCCCCAATATTGAATATTTTGGTATGGTCACTTGAATCACTAAAGAGCCAATCTACCAAACTGCTTATGAGTAGTTTAAACCTTTACAGTGGCCCATAATATATTTGATATGTGATGTGGATTTATGGTACTCTGGGTTATATTCAGCCCCAGGCTATTCCAATAGTTCAGAAACCCTTCAGGCAAGGGCAAACAAATCTGATGGCATGAAGCCATTAGCGATACTATATTTGCACTTCAAAGTAATTTGCTGATGTACAAAAATCCCTTCTGAACTGGCAACTTCTCTGATCACCCAGCCTAAGTCATAGAGGGGGGTGATCTGGAAAAACTGTATCTCAGCAGAGGGTGATGGGGAAATTGTTATTTGAAGAGAAGCTATAACTTTTGGCTCTTAATTTGTTTAACAGAAGAACCTATTGCGATATGTGAGCTTAATACAGCAGTCACATGTGTATAACGACATTTCTCTGTCTAAAACTGCTTGAAGTGTTCTAAAAATGGGTGAAGATTTTCTCTTAATGAATTCTCAGACTGTTCAAATATGGGCTTAAGATATAATATCAGTGGTTTTATCTAAAAAATCCCCACAGACTTCAAAAGGACTATAGAAGATAAAAATTAGAGCTAATATTTCTCACTTGCAATGTAATCTAGGCCAGAATTTCTAAACCACAATCCCAAGTACCTCTAACAGTGTGTGTTTCCAAAGTCCCTTGCCTAAACACAGGTGTATAATTGTTAGATACTTCCTGTGCACAGGTTGGGAAATCCCAAATGCCTACAGTGTAAGGCGTACATGAATGCTGTCACTGAGACATGTTCTATGCTATACCTTCTATATTGAGGAAGAGTGGATTAAAGGCAGACTACAATAAAGTTCCACAAACATAAGCAATTTCAGATAAGATGGGGAAAAAAAAAAAAAAAAAAAAAAAAAAATATATATATATATATATATATATATATATATATATATATATATATATTTATATTGCCTCTTAAGGTCCATGAACGTGCCAGGACGCTTACACGCTTCTCAAATGTACTCTGGTGCTTTAGGGTAAAAGTACCCTGGTACACTGGTCTTACGGGTGTGTGTGTGTATATATATATATATATATATATACATTTTTCAAAAATGTGCCAATAAATTAGTATATACAGATATAATAAATGACATTGAACAGACATTATAAAACATGGTCCTCAAGTACAGCTTGCAAAGCATGTTTTAACCATTTGGCTGCCAGAGATGTATCCAACGCATTGCAATGCAACTCAAAGGATTAATCTAGAGGTGGGCAACCTGAGGATGTCCAGCTGTGCAGGACTTAATATCCCAATATCTGCAGCCAACCTCTCGATACAGGGGTGTGCAAAACAGAAACAGATAAATTGGACCACTCTGCCACTTAAACAGTTAATACTGCCCTAGGAATGACATTATTACCACCAAAAAATAAATATACAAATGATAATGTATACATGGACTGCATGCACATAGTGAGCAATGAGCAATTCTGGAGCAAGTCATCTGCACCACAGATTACAAACAAAAAATCAGCAAATTCTTTCTGATTTAACCCTTTGAGTTCCACTGGAGGATATCCAATACATTACTTTGTATCTACATGGATTCAGAGAGTGCAATTGTGCTGGGGTACAGTATGTTCTACATATGAATATATAAAAATATACTTGTGTTGGTGGCCCAAATGTTTAGCACTGGGACCCTCCACTAACTAGTTATGCATTTTGTCATTATAAAGCAGAAAAGCAATCAACAAATGCAATCAAATTGATTCTGTTACAACTCTTAAGTATTTCACTAACAATGCATCAAAAATTTGCTTTATAGTCATTTAAAAATTATGTTTTTTAATAATGAGTGAAAGTATATTTTATGCCTTTTTTTTAAACAAATCACTGATTTGCACAAAAATGGACCATGACCTCCTGTTTGATTTCTAGGAATCATTAACACTTTGAGTGCCAGAGGGGTATGCAACGCAATGCAAAGCAATGTGTTGTGCATCTCTCTGGCACTCAGAGGGTTAATATAAAAGCAATATAATTTATTATGCTGCTGTTTGAGATTATTCTGAAAGTGCAAAACTGATAATGAATCACATTGCCGGTGATCAGGACCTTGACTTAGGTTGGAGCATAAAAACTTTCTGCAAGGATTATTCAAGGGCAGAGCAGAGTAACAAGGCAAATTTAAAGGCAAGAATCAGTCCACAGCCACGTGCAGACAGAACAGGATCATGATCATGGAACAGACTGGGTCAAGAACAGGAAAAAGGAATGACAGATCTGCAACAGATCAGTACTCTCTTATATGGCCTAGACCATGCTCATATGCAAACACTTGGATTTCACTATAAACTCTGATCTGCAGTCTTGTGTGGCTCATTGGAATGAATAACTGTGATGCACGGTTCATGTCCCAACAGATCCTGCTAGTAATAGATGGGTATGTTTGTATAGACATGCAATGCAAAACCAGTGGGAAAAAAATCAGCATTCGGTATAGAATATTCTTGTATTACAATATTTCTGAGGAATGCTTTCTTTACTCCAGACAAAAAGAGATGGCATCTTCTAAAATATATATTGTTCAATAAAAAAGATACTACTAAAATAATAGATTTTTGCTTTCACAATCATTTTAAAGGGATAGTAATGGTTGCTTTTAAGTAAGTTTAATATTGGAGACTAGTTGAACAGCCCGTTACACGGGCCACAGTGCCTCTGGCAGCCAGTCACGGGGCAGTCACGCACAGTAGAGACTGCCCGCGCCACTTCTGATACAGAGCTGGACGCTCCTTCGGAGCGCCCAGCTCTGTATCAGCCGCGGCGCGGGCAGTCTGTACTGCGCATGACTGACGCACGCGCAGCAGTGTCTACTTCGCATGTCAGGCGTTACACACAACTTAGCGAATTATTATATAGGATATTAACAAAATAAGTTAATTGATATAAGTCCGGTCCCTCAAACATGTATAGTTTGAGAGATATACACTTATAAAGTTCCCCCTCCCTCCTTTCACAGAGAGCTCTAGCTGACAGCCTTAGATCCTGGTCCCGGGACCAGTCGGCAGCTCTACAGCAGAGCCGAAATATCGATATCTAAAAAGAAATACTTCACTGGAACGGTCTAAAAAGTGTGCTTGCAAACCAGGCACACTTTGTAGACCGTTCCAGTGAAGTATTTCTTTTTAGATAGCGCTGTTTCGGCTCTGCTGAAGAGCCGCCATCAACCCGAATCTCATGCTGTCAGCTAGAGCGCTGATGTCTGCTAAAGGGGAGGGAGGGGGGAACTTTATAAGTGTAATAAATCTCAGACTATACTATACTATACTATACAATTATATCAATTAACTTATTTTGTTAATATCTACAATATTAAACTTACTTAAAAGCAAACATTACTATCTCTTTAACCAGGTCTGTCTTTCATGTTTTGTGAATGTTTTAAAATACATCTTAATGTCTATTTTATTTTATATTAGTTCCTCTGGTTCTGGATGTAATAAACTATAAAAACAGCTTTCTGTGCTATAGGGCAGAGCAGTCAATCTTTGCATCTCCTGCTGTTTGAGATTAAAACAACCATCGTCCCCAAGCAGTCAACAAGTTGGGGATGATGGGAATTGTATCTTGTCTATGGAACTCTAAAGATTGACTACCCCTGCTACAGTGGATTTAAATCTGATTAATTTTACATTAACAGGACAAAGTAAATGTCAGCATTTTAAACAGAAGCCTTTATCTTAAATCTTTGTTAACTGAGTGTCAGAATGATGAAGACGATTTTCCTCTTTACTATGTTTTCCAGCTGAGTTGGTACATTAATGAAGAATGTCTTCTATAATCTAGTAATCTAGAGCTCTACAGTGGCAGAACAGCACAGCTGAAGCACAACAACCAGTGAAGTGCATTATTGAGGAGTTATTGTACAAGTGTTTTATTACAGACTAGTGTAAAAGGTCCGGGTAATGTTAACTCTTTGAGTGCCAAAGGGGTACACAAAGTATTGCCTCACTGCTCCACACAATGCATTGTTGCGTTGCCTCATTCACGCAATGCAATCATGCGCAGTAGAGACTGCCCGAATGTGGGCAGTCTCTACTGCGCATGACTGCATCGTGACAAACATCCTTGCTAATTATTATATAGGATGACCATGAAAAAAAAAAAAAGAAAGTGATCTCATTTTCTCTTCAGAACATGATGGTACTCTGGGAACTTAGCAGGTTTCTTTCAATGCTTCATTAAATACATTCTAATGTCTTTAGCATTTTCTATGATCTTCAAATACATTTATATTATCTGCTTAATTATGCAGTAGAACAGTGGTTCTCAACTCCTGTCTTCAGGACCCACTAACAGGCCAGGACTTAGGGATTTCTCTGCTAGAGCACAGGTGCGGTGATCAGAGGCTCATTCACATTGATTAACTCACCTGTGATCTAACAAGGAGAATAAGAAAATATTTGATAAAACGGGAGGTAACATTTCTCTCCTGCAATAGAATCTGGCCCCAAGATGGCTTCAATCAGAAAGGCATCAGTTAAAGGACAGCTACATCTGTGTGTGTGTGTGTGTGTGTGTGTGTGTGTGTGTGTATATATATATATATATATATATATATATATATATACATACCTGGGAACTTCCAATTGAGGTCTGCCTGGAGGGGAGTCCTCTGGTGCAGCAGGAGGTGACAATAATGATGCGAATTGTGTAAAAAAGGGTCAGGGCTTGACATGAGTTGGGTGGGCAGGGCTTAAAGGTAACACAAAGAAGGCTGGGGAAGGAGGAACACCGGGAGAAATAGAAACTCCCCACATCCGGAGGAATCTGCCTCTGCCCCGGAGACCCGGTAAAAACCGGAGTCTCCGGGCAAATCTGGAGAGTTCCCAGGTATGTATATATATATATATATATATATATATATATATATATATATATATATACACACACACACACAAATACACATACAAATTGTATAAATCCAGATAGAATATCTTATAATATAAAGTGGCAGAATGCGTCGCTCACTGTCAGCCGTAACTGTACATGCGCAGTAGAGAGTCTCTACTGTGCATGTGTGGTTTCGCACACAGGGAGCATCGCTGTGAGCCGTTTGGAGCTCCCCGCATGCGCAGAACAGACTCGCCGAACTCGCTGCCCTGCTCCGGATGGCTCACGTTATGTCTCTGCTCCCGGCTCCGGGGCAGCAGCCGGGGCAGCTGGGTGCACTTAGCCCGTGTATACAGGCTTCCATGCTTGTATTAATATATTTGCATACCTGTCTGCAGTATGAAGGAAACCTACTTAGGCTGTTTATCCTGTTGAACAAATTTGGAACCACTTATTTCTAGAATCAAGTTTTCCTTAAAAATAAGATATGCTTTCTGTGGCGAAGTATATATCCTAGGAGACATGCATAAGAATAAGAAATAGGAATAAGATTTCAAGCAAATTGCAAAAGAAATCACCAATTTTATAGCTCTTACTGAAAGACAAACTTAAAGTCATAATTCATAGGTGTGCACTTATTCCTGCTCAAACACCCACCTAAAAACACAAGTATTGAATCATATATTTTGTTAACACATGTTTAATCTACTTTTTCAATTCTGAAAAAATAACTCTATTTTACTATTTAACTTAACCATGTGCACTATTTAGTTTTGTTGGCATTGACTTATATGATTGGCAGATAAAGTAGAAGATTAAGCGTAACAACATTATTGTTCCTGGAGAAGTATATACAAGTAATGTTGTGTACAGAAGTCTCACGGTTCCTTGTATGTATTAGCGATAATGAAGAATCCTTGAGGCTTCAACGATTTTGACAGCTCTGCATACAGAAGCTTATTCACAATCAGTATTCGTATCCGTTTAATAAAATTACATATATATGTAATTATAGGAAAGCAGGAGGGTCATAACATTATATTTCATGACAACATCTACTGAACATGTTATACTCAATTTTCAACAATTGTACATTCTTGATTATAAGTATTTTTTATATATTCATTTGGTATATAAAATGTTAAATTGGAAAATAATTCACATTCTTGTTTTTTATAGTATGTCTCTGATTTGCTTCATTTAGCACGCACTAAAATATCCTTATGCCTCATTACCAGCAACATAATGCACGCCAACCTAGCGTTATTTAATTACACAAACTTTTTTTATAATTATAATGTCATAGGCCTAAGATTATGATGTTCAACTTTTTTTGTGATTTGAGAAAATTATAAATTCCAACCATTTATCAAACTGTATTATTAACGTTCGTAGTGCATATATAACTTCAATCTGCCTAAATTAGTTTTAAACCATTATGTTCAATGCAATTAGTTTTCAAACATTTCATATTCATTTCTTTTTATACATCAAACTGTCAAATTCTACCTTTGGGAAAATAAGGTTAAATTACATTTAAGTTATCTCATACATTTCTCGTCCTCACCACCCTTTGGCAAGCTCAGTCTAATCAGACTTTTTCCATTAAATTACACAGATCAACACTAAAAAAGAAAGAAACCTTAACATCATGTTTTGCCTTCCAAAACGCCACATGATCCCTGTTCATGTGAATATTTGGTAGTGCGGAAATTTGCAGTTGTTCTACTAGTCTAGCATGTTTCCTTATCTTAGAAAGAAAAAAGATACACCCTTTTCTTAAAGGCCTAATATACTTTAAAATATAACATTTTTAATGTATAATAACAATTAATTGCACACATTTTAATTAAGTTATTTAAATTATGATAACGTTATTAAGTGTAAATAAACAATATTGAATATAATGAAACAATGAACTTACTGAGTTTATTGATGAATAATTCCAAACCATTTAATAAATGATTGCTCCCACAATGAAAAACAATGTGATTTGTCTCTAGACATATCCTATTGTAATAACACTATGGTAGATAATACCAGTGATGTTATCAGAAGCCAATCTGGGCTAAACTGTTGGAGTACTGGTGGAGTAAAGAGGATAGAGAAGCAGAAAGAAAGCATCACTCAAATTAATGCAATAAGCTTGTCTATATATATATATAGACAATCTGAGGGACAATAGGGGGTATGAGAAATGCTCCCACTCGATACTCCACTTGGTAGATGAGTAGATGATTCAATATTCCCATAAAATCAATGTCACAAAGTAAATAAACAGAGATACTGATGAATACAGTATTCACACTAGTACTCAAAGGCTTGTAGGAAAACAATGAGCAAGCCTGTGAGCTTACAGAGGAATAAACTGAATACCTTCTCTCAGTCCTCCAATTGATATCTCTCACACCATGTGGTTCTCATGAATACAAGTTGCCCTATGAAGTATAAGAGTTGCCACAGGGATAGCACTTGGGGAAAATGTATGGTCCATCTCCACTCATCCAACCACTCATGATTCAAATGGTGTAATGCTCTTGGGAAGCGTGAATTGACCCTATCAGTTCTTTTATCAGGATCTATATTCTGAGACAATGAAAGTTATGTTGAGGTCTTATGTCACCGTTGTATAATCAGGTAACACATATATTAGATATAGCAAAGGATGCATAACACTGCCAGTACAAGAGAGGCAGGGGAAGGGAGTCACAGAACTACACATAAATTACACTCCCTGATACCACAGCCTTGTTCCACATTGGTAGCCACAGTACTACACTATACTGCATAATATACTGCATAATGCACCTGCATTTTTTCACTAGTAGCCACAGTACCATACTAGAGTTCCTGACATCCCAGCTATGCTTCACTGCTAGTCACAGTAGTATATTACTGTTCCTATAACCCCAGGTTTGTTCCACTGCAAGCCACAATAGTATCCTACAGTGCATCATTTTTACACTGGTAGCCACTGTACAAAACTACATTTCCTGACACCCCAGTTTTTTCCACTGATAGCCACAGTGTCCTTTCCTGTTTACCACATCCCCCCTCCAAGTAGCACTGGGAGAGTGAAACTGAATGGAAGAAAACAATGGGAGGGGGAAATATACAGATGTAGACCTGGGTAAGCAGGGTAAGGGAAAGGTGATGATGGGGAGGGTGATAATTGAGTCAGAGAGGGGGACACTATGAATAATGATGACAGCAGGGAAGGGGCCACAGAGAGGGTAATTGTGGGGTGCATGGGAGTGGACACAGGAGAGGGTAAAATGGTCATGAAGGGTGAGTGGTGGACATAACTAACTTCAAGGAATCCTTTCACAAATGCATACAGGATTTGCCCACGTGCATTTCTGAGAACAATCCCTGCCTATAACTTAATTCTTAAATGGTTTGATAAATGTTATTTAAAAATAATAATTATTATGTTGCTGGGCGGTATTTACAGCAGATAAATTTTAAAACTTATAAGACCCCAGGTTAAATTGTGAAAATATACCATAAATATAAGAATATTTTTTATATTCCTTTATGTGAAGTGAAGTCATCTTTCATCCTTTAATATCTGTTTGAAAAGTGGTCATTATTTGTTCTGCATAAAGAGCGGCATCAGTCTTCCCCAACCATCAGAACACATAATTAAAGGAATAGTAATACTTTGTTTTATCTTTATTTTATTTTGTAGACATTAAAAAAAACATGAAGAACGATATAAGTCTTATCTCTCAAACCTTTATGAGAAGAGATGGCTTACACTAGGTAAAAGGGGCGGGAGGGGAAGCTTTGCTTGTGAATATCTCTCAAACCCCCCTTTTACCTAGTGCTCCATTTCTGGAGCATACCATCTGCTACATAAGGGGAAACAACAATTCTTTAAATTTCCAATGATTTAAATGGCTTTAAACCCCTTGATTGCTAGTGAAAGAGTTGTGGATCTCTCCAGCATTAAAGAGGTTAAAATACACATTTTCATCCTTGAGAAATTCCTTTATCTCACCCGTAGATAGTTTGCTCCTCAATTGTTCATCTTTTGCTTTTCGCCCATAGTTTACTAACAAAAAAAACAAAAAACAACATATTTATGACATAATAGAAGCAGCTTTTCACCTGTCATTTATGGAAACATAACATTTACCAAGTGTTTGATCTGCTTATTCAAGTCACAATGCCAGCAGATTGCGAAAACCCATGCTGCTATTAAGTAGCTATAACAATTAAGATATTTTACAGCAGCATGATAAACAGTAAAAACTGTTAATGGGAAAAAATCAGACATAATGATTATCAAGAATGTATTTGACAGGATATATATTTTACTTGAATGTTAAAATATGTTAAAGTCTACCATTTAGTCCCAATGGGTGTCCCTTGGGCTACATAATAGCAGAAGTATACAAACCATTGACATTGTTTTGTTCCAATGACATAGAATAAACATTTTGCATTGCTAATGCCATTAGATTTCCAAGCAGAAGCATACATATAAAGGAAATAGGGGATGCATGCTCACAAGATGTTTGCCTCAGTTGAACCGGTGGTCTAAGAGAGGAAATACCAATATGTTGTGTTTGTACATGTGTCCAATGGATAAACATAAAAAAATGCAAAACAGCTGAATTAACTAAATGAGCGTCTCTGAAGAACAAAGTTTCTGTATAATGCAGGAAAGGTCCAGCTGTGCTATCCCAGCTGTTGATGGACTGCAGTTCCCATCAACCCGTGATTCCTGCATTACCAAGTACTCGGATTTGTTCACAAAGACCTGATTTGAGAGCCATACTTCTGTGCATGTGACTCAGTATCTCAATACAGTTGTATCCAGATAAGAAACCTTTGGACAAACCAGTCTACGCATTTCCCCATCTATATAAAAGAGACTGGGTTTATGTAATCCTCTGAAAAGACTGGAGTCTATAGCATGAGTTATTTAAATTACTTGGTACATAGTTTGAATGTTAACCTGAAATCCTTTCTGCCCCCCCACACGCATTCTTTTTAATATACAAATGTGAATCTAAGGTCACCCAGACATGGTGAAGTGCAATGGACCTTATTTCATTGCTGCCTATCTCATTGTTATACTGTGCTTAAAGATTATTTTTTTTGTTTCACTTTCTGTTTAGTCATCAAACCTTGTTTATTTCTTCAGTCATTTTAATCATTATGTTACATCCTGCACTTTTTTGTAATTTGTCTACTTGACATTTTTCTGTATTATATTTCTTCTTAAAAATGATCACTAGATCAAAAATCTTTAGTTCAGCCTTTCTTTAAAGTAGCATGTTTACATATTCCCTATTATATGGTATGGTTATCTATTACACCACTCTACTGTGCAAAACATTTTGGGGGGATTTATAAAAAACATTCTTAGACTGTTTTTTAAAGCGGAACTATAACCAAAAATAAAAATTGTCCCATGGGTTTTAAACTTTAAAACAACATTAACACTGTGTGTCTTTTTTTTTTTTTACAAATCCCCTAGTAGCAGAGATATTTACCCATCAACACTGGGCAATTCCGCATTCTACGGGACCCTGCATGTCCCACATGACGTCTGAGGACTTCCCAAATGCCCCAGGGAGTGAGTTCACGCTCACGTTCGTAGCTGTTTTTTGTGGGCTAACATTACAGCAATTCCATTTATAATGCTACTGAGGTTGCAACCTCAATAGCAATGTAAATGGAGTTTGCTGTTAGCCCACAAAGAACCAGCTATGAAGGGGAGCGTGAGCACGCTCCCTGGGGAAGCTGGGAAGTCCTCAGATGGTACAGTGTCCCGTACAACGCAGAAGTGCCCGATGTTGACGGGTAAATATCTCCGCTACTAAGGGATTTGTAAAAAAAAACACACACACAGCGTTAATGTTGTTTTAAAGGTTAAAACCCACGGGACAATTTTTATTTTTGGTGATAGTTCCGCTTTAAGAGGAATCATTGATAAGTCATGGCAACTGGTGATGACATCAGTTCTTACTTATAAATGGGTATAGGCATCATTATAAACATGGAGTTAGCAATTTGATGTTAATGCCTGTAATGCATAAGAACAGGTTATACCTGGAGTTAACATTCAGGCAAAAATTCTGCAGCTAAACAGCTACAACTAATATTAATTCTTTATAAATGCACTGCATAAGAATGTTTACAAGCTCAACCGTCACTTGTTTAGCAACACAGCTATGCCACTTTAAAGTGAACCTATCATCTTAAATTTTCCTTATATATTGGAAATTTACCTATGAGTCATGTTAACCAAATGTCCAGTAGATGTTTAGTTTAGGAGATATTGGCACGTTTATTTCAGTGGAAAATGAAAGTCAAATTTTCCTGGTACAGCATAAGAAACAGCATATGAAACATAATTTTAATCCTTCATTAGCATATGAAACACCACTGAAAAGCTAAATTAGCATATGAAACATCCCTGGTATCAAATAGGTACCTCAATTACTATGATCAGCATACGGTAATAAGTGTGAATATCTCCTTACCTGTACTGGTTAGTTACAGAACTGCATCACTTTATCCTATTGAATCCAGCTATTACGGCGCAATGCAGGAAATGTGCGCAATCGCTATTTCCCGTGTGAAAACCACTAGGGAATAGATTTGCGCATGATTTTGTTGAATTGCGCATGAAAATTCAAGATTAGCAAACAGCTGTCTTTATTTTTTGTAGGCGTGGCTAAGATTAACGAATCTTTGTGAGCAGAATAGCGAATGCGCCTAATGCAAGAACTGCTATTGCTAATTAATTTATATATCTGTGTACTGTCATAAATGGAATTTTTCATGTGCAACTCAAAAAGCATTCAATATTTAGCTTCCTGGATTAGAACATGCGCAAAATCTATCTGTGCACAAAAAATGCCTTTATCTAATGGGAACATTTCTTGCATCGCGACATTAGTTCCGTATGTTTATTCATATGCTCCATATTTTGTATCAGTAGAGGTATACAATGAACCAAGATGTTTTGATAAGGCAAGGTTTTCCAGCAACTCCCTGGGGTGGTGGGAGGCAATGATTTGGACAAGATTTGGCAGTGTGGGGGGGGGGCACTTCATTAAAATGCCCACAGGGCCAATCCTGTCCAAATCACTGCAGGAACATTACCACTCCTCTTCCTCCTGCCCTCCCTTTTGTGTTCTGCCTCTTCTTCTCTGTTTCACACCATATCACCCTCCTTTTCATCTCTCCTACTCTCCTCTCCTGCCCTTCCTTTCACCACTTCTGTTTCCTCCCCACATTTCTTTTACCACTCCTTCTTTCCTTGCCAGCCCTCCATTTCACTGCTCCTGCTCCCATCTCACACACACCCTTTTGTGCTTACCTCTTCTGCTCTCCGTCACACCCTGCCACCATCCATCTTGTCTTTCCTGATCTCCTCTCTTGCCTTCCCTTATGTGCTTTACAATGTCCTGCACATCTCTCAAAATGTTAAAACAATGAGCTCTGATCTGAATCTCATGTTGGCTTTAATATACTGTATATTCTTTAAGGTATATGTAATATTACACTGAGGCTTCTCTTGTGTCATTTGAATGATGTGTGAAGTTTCTTGCATACAGTATGTGGTTGTGTTTTCTTGATTTGTGAGCAAGTTGGGTTACTGCCTTGGTAACCCTTTGAGTAACAGAGAGGTACCTAAGGCACTGCAATGCAATACAATGCTTTTCGATACCCCTCTCACACTCAAAGCATTAAATAAAATAAAGTACTAATCTCTGCTTTTGATACAAAATTTGAAGTGATTAATATTCTGCTTATAAGATAAGCACTAGTTTTATCAGCTTTTTTCAAATAAAGCTGTCCAAATTTCTGTCAAAGTTTATTGCATGTTTGGAAGTGTCTCTAGATCAATGGAGAATAGTTTTTAAAGGTAGCATTTGCTGAGTGATAATTTAACAGTAAATAATTACAGTATTGTCGACATCATGCAAGAAAAATTTAGTGTCATAAGTATTTTATTTAAAAGACCAAAATATTCTGGAAAGCTGCAGTGAAAATATGTCACGTAGGGATAACGAAATGATTAAATGGGAGAATCCTTAGCTGTTCTTGAACTACAACTCGCATGATCCTCAGTATTCAAGAGCCACTAACATATAAAAATACATATATAGCTGAACTATCATAAAAAGTCATCACTAGTTAGGAATTTGATGATTCTATGACGTGAACACAAAACTATAACAATGAATAGAATTGACAGTAATGTGTTTCCATGTAATACATAAATATAAATATCTTTAGTGTGAGATATCAATCATTCTTCAATGGAAATGTTTACAGCTCCATCTGGTATATACCTATTCCAATTGTGGGCAAAAAGATGCACTTCTATGCCCATTGAGATTCATCTTTTGATTGTCTTGGAATAGTCCAAATCATACAATATTTATTAGGCATTGTGGTGCAAGACTGCCTTAAGGCTGGATTTCAACGAGGCTGAAATTCCATACATATGCAGTAAACTCATTTCCCTATCACTTGCATACTGCCAAATATCTCTGCTGAATGAAATTATGATTATCTATGGTAGTGCCTTTCTGTGGAAATTTGAGAATTGCCACTGATAATACCACTACTTCAAACTCAAGAAGATATGCACCTAATTTAAAAATAAATATCATCAGCCAAAGAAAGGGAAATGTATTCCTTCATAAATAATGAGTGCTTCCTTTGCAGCTATGATGCTACAAATTCATTTGACTGCCCTTTTTAATGTAACTTCTTAGCTACTGGTAAATCCTACAAGTTATGTCCCTATAACAATACTTTATTATTATGAGGACTCAATGAGTATGTTACAGAGGTAGTGCAGCTGTCTATTTTACAAATGTAAAACATTTGTTCCAATTAGGAGTCTACAAATAAAGTGAACACACACAAACCTAGAGGCAAAATAGTCAAGTTGATTTAGCGCACAAAATCTAAATTAGCTTGCTCTGTCTTGATGGCCTATCTACCCAGAGAAAGCATGTTCAGTGTGATGTTTCCTCTTATTAAAATTTCTACAGATAACAGAGCACAGAAATGCCAACCTCCCCCGATACAAGCTATAAAAAGGAAGGGATCAATGTCACAAGAAAAAAATGAAGCACATTCAAACTTCTGGCATTTATTCACACCACAGGAATCCAGCATAATTATTCCCCTTAGGAACTGTGGAGAAGAGTGTGCAACACGTTTCATATACTTACTGACTCTAAGTGCTGTGGAAATACCAAGTTACAAAACAAAAAAAAGAGTTCAATCTTTCATTAATATTGGTAAGATTTAAGTACAGGCTAAATCCAGATCTAACCACAAGTCTGAATATACAATTTTGTGTCCCTCACTCAATAATTATCATAAGCAAAATCTGCTACATAATTAAACTGTGTACATTTCGGGGGAAAAACTTGGGTAAAAGTTAAACTTGTTATTCAAAAGGAAATTTTAGCCCAACAAAAAAGGTTAGGGATGAAAAATATGTAATCTTTCCTTCCACCAATTTTTTATATGTGCTGTTGAAGTTTTTGGACTTGAGGTACAGCAAAATGACGGATGAAGAACTGAAGTAATTCTGGGGCAAATGAACTGTACAATAAGGAACAAAAAAAAACTCCATAGCAATTATCCTGTTTCACTATGACTTCTCCAATGGTAGCGGTCATAATAAAAAGGTTTCTTTCAAGGGGTCAGGACTTAGAAAACTGCCTTGACTGGAACATGGAACTAGAAGTCTGTGGCTCTCAGCCACAAGTTTCAGGTGTGCATCTCGCATAGCCCCGCTGTGTTGATCTGTAAAGCCTTATTCATGGGGAACTGTACGGAACAGGACAGAAAACTGTCTTAGCCAGTGTATTATAGATCCAACAGGGGAGCATTAGGAGTCTTCTTCAGACCATCTTTCTTCTCTCCCATTGGTAGATTGGGGCTTACAGTTCCCTGTTCCCAGGAAGCAGATTGATAAAGTCATTATCAGATAATAGTTGCCCATTAAACTGGTCCCCTAATTTATTGAACACTAGAGTGGTATCCAACAAATTGCTTCTCCTTCCTCTGGGGGCAGACTGTATTGTGAGCACCAGTGGACCAATGAGAAAGCAGAATGAAGTTTTGGAAAAAGACCCACTATGCTTAATCGATGAGACTAAAGTCTTGCCGCTCAGTCTGGAGACTATGTAGAAACCCAAAAAGTCAGTGGCTGATTTCCAAATACTTCCAGGTTGCATTTTAGCTGAGAGCATCATTTTTCTGACTGCCCATCTGAATGGCTGAAAGGAGTCATTTTTGGAGCTACACAATACAGCCCTAGACTTTAAGAAGCACATAATGCAGTCTGTTATCTGCTCATTTCTTTTAGTGCAATTATCCTAAGGTAAACATTATATATTATTGAATTAATTAAATCTTGACTGTATTATTTTTATTATAATAATAATTATTATTATAATATTGCTACTATTTTTGTTCATGGAGTATATACACTCTAATTCAAATGTGGAAATAAGTTGCATTGGCAGATTTGTACTTTCCCCATTGTGTTTTGAAGAGGTGTAAATCAAACTAGAGATTCAACTTTTTTGAAGAGGTAAAAATTTCTTATAAATTAAAGGGACTTTGGGGATTTTTTTCCCCTACTTGGTAAGGTTGGTTTGCGCCACAACTGCTTATCTTTTGCTTTCTACATAAGGTCCATAGAGTGAAAATATGCACAAGTAACCTGCAGATGTTTTCAGAATGCATAGTTACATTTTTATATTATCAGCACACACCAAAATATAAATTGTTACCATATGCCAATAACTGAGTGAAATGTTACAGATGCTTGGTAACAAGGGATCAAAAGGGATTTCATCATGTCTCTTCAGATCAACTGCCAACCAAAGTTATCGAAACAACGCAGAGACATGTTAAAGCCATTATACACATTAGATAATACATATGATAAGTGCAATTCCAATTAGAGATGTAATCAGCATCATGCAGATTTATTTTTCTTCTGTAAATGTGAAAGTATGATTCAATGATTGTAACACAATAATCAACTGGTATTCTGAAATACAACTATATTTTACATGCCGTGTATGTGTGCTTTTACCAAACTTTTAAATTGAACCACAGCTCATTTAATATATAAGTATAATGTGATGCCACCAGTAAACCTTTAAAAAAAAAGCAGACTGTGTTACGAAGTACTACTCAATGCGACTGAAAGACTAAGAAGAATTGGAGCAGTTCTTCTCAGTATATCAGGCTCAGTGTGCAATTTCCCAGTAAATAGCCTTATAGGGATTGTAATGTTTCACAAAAACAGCAGCTCCAATTAATCTTCATAGTATTTGAGCCATATAGAGTGTTATTTCAGTACTTTCAGAGTTGCAGTTCAAGAGTAATTGAATGATAAAATAGCCCACTCCCGTCTCTGTAATTCACCTCCTCTCAGATATGAAATCTGGTCTCTTGATCGGACAGGTCACAGCAAGGGACAATCTTCTTACTGTGAGTATAGGAAAAAAACCCTGTCCCCTTGACAGGTTTTTCAGGTTTTTCCTTATGCTCACTGAAGATTGTCCCTCTCTGCAATCCATCTGAACAGTCTTGCTGCTCTGAGGTGAGCAGTGTTACATCAGTAAAAGGGGCCGGAGGGGATACTTAATCATTCACTTACTCTTGAACTACAACTTTGATTGTATATTGGGATAACACTCTCCATGGGTCAAATACTATGAAGATTAATTGGAGCTGCTTTTATTGTGAAACATTACTATCTCTTTCTTCCTTTATACCCCACTGATGATCAAAATTCGGCCCCAATAAATTAAATCTGAAGGAACAGCCTGAGCTGAGATGACTAGGTGTGATTGATGTTGCTGACATCATCAGAGTAGAAGTAATTGAGAGAAAAGTGTTTCTAAGTTGCCATAGTAACACAAGACACTTATTAAACTGTTTGTATTATTATATGAGAATAAGAGAGAACATAAAAATTAGACAAGATAAATACCATATTCAGAAATGAGTACATGAGCTCTACTGAACTAGGGAACTATGATAGTTTTCTCTGTACTTTGTCACCTTAGACAGTAGTTTTGGCTTCAGATGAAAACCTCTTCTTTTTGTTTAAATATTTAAGATTTGCTATGCTTATTAAGTTTAACATAATATAATTAAGTGTTTGTATCTATTGTTTCTTCTAATCTCCTCTTCTTGCTGTATTCACTCATTTATATGTATGTGTTTATTGATATACTAGTGTAAAAGCCTGTGTACACGGGCCAGCATTCTGTGCGTTCGGGCAGTCTCTACTGCGCATGAGTGCATCAGACAAACAAACATGCTTAGTTCCATGTACATTGCTCTTAGTCGTAGTTGTTGGATCTCCTGACTGCCATCTTGTCTCTTGATTTGGTACTGTGCATATGATTCTTTATTAACCATTTTGGCCTTTGTTCTCCAGACTTCCTGCTTATCTCCTAATTTTGTACTGTACCTCCTTCCCTGATTTACCGGCTTGACTTCCCCTAATGACTTAAAGGGACAGTAATGTCCCACAAAAAATATTTATAGCTTTGTAGAACTAAAAGTTCTACAAACCCTATCTCTCAAACCGCTATGGTTTAAGAGATATAGGCATTCAAAGTTCCCCCCTTCTTCCCCTTCTCCTCATGTCATATGACTCGGGGAGGCTCTTCAACAGAGCCAAAATCAAGTTATTTAAAAAGAATTACTTGACTAGAAAGGTCTACAAAGTGTGCCTGGTTTGCAAGCACACTTTGTAGACCTTTCCAATTAAGTAATTATTTTTAAGTAACGCAGTTTCGTCTCTGCTGCAGAGCAGACTGCTGGTCCCTGGATCGGGATCGCCTGCTGTCAGCTAGACGCTGACATCAGGAGAAGGGGAGGAAGAGGGAAACTTTCAATACTGCTGAAGAGCCACTTGCCGGTCAAATGACCAGGATCCAATTCTGTTCCATAGAGCTCTGACATCTCTGAAAGGGGAGGGAGGGGGGAACTTCAACTGCTACGAACTCACAAACTATAAAGTTCTGAGAGATGGGAAGCAGGTTATTCTTCTTCTATTGTTAATATCTACAATATTAGAATTTTTAAACCAAAGTATTACTGTCCCTTTAACATAAATGTGTCTAATTCTGTAGTTCTGGGATCAACAAAAATGTTTGCCTGTGGATTAAAAATAACTGGGTTTAAAGTTCCAGCAGTATAGTTATAAAAAGAAAGCTTTTAATCAGTTAAAGGTATGATAGTACTGAACATAATCTAGAAGTAAACATTTTAGTTTGTCTTTACTTTCCTACCAAGTTACACATTGGAAATCTTTCTCAATATGGATACAATCTTCTGTGCCACCCAGCTATTCACTTCTACTTATCTTTTGAAGATTCTAATTTCTTTTGAACAGTAAGTATGTATGGCCATAAATCAAAAGATATCTTATCTTGAAAGGACACTACTCATTGTAGTCAACAAATGAATGTATCCCTCTAAAGGTACTTCTATTCATTTCATAAAATCCATATCAGCTACAGATATTTACTCATGATTTGGTTGTAACTGGTGTCATACAGGGAAGCATTCTATTTGTTTGCCTTGAATTCAATTAGTACAGCTCGCTTTGCATATCAGGTCAATTCTCATAACTAATCACAAGTTATGCAAGGTTCTGAATAGGAAACAGCTATTCAGAGGTATGCCTGTGCAGATAAGTAAAGGCATTGATAAGATATGACTAATTGTGGTGCTGAGAATCACTAATATAAATGTCTGAATGCATATCTCTATTTCTAACACCAAGAATGTATGCAAAGCTTTACAGATTAGAAAATACACAAACTTGAGCACTCTCAATTAGTATATCTGGGAATTAATTTATCAAATAACATCAACTATTGGCCATTTCACAAAAGCAGATTGAAACAGCCTAACTGCACCCTAGTGGATCAATGAAAACTCTCTAGAATTCATGAGGTAAACACCCAATTTAAATCAATTGGAATTTGGTTAATGATTGTGTCCTTTTTGACTTAGTTGGTTTGGTCCAAAATTGCTCCAGTTTTATTTGTGCAAATTAGATTGGATAGTTTAAAAGATATTAACATTTTACTATGGCTATAAGCTCTCACGGGCAGGGCCCTCTGATCCTTCTGTTCTCCACATTTGACTGCACTATTTAATACCTCTGTATGAATATTCCCAATTGTACAGCGCTGCGTAATTAGTTGGCACTATATAAATAAAGAATAATAATAATAATAATATCCCCCATCCACCCTGACATCAGCCTGTTCACACAGTTGATCACGCTGTTGCCATGGTGTTTACTCTGACAGAGACATTTGTATCTGTGTGAGCATTTCTAATATATCCTGAGCACTGACTGAGGTTTAGTCAAAGCTGCATTGGCAAACGGCTGGTCATTCATACCCTTTCCTGGAAAAGTGGTTGATATCAGGGAAAGGGTGATGGAGAATATTAATCTCTATATACATATTTAATCTAGTAAGAATTGAAGAGTATGACACAATTGGATGCTTTATCAGAAACCATTTGCTTGTTAGAGATATCCCTCCAATGCACTGCAGAGGAAATTATTGGGGATGTCTCTAGAATCCAAGGGATTAGAATATAATAAGAGTAATCATTTTGTTCTTCTGCAACATCTGTTGATAATAAAGCTTCCAAATTTTTTATGCACACAAAGTTCCTTCACATCTTGTTCATTGTTTAAATGGATGGTGGTTATTATGAGTAAATCCATCAGACAGTGTGATATTTGGCAAGACTCAAAGAAAGAACGAGACTACAGATTCATATTGGCTTATTTCAATTGTTGGTATGCAGTGTAGTATAAAAATATTAGCGTATAACAATATATATTTGTACTACTGTAGTGATTTCATATCTAAAATACATGCATAAGAGCAGAATTTGCTGACAGCTGGTACAACACTCAAGCAGACACTGATAACTTGGGTGAAACTGATGTAATTTCTTTTGCTGGCCACAGCTAATGCCAAAGGTGCATACTGTAAATCTCTGGCTGTCTGACAGGAGAGCTGCCTTAAAAATGAAAGTGGAAATCTGTTCTAAATCTAGAAAACTTAGCATAATGTGTCAGCAGACATAACTAAATGATTTATGAAATGAAACAGTACACACTAGCTTGTCAATACTTTCTAAAAAAAACTCAAAACAAACTCTCTACAGGCTCTATGAATCATCCTTCAAGGGTTCAGATCACATATACAAGTACTATAACAATTTGCCTTGAAATATGTATTCATTAAGGCAAATGGGATTCTTGACTCACTACTTTCAGATTTCCAAGGGGAATATAGACATAGATTTTGTTATACTATATTAAGACATGTGTAAGTTGCTTTTCAACGTGATACAAAAATAATTGTGTTGCATGTTTCTTTTTTTTTATTGAAAACTCAGGGTATATTGCTCTTTTATGCCATCTTTCACCAAGTAATGTAGGGTGCTCTGCTCAGTGGGGATCTTCCACCTAGTGATGTGAGGTGCTCTGCTCAGTGGGGGTCTTCCACCTAGTGATGTGAGGTGCTCTGCTCAGTGGGGATCTTCCACCTAGTGATGTGAGGTGCTCTGCTCAGTGGGGGTCTTCCACCTAGTGATGTGAGGTGCACTTCTCAGTGGGGATCTTCCACCTAGTGATGTGAGGTGCTCTGCTCAGTGGGGGTCTTCCACCTAGTGATGTGAGGTGCACTTCTCAGTGGGGATCTTCCACCTAGTGATGTGAGGTGCTCTGCTCAGTGGGGGTCTTCCACCTAGTGATGTGAGGTGCACTTCTCAGTGGGGGTCTTCCACCTAGTGATGTGAGGTGCACTTCTCAGTGGGGGTCTTCCACCTAGTGATGTGAGGTGCACTTCTCAGTGGGGGTCTTCCACCTAGTGATGTGAGGTGCACTTCTCAGTGGGGATCTTCCACCTAGTGATGTGAGGTGCTCTGCTCAGTGGGGGTCTTCCACCTAGTGATGTGAGGTGCACTTCTCAGTGGGGATCTTCCACCTAGTGATGTGAGGTGCTCTGCTCAGTGGGGGTCTTCCACCTAGTGATGTGAGGTGCTCTGCTCAGTGGGGGTCTTCCACCTAGTGATGTGAGGTGCACTTCTCAGTGGGGGTCTTCCACCTAATGATATCAGGTGCTCTGCTCAGTGGGGTCAGGCTCTTTAGTCTCCAGGCCCCTCAACTTGGAGGTCTTGAGAGCCCCTTTTCCTCCCCTCCCCAGCCAAAAGGTCCTATGGGTCCTCTTCAGCACTAGGGGCCTCTGCCTCTTACCCCAGGCCCTCTTCTTTGACTTCCTCCGGGGAGGGAAGCCAAAGATACTAGGAGAGGTGGTAGTCAAAAGGCACATTAACCCACCTCGCCCAACATGGACAAGTCTTCAGCCTGAAAACACTGTGGCACCTCCAGTGAAAAAGTATAAAAGAAGAAAAAAAAGTGTTTGTGCCTTTAGTGAAATGCATGAGTATACATGCTATAATTTGCTATGGCATGGTCCCAGCATTTTGGACAGAATCCAAAAAATTATTTCATTTTCAACCTTAAAACTGGACCAGGGGAAGTGAAAAAAGCAAATGAAAGACCCTGAGTGCTCCAGTGAATGACCACCTGCTGCAATAATAAAAAGTGACAATGTCGACTTAGTAAGTTAGTAGGGATTACTGAGATCTGGTATAATGAAAAAAGTGTACTGGGATGTAGTAATACCAAAGTACCTTCTATTTAGAAAGGACGGAAAAAGTAGAAAAGGAGAAGGGGTTGACATTGATTTTAAAAATATCTTAAAGGTTAATCTTATACAAGGTATGGATGATAACATAGAGACAGTTTGGAAACTTTAGAATACCAAAATAAAATTGTTGCTCGTATATTTGTGATCTATAGCTCCCAGGACAAGCAGATGAGTTAGAACTGCTGACAGTCATAACAGTGAAAGGTTGAGGTTATCATTATGGGGGACATTACCTTGCTTGATGTGGACTGGAAAAATCAAGCAGGAGGATCATCCAGTAGTAGACATACCCTGAATACTTTACAAGGTTTATCTCTTAGTCAATTAGTAGAAGAGCCACCTTGATATCAAATGTAACTGTAGCAGAGTGTTTGGTCTCCAGTCATAATGAAACAGTGTAGTTTAACCCTTTGAGTGCCACAGAGGTATCCAATGTATTGGATATCTCCCTGGCACTCACAGGGTTAACATAAGGACAGAGGTTGAGTTGCACCACACTAAAGCAAAGGTTATAGATTTTAGAAAGGCTGATTTTTCTAAAAGGAAACATATTTAGGTTAACCCTTTGAGTGCCAGAGTGGTATGCAACGCATTGCTTTGCAATGCGTTGCTTACCACTCTGGGACTCAAAGGGTTAATCTGTACCAGCCATGGAGATCTTTAGATGGCATCCAGGAGAAATGGAATTATCTGAAATGTTTTTTATTAAAAGAAACAGAACGTTGCATTAGACTTGTCTGTAAGGGTAAAATAAAAAGGAAACTCCACAGAAGTGGCAAATATAGTAAAGGAGAAAAGGGTAGCATTTAGGAAATATAAGCAGATGCAGAAGACAGGTATATGTAAAGGCTAGGCTGATGGAGAATGCATTATTAAATGTGCCAAAACAAAAAACTGGAAAAGATGTAATTAGACTGAAGACAAAAAAATGGAAGTTATTTAAATGAGGATAAAAGTCTAGCTGACTGCCTCAATGATTGGTCTTTACAGAGGAAGGTGAAGGGACCTCTGTTAGAAAAAATAAATAGTGAAGCTTGGGAAGAATGCATGTTTACATAGGAATACATTCTACTTCATCTCTCTAAGCAAAAAAAAACATAAATCAATGGAACTAGATATGATACACCAAAGTTATTAAAAGAACTTAGGAGTTTTCTGACAAAACCTTTTTCAGAATTGTTATGTGAATATTGACAGGACTAGTCTCAGATGATGAAAAGGTAGAAAATGTTGTACAGCTTCACGAAAAGTAGCAGGGAAGAGTCTGGCAACTACAGCCCAGTAAGTCTTAAGTTAATAGTGGGTAAATTAATGGAAGCCATGTTAAAGGACTGATTTGTTAAATATCTGAATTTTAATATATTGCAATATTCTACATAGCACAGGTTTACAGCAGGGAGATCGTGTCAAGCAAACCTTATAGAATTTTTGACTGGGTAACTAAAATAATAGACCAGTGGTAGCAGTAGATATAGTTTATCTAGATTTCAGTAAGATATTTGACACTATTCCTCATAGAAGACTCATTAATAAATCAAAATGTTTGGGTCTGGATGTAAATAAATCGGTCTTCAAGGTAAGGTATACCATTTTGCAGATGATACAAAGATCTGTAACAGGGTAGACATTCCAGGGTAAAGAAGCCAAATGGCAAATGATTTAATAAATGTAAAATTTTGCATTTGTGATGTAAAAACCCAAAGGCAGTATATATAGTATTAAGAGTACTATGCTGTCGGAAACAACAGAGGGAAGGGGCTTGGGAGCAATTATTTCTCATAACTTAAAGAAAGGCAGGCAATATAACAAAGCAGAGGGGAATGCAAGTAGGGTACTGGGTTAGTAGCAGAAAGAGGGAGGTGGTCATGCCACACTACAGATTCTGGTTAGACCTCATTGTGTACAGTATTGGAGACCCAGAATTTCTTACGTGAGCCTCAAGGCCTCTTAAAGCTGTCCAGTTACGAATAACAAATTCCAATGCATCGGCAAGTAAATCCATATTTTATGCTTTTCACATTATTCTCGGAAGCATCTTTTACCTAACTGTTCTTAGGGCACTTGTGATAATATCGAATTTGAATTTGTACTTTAAAGTATGTGATAATGCATTGTACATCTTACGCCAGAAGACCAGCAAGAAAACAAATTAGGTAGAAAGGCCTGCACTGTTTCTTTGTAAGCTTATCAGGCTCCATATAAGAATTTTAAAAGAGAAGATCCCCAAGACAATTTAAAACTGACATTTACTGAAAAGCACTATTTGTAATAGATTTCCCAAGAAATATAAGATTGTTGGTGAAAATTCTAGACAGCTAGCCCTACATAGTAATCCTTTTTTCTTCTTAACTGTAGTCATTTGAAATTGCATGCTAGCTGAAAAAGAAAATTACATCTGGAGAACATACAGGGTTGCTGTTTGTTTATTAGCTGTTTATAAATGTTTTATATAAACAATGTTTGTGTATTATAAGCATACAGATGTCCTATGTTTTGCATACTTTGAGCTTATTCATATTTTAAAAAGCTAAAGAATGCATTATTTGTGTGACACAATAGTGCATTTGTTAATACTGACATATTTATCTATCCTTTTTCAGTCAAAGGAAAAAATTATGTCAATTTTTGCCCAGTCTGCCTTCCTATTCTGTCACACATTATTTCATGAAATATGAATCCAAATGTTCTGTTTCTTTTCAATTTCCTTTCACCACAAATACCAGAGTTCTCCACTCCGTGGGATTTCAGTAACAATTCAGCCTTTCTGTTCTAATGGCAAAAACCCAATACCGCTGTCTTTAATCAAGATATTTTAGATATGTTTTCAATACTGCTCTATGGCTTTAGACCTGATGTTTTTGAAAGCATACATTTGAAAGAAACTGGGCAATGCCAAAGATGATGTTTAAATATTTCTGCTGCCAAAACAGCATTCTTTTCATGATCTGTGCACTAGGCTGCTGCGTTTTATCAGCTTGCGTGTTTCAGATTGCAAGATGATACTACACTTGAGGACTTAGGAACAAAAGACAAAAATGGAGCAATTCTGGCTAAGTCGACAGCATTATAAGCGACAAAATAAATCCCCAAATTCCCATTTAGTTAAATAGCATGTTTAACTACTTGAGAGCTGCAGAGGTCTCCTAACAAGTCATTGGGGGCTATGCACTATGGTGTAATAAAAAGGTGATAAAACGGAGATGACTTCTCCAGTGATATCACTTCTCCAGTTCCTGTGTTAGTCTATGGAGCCTATTCACTATATCACCGTTTTATCCCCTCTTTATCACACCTTAGTGCATAACCCCCATTCAGATCTATTGAAGCATATTGTTTGTTCTTAACAGGTGTGACCTTGAGACATTCCTATTGATTTAACTCCTTAGTGACAACCACGTCTGCACGTGGCTGTCACCTTAACGCCCATCATCTCAAAAAAAAAAAAATTGCCAAATGATTCCGGAGTCCCCAAACGGTGTGCAGTCACATGGAGACCCGGACTTCCGGTGCTACTTGCAGGACTTACCAGGTACGTCCTCTGTCACTAAGTGACAGTTTTTGCAGGACGTACCTGGTAAGTCCATTGTCGGGATGGGGTTAAAGGGTTAACAATGTTTCCATATGAGCAAGCCTTTCTTATAGTGCATACAACCAATCAGTTATGTTAGTAATGCTGAATACACTATATATCGCATGAATTATATTATGAATTATCCCCCTCATCCTCTTATACATATGTCATCCTTCGATGGCGAAACAAGACAATCTTCTTTTGGTTTATGGAAAAAACTGCCCTCCTCTGTTAAGGGGGACAGGGTTTTCCGTATACTGAATGGAGGCAGATTGTGCCTTATAGCTCTCTGTCCAGTCAAGCGGCCGGATTGCAGATCTCAGGGATGTGACTTGGCATTGTGAAAAGGGGAGTGAGGAGGACAATTTATAATATTATTTCACACAATATATAGCGAATTCAGTATTACTAATATAACTGATGGGTTGTGTGCACTATAAGAAAGAATTTCAGCATTGCCGATATAGAAATATTACTATCCATTTAAATGAAGCCTTTAGTACATTGAATTTTAGAAAGGTATCCAGTGTTGGAAACCTCTCTGTATTCTAGGAGTTAAAAGCCCCATTGAAGTCAAAGGTTGACTGAGGAATTTTTATTTAACCTTTATAGTGAAGTTGGTTTGTTGCACAATTACTCCAGTTCTTCTCAGCCTGCGCGTGTTAACCTCTTCTTTGCTGTCAGTGGACACCCTTGCCCCCTCAGATTTCAGGATTCCCAGAAATAACGCATGAATAAATAGATTAATCCTTTGAGTGCCCCATTACTTCTCTGGCACTCAACGGGTTAACCAATTCAATAAAAAAGTAGGAAAATTGTTTTCCAACCAGGTCATTGATATTGTGGAAGTGAGGTAAAAACCTGAAAAACTGCTTACATTTGAATCTATATCTTAATAGAATGTAGCAGCTAGTGGCTACATATAAGGGTTTGTGATATTGCCTTTCTTCTTCAATATTCAGTTTACGGCAGTAGTGAAAAAAATATAAAGTACTGAAGAGCCACGGGTGGGGGAGGCAGCTGGGATTTTAGGCTCCTGTAAAGTGATGCCCGCTCATGACTGTAAGGAGAATAAAAAAATAAATGTTTGCACCAGGTCCCTTCAATGACTAGTTATGCCACTTAAAGGGATAGTAATACTTAAAATGTAAAAAAATATATGTTGTAGGGATTATCCCCCTGAGTAAAACAAGGGTGCTCCCACTGCTGAGAGATATTTTATTAAAAAATTATACCAGCTCAAAATTGAATTTTTTAGGTGCAATATCACAGTGGCCTGAGAATTTACAATGGCGCTGTTTCTACATTACCCTATGGAGATTTATGGTCTACAGACCAGAGCTGTCCATAGGATGGTGTAGCAACAGCGCCACTGTAAATTTTCAGGCCATTGTGATATTGCACCTAAAAAATTCAAGTTTGAGCTGTTATAATTTTTTAATAAAATATCTCTCAGCGGTGGAAGTACCCTTGTTTTACTCAGGGGGATAAACCCTACCACATATATTTTTTTACATTTTAAGTATTACTATCCTTTTAATGGGGCTTTTAATCTCTTAACCATTTGAGTGTCAGAGTGGTACACAATGCATTACAGAGCAACGAGTTGCACACCTTTCTAGCACTCAAAAGGTTAACTGCTAGAAAAGTATCCAGCTTCTTTTCAATGTGTTGAAGATCTCTCTAGCATTTGAAGAGTTAAAACGCCAATTTAGATTGAGGTACAGTTGGTTTGCCCTATAACGGCTCCATTGTCACTAGTCGTATTAGGCCTCTGGCTCCTGGGCTCCAGTGATTTCTCACCACTGGTTTATGTTATTCACATCTCATCACTGTAATGTGTGTATCCTTTTTATGTGGACCACCGCTGCTTTGAAGTAACTATTAATTAAAAATGCATGAATCAGATTCAGAACGCATCCATTTAAATGGTTCGCAAATCAATGCCAACTTACTCAAATTAAATTAGTATCTAAAGTATGTGTAATCTTCATTAGCATTTTTAACCCCTTGAGAACGAGAGGGTGGCACTTCACTTTGCAAAGCAATGTATTGTACATCCTCTGGACCTGAAAATATGTTTACAATTTTATAAATATACATGTCACACTGTGCAGTTTATGTTCCCATTTCCCTTTTAAGGTTTTTAGTATATTTTGCTTACATGCCATTATTGTTAGATTTTTTTTATCATTCACAACTACTTCTGTACACCTATTAGACAGAGGCCATATTTATACACCTTTCAGACAGCAGCCATATTTGTCCTCTCACTATGAAGCTGAGTCACACTGCTCACAGTTTAGGTTGCAACGGTCATTGCAATCTGCAAATAATGACTAACACATATGGGACCTAGCCAAATGGGAAACAAATAAATAATCCTTTTGACTTAAATAAAACTCTTAACCTCTTGGGTGCTAGAGAGGTCTCCATTGTATTGATTTGCAATGAGTTCTACACATCTCAAATATTCAAAGGGTTAAAAGCCACATTTAAATCAGTGGATATTTGGGAATTTATTTGATCCCTGTGGTCATAACTGGGGACCTTCTTGTCTAAAGCCTCTGGAGGTCCACTAAGATTGGGAATTTGGAGTGTGTGATTTGCTTCATAAAGTGGGAGAGGCTTGACTGGATTGGGTAGAAGTGGGAGGAGCAGAGGTGGCATTTGCCTTTAAAATATTTGGAGAGTAGGAAGAACAGGGTGGAGATTGACCACAAAATGGCAGTGAAGTGGGCAGTGATACAAGGGAACAATTCACTGAGCCCTAAGAATCAGCCTCATTCCCTGGACAAATGATATGATGATGATGATGATGATGATGATGATGAAAAAATGGAGTCTCTGGGTCAGATACAGAAAGTTCCCAGTTATGCTTATGGTGCAGTAAGTTTAATCCACAATTATTACACTTTTCCTGCATATGGCTCTAAGACTGTATTCAGTAGCAAATGTATGTAAATTAATAATATACAAGAAGTAAAGTGACTGTTCTTCAAGTCATTTGTTTTGAACTTTTAATTAAATGTTACGAGGAACAAATGGTACTTCTTACAGCAATCTATATGTAGTAACATTATAAATAGTTGAAGGACAAATGAGCCAAAGTTACAAATATGTTTGGACCCACAAAGTATAGGTTTTTATCCTTACAATGTTGTGCTATTTGAGGAACTAGGACTTTCAAAAGTGTTGTAGACAAAAAGATAAATGAGAATTGTATATGCTACTGTTAGTTTCTATCACAGAGGTCTAGGTTATTGTTTACTAAAGTCACATAAACAAAAAAATAAATGAATTAATATTGTTATATCATATCAAATATATATGTTCATATTTAAAGTATGATTCTGGTTACAGACAGTAAACTTTTGTATCACTGCAATACACTGGATAACTCTCTAATCTTAATGGGTGAAAATCCATATTTAATCTACGGGAATTGTTATTTTTGCCTATAATACCGTTTGTTTATCCCAAAACTAGACTTCTGTTGTCAGATGTTCCAGGAGTGTTCTTGGAAACTTAGGACATGTAAAAGGGTGTTTTGAAAACTTTTTTCAAAGTGTATGTTTCTCATAAAGGGGAAGTATACCCTCATTCCACATACACACGTGTATACCCTCATGTCACGCACACACACACGTGCAAAACATCATTGTCTGATTCAGAGGGAGTGTGAAGATCCTGCAAGCATGGCCATCATGGAGGACACAGGGAGTAGGTACCATGGGAATCAAGAAGCACATTCAAGGTGACTCAATAAGAGACTGAACAATGGCAAGACTTCTCTGCAATGCAACTCATATTCATACCTGGGAACTTTCAGAATTAATTGATCCTGAGATCTTGTAAATATTAACCCTTAATGTTTCCATTATATAGAGTCTCAGCAATATGTCCCTACTCACTCTAATCAAGAGGTGCTTCAATCAGTTCTCAAGAAACCATAGACATGCAACAACTTAACCCATTTGAGTGCAGAGGGGTGAGCAATGCATTCCAATGTGTTGTGTACCCCTCCTGCACTCAAAGGTTTAAAGATATCATTACATGAACACACACAATAGACAAGCAGGACTTCTCCTTCTGCGTTCATAGAGCATGTGGCACCAACTTAGGGCCTAAGGAAGCAATTATTTGGAGTAGATTATATAACAGATAGCACTAGACTCTCTTACCCTTGGAATTTTACCCTTCACCCTGAGACCCTGAAATCTGGGAAAAAACCCTGAGCAACAGAAAAACCTCATGTTGTGCTGAACTGCATAAATGTATCTCTAAATCAGGAATTAGAAATACTGCTACACAAGACTCTAAAGTTGCACTACATTTATTTATAATAGAACAAACCTAAATCAAACATCTCTAAACACCATTATTCATTATAAAGATCAAATATACTTTAGATGAGCACATTTTAAACAGTTTTTAAGCAGACATAAAGAGTATTGCAGCAAATCCGCTTACGCTGCAATCATTGAAAAGACAGATGTTTGCTCCTATCTTCATACTGTTCTGACAGATCGGTTTGGGACCAATTTGGCTAACTATACAAACAATTATAAAAGACATTTGTGTATATTCATTTTTTAATTGATGAAAGCCTAATTTCTTGTTGGCATCTGAATGAAGAAGTGTTTTGATCAAATGTTTGTGTGTTGATTGTCTCCTCTGCTATTTTTAGAGTGTTAATAAACAGAAAGAAGAGATAACATGAGGACCCCATAGGATCTGAGCAATGAATGGTGGGTCAAACTGCAAACAGTGATCATGTGGATCAGTAAAAGGACCACCCAGATATAGTGCTTTTTGCACACAAAAAAGAAGAGTAAAACTGGAGCAAACCAAATCAAGGAGACAAATAAAAACATATATTTGATCTAAAGGAAGGTTTCAAGGGCAATTGTCATGAGACAGTTGACCTATCAGCAGATCTGCTCCCCTGGAAGCTGACCTGCGATTAAGCTGGGGTTAAATTGTGACCCCAGAGCAACGGGAGAGCAGAAAGGGGGTCTGAAAGAAGACCTCAATACCACCCTTTGTATCTATGTTTCAATGTACAGGGCAGTTTCCTGTCCTGTAAAGATCCCCATAGACCCAATGTATTGGGTTTGAAAGTTTGACACAGCAAGTCCATGGACAATGTGCAAGCAAATCTGGAGTTTGTGGTGTGAACCACAATATCCAGTTTGTGTTCCAGACCAAGAAGATAAGTATCCTGACCCCCAGAATGATTAATAGGAGATGTTTTAGGGCTGCACAGAGCAGCTACAGGCTCTTTACCAAGTTTTCATACATAGAAAAACATAATTATCCTTTAACCCCTCGAATGCTTTAGATATCTCACTAGTATTCATGGGATTAAAATCCCCATTTAAATCAATCATGCATGCATGATGTATTTTATATTTCACAGTCATTTTCTTTAGTCCTAACAAAAACTGCTTTTTAACCCATTGGAGGTGAGAGATGTGACCAACACATTGATTGGTAATGCATTAGAGACCTCTCCAAAGGGTTACATTACATTGCAGTTTAAAAGAAAACAGTATAAACATATCCTTTTAATGCATGGCTATCTGTGTTTCACTGGGGGTTTTCAGTTTCACCTTCAGTTCCAAAAGGTTACAGTTTAGTCCTATGATCTGAAATGTTAGGGACTGTCCTGAATTCACTACATATTAATATAGCTGCTTTTCCTATAAACATTAATAGGCCTAAGCAACAAAGAAGAACTACAATACTTAAAGGTAGGGTTGTGTCAAATTTTCCAAAGCCACAAATGGTGAAAATTACAGTCTTTTAGCTTCAGTGGAAATTATGTAGATATTTTTGCTAGCTTGAATGGGTGTGGGTACATGTGTGTGTGTGTGTGTGTGTGTGATGAAGTGTGTGTGTCATGCATAGATCATGACTTCATGGAGTGAATCATGGAACTGCTGTGTGTGAACTTCAGAACTTACATGGAAAATAACCCTCCTTAGGTACGTTTCTTTATTATTTTTTCTGTGTGGGAATTTCAACAAAATGTGGAATATATGGTGGGATGCAAGAAACATGTGCAATCGCCGGCGAATAGGTTTGCGCATGATTTCATTGAATTGTGCATGAACAATCAAGATTAGTGATCAGCTGTGCATATTTTTTGTGGTCGTGCTCAGGATTAACGAATCTGTCTGAGTGGAATAGCAAATGTGCCTAATGAAGGAAGTGCTATTGAGAACAAATGTATACGTCTGTGTATTGTTGTCGTAAAAAGTTATTTTTTTTATTTGCAAATTAAGAAGTGTTCGGTATTCGGCTTCCTGGATTAGAACATGCGCAATATCTATCTGCTCACGAAAAATGCCTTTAGAGCATGCGCACATTTCTTGCATCCCGTCAATAGTCCCTTTTCTGCAGACATTTTTGCAAAGACAAAATCAGATCTTCTGCACATCCCTACATAAAGATGTCCTACATGTTTTCCTATATACTAGTCCGCCATTCACAATTTTATCAGGGACATAACTTTTTTTTTAAATGTCTACCGAATAAAAAAAGTGTCAAATCCAAACTGGTTTTGAATTTTTGACAAAACATGTCAACATAGCTACAGTTCTACTATATGAACAATTTTATTTAAGTTCACTCAGCTGTGGAAGTACTGACAAGTGTTTTCATTGAATTCTAGGTTTCTGCAATTTCCCTCTTGCAACCTTTGACCAGATTATTGAACAATCAAATGTACTCAAATGAACCATTTCTGACCTTCATAGAATAAAGTCTATTTGCAGCAACATCCTCAATAAACTGGTACATTAGACCAGGGTCAAAACACTACAGTTTATAAATAACATTTGAATCAGTACTGATACTATTGGTCAGATTAAAAGGTTTAAGGGCAAAAGTTAATTCATTTAAAGTTTATTCATAAAACAATTAACTTGTTTCCTTAAGTAAAAACCCTGTTTAAAGCAGAACTACCACCTCCACTAAAGTCGACCAGCAATACTTATACAGGTGGCGACTAGCTTAATAATTATTATTTTACCTCTCAAAAGTGCCCACAAACAAAGTTATCCTTAAGCTTCCGCGACTGACGGCCAGGTTACTGCAGCCTGTATGCCTGCGCCGTCAGTCTCTTCCGGAGTTGTTTGGGCCAGTGCAATGCCTATGAAGGTTGACATTCAAGATGTCCGCGGTGATGCCTGGCTTCCGGTCTTGGAAGCTTAAGGATAACTTTATTTGGGGGCACTTTTGAGAGGTAAAATAATAATTATTAAGCTAGTCGCCACCTGTATAAGTATTGCTGGGCGACTTTAGTGCTGGGCGACTTTAAGCTGCAAGCAGGAGAACGCATTTGCTCCGTCTCTTTCTAGCAGTGTTCTTTCTTTCAAAAAGCCTATCCCTGAAGTAAATCGGAACTTCCTCTCATCGTCAATCACACTAGTGGTTTTACTGTGTTTACTGTACGCACTGATTATCATAGCGTCTTATGACTCGTAGTCATATCACTGTCTAAGAAACTCTATGGTAACTTACCATAGACTCGAGAGTCTTAGACAGTT
Source organism: Rhinophrynus dorsalis (assembly GCA_037306005.1). NCBI lineage: Eukaryota > Metazoa > Chordata > Amphibia > Anura > Rhinophrynidae > Rhinophrynus > Rhinophrynus dorsalis. Next base: position 76,099,015 of record CM074719.1, on the reverse strand, counting down.
ATGAGTCACTCGAGTCATAAGACTCTATGGTAATCAATGTGTACAGTAAAACCACTAGTGTGACTAAAGGAAGTTCCAATTTACTATATCATATGAGAAATAAACAAAAAAGTGCCCACAAACAAAGTTATCCTTAAGCTTCCGCGACTGACGGCCAGGTTACTGCAGCCTGTATGCCTGCGCCGTCAGTCTCTTCCGGAGTTGTTTGGGCCAGTGCGATGCCTATGAAGGTTGACATTTAAGATGTCCGCGGTGATGCCTGGCTTCCGGTCTTGGAAGCTTAAGGATAACTTTATTTGGGGGCACTTTTGAGAGGTAAAATAATGATTATTAAGCTAGTCGCCACCTGTATAAGTATTGCTGGGGACTTTAGTTGAGGTGGTAGTTCTTCTTTAAAACATAATTGTATAACATGTTAATAATGTATATTTAACCAAACTATTTGCATACTCTTAAACATTAATGATACATTGAAGAAGTCACAGGTGTAGCTGGTTTTTCAGAATTTGCTTTATGAAATTATCTGGTTATTTTCTTTTGCTTTCTGAGGAAATATTGACATTTCCAGAATACAGACCCATATAGTTTAAAATTCAATGGACTGCAAGAACACAGTGTGAATATAGCAATTTTGCAAACAAGATACTATGCACAGGGTCATGTAACCTAACCGTTAGGTCATGGGAACTAAACACCAGCCCAGGTGGGCCATGGGCCCTATGGACAAAGCATTGTTTTTATGGGGGGATAACTGCACCATAGTGGACATATTTCCATTGATTTAAAAAAGGTGTCTAACCTCTTGAATGCTAAAGAAGTCTCCAAAATATTGCAGAGCAATGTGGTGGAGGCCTCTCTTGCATTCAAGGTTTAACAGCCCTAATTGTACTAATAGATTTTTTATCAGATAAGATGCTGATTCCATGACTCTGTGGGTGGAATTAACTAAAGTGGAGTCTTAGCTATTTATTGAAAGCCATCAGTTTATGTATTATATGCAACTGCTTTCGTTTGGATGCAAAAAAACATATTGACAAATGAAAGATTAGTACATGCTCCAAAATTAATGACACAGCACTTGCTTCTAAATTAACTGCAGAGTTAGACATATGACCATATCTGCTAATTACTTTTCTAAATTAGGCACAGAAGTTAATAATCTGACAAAAGAAAGGGCATCTTAGACATGCACACTTTTTAACCCCTTAAGGACTGGCCGCACACGCACGTGGCAGTCACTTATGGACCACGGGGCTTTTTTTTTTTTTTTTTTTGAGAATCTGATTCCGGACTCCCCGAATGGTGTGCAGCCACTCTGGGAGCCCAGAATTCCATGACGTATGTACGTCCTTGGTCCTTTAGGGACCGCAACCACATGATGTACATGTACGTCATGGGTCGTTAAGGGGTTAAACTGAATTCACTAAAAAGTGCAGATTTTTGCTAATTTATAAAAACTGTTCAAAATTGTAAATGTTTCTGGCATTCCACCATAGTTGTCAAAATAGAGTAAACATCTCTTATTCACAAAAATAGAGAAAGAGAATTAACGCACATATTAATGCATAGAAAAATGTAATTATTTTTGCCATCTGTAGTATAATTTTAACAATGACATCAATGAGATTATGACCAACAATTGTATGAAACCAGCCCAAAGAATATTCAGAACTCCACACTGGAAAAGAAAATAGCATAAAAAATGATTTTGCGCCTTACTACATACAGTCATGTATTATGATTCTTTTTTAATCTCTCCACTTTTCCTAACCTATATATTTGCATTAAAATACACAATAACAAAGATTATGTTTAAGTGACAGCCAGATTCTTTTTTACCTTTAAACAATCTGCAAGTACATAATACATGAAGTATAATGTCAATTACCTTTTACTAGTATTATTATGTATTTCGTTTTTATATTTTCTCATCTTCACAAACTTTTTACATTTCTTAATTCTTGACACAAGTCTCTAAATATCTGTTTCCAGAGAACTTTTTATCAAGGATTTTGAAATCCGGGATAGTGATGCAATGTAACACCATCCTTTTAGCATTTAATGCTCTATATATTTCTTTTAAAAGAGTGGCGGCAGGCTTTTCTGCTGTAGGTATAGTGTTACATGGTATCACAATCTCTGCTTCCACACACTCTGACAGGAAGTTTTCTGGAAACAGAGATCAAGAGAGCTCAATTTCAGAGACAAAACAAAAACAAAAAATAAATGAAAAAAAAAAAAAGCTCAGGAAATTAGACTGTACATATTATATACTTGCAGCATATGTAAAGTCAAAAAGGTGGCTGTCTGTCACTATAAACACAGAAACATAGGTTTTGATGGCAGAAAAGGAGTACCCTTGTCTATCAATTGAGTTACATAAATGAAAAATTCAACCAGATATGTTCATCAAGATATTCCTGTTGTACAACCATGCTGCCATGGATTCTGCTTGTCATTAGAATTCAGATATGAAACAATTCTTCCATTCAATACTGTTTCTATTAATTTCACAACTACTGATGTCAGATTCACAGGCTTGTAATTGCCAGAGTCCTACCTATTGCCCTTTTTGCGTAGTTGCACTATACTGACAATTTTCCAGTCGTACGGAACCACTCCTGTCAAAAGAGATTGGTTAAAAAGCTTAGCTAGAGGTGCTGCAAGCATAGACCTAAGCTCTTGTAATACTCTTGGATGAATCTTGTCTGGACCAACTGATTGATGCACTTTATCCTCTATGAACAGACTGATTTAACATTAATAGTTCTTCTTCTTAATGTGGGACCCTTTTTTACAACCTTCTGTAAAAAAATACTTATAAGCTATTTTGTCTCCCTTTTTTATAGAATGTACTATTTTTTTCTGCATGAAATTTATAACATCTTATAACATAATTAGCTTCCCTCTGTTTAAGTTTGTAAACTTTCAGTCTTCCTCTGACTGAGTCTGTCTGTCTGTATTTGATAGAATATATATATATATATATATATATATATATATATAATCCTTTACAATTGCTGCAACTTCACTAGAGGCCCAGACTGTTTTTCTTTTATGTTTTACTTTTGTTTACATGCCTGATGCAGAAGTTGGTTGCAGATAAAACTGAATCTTTTAGTGTTTCCCGTTTTTCCTGCACACCATAATTTTAAATGATTATGAGAGCAAATCAGGGATGGGCAGCTGTTCTGCTCTACTGAGAAACCCACTTAACCCTTTCATTGGCCAAGTGGTGTGCAAAGCATTGCGTACCCCTCTGGCCCTGAAAGGATTAAGGGTAGAGATTAGAATGGTACATTTTACCATACAGCATATGTTTTATACAATGTATAATTCTAATAGTGCCGAGCACTAGTTCTTGATTCTTTATTGCTCAAGGCACCCCTAACATGCAATCTGAAATTTTCAAGGCATCCGTAATGTTTTGTGAGTGATTTCTGAAAGATTTAATGAAGGGTACAATACATAAATATGTAATTATTCTTTGGTCTCACAGTCAGAAGGTAATCATAGAGCATATTTTTCATAGAGCATATACTTTCTATAAATATATATGATAAACAAAACATTTCTGTTAAAGTCTTCATAGAAAAAGTGGGGCACTCTGAGCAGGTCTTCATAGCACACCGAAGTGCCACAGCACCCTGCCTGAGAACCACTAGCTCAGAGACCAAGAAGTGATACATTGTATGTACAGCCGTGTGATAAGAAGCACAAGGAAAAGTCAGAATGAAACATCTGCATTCACATTAATTATGGTTGGAGTTGTTGCCCTCAGGTTTAAATAAACACCCACCCCTGTAATAAATAATGAGCACAAGATATATAAACTCAAGCATTAAATGGAGAGTAATGTTACGATTAGAACAATGCTGCAATGCATCCTTGTAGTGCATACAACTGATCACTGACATAGTAGTGCTGAATTTGCTGTACATTGCTTGAATGAATATTATAAGTTATGCTCCTCACGCCCCTTTACGACTGCCAGGCCACCTCCCCAAAGATCTGAAGTCCAGCGAACTACACCACAGGGTTATTATGAAAATGCAACAAATTTCCAATTCTTTAAATGGGAGATTTAATCTCTCAAAGGCTAACGAGGTTTCTAGTACATTGCAAATTAATATTGATGAACTCTTTATGAGTTAAAACTATATTTACATCAATGACATGTTCAATTCCTTCCATGTGGTGTAGCTGGTTTGCTCCAGAATCATGTCTCTTTAGGTTGATGAATGATTTATGTTTACAAGGTTGTCCTCTTGGAAGCAAAGGTGTTTTCCCATTCCGCTGTAGGAGACTAGAATAATATTTATTTGTCAGGGTACATGTATTTGTTATCCACTAAAGTGACATTGTCTATTCTGGGAATGGTTTCATTTACGCATTTTTTAGACCGAGAGGCACAGCACATTATCGCCTTCTCGATCAATGTTGGAAGTGTTGAGATCTGAGAAGGGCAGCCGCAGCAGCTGTGTTTCTCCTCAGATCCCGAAGTTTCACAACTTTCATCTCTATTTGCTGTCTCAGCTGCTGGGATCATGCAGTGGCCATACCATAATTCAAACTCGTTCAAAGCTGGACAAGTAACCTCTTTGGAATGCTTTTACTAAATCACTATGCAAGCTTTAACCCTTTGAGTGCCAGAGTGGTATCCAACACATTGCATGCAATGCATGTTCTCTTTAACCTATCTATTCGGCACTCTCAGGAATCCAAACCGAGTTAACTTGTGACAGTGTTTGTAATCATAACAAAATCTGAATTTCGCAGCATAGGTAGGCTGACCATATTTCCTTGAGACAAAACAGGATAGGGTGTGGGACAGACGGACAGTGGACTCTGTCACTCCGAGTCCGATTGCCGTAAGCTGCAAGCAGGAGAACGCATTTGCTCCGTCTCTTTCTAGCAGTGTTCTCTCTTTCAAAAAGCCTATCCTTGAAGTAAATCGGAACTTCCTCTCATCGTCAATCACACTAGTGGTTTTACTGTGTTTACTGTACGCACTGATTATCATAGCGTCTTATGACTCGTAGTCGTATCACTCTCTAAGAAACTCTATGGTAACTTACCATAGACTCGAGAGTCTTAGACAGTTATGAGTCACTCGAGTCATAAGACTCTATGGTAATCAATGTGTACAGTAAAACCACTAGTGTGACAAAAGGAAGTTCCAATTTACTATATCATATGAGAAATAAACAAGCCGCGTTCAGTTTTTTTACAAAAAATTTAAAACTATATATGTTATATTAAAAACTGGACAAAATTGACATTTATATTAAAAAGAAGGGACAGTCTGGAAATATGAAAAAACATGGTACTGTCCCTCTTAAAATGGTGCATATGATCAGCCTAAACATAGGCCTAAATTACATTGCAGTTCATAAGTGTTACCAACTTTTTCTTAATCTAACAGATTCTCAGTGAAGTTTATGTAAAAACTGTAGATAAAGCCCTTTATAAAGTAGCATTGTAATCCAGGACTGTACAGACATACCAAAACTATATTTTTGGTTAACAACTACATGTAAATCAAAGAGGAAATTAAATAACTTTTAGTTCCAGCTATTATGTGTTGATAACTCTCTGGCACTCAAAGTGTTAAAAAGTTGCTTTGTGCAAGGTTGTGGGCAGTTTGGGAGTCATATCCGGGAAGCTTGCTGTCCCAATAATTCTCAGATCTGCCCTGAAAATAGGTAGAGTAGGAAGAACGTGTGTGTGTGTGTGGGGGGGGGGGGACCGAACTGTCAGTGAAGGGGATTCACTAAGACTTAAGAGAATCAGCCTCTGTCTCTGGCAACCCCTTAACCCTTTGAGTGCCAGAGGGGTACACAACTCGTGGTCCGGGGATGGGGCACTCTAAAGGACCAGGGCACATTTTTTTAATTTTTTTTTTTTTTACTGAAGTGTTTAGTGCAAACACAAACTTCCATAACATGCCAATACTGTCACCGGTCTTAGCATCTGGACAGCCGTGACATTCCTGGCACATCAACGGGTGTTAAGGGGTTAAAAAAACAGAATCTGCATCAGAGCACTGTGTTGGACGTCTCTAGAAATCATGACGTTAAAGGGATAGTAATGTTTTCAGTGTATTGAAATAACATTCTCCATGGCCCAAATACTATGAAGATTAATTGGATCTGCTTTTATTTTGAAACATTCCTATCCCTTTAAAAGCTGCTTTTAAATCAGTGAGGACATTTGCCATCTATGGTGCTGCGGTTTGTCCCAGAATGAATCCAAATTCTTTATGTATATGGACCATAAAACTATATGGAGATTTTTTACAAAACAAAAACAAACAAACAAAAAAAATCTAGACTATGAAACCATTTGAATCCCAGATGGATATGCAACCCTTTGTAAAGCAATGCATTGTGAACCCCTCTGATACTGAAAGAGCTTAAGATTGTTTTAATCCCTTGAAAGCCAAGGGTGAACAATTAAATGACCTCAGGATTATATGGCTAAAGATGTAATGCTTTTTTGTATACTGAATTCAACAGATTGTTTTTATATGTAATACTAGTGTAAAATGTCCGGGTAATGTTAATCTTTTGAGTGCCAGAGGGGTACGCAATGCATTGATCTGCAATGCACTGCATATCCCTCTGGCATGCAAAGAGTTAAGAGGTTGCTACCTCACTGCTCCACATGATGCAGTCTTGTGTCGCCTCACTCATGCGATGCAATGATGTGCAGTAGAGATTGCCAGAACGCGGGCAGTCTCTACTGCACATGACTGCATCGTGACAAACACCCTAGAGAATTATTATATAGGATTTTGGCGTAGAAATTTGTGGTCTTCTTGGTTATTCTTCTTGTTCTTCTTGGTTATGCAACGCAATGTGTTGCGTACCCCTCTGGCACTCAAAGGGTTAACAAAAGTAATATCTTTAATTTAAACTACGTTCACATGGTTATGTCCCTATTCTTTCAATGCCAGTGTTGTGAGCTGAAACATCTCTGGAAGCCAGGAGACTGTAGAATGCATGTAAGTGGCTCCGTAATGTGCACTGTACCATATTTTTGCTTGACAGTGTTGCTGGGACACTCAAATGAAGAGCCCTATGTATTTCACAGCATATGTTTATTTAGAATCCACACTGGGAAAAAAAACATACTTCAAACATTCCTACTCCATAAAAAAGGAATGTTTGTAGCTGTTCATATTTTATTCCAGGAGCCTTATTTGTTCAGATGTTTATGCTATTTTATCTCAGAGACATAATCTTCAGAAGCTCATGTCAAGTTGTAAAACTGTCTATAAAATGTATACGCTGTAGACGATGTCAGCCATTTGTTTACATTCTTACTATGAAGATCAGCACACTTATATGGACATTGACCCTTGCAAATTCCTTTGTCTACTCACCCAATAAATTGTCTGCCAGACTTAACAGTGATTGCTGGGAGTTTATGGGTAACAAATAGTATAAACCATTCCAGCAATAATCAAACCAAGATTACAAATGATTCTTATATCCCAAATGGCTGCTAATCATACACGGAGTGTTTACCGCAGCAGTGAAGCATCTGCTATTTCTTGCAAAACCGTTTTACAATTTGAATCATCAGCACCTGTAGAGTAACTGTGCTATTTACTTCTGCAAGTGAGAATCAATACTTAATTACACAAGATGTTGTCATGTCTATCATTATAAACCTTCATCTGTCATCAAAGACATAAGTATCCGTGTCATTCCGAATATAAACACAATAAAAATACCTCAAATTGTTCACTTCATCAAACTGGGAGATTCAATTCTCTACATGAAAGTAAAATGGATATTATTTTTTTTCTGCCTTGAAGTAATGTTTTTATTATTAAACTCAATAACGGATCTAACATGCCTTGGGCATGCGGTAATGATCCAAATAAGACACACAGACCATAACATGGATGTAAAACAGGCCACAGCTTTATTGAATTAACAACTTCCATACAACAACCAGCTTATGAACCCTTGCCAAGAATCTGGGACATAATCCTATGTCCCCACCCCTACTGAGCGTAAAACTCAGCCCCTTTTAAACTCCACCCCATTACACCCCATTAGCTGATCTGTGCAGCTCAATGGGGGGGTGATGACCAGAATCCGCAACTGTGGTCCGGGTGTTTACCTAGGCCTCTGGCCTAACATCTTCCTGTTACAATATACCACACAATTGTTTACCATTGTACCCCTTGGCAAGGGCCCAAAGCACCAACAGCTGTGACAAGAACCAAACCCCCACAGGTGCTTTTACGACCTGAACAGTGAGGAACCCCCACCCAAAATACCCAAATAGGTAGGGTAGGTGGGCAGATTTCCACCGGATCCAGAAGAGGAAGTGACTGTTAAGACAAGCATATTTATAGTTGTCCCTCCCATTCCCTCCCCTCAGCTTCTTTTCCCTAACAAGGGGCCTTACTTAGACCTCTCAGCCCAGACATGATTCCCCTTCTTAGTTTCTTGTGGTGAATTCTAAATGAATACACAACAGATTTTTGTGGTATACTGCATCAACAGTCACATGCTGAAGTTCCAGCTGTTGGGGTCTAAAAATCCTATCATTTCCAACCAGCTAATGGCTGGTGGGGGATGATGGAAATTGTAGTTACAAACAGCAGGATGTCCAACATTTGATTATTGTTTAATGTTGGAGATATGAATTAAAAGGCTGTGAAGAGCAGATGTTTGATAATACAAATTAAAAAAAAATATATAGTTATGAGCCATTGTCATATTCCTTTGGGAGTGTTTAAATGTAAATGTAACTATTCACACATGCAATACGCTACAATAGCTGACTATGCTATCAGAGTTCACAGATGCAAATTCACAAACCTGAGGATAGAGAATTTGAGACCTTCCAAAAGCTTTCTATGGCAGTGCTTTCCCTTAACCCAATGTGTTGCACACCCCTGTTTTACTCAAAAAGTTATAAAACACACAGTACCTAGACCCACCTAACAGATAATTCAAATACTCTAAGGGCCATATGTTCAAAGAAGTAGAGAAATAGCTTTTATCGTTTGTAACAACTTTTCAAAATACAGTGTCGTTGGGATCATTAATATTTTCAGAGAGTGTCGGTTGTGATTGGAAATATGATGTTTGTCCTGACTGAAATTGTCGTATGAAAAGACAAAATTGTGTTAACTAAAGACAAAAAATACCTTAACTAAAGACAAAAAATGTTTTAACTAAAGACAAAAATTATCACATTCAGAACTTCACATTCCCTCCACTTTTTTCTTAACGTACAAATTTTGTCTTTTGCAAGACATTTTTTTGTCGTTAGTTACGACAAATTTTCTTTTCCTCTATACGACACTGGAGAATAGTTTAGCCACGCCCTTTCCCCACCCCTTTGACCAGCAATTCTGGAGTTGTGTCGTACACAAAGGACAGTACTAGTTTTTTGTCGTATACTCTATAGAAAATATGTCGTTCATGCATTCAATGACTTATTTTTGACGTTCATACAACATTTTTTTGTCGTTATCCCTTTGAACATATGGCCCATAGAAACACCAGATCAGCTGTTACATGGCACTGAAAGTGTTAAGGGAGGGCTGTTGCTGTTCCTGATGCTGAAGTGTTAGATTGAGAGCATCCTCTCTGCTCTCTAACTTGCGATTTCTATCACAACGCCAGCATTATGCCAACCTTATATCCTATTTATTAATCATATCCTATTTATTAATTCTCTCTCTACTCCCTTTACTTAACTCTTAGTACATATGGCAAACTGTATTGTATTCTCCACAGTGATATATACACATCCCTTGTGCTAGATGGGTCTGCAGTGAATTGCAAACCTCCCTTAATTTCAGATGTTTAAAAAGACCTATGTAATTGTATAGTAATGTTTTATTATGACAAATATATCTTATAGAGATGTTCCTCGGCAAAACAAAGGACACTCACATTGCTGGAAGATAATGTTTTACAAAGTTCCAACAGATCACACTTGTGTGATTTATCATTTTTCTATAAAAGGAACCACTAGGTGGTGGTGTTCCATTAGTGCTTATAGAGAGTTTCTATCACTGATCATAAAGCTCTCCAAATAGTGCTTAGATTTTGAAGAAAAAAACTCTCCACAGTGGGACTCATATTTTTTCCCTTTCATAAAACTACTATTTCTTTAAATTAAAGGGTTAGTAATGGCTTAAAAGAATAATAAAAAAAAAGAATAAAAAGTAATATTGCAGATAATGCAAAAAGAAATCGAATGGTGCAAGTCAGATCTCTCAAACCTTTATGGTTTGAGAGACAGAACATTTTATCCCTTTGAGTGCCATTGCAAAGCAATGTGTTGCGTACCCCCTCTGTCACTCAAAGGGTTAAAGTTCTCCTCTCCCTCCCCTTTCCTTGATGTCAGCTTTTGCTGACAGCAGAAGGTCCTGGTCTGGGTACCGTCAGGCATCTCTTCAGCAGAGCTGAGATACCGAAATCTAAAAAGAACTACTTCATTGGAATGGTCTACAAAGCGTGCCTGCCACTTCGAGTCGGCCGACTCGAATATCCTGCTGTCAACTTTACGGCTGACAGCAGGGAGAGGGGAACTTTAAAATGTTCTATCTCTCAAACCATAAAGGTTTGAGAGATAGGACTTGCACCAATCAATTTCTTTTTGCATTATCTACGATATTTTATTCTTTTAAAGGGATAGTAATGTTTCATAATAAAAGCAGCTCCAATTAATCATCATAGTATTTGGACTTTGGAGAGTGTTATTTCAATACTGTCAGAGTTGTAGTTCAAGAGTAATTCAATGACAAAGTATCCCCTTCCTGCCCCTTCTACTGATGTAACACTGCTCAGCTCAGATCAGAAGGGAGGTGGCCAGGTAGATTGCAGAGAGGGACAATCTTTAATTAAGATAAGGGAAAAACCTGAAAAGCTTGTCAAGGGGGCAGGGCTTTCATTGTTCTCATAGGAAGAAGATTGTCCCCTGCTGTTATCTGTCTGGTCTATGGACTGGATTCCACATCTGAGAAGAGATGCCTTACGCTAGGTAAAAGGGGCGGGAGGGGAAACTTTGCTTGTGAATATCTCATAAACCATAAAGGTTTGAGAGATAAGACATATCATTATTCATGCTTTTTTAATGCCTACAAAATAAAATAAAGATAAAACAAAGTATTACTATCCCTTTAAGCCATTACTATCCTTTTAATATGACTTTTTATTTGTTGATGCACTTGGTTTGCTCCAAACTGCTTCACTTTTACCCACATATGTGTGCTCAAACATTGTCATTAGTCTCCATCATATAAAAGTTGCCCAGTAACTGCATATGGCACAAGAGAAAATTAGAACAAATTTATTTTTATACAGAAAGAAATGCTTATTATCTGTGCAGTTAATGATAGGTGAAATGCATCACATCCATATTATTAACGTGCAGTTCCTTCCTTCTTGGTAATAATCTCCCATTGATGCACACACCATAGGCTAAAAGCCTAGCAGATGGATCAAACTGTTTTTCTGCAGGTCATTACTGGTCATCCGTGACCAAAGGCTGCTTTTGAGTTTTCAAATAAACACTTGTCTGCATGCTATTTGTGTATAGAACATGCACTGTCATTAATTTTCCTGAGACACTGGGGCTAATGAACTATGAGGAAATGGAGCAACTCCGGAATAAACCAAATATACTATAGGGGACAAATGCAAATTCTTAATGTTACCATTTATTTAAATGGGGCTTTTAACCCTTGAATGCTACAGAGGTATCCAACACATTGCTTTTGCAATGTGTTGGAGACCTCTCTAGTATTCAAGTTGTTAAAGAATCCATTTAACTAAAATGGCATTTTTATTTCACCCCTGTTATGCAGATGGTTTGTTCCAGTATTCCAACTCTTCTCAGCCTCTGTGATGTAGTATGGTCAATTCTGCATCAAAGCAACCGCACCATATTAGTCAGATAAAAATTCCCTAAATTACCACTGATTTAAATTGGGTATTTTTAACCCAAATACTAGAGATCGTGTAATAGGTTAAAAACCCAATTTAAATCAATGGACAGTTTAATTTCTCCCCATCTGGTGCTGTTGGTTCGACCCAAAAATGACTTCAGTTCATCTTAGGACTCCAGCCTATGAAGTAAACCAACTGTACCTAGGGGATGCATAAAATCACTGAAGGGGTTAAAAGCCCACTTAAAGCGGAACTACCACTGCACAACATATTTAGCTTAATTAAGTCCCCATCTGGAGACTAGCTGCTTAGTAGCGCTAGTCGCTAGAATTATTACCTTATTTAATAGATTTATGCTTTCTTCCATAGCTGACAGTAGCACGGAGCGCGGAAATCCTGCCATAATGACGTCCGTGCGCCTGCGCCGTCAGTCCCTTTTGGAGCAAGTTCTCCTAGACCCGGCTGGGACTGACAGCACAGGCACGTGGACTTCACTATGGCAAAATGTCTGCGCTCCGTGCTACTGTCAGCTATGGAAGAAAGCTTAAATCTATTAACCCCTTAACGACCCTTGATGGTCATAGTACGTCAAGGGTCGATTTGACTTAACGACCAATGACGTACTATGACCGTCATCGAGTTCCGGGCTCCCCCCGCGGCTGCACGCCGTTCGGGGAGTCCGGAACGCAACGGAGCAATAAAAAAAAATTGCTCCGTGGACGTTCAGTCGCGTCCGCATCTGTATTCCCCAGTCGTTAAGGGGTTAAATAAGGTAATAATTCTGGAAACTAGCGCTACTAAGCAGCTATTCGCCAGATGGGGACTTAATTAAGCTAAATATGTTGTGCGTTGTTAGTTCCGCTTTAATTACAATAAAAATTGTATCCTCCCTATTTAACCCATTGAGTACCACAGAGGTATAGACAAAGCAATGCTGTGCAATTCATTATGTACCCCTCTGGTACTCAAGGGGTTAAGGGTGCCATTGGTTTTCTCCATATCTGTACCCTTCTGTCTTTCTATATGTGGCCTTTAATCTCCTTTCACTTTAAGCTTTTGCAAACTTTATACTAAAATCCTTCCATGAGGAATAGATGCCCATTTCTGACAGCCAATATATCCCTGTCCGTATAATGTAGACATACAAGACACAGGAGCACATTAAGGGAAATGTTTCTGACATATGCCATTTACTTAGGAAAATGACAACTTAGGCTGGTATAATAAAATAGAAAAGGAAGGAGAACAGACAGCAAATTCGTTTAAGTCAAGAAGGTCAACAATTAAGGTTTTTAAAAATAAATATGGATTCTATCAATGCCTTATGGTCTTTTAGAAGAATGAACCGAATTTTAGAAAATATTCGTTGATAGTATAAAGCTGAAATTCTCAAACAGGAATATTTCAATATATAATTGTTTTAAAGGAATATTTTTTTTTTTTCTGACTTTCCTTTTATTTGAGTACTTAAGACATGAGTTGATCATTTCCTTCCCCCCTTCCTTCCATTTTCAGCGAGGTAAGTGCCCTCTATCTGCAGTCTGAAAAAATAGTCTGTGATATATCTGCACCCAAAAAGTGCTATTTAGAAATCTGTGGGGAGAATGTATGAACACAATTCTGAGCTGGAGTTGATGTTCTAACCTTACATCTGTCTAAAGCCAATTTATTAAGCAAATTACTTTAAAAATTATCACTGTAGCTCCATTTGTACCATGAGGAGGACAATGCATCACAGTGTATGGACATTTTGGGGCATTCTTTTCCTCCACACATTGTTTAATGTCATGTATACCCTGTAAGAACCAGACGAGCATGCAAAGCATTTTCCTATGCATGCTGTGAGTAGGGGTGGGCGAAAAATGTGAAAAATGTCCCGTGAAAATTTTCACGAAAACGTGCCAATTTCTTGCTTTTCCCGTGAAAAATTCTGCCTTTCCGCCTATGCAAAAATGTCCTCCTTTTCGCCTATTTTAACAAATTTTCCACCTATGTTAACACATTTTTCGCCTATTTTAAAAAATTTTCGCCTATATTTCCTATAGGCACTACATTTCCCACTGTAATATTACTTCTTCTGAGGGCTGAAGTTTAGAAATAAGTAGCTGAAAGTGAAAGTTGTGAGTCCTACAGAAAAATATGGATTAAAAATATGTTAGCATGCAGAATGCATTTGTCCTTTGCCCACAACACTTTCTTGCTTAAGTGACACTGGCACATATTCGTGATGATATCAAGTATTAAAAAAAATAAAGTACAACCTACAATGTGTCAGATATGTATTTTAGTGGTGGGGGGACTGGCATGGTGTGATTTGTGTATGTATTTTTACCATTGTCATACTCCATCCTCCTTCTCAGATTATTGACACACATTACTTATCGGTCATAGAAGTGGTCCCATCTGTCCTCTCCCTCCTCATCTGCACTGCTCTTAATATATTTGTCCTGGCTTTGTCTGTCATGTGTGGTTTCTGCTACTACTACTACTACTGGAGCTAGATGTTGATGTAATTCTACTGCCACTACTACTAGGTGTCAAAGGTGCAGCACTTACAGCAGCAGCACCAGAGGGACTCAAAACAGGTGTGTGTGGCTGAGTGGGACTTGGACTTTGAAGAGGCAATGAGGAGGATGACTGATAGTGTGACTGTGTGCTTTTTGACATCTGTACTTGTCCGGGGTCAGACTTTCCATTGGCTTTCTCAAACAGTTTATAGACAGGCACAGTGCTCCTTAAAAGTGGTGGATGATACAGCCTTTGACTTTCTGCTAACTTTATAGCCCTGTCATCATCCTCACTCTCAACTTCATCTGAATCTGAACAAGAGAAGGATGCTTGACAGATATATTCTAGATCTGCATTATCATCAGTCATCATTAGGTTATCCTCAGCAGCATCAGCATCACCTGACAGTTCTTGCCCACTACTACCCTTATATTACTCTAAGCTTTTGGATGTCTCAAACAATTTCTTTTTACTTTTACTATAACAAAATTCACTACTACTTTGAGGGCAGGTGTTTTGGTGTCTCACTGTCTGATGCAGCAGGTGGTTCAGCTGCTACACCTTCCTCTGCCAGCATCTTCAACACTTGAATGTGACTTGTTGTCATCTTCAGTGTTCTTCTTATATGGTCCTTTATTTCTTCTGGCACTGGTGGTGCTGGACCTAGTTTTGCTGGGACTTTGACAAACTGCATCCTCCCTTGGAGTAAAGGGATCATCCTTATTGATTGCACACGCTGCAACAACCATTGCTGCATTAGGTTTTTGGACTACTACTTTACTCTGACGTCCCTACACTGCTCCACCCCTCCCCCTTCCCCTTGTGCGTTTTCTGGACATTCTGCAACTACACTGTGATTTTTTACTGTACAGTGCACAACACATCTGATGGAGCTGTATGATGCCTTGCCTAAGCCCAGTCAGCTGTCTGTCACTGTCACTGAAGATATTTCGTTTTTTATTCTTTTTTTTTTTTTTTTTTTTATTTTATTTTTTGAACTTGTTCACCCTGTTGTCTTATCACAGTCTGTCCAAAAAAAATTATAACTGAAAAAGAAAATCAACAATGTCTTTTCCCAGACTTCTCCACCCAGCACAGGGACAATAACAGCAAGATCAGCAAGCAAATAGGCTGCAGCTGTCATGCCTGTCAGTTACATGGAATTTTGGCGTATTTGGGGGACAACCTCCTTCCTCCCTTCTTATTCCCTAGAGTGCCCCTAGACTCCCCTAATACAGAGAACAAATGTCCTACCTAAATGACTTCGTAAACTAAGCTTCAATTCCCCTTTATTTGCCTATCTCCTCTAGCTAAAAAACATGCTGCTCTCTCCTCTCACAAACATAGAATGGTTGCTGTGAGAGCCTGACACCCTTTTATATGGCTGTAGAAAACTTTTCTTCCCATTGATTTCAATGGGCAGAAAAGGCGGAAAAACAGCACTTTTTTTGCCAAGTAGAAAGTGCCATTATTCGCCGATTTCCGTTTGAGGCGAAAATTTTCGCCCTCACTAGCTGTGAGGCAGGAATAAGGGGATAATTGGCATTAAAGGGATAGTAATGTTTCATAATAAAAACAGCTCTAATTAATCATCATAGTATTTGGACTTTGGAGAGTGTTATTTCAATTCTGTCAGAGTTGTAGTTCAAGAGTAATTCAATGACAAAGTATCCCCCTCCCGTCCCTTTTACTGATGTAACACTGCTCAGCCAGAGCAGAAGGGAGGTGGCCAGGTAGATTGCAGAGAGGGACAATCTTCAATTAAGATAAGGGAAAAACCTAAAAAGCTTGTCAAGAGGGGCAGGGCTTTCATTGTTTTCATACAAAGAAAATTGTCCCCTGCTGTTATCTGTCTGGTCTTACAACCAGATTCCACATCTGAGAAGAGATGGTTTACACTAGGTAAAAGAGGCGAGAGGGGAAACTTTGCTTGTGAATATCTCTTAAACCATAAAGGTTTGAGAGATAAGACTTATATCATTATTCGTGTTTTTTTTAATGCCTACAAAATAAAATAAAGTTAAACAAAGTATTACTATCCCTTTAAAATTATATGCACCGATATGCACTATAGTTATCATACACTAAAATGCAGCCAGTGCCTTTGGAGGTTAATCTAGCGATCTATGCGTGCAGATTTATACATTATCCCTGTGTGTTTTGATCTCTATTTATTTGTGCTTGATGTTCAGCTGAGCAAAGTATAGAGAGCAGAGAAACAGACTGAGGGGATAATGCATGAATCTGCCAGCACAACTTATTTTTTCACAAGAGTGTGAAGCAGGGGTTAATCCCCCCCGACCCCTGGCAACTCTCTTAAAAAGATTGCTGCAGCAAAATTCAAGGTGTAACAATTTTCAGGAAGCTGAAGCCCCTCTGTCCACTCCTGTGAAAATTGCTACAGCAAGACCTACCACCATAAATGTCCAGTGCAGTAGTGGTCCAGCATGTCCCTGATGTGTGTGAATCACTGGACAATACCATGCAGCATTCTTTTGACCACAACTAAAATAAGAACATTTCAAACTTTTTTTAAGTGATAGAAGGTTAAGTTTAACTTTTTCAGATATAATTAAACTTCACCTTGGAATGTCACACCACCATGAGAAATGAGCTGTTTAAGACATAACAGGGTGTGGCCAGAATACTTTCATTTTCCACACCTAATCACTTTGTACAACTCTTCTTTGAAATGGTTAGAGTATGTGTGGATGATCTGCTAGAACGTCACAATGTAAAATCAATTGGACAGACATTCTTTTTATAGTCACACTTCATTTTTCTCATATCCAAAAAAAGAAATACCAAGCCTTTTTTATATATGCTTTATTTGTGTAAAAGCAGAGATTTGTACCCTCTGTTAGATTAGATTTTTCCTCCATTAATAACTCTTTGAGTGCCAGAAAGGAGTCCAACGTATTGCGTTGCAATGCATTGGATACCTCTCTAGGCCAAAGTAGATAGGCATACCTGGGAACTGTCTGGATCTGCCAGAGACTCCGGTTTTCAGACTGAATTCCTGTGTCTTCAGGGACAGAGGCTGATTCTCTTGCGGGGTTGAGTCTCTTCTCTTTCCCACCCTGTTCTGCCCACTTCCCGCCTACTTTATGACACAAAGATGATTAAAGGATAGTAATGTTTCATAATAAAAGCAGCTCTAATTAATCTTCATTTGGTCCATGGAGAGTGTTATTTCAATTCTGTCAAAGTTGTAGTTCAAGAGTAATTGAATGATAAAGTATCCCCCTCCCGCCCCTTCTACTGATGTAACACTGCTCAGCTTAGATCAGCAGGGAGTGTCCTGGTAGATTGCAGAGATGGAGAATCTTTAATCAAGATAAGGGGAAAAAGCTGAAAAACCTGTCAAGGAGGGCAGGGTTTTCATTGTTCTCACAGTAAGTATATTGACCTTTGATGTGAGCTGTCTGGTCTATGGACTGGATTCCACATGTGAGGAGTTGGGGCTTACACTAGGTAAAAGGGGCAGGAGGGGGAAACTTTATAATTCAATTACTGTTGAACTACAACACTCACAGTAATGAAATAACACTCTCTTTGGCTCAAATACTATGAAGATTAATTGGAGCTGCTTTTTTATGAAACATTACTATCACTTTAAGCCCTGCCCACCTGATCAAGCCCTGCCCCCTTTTATGACATAAATCACGTCATTGACATTCCTTCGATTGGCAGCACATGAGCCCTTTCCAGGGGCTGAACATGAAGAAGTTCCCAGGTATTTGGATAGATTTTTAAAGATATTTAAGTAAAGAAACAAAAAAATACATATTGCCTATCTCTTCCTTCAGAGTTTTGGGAAATCCTTTTTTCCAAAGTTACTACTGCTGAAACAAGGAAAGGTGAGCCACTGGCTGCAGATCTCCTTACAGTATAACAGAACCTCAAGACAGAACCTATCAGTGCAAATCTAATTGTGTTACTCAGCAGGAAAATCCCTGAAATATTTTTTTTTTATAACATAACTTTACAGATCCTTTAAGTAGAAAAATAGTACAGTGTGCTTTACATTTCACCTTGGATATTAGCTACAAGAAATACAATATGGCTACAACTAGCTTAACAAATTCCTGTATTATAATGAAGTTTGCTTCCAGGTAAATCCCATAACAAGTAAATCTTTTTAGTCATGGTATCTACAGAAATGACTTTATTTTTCCCAGTCTGGTTCTTAAGGTATGAAACACGACCAACTACGGACTATATACCAAAATAATATAGATTTTCTTACTTACATAAAAAGATGAATACATGCAGGTAGAGGGTATGGAAAGTTCAAGGCCATTTGTTTAGGGTATCATAACAGTGAAAAGAAACAAAACTTCAATCCACTTTATTCCTTCTGACAAGCAGTGACCCTGAAACATCTTTTAACCTTCTTAGACATGATTAGTCAGTCAAATGTTTGTGAACTCTGCTTCACTCCCCATATTTACTGTCAGCTGCTTAACTTTAAAGAGGATGAGCGTTGCCTTTTCATTAAATCAAAACTTATTTCACACAAAACAGATCACTTAGGGGCATATGCACACACTTTATTATAATAAAGTTAATGGGCACATACAAAATGGAGAGAAAAAAGAAGCTTTGAGGCTAAGCTGATGGACTTTGAAGTAGTAACCTAAGATTTATGGTGGACTTGCCAGCTTGTGTCACCATTTCAATGACATACAAAAGAAATTAGGAGTATTTCTGTGGCAAACCAAGTCATAGGTGATAAACAATAATTCCCAAAGTCCCATTGAGTTAAAATTCAACTTTTTTAAACTCTGTGATTGCAAGAGAGGGGTGAAGGTCCCAATTCTCAGAGTGAGACAGTCCATTTTTTCCTAATATATGATTGCAACCAATTAACAGCTTGTTTAGTCTCTAAATTGGGGCCATTTATACCTGCAAGGAGGAGGGAGAAGTCCTTCTTGTCTTGTGTGTGTGTGTGTGTGTGTGTGTGTGTGTGTGTGTGTGTGTGTGTGTGTGTGTGTGTGTGCGCGCGCGCGCGCGCGCGCGCGCTGGTGTGTGTTTCCAGACAGTGATATATCTATATTGTAGTATGTTAACCCTTTGAGTGCCAGGGGGTATGCGACACATTGCAAAGCACTTCCTAATAAAATGGTGAAACCATGTTTAACCAGTGCATACTACAAACCTGGCATTTGACACTCTCAAAAACTACCCAGGCATTAAGTGGGGGTCAAATCAGCCCCTTAGAAAGATGCCAGACTGTATGAAAATGATGTAAGTCTCTGTGATAAACAGATTAAGATACAGATATTTCCTATATTTCATATACTAATCATTTAACTCTTTCAGGACCAGACAGATGTGCAAAGCATTGCTTTGTTGTACATTTTTCTGGCCCTTGATGGGTTAATGAGGAGAAACCAGTTCACAGTCAAAAATAATCATAGTATACAAAGTATTTCCTGAGATCAAGCAGAGTTTAATCTTTATTTTCCTTCTATTACAGATCTATCCTAGACATGATATTTATTTCAGCAATTTAGTTAAGACGAATGTTCCTCAGAGTCCTGAAAATTCTTTGACTCCCTGCTGACAAGGAGAATTCTTACAGCGTTGCTAAGCAATATACAATACAATGGCTGCACACAACTACCCAAATGGATATTTTTATCATGGCTGCATATTATGGTTCCCAAGGCCACTTATGTGGCCAGGATATATATTGTCAGAACTAAGGATTACTTTCAAAAGCCTTATATTGAAAATATATTCCATTTACATATTGCTTTACATTTTTTTTTATTTTCTGCATTTATTTTTATGCTAGACAACAGAGTGGAAGGGAAATAGTAGAATGTTGATGATGGCACTGTGGTTCTTTCAGACTACACTATGTTAAAGGTGAAACAGACCATAAGAAAAACTGTTTTTTAAAGAGACAGTAATGTTTTTGTTTAATTCATTTCAGTTCTTTTTCTTATCATTTAACAGAGTGACTGATATCCCCTTTAAAGGGATAGTAATGTTTCATAATAAAAGCAGCTCTAATTAATCATCATAGTATTTGGACTTTGGAGAGTGTTATTACAATTCTGTCAGAGTTGTAGTACAAGAGTAATTCAATGACAAAGTGTCCCCATCCTGCCCCTTTTAGTGATGTAACACTGTTAAGCCAGATCAGAAGGGAGGTGCCCAGGAAGACTGCAGAGAGGGACAATCTTCAATTAAGATAAGGGAAAAACCTGAAAAACTTGTCAAGTGGGGCAGGGCCTTCATTGTTCTCATACAAAGAAGATTGTCCCCTTCTGTTATCTGTCTGGTCTTACAACCAGATTCCACATCTGAGAAGAGATGGCTTACACTAGGTAAAAGGGGCTGGAGGGGAAACTTTGCTTGTGAATATTTCTCAAACCACAAAGGTTTGAGTGATAAGACTTATATCGTTCTTCATGTTTTTTTAATGCCTACAAAGTAAAATAAAGATAAAACGAAGTATTACAATCCCTTTGAGGAATGATTTTATCTCTTATGGGTTAGCGCAAGCAGGGGCATACCATCTAGCAGCTTTCTTTTGGGAAACATTTAGGGTCAATATAAGAAATGTATTTATTTAGTGAACTAAAACAGCTAACGAAGGATTAACCCCCTGAGGACCAGAAAGGTGTACAACGGTATGGACACTTTATCAGAATGTAAATGTATTGCAAAGCAATGCATTGCACAGCCCTTGTTCCTCAAGATTTTACAAGAGGAATCAAAAGCAAGTCAAAAAGGATATCACCTGTTGTTTGAAGGTTTACCTACCTATGCGAGGGTATCCTTTCAAAATGCCTTCAATCTTGGCGACCAACCCAGGGGCACATATCAGATGTCTTGCTTGAAGCTGGTTGGAACAATTGAAAACAGTCATTAGCAGAAAATGCACCATTTTACTAAAGTACTCAAATATTACGTCTTGAATGAAATTGTTAGTTTCCGGTTTATAATTTGAAATCAGCCTAGGATTGACATCTACTACAGCATAACCCTTTGAGTGCCAGAGGGTATGCAATGCATTGCTAAGCAATGCATTGCATACCAATCTGACACTCAAAGGGTTAACCCCTTGGATGCTAACGATACCCCCCAACACACTGAGAAGCAATGTATTGAAAATGTCCTTGGCAACCTAGAGTTGAATGGTAATTGCACCCTAGGAATAAGTAGCTCTTAATTTGTTTAACAGAAGGACTCACATAGAGTTCACTATCAAAATGTCACCCTCAATTTGGCGACCAACCCAGGGGCACATGAAATATGTCGCCAGGTTGAAAATGCCAGCATAACAATCTTACCCGCATGACAAGGGCAACGTGCATAAGAAAGAAAGAGGAGAAAAAGCGGGGAGCGAAATAACCTTTATATGTAGAAGAATCAGAGGAGCAAGTGTGACTGTGATGCCCCATTGCCGTGATGGCAGGGGCTGTGATGTGCCACTCAAAGGGTTAATGGATGGTGTGAGCATCAGTTCATTCCATTCTGCCCATTAACCCTTTGAGTGGCACTTCAAAGCCCCTGCAATCACGGAGATGGGGCATCATAGTCACGCTTGCTCCTCTTCTGTTGCTGGTCAGTTCGCTCCCTGCTTTCTTATTTCTTTCTTTTTATCCACTTTCTTTCTTATGCATGTCGTCCTTGTCATGTGGGTAAGATTCTTATGTCGTCATTCTCGACCTGGCGACATATTTAATGCGCCCCTGAGTTGGTTGACACATTGAGCACAACATTTTGATAGTGAACCCTATGTGAGTCCTTTCGTTAAACAAATTAAGAGCTAATTATTCCTAGGGTACAATTACCATTCAACTCTAGGTTGCCAATGACATTTTCAATGCATTGCTTCTCAGTGTGTTGGGGGGGTGTCTTTCGTATCCAAGGGGTTAACCCTTTGAGTTTCAGAGGGATACGCAACACATTGCTTAGCAATGCATTAAATACCCCTCTGGCACTCAGAAGGTTAAGATGCAGTAGATGTCAATCCTAGGTTGTTTTCAAGTTATAAACGGAAACTAACAATTTCATTCAAGATGTAATATGTGAGTACTTTAGTAAAAGGATGCATTTTCTGGTAATGCCTGTTTTCAATTGCTCCAACCAATTTAATGCAAGACATCTGAAACGTGCAATGATTACTGTATTATGTATGAGATTAAATAGAGGCAGCGGAAGAAAATAGGTAATTGTTGTAATATTTTATAAACTGTTAGGTCTAGGCAAGTATTCGCCTCATCTCTTATCTTCATATTTATAGTTCAGAATATTGAAGCTGAACAAATGACAGCATTATCTAGTATTTAAAGCAGTACAGCATATATGCAATTTAGCCTTTGAGTGCCATAAAGTTATTTCATAACTATATTGCATGCAAATGGTTAAAAAAGCATTTAAAAATGAAAAAATATATGCTTTATGATTTTCCTTGCTGAACTGAAATGTTTTATTCAAAATGCAGTACAGCTCAAATTCAAGTCTTACAATAAACTGCAATTATCTGTTATGGTCACCAGGTTGTGCTGTTACAATCATTTTCAACAAAAAACAATAGTCTATGACTCAAGCCACTATCACAGAGTGCATAATATATGTGTATGAGGAAGGCCAGTGTACGTGGTCGAAACGTTGACAATAAATTTTGATCTCATTTTGATAAGTCCTGTGTGTGCTGCTGTGATCCTGATCTATGTCTATCTCTCTCTCTCTCTCTCTCTCTCTCTCTCTCTCTCTATATATATATATATATATATATATATATATATATATATATATATATACAGACACCAAGACAAACCAGCGCTCTTCTATGTTAAGAAGAGATGTGTGCCTTGTATTGAGCATATTTAATATTTCTAAATAAAATAAGTGAGATATTAGTTTTCACAAGTTGGCCAAGTTGTGGGTAAGCTTGCCACCCCGCCAAGGTTTTTCACTGTACGGCAAGTCCTACTCTTACCAACAACTTGGCCAACTTGTGAAAACTAATATCTCACATATTTTATTTAGAAATATTAAATATGCTCAATACAGGGCACACATCTATTCTTAACATAGAAGAGCGCTGGTTTGTCTTGGTGTCTGTTTGTACTTTGGGTTTTGCCTGAAGTTTTGAGGTTTGGAGAGCCCTTTCATTCCTAGCTGCTATCTATGTATTTACTGTATATTCACATTAAAAATATATTCACATTAAACATGTATTTATTGTATAGATATGTTATGGTGAGTTGGCACTGTGAGTTTTCTTTTGGCCTTCTGAATATATTTATTTATATATATATATATATATATATATATATATATATATATATATATATATATATATATATAATGAGAAATACTTCAGCACTGAGGTATCGTTATTTTGCTCAGCCTACCTTATATAATTCATAAAAAAAGTTTGTTTTTAAAGAGCAAATCAACTGCTCAAAGGGTACAAATAAAAATACCCATTGATTTAAATGTGGTTTTTAACCCCTTAAATGTTAAACTTTCCATTGCATTACTTTGCATTAACCCCTGTTGGTTAATAAATAGCAGATATTTTTAATGAATGAATGCAGCAAAGACCAGTAAAGAGCAGTCGATGTTCCTTCACTGCTTTACCCTTTAAAGCCCTTGGAGGAGTGCAAAGCAAAATGCGTTGTGCACTCCCCTGATCCTGGAAGCGTTAATAAACAGACATCCCCCCCACACCTCCGAAATAAAAAATGATGTACCACACTAAACCCCTTTTTGTTATGTTCAAAGATAGCATTAAGAAACTGCTTGTTATTTGTAGTAATTATAAGTTTAAAAGATGTGATGAGAAGGTTTTTTTTGTCTGTGCAATTATGGGTGTTAATTGTCAGGAAGGAGATAAAAGTCTGTCAAAAAGCAAAAAAAGGTAGAGTGCTAATCTTTTATGATCTGTTTAAATCCTATCACACCCTTTACACATCCATGGGGGGTCTATTTGATAGATTTGCTTCATCAGAGCACAGAACAAACTGTAGCTGCAATTAATTTAATAAAATCATTTAGGGCCAGAGCTTAAAGGGATAGTAATAATTGCAAGTTACTAATCCACATATTGTAGCTTTGTTAAAAAGAAACCTATTGCCCCAGTGTCGTCTCTCAAACCCTTATGGTTTGAGAGATGATAGCTCTCAAAGTTCCCCCCTCCCTCCCCCTCCCCTGACTAAACACTGACTGCAGGGGAAGCTGTCATACGACAGTCTTATGTGCATCAGGCGGCTCTGCAGCTGAGCCGATATCACGTTTATAAAAAAGAAAAGGTCTTCTACGTGTGCTTGCAAACCAAGCACAAACCAAGCACACGTAGAAGACCGTTTCAGTGAAAGAATCATTTTTTATAAAAACGATCTTGGCTCAGCTGCAGAGCCACCTGATGCACATAAGACTGTCGTACGGCAGCTTCCCCTGCAGTCAGCATTCAGTCAGGGAAGGGGGGAGGGGGATTTTGAGTGCTACATGTGCTTGTATGTAATATCTTTTTCTTCAATAAAGCTTTTGGGAGACAAAAAGAGACCATAATAGCAGGCCCGGTACCACTCTCTGAAATAAATAATTACTTGTTAGTTGTTTAAATACATTCTGCCTATAATTAATAGCTCTTAATGCAAGAATTGGGTGATGAACTATGTTTGTACATACATATGTTATTATGTAAAAACAATTTACTTTTTTTTGTTGGATAAGAGATAAAATACGGCCTTGGGTAGAGAGTTTAGCGGATGTGATAACAGTTTTAATTGGCATGCTTTCTTCTTCATTTTGCTTTGATTAGTGAAAGGAGACACAGCTCTGGTTAAATCCACTTCACATCCTTATATCCCAAATGGAAAGTTGAAAAATGCATGATCTTATAAAAATTCATAAATATGACTACCACATACCTTCTTTACAACAAAATATGTCTGAATACCATCTGTGCAGGATAGACTAATTAGAGGATTAAACCAAGAGTATCGCTTTAGCTCACATGTTCAAACACATGCTTCTCTCCATGAAAGGGGGGAAAAAAGCTAGAAAAATGATCAAGAGGAAGAGGCGGACAGCAGTTCCTATTGGAATCTCTCTAAAATGCAGAAAACTAAGCTCACTGAATTTAGCAGCCAGGTCATCCCATGGGAAGTGTCTTTTCTTTTCCCTCGATGCAATTGCCTGGACAAGTGAATAAACTTGGCACTGCATGAATCACATTTTAATAAGTTCAAACAGTGTTCTCCAGAACACTAGAATTTTAAAAGGCCTCTGTATACTTTGGAGACCAATTCTACTGCATTTAGCATCAACATTCTAGAAGTAAACAGCAAAGAATAAATATGACTTCAATAGCAATTAAGCAGGATAGATAAAAGCAACCATTTTTTTTTTTTCAAATAGAAAAATATTTTACTTTATAATACACATAGGACAATACTCACAAAGACAATAGTGGCACATTTCTGGAATACAAATTCCCCGTTCTCCCATTCATTTAAGCCTTTGAGTGCCAGAGGGGTATGGAATGCATTGCACTGGCACTCAAAGGGTTAACCTTTTTAATGCCAGAGAGGTCTGCAATGCATTACTTGTAAACAACAGAACCCCCAAACTCAGAAAAACATGAGATTAATTGTAGAGCTTCTTGGGTAACTGCCCCTATTTTCTAGACCGAAAACAAGTGACTGGCAGCTATATTGACTCACAAGGCCTCAAAAAGTACATTGGTTACCAGAGAGGTCTCCAATAACATGATAGTGATATACATACCTGGGAACTTTCAGTTAAGGGCTACCCGGAGGGTAGTCCTCTGTTCACCAGGGGGGTGACAAAAATGACGCTAATCGCGTCAAAAAAGGGGCGGGGCTTGCCGCGAGTGAGGGGGGCTTAACCCTTTGAGTGCCAGAGTGGTACGGAATGCATTGCAAAGCAATGCATTCCTTACCACTCTGGCACTCAGAGGGTTAAAGGTGTCACACAGAAGGCTGGGGACTGAGGATCAGCTGGAGAAAAAGCGGATGTGGCAGAGTTTCAATAGAAACTCTCCACATCCGGAGGAATCAGCCTCTGCCCCGGAGACCCGGTAAAATTCTGTCAGAACCGGAGTCTCCGGGGCAAATCCGGAGAGTTCCCAGGTATGGTGATATATCATGGGCCTTATAAGTTGTTTGTATCCAGGTCATCAAAAATTGATTATGAAGCTGATGGACTAAGAAGAACTGGTGGGAAATTCACTAAGGTGTGATAAAGAGGTGATAAAGTGGAGATCCCTTCTCAGGGGAGATAAAAAGAAGAAAACAGAGGGGTGTTTCATAGAGTAGTATATTTGGGGAAGGCAATTAAAAAGAAACCAAATCTTCACCCTCTATTTTGGGTACTCACAATATCTGTTGGTCTACTAGGTACTTACATACAGAGCAGACAAGACCAGTGTGTGGGAGACAACAATGCCCACTCTCACCTAGGGCTACTCCTCTGGTATATAAATCCTCAGCAGCTCGGCAGAGATCCAACGGATATCGGATTTTCCACCGTAAGGACCCAAAGAGATGAAAGACAAACAGAAGTACAAGTAGAGTCTCTACTTGTACTTCTGTTTTCCTTTCTTCTCAGGGGAGAGTCACCAAGTGGTGATAAAGAGATGATAAAGTGGAGATGACTTCTCCAGTTTATCACTTCTCCAGTTCCTATGTTATTCTATAGCGCCTATGCACTAATATCTCCAACGCTGAAGAAATCTTAGTGCATAGGCTCCATAGTATAACATAGGAATTGGAGAAGTCATCTTCAATGTATCACCTCTTTATCACAGCTTAGTGAATCTCCCCCATGATGTTAATCTGGGACAAACCAGCTGCCCCATAGATGACAAAACAAAATCTTAAACTTCCCACTGATTTAACAATTTGTCTGCCGGTGGGGGGTACACAACGCATTGCTCTGCAATGCATTGTGTACCCCTCTAGCACTCAAAGGGTTCAGATAAAGCACAGAGAGGCTGATGTATTAGGAGGAAATGGAATACATATGTCCGGTGCCCACCAGGATCCAGAATAGAACCCCGGGGTGCGATGTGCCAAGTGCTACATACAATCACTCAAATAATCTAAAATAATTTCTTCTAGCTCCCTGTCCCCACAAAAAATCCCCAAATTAAATAAATAAAATACAAAAGAAAGAACAAAATGAGTGATTACATATTTATTGTCAAAGTCCATCAGCTTCATCATGATTTACACCTTGTGCAAACAGACGTGTATGTAGAGGGACCACTATCAATTTGTGGTAGTGGTTCCACTGCAAATGTTGTCTGTTTTCAAAAGGTGTGTATGATAAAGAAAGACCTTTAGACCTAAAGGCTCTTACCCACAGGCAGCAGAAATGTAGTAGCCCACCTTTTACAGTTCAGTCTCTCCTGTTCTTCTGTTACAGGGGGGAGGGGCATGGTGATAGGCAGCTAATGTGATCATCGGCTATATATTATTGGCTTATGCCCACACTGGTTGGCCCTTCAGTGGAGGCTGTTATGATGAGCATCTCAGTGTCCAATCTAGTTTGTGTGATTGATATGCCTGCAGAGCTACCCAACTTCAGCTTTACCGCATCAGAGCAGTAAAAGTCACAGATTGCTGGACTTTGGTGCATTCATGCTAGGTGATAGTCACCATGTGACTCCAATGATTGGGAGAACTTTTTAGCATTAAGTAATTTAAAAGAACCATGTAAATCAATGGAAATTGTAGGAATTTTAATTTCTCCCCTTCAGTGAATATTATTTCCTCCAGAATCGGGCCAGTTCTTCATTTTAAAGGGATGGCAACACTTAACCCCTTAGTGACAGCCGCGTTCGTACGCGGCTGTCACCTTAACGCCCGCCGAACATTTTTTTTTTTTTCTTCAAAGAAGTCCGGAGTCTCCGAGCGGTGTGCAGCCGCACGGAGACGCGGACTTCCGTGAATTACCAGGTACGTTCCTCTGTCACTGACAGTTTCTGTGGGACGTACCTGGTAAGTCATATGTCGTTAAGGGGTTAATATATAGTAAAGTTTATATTGCAAAGTTTATCCTCCTGAGTACAACAAGGGTAATCCAACTGCTAAGAGGTGTTTTATTCAAAAGTTATTGCAGCTCAAACTTGAATTTTTAGGTGCAGTATCTCAATCGCCTGAAATTTTACAGTGGCGCTGTTGCTACACCTTCCTAATAAAGTTTATGGTCAATTGATTAGAACTGATGTATAGAAACAGAGGAAGTCAGAGATACTCAACTAGGCTCATGGGCTTGCAAGGGTATGCAAAACCTCAGTGGGACGGTGTTCTCGCAATCTCTTTTAGCTCACAAATGCCATACTCACAGAAGAAATATTCTGAAGCATATCATACAGGTGCTGCCAAAATGACAGCCCAGCCACAAAATGCCAGACAATTGCTCTCTGAACAAGGGAAGCAGCTAAACCCAGATGTACGTTTCGGCCTTGTCGGGCCTCGTCATTGAGGTGCAACTGATCCCTCTAGGCACTCTGTAGGGATCAGGAGTATAAATCTTACTATATAAATTTTACTATATATTAAATGGTACTATCCCTTTAAATCAGTTTCTTTTGAAATTCTATATAAAATAAAGTAATTTTGTGTTTTGATTTTATAAACCAGCAATCTCGCTTTTATCAGGAAGCTAGTAGACAGCACTTAAACATTCCTTATGAAAACCATCCACCGTTATGCTTTTTGGCTTTTTGATCTTCTATATCCTTTTTCATCAATGTTTCTTCATTCTATTAGATAACCAAATTTATCTCTCTCTTCTGGGACTAATTCAGCACAGTCTGCTAAAGCAGCAAGCATTCACTGGCAACCGCTCATAAGCTGAGTAAGCAGCATCATTCTAGCATCTGTTGACAATATGAAATTGGCATAGAAGCCAATAGAAGAGAGGCAAGCCCAAGGAGACTGATCTACTAAGAAGACTTGGAGTCATTCTCAGGCAAACCAACTCTACCATAGTGGAGAAAAAAAAACTTCCCATTGATTCATATGGGAAGTTATAACTAATCGGAGACCTCTGTCTCAATTAGGATTTTGATTCTTCAAAAACATAGTAGAAAATGGTGTTTAAAGATTAGTTAAATGTGATCCTTTTAATACAGAGATGTTCAAAGTCTGGCTAACCAGCTGTTTTTGGACTACCATCTCTATTATTCTCCATCCGCCAATAGCTATTATTTTCAGCCATCCAATTACCAGCTGAGGATTATAGGAGCTGCAGGAAAGCAACAGCTGGAGAGTCAAAATTTGCCCTTTCAGGTTTTATTGCTAGTAGTCAAATTATTAAAGAGGGGTGTTATCTAGAGCTTGTCCAGTTGGTGGATCTCAGAACCTTGGAGAGAAATAATAAGAAAATTCTGTTGAAAAAATTGTCTACTATCATTATGACTTAACCCTTTGAGCCTTGGGGGGAGGTATTCAATGCATTTCTTCTCAATGTGTTGTACACATTGTACAAAGGCATTTTTTTACATTTCCACAACTTCAAATGTACTGAAATCTTTGAAAACCACTGTACTCATTAGCTACTGCTCGTATGAAAAATGGCACCCCACTGATGTGAGCTGTCATACTGTAGGGGTACCAGACACACAAAACTACACCAACTACAAGCTGTCATTTTTCAAACATGACTTGCCTGTACTCAAATCTCAAGTAGGAAGTGAAGAAAACATAGACAATACAACACCATTTTTTAAAGAAGGCAAACTGCTGCCTCAAATGGTGTCACTTCCCTTTCTACCCCTTACCTGGTGTACCCAAATGTTTCCAGAAGGTGGCACTACAGGAAAATTTTTTTTTTTTTTTTTTTTTTTACATTTACAGCACTTCAAATATGCTAAAATCTTTGTAAACTATGGGATTTCTTGCTGCATTCATTAGCTACTCCTCCAAGAAAAATAGCACCCCACTGCCAGAAGCACAAAATGACACCTACCTGTGTTTTTTTAAATAGGCTACATGCACTAACTATTAGAGATAGCCTAACTATTAGAGATATGAAGAGAATGTATTCAAGTCACACCCTTTTAGAAAGTAGACATTCCCATGCATCAAATGAGGGGTTGTTTGCCTTTTGTTAACACTTTGAGTGCATAAGGCAAAGCAATGTGTTGCGTGCCCCTCTGGCAGTCAAACTGTTAAAAAAAGTTGATAGCTTCATGTTAGATGTAATCAACACCATATTTGCTAAACAAATTATGGACAATTTTAGAGTTCTAACTATTTTACTATTCTTTTAAGAATCCGATGCTTAAAACACAAAGTTATAACATATGAATCATCCTGATGCTGCAGGTTGGGTTGAAGTGCCGTTTAATGAGGCAGAATGAGAATCTCAAGTTTTATATGCAGGGCAAGATTCTCACGTTGCCATTTTCATCACGGTGACATGCTGAATATGGTGTGCAGCTGTACGCTGTTTAGAATGCAATGTTTTAAAAGTGAACTAGATTATACTGCCGTGACACTGTGGGGGTTACATTTCTTTCTTGATGTGATTTCCAATGACATCACAATGATATTAATAAGATTACAAATGTGATGTTACTTGCAACAAAGTGGAGGTATAGTTATTGTTTGTGAAACACTAACCATAAATGTTTGCTTTTGCTCATTTCAGTGAGAAGCTTAATGCTGCCTATAATGATAGCTGCTTTTGTCTTCACTTCCACCATTTTCTGGTTTATGTGACTAAAACACTCTGATTGAACAAGATCAGTTAAGACATCCAAATGCGTGCTGTTGTTGTCTGACTGCTTGAGGGGCAGTTGTTTATATACTGATTTATTTTGCTAGATCCAGATTGATTAAAAACACAAACCTATGTGGTCACTGTTGACCTCCTCCTACTTTAGGGTCACTAGTTTATTTATTTATTTGTGATTGATTAAAACACACAAAAGTGTGTGTTTGCTCAAGATATTGATTGATTGAAATCCAAACAAGCTATTTTAGTTGTAACATTGTTCCTACCCTGCTAGAGGGTCACTTTGGGTCATTTTACACTTAGATTGTATAACATGTAATGTGTTATACTCTTTTTTAAATACCACAATAACCCTATGATTGTCTGAGAACTGCACTCTGTCCAGTCTAATATCATACACTGCATGTTACATGGAAAATCCAGAGTATTGTATTAGTGTCAACTGCAGAGGCTGAACTTTGTTGAGTTTTCTGTTCATAAATTATGAATTAGTGATCCATTTAAAGCGGAAATACCACCCAACACAATCTTTAGCTTCACTAAGTCCCTATCTGGCGACTAGCTGCTTAGTAGCGCTAGAAGACAGAATAATTACCTTATTTAATAGATTTCTGCTCTCTTCCATGGGTGACAGGCAGGACGGAGCATAGACATCTTGCCATTGTGACGTCTGTGCGCCTGCGCTGTCAGTCCCAGACGGGTCTAGGAGGCGTTGCTAGGCCCATTTGGCTCTGGCTGGGACTGACAGAGCAGACACGTGGACATCACAATGGCAAGATGTCCGCGCTCAGTCCTGCCTGTCAGCCGGGGAAGAGAGCAGAAATCTATTAAATAAGGAAATTATTCTGGCGACTAGCGCTACTAAGCAGCTAGTCGCCAGATGGGGACTTAGTGAAGCTAAAGATTGTATCGGGTGGCAGTTCCCCTTTAAACCTAAATATCTCAGTATAAGAGGCAGCTTTTTCCCATTTCATGAAAGCAGATAGTAACTTCAGAGGTCTACTGTGTGAAATTTAGATTATTCAGTAAATGTTGCTATAAGTCTGGAGAAAATAATGTGATGGCAAACTCTGTATCTTAAAGCAGAACTTACACATCTAATACACTTTGTCTCATATTATTCCTCTTTTAAAATGGTATGTGGATTGGCTTGGGTTTTTTTTTACACTTCCATACTTTAGTAGATATTCGTTATAAAATATACATTTCATGCACTGTATTGATGTAAATCAGTCTATTTGTAACAGCAACTCCATTTGTCATTATACTGAGCTTGCAAGTATATAATGTATAATGACAAACGGAGCTTACTGTTACAATAGACATGATTCACATCAATATGAAGGGAAGCATGAACACGCTCTCTGGGAGAGCTGGGAGGGAGGTGGGAGGAGAATTGGAGGTCTGGGAAGACCTGCGCTGACATTACCCGTGTACCGCAGAATGCAGATGTGACCGCAAGAAGTGTATATTTTATACTACTAAAAGCCAGTCCACATACCATTTTAATAGATGAATCATGAGACAAAAAGTATTAGATGTGAACCACACATTACCCTGTCTGAAACTCCAGCTTCATTTGTAACCAAAGACTCACATACAATCACACTGTGTGCTTCCCCAGCATTGTTCCACTAGGCTCCAAGGAGAGGTTCTCCTCTGGGATCCAAAGTCTGGCTCCTATATATTTGGTCTGGCTCCTAGAGTCAAACCAAATTTGTCAAGCCCCGATGTATCAACATGTCACCAATTCAAAGAAAGGCCACTAACATAGATATTACTACTTTTACTAACATAGCTGTAACTGATTTGCTCCTGGTAAAATTTAAAATCAGTTCCCAAAATAAAGAAAAAGATTTAGCACCAAAAATATTAACCCTTTGAATGCCCAGAGGGGTGTACAAAGCATTGAAAAACAATGCTATGTATACCTTTCTGGCACTCAGTGGGTTACAGATAGCCAAGTCAGTCTTATTAAACATGTCGCCTGGTTGAAAAGGGCGACATGAGAATCTCACTCTGCTTATAAGTGTGAGTTTCTCATGTTGCCTCACTAAATGCCGCATATCTCACAAAGCATGATTTGCTGCTACACAGAGAGGAATTCAACAAAACGTGGAGCATCTTTCATAAGTGTGCTGGAAATATATGTCTGCAAACCCTCTGCACCAGGCCAAGTGGTGTGTGATGTCAACAGAAATTTGTTACTGCCTGTAACTTCTCACCAGTTACTTAATCGGTTGGTCCTTGAATTAAGGAGGCTTATCATAAATCCGATCTGCACTGAGACACCCCACTCCTTTTTCACTGCTCTTCCTGCTATAGGGACAACTCATCCCTTGTATAGTGTGATCTCCATTTCAGTGCCAGGCTTCTTATGAGGGGAAGGGCTGCTTTCAATGCTATCCACACTGCCCCAAGTGGTTGGAGTGCTGAGCTCATTTGGAAGCCGTCCAGGTGCCTTTAAATGCTTCGCTAGTCAAACTCTGTTCCATTTACACTCCAACCACTTGGGGCACTGAAGAGAGACTTTTTAGTAACACTTTGATACATATGCACCTGTACATGTCACAATCTCAGTTTGTGGCAAGTTATTAACATTTATTTATGAGAATGATACATATAGATGTGTCCTAGTCACTATTAAGTTACTTTTTTATTGCCATAATTTGTGACATTTTAGTGAAATATTGACACCTATGCCCCTTGGTGTATTGTACATTTATACACACCGTGCTGGGACAGAAGAGCTGAACAGACACGGAAATCATAGTTTCCTTCCACAGCACCATGTATGGAATTGAATTATTCAAAAGAAAAAGAGCAAAAGAATGATTAGATTTTAGGTACTGATTTTGCTTTTAAAACCACAGTTAAATATTTAGAACAATGTAATATGTTGGATCCCCAGACCATGCCACTGACACTGGAGAAGATCTGTGCTGAGCATGCACATCTCATGGTGTCACTCAATAACATGTAATGCTCGCTTACTTGAGCAAGCAAATATTTTAATTGTGGCAGATGTTGCTACAGTTCAAAACATATGAGCTCAGTGAAACATGAATGGAGTGTCATTGAGTGATGCTACACCACTAACAAACCATATCTCCTGGGCAAATCCAGTAACAAAGTTTCTAGATAAAAAGAAAGCAAGGACAAGGGCATAACTACAGGGGGTGTAGATGGAACAGAGGCCAGAATCCAAGAGGACCCATTGGCCTTAGAGCCTAATAGGTCCTAGTTATGCATTTGCATACGTCCCAAGTGTCCCTCTTTAGGAGGGACAGTCCCTCTTTTAGACCCAAATCCCTCTGTCCCTCTTTCCCACCCTGTTGTCCATCTTTTCAGGAGATCAGATTGTGTGGTGTGTATATTAATGTATCACTTTGCTCTACAGCAATAAAACTCACATTAATGTTTGTTTAAACATCAGTATATGTGTTTATAAATTAGTATGTGTAAATAAAATACTTTGGTCTTGTTATAAATCATTTATTAGCTTACACAAGGAGGTCTCAATAGGTCATAAAATAGCATAACATTTTTCGCTAATGCCCCGCCCACCAGCCACACCCCCAGCCAACCCCCTAAAACACAAGTGTCCCTCTTTGGCAATTTGAAACGTTGGGAGGTATGCATTTGGAGGAAAATTATCCGATGGGTAAGGGGATGCAAAAATATTTGATGTAGATATGCAGTCTAATAGGGCTATGCATTTTCATTGGCTCAACATAATTGAATTGAATTATACTCATACTAGTTGAACAGCCCGTTACACGGGCCACAGTGCCTCTGGCAGCCGGTCGCGGGGCAGTCACGGGCAGAGGAGACTGCCCGCGCCACTGCTGATACAGAGCTGGACGCTCCTTCGGAGCGCCCAGCTCTGTATCAGCCACGGCGCGGGCAGTCTCTACTGTGCATGTCGGGCGTTACACACAACTTAGCGAATTATTATATAGGATATGGACACAGCAGGGCTGATGTACTAAGTAGAACTGAAGCAATTATGTGGAAAACCAACCCTGCCATAGCTTTCAAAATGACCTATATGTCATATTAGGCATTTTTATTTAGAACTATTGTTTGAGTTTTGTAGTTTTATAGAGGTTTTGTAGAGGTTAAAAAAATAAATTATATGGCACAAATCCTATCTCTCAAACCGCTATGGTTTGAGAGATATTCGCATATAAAGTTTTCCTTCATGAGAACGGTCTACAAAGTGTGCTTGCAAACCAGGTACACTTTGTAGACCGTTCCAATGAAGTAATTATTTTTAAATAACGCTATTTCGGCTCTGCTGCAAAGCCGCTGGCTGGTCCCCAGACCGGGATCTCCTTCTGTCAGCACAGCGCTGCTGTCAAGAGAAGGGGAGGGAGGAAATTTACATACGAATATCTCTCAAAAAGGTTTGCGAAATAGGATTTGTGACATTGTGTCCCTTTAATTATAGTTTATTCAAATAATTGTATGCTGTGCAGGTACTTCCTGTTTTAGCCCCTCATTACCTACCCCCATTCACTGGTGCATTTTCCTCCTCATCCACTGAAAGGGTTTACCCTTTGAGTGCCAGAGATGTATCCAATGCATTGCAGTGCAATATACTGTATACCATTCTGGCAATTAAAGGGTTAAATGTCAGTGAGTGGGGAGGTAACGTAGGCTAAGACAGAAAGGGATTTCACAGCATGCCTAATCGATATATCTATAACCCAGAAGCGATTTTTTTAAACTAAGATGTCTAATGCAACATATAGGTGATTTTGGAGGTGTAAGGAAAACCTTACTGTGCTGATATTTTCTCTTATCACTCAAGATCAGGGTTGCCACTTGCCATCTGTTAGTGAATTTACATACAGTCAGTGACATTGTTATTTACTGGCTGAGGAGGCTAAAGTCCCATGTTTTATGCTCCAGGCCTTGTTGCCACCTTGATGCATACAATGG
Source organism: Rhinophrynus dorsalis (assembly GCA_037306005.1). NCBI lineage: Eukaryota > Metazoa > Chordata > Amphibia > Anura > Rhinophrynidae > Rhinophrynus > Rhinophrynus dorsalis. The sequence goes on along the minus strand of CM074719.1, from coordinate 76,062,884 downwards.
TGTTAATAAACTACCAGTTATGGTGCAATTCAGGTACATGGTGCTCTAATAATGTAGGTAGGCACAAGCCATTTGGAAAACTAGAAGCTCCTTTGCTGCAGTCAGTAAAACTTGCATATGTAAAATCATGATGTCAGTAAAAATATTGTGGTGCACAAGACTCTATTTATACATTTTGGTGTATGTCATTTTTTACAGTATTCACAACGATAACCACTTTAAGGGATTGGTAACCCGGCTCAGAACACCACCAGCTGGAGAGATCTGTGTTGTGAGGGGAACAGTGAGAAGAGGCTGGGTTTACATCCTAGGCTCCCCTAGGCAAGGCATTCTAGGCACCCTTAGATCTGCTCATAGCCAGACACCCACTTGACAAATTATATATGACCCTGTATATAGTCTCAATCACTGTTTCCTGGCATAGAAAATACCCTCAGCCTCCACAATTCAGTGGAGCCTTCTCTAGTATCCAGGGGAATAAATAGCAGTCTGTGAAGTGGTATAAAACTAGTGCATTGGCTACACCCTCAACTCAGTACAACTGAGGCATCCCTTACAATTTGGAGATCTAAGCAGTTTTTATATTTGAAATTCAAACAATAACCATTATAACAATTTGGATGCAAGAGAGAAAATTAGTGCTTTTGGAGACCTTTCTAAATACTTCATTTTTACTATCCCTCATGTTGTAGCCCTTAAAAATTGGAATTAAATGAGACCAGCGGCATCTCTCAAACCTTTATGGTTTGAGAGATATTCGCATTCAAAGTTCCTTCTCTCTCCCTTGATGTCAGCGTTATAGCTGACAGCAGGGGAATCCGGTCAGTGAGCAAGCGGCGGCTCTGCAGCAGTGCTGAGATCTTGTTACAGAAACAGAAATCAATCTCGCCACTGCTGCAGAGCCGCCAGTCCTGGGACCGGATTCCCCTGATGTCAGATAGAATGCTGACATCAAGGGAGAGAGAAGGAGAGGGAAGTTTGAATGCGGATATCTCTCAAACCATAAAGGTTTGAGAGATGACGCTGGTATCGTTTAATTCCAATTTTTAAGGGCTACAACATGAGGAATAATAAAAATGAAGTATTACTATCCCTTTAAAGGTTCATAAGAGAATCTAGAACAGATGGAAATTCTATCAATACCATACCTCCCAAGTGTCCCTCTTTAGGAGGACAGTCCCTCTTTTAAACCCAAATTCCTCTGTCCCTCTTTCCCACCCTGATGTCCCTCTTTTTAGCACATCAAATTGCTGGTGTGTATATAAGTGTATCACATTGCTCCATAGCAATAAAACTCACATTAATGTATATGTGTTAATAAATTAGTCTGTGTAATTAAAATACTTTGATCTTGATATAAGTCATTTACTAGGTTACAGAAGGTGTCAATATGTCATGAAATAGCCTAAAAGTTATGGGTAATGCCCCTCCCACCAGTCACGCCTCCATCAACACCCCCTAAAACACAAATGCCCCTCTCTGGCAAGTTGAAATGTTGGGATGTATGCAATACTTATTGTGTATATAGTACAATATTACTGAAGTCTTTGGTTGACTATTTTCCTTTTGGGTTTGAGTTCATTTAATGTAAACTGTCACCTTTACTAACAATTTCCAAATGAACAAAACAAAACTAAGAAACCCTGCTACGCCCCAAATTATTCAGAAATTATTTAGAGAAATGTAAACTTAGATTAAATCATTGCATTACTCAGGTGTTTTAAGCCTTTGCATGAAAGATCAAAGGGTCCTTCATGGTGATCTTTCAACAGATGTTTTGCCATTTCAAAACTCATAATTATAAGCTGTAAGGAACTTTTCATGTTACCCATAATGTAACCAATTTAAAGCACATACGACATAACATGCAATCACTGGCAGCTTAAAAAAGGCTATCTGCAAAAAGTATTCCACAATACATTACACATTATACAATATACATTATTGTAATAATAGATGAGCAGACATTATAGGTAGTGACGAATATAAATTAAAAATCAAGATGATTGGCAACATTCTTAGACATTTTAATGTAGAAAAACTATTAGTTTTAGTATTTTATGCAGAGAGCATAAGACTAATTTAAGGACAACCACAGGCCACCCAAATAGTGCTGATGAGCTAAAGAGACTTGGCACAGCATGTTCTCCTTGGTCCTAACCTCATGAAAGCAATCGCTGCTATAACAGCTGTTGATGGTTTTTACTAACAGCCACAAACACTCTAAAACAAACAAGAAGCATCAAAGAAAACTAAGTGTATTAGTTCAGCAGATACTTAAGGTTAAAATGTAGTTCTTTTTTTAAAGAACAATATATATTGCAGAGTTTATCCTGATGAGTACAACAAGGGTTCCCCCACTGCTAAGAGGTGTTTTAATCAAAAGTTACAGTAGTTCAAACTTGCATTTTTGGGTGCAGTACTACCAATGCATGACATTTTATAGTAGTGATGTTGCATCCTATGGAGGTTTCAGTAGAGCTGAAATAGCGCAATCTAAAAATATGTACTTCACTGGAATGAAAACCAGTATTCAATAGATTGCAACACTAATGATTAACTTGAAAAAAAGCTTTACAGAATAATATATATAGACATCTGTGCTATGAAATAAAAATGTTGAGTTCTTTAAAACAAAAACAGATACCATAGTAGTTATCACAGTACAACTACAATTGTTTAAGGTTGTGCTTAGCCAATATCAGTGTAAGTGACAGGATGGGGAGGGATTTGGGAAGGGTAGAAAGGCATGTTCATTGTCCTGCTGACTGCAAAGTGAGTCTGAAAGTGTATATTTATATATATGAAGGAAATCTCCTGGGACACAGAATTAAAGCTACATTTTACTAACTGATGAGCACATACCAACAGAATTGATTATAGTATAATCATACTACACTGTATGACTATTAACTATTTCAATACCAGAGAGGCAAGCAACACAGATTTGCTGCACCATGACTCTATTAACTCTTTAAATACCAGATAGAGTTGTAATGTGTTGGATACTTCTCTGGCACAAAAAGGGTTAAAGGTAGGATTACCCATGAATAGGGTTGCCACCCAGCCGGTATTTTACCGGCAGGCCGGTAAAAAATTGGCTTTTGTCCAATGTTAAGTCTATGGAGGGAATGCCATTGCCGGTATTTTTTTGAGGAAAAGGTGGCAACCCTACCCATGAACTGTTTTATGCTATAAATCTCATGCACGCAAAGAGATTATTAGGGCAGAAGCAAGTGGACATTACAAATATAATGATAAATAACAATTATGAGCGGATTCATGTACCAGACAGGCCTTTCACAGCTGTCCCAATAATTACAAAACTGGTTCCTCTACTGCAGCTGGGAACGCACTGTGATGATTTAAAGGGATAGTAATGTTTCATAATAAAACCAGCTCCAATTAATCTTCATAGTATTTGGGCCATGGAGAAAGTTATTTCAGTACTGTCAGAGTTGTAGTTCAAGAGTAATTGAATGATAAAGTATTCCCTTCCCGCCCCTTTTACTGATGTAACGCTGCTCACCACAGAGCAGCAAGACTGTCCGGATGGATTGCAGAGAGGTACAGTCTTCAGTTAGCATAAAAAACCCTGAAAAACCTGTCAAGGGGGGCAGTGTTTTCCTTATGCTCACAGTAAGAAGATTGTCCTTTGCTGTGATCTGTCAAGAGACCAGATTCCACATCTGAGGGGAGGTGGCTTACACAACGTAAAAGGGGCAGGAGGGGGATACTTTATCATTCAACTGTTCTTCAACTACAACTCTGACAGCATTGAAATAACTCTCTCCATGGCCCAAATACTATGAAGATTAATTGGAGCTGCTGAGTTTGTGAAACATGATTATCCCTTTAAAATGAGACACGATAAAGCAACACTTTTTTTGCTCTTGATTTTCACACGGATATATATCCACGTATACATGTTTTGTGATGTGTTGGCAATCTCTCTAGCATTTAGTGACTTAAAAGCTCTATTTAAATAAATTAGAATTTTAATTTGTTCCATATGATGCAGTTTTTTCGCCCTAGAATTACCCCACTTTTGTTTGTGCAAATAGCCTTTATATGAGAGTATCAGAGGTAAATCCAATGAGTTCACAGGTATGTTAATGAATAATGTGCTTAATGAACCAAAATAACATTAAATACAAGTGCAATGTGCTATGGCAATGTATTGTTTAGTAAAATAAGATTTGTTCAGCTTTAATTGGACTTTGTTCAGTCTGACATTAATAAATAATTAGCTATGAGTCAAATATTGCTAATTTAGTATAAAGCTGAGATTCTGTTTCATTGTTCATCTGAATCACAATTGCTATTTCAGCTACTATCGTTTAAAAAGTATTTAATTCAGAACAATAATTTGTAGAAGATTGTAAACAGAACTCACATTAACCCTTTAACCATATAAGTTCCAAAGGGGTACACAATGCATTATGAAGCACTGTGTTGAGTATCCCTCTGGCACCCAAATGGTTAACCCTTTGAGTGCCAGAGAGGTGTGAAAATCAACTCTGGCATTCAAAGGGTTAAGGATTGGGGGGGTCACATTGCTTAGCAATGTAATGCACACCTTCTTGTCATTAAAGGGTTAACAAATACATAAAGCTTTGTTTGCTAGTGATCAATTTCCAGAATCTCACTTTGACATATTTTATTCATAATAAGGAACTTGCTAGACTTGTCTGGTAGACTTTGGTATTTGCAACTAACTAATGGGTCTCTAGAGACTAAACATGTTTCTCTGACTATAGTATAGTAAGTAGAAAGGAATGGAATTGGCGGTTAGTGGGATGAATACAAATATTCAGTTCTTCAAATTAAAAAATATATTACATTTTCCATTAGCTAGAGTAGGCAACTACTTAGGTTTGAAATTTTGAGAGAAACCTTGAATGTATTGGCCACGCCTACTGTGTTAAAGTGATAGTAATGACTGGATGTTTCAAAGTGTTATATTGTAGATATTAACCCATTGAGTGTCAGAGGGGTACGCAATGCATTGCTCCTCGATGCGTTGCGTACCCCTCTGGCACTCAAAGGGTTAAAACGATAAGTTCTGTGATGTTACTCTTGTCTCTCAAACTTTTATAGTTTGAAAGATATACAATTATAAACAGCTGTTAACCTCTCAGCATGAGATTCATGTCGTGCGACTCGAGGTGGCTCTTCAGCAGAGCTGAAACAGTGCAATGTAAAAATAAATACTTCACTGGAACGGTCTACAAAGTGTACCTGTTCTTCAGCAGAGCAGAAATAGCACAATGCAAAAAGAAATAGTTCATTGGAACGGTCTACAAAGTATGCCTGTTTTGCAAGCACACTTTGTAGACCATTCCAATGAAGTATTTATTTTTACATTGCGCTATTTCATCTCTGCTGAAGAGCCACCTGCCGGTCCCGCAAGCAGGATCTCAAGATGTCAGCTAGATACTGACGTCTGTGGAAGGGGAGAGGGGAAGTTTATAATTGTCTATCTTTCAAACAGTAAAAGTTTGACAGACAAGAGTAACATCACTGAACTTATTGTTTTAATATCTACAATACAACACTTTGAAAAATCCAGACATTACTAACACTTTAAGTTGTGAGTTTGGCAAACACAACCCCAGATATCCACTCTTGATTTATGGAGGACATTTTATTTGCCATTTTTTAAACTGGTATAATGGTTAGCTTATATACTAATCTGGCTAATTCATATATTGAGGTACTTGTTAATTTATGTATTAGTTTATTACAGGCTAAAGTTCTTCTTGGAACCAGGCAAAAAGTGGATAAGGATAAAGGAGGGTAAGGGAGGAGACTTGCAGAGACCTTATGTTTAATTCAGCAGGTAAACTCATTCCTATGCCCCTTTCTTCCCATTACCCATCCATTTTGTTTATGCTTCACCCCCTTATGTGGTGCTCTGCCCGTTATGAACAATGATGACGGCTCCGCAGGCATGGAACCACCAATATTATCAATGATGATTATATTAAAATGGCCAAAGTATTGTATTACATGTACACAAGCAATGACAATAGTTTCAGAGAGCACAGTGAGCACAGAGCTGGGAACTTGCAAAGTATGTTGATTAACAGGCATTTCATAAAGATTTACAGTTCTGTTGTACATGAGAATAGCATGACTCCTGGGGTTCTTTCCTACACAACATACAGTCATATGTACAAAGAAGGCAAACTATTATGGCTATAGCTGGGCACTTTAAAGGGGTAGCAATGTTTCAAAATAAAAGCAGCTCCAATTAATCTTCATAGTATTTGGGCCATGGAGAGTGTTATTTCAATACTGTCAGTGTTGTAGTTCAAGAATAACTGAATGATAAAGTATCCTCTCCCTCCCCTTTTACTGATGTAACACTGCTCACCTCAGAACAGAAAGGTGGTGTTTAAGTGGATCACAGATAGTAACAATCTTCAATTAGCATAAGGGAAAAACCTGAAAAACCTGTCAATGGGGGCATGGTTTTCATTGTTCTCACAGTAAGCAGATTGTTCCTTGCTGTGAGCTGTCTGGTCTTAAGATCAGATTCCACATCTGAGGGGAGGTGTCTTACACTAGGTAAAAGGGGCGGGAGGGGGATACTTTATAATTCAATTACTCTTAAACTACAACTCCGACAGTATTGAAATAACACTCTACATGGCCCAAATACTATGAAGATTAATTGTAGCTGCTTTTATTTTGAAACATTACTATCCCTTTAAAAATGAGCGAGCTCAGAGATTCTTGAAATAGTAACCCTTAAGTCCCCAAAGAGAATATGTTCTAGTCAATATGTCCCTGTTTGCTTTATCCAAGAAGCGCAACAATCAGTCCTTAGAGAAACCCACAACACCTCAGAGATCGCCCTGCCTGAACACACATAATACAAGCCGTGTCTCTCCTTCTGTCTTTCTTGTAGAAAAGACTCCAGTTTAGAGACTATAGAGCAGTTAGTTGGTGCAGATCGTATAGTAGTTAATACTGGGCTTTCTCACCCTGAGAATTTGGCCCTTGATGCTGAGACTCTTACATTTGGGTCAAAGCCTTGAGTCTCAGGGTCAAAACCTGACAATTCCCACTTATGATTATGGGGGACACAGGGGCAATTGTGAAGCACATGAACTGCATCAAAAGGAAAAAATAAAAAACCTCAAGATTCCCATTGATGTACATGTTGCTTCTGACCCCTTAAAAGCCACTGCAGTCTCCAACTCCTTGCTTTGTAATGTGAATGTTATTCAGCCTCTTTTATGTAGTTGGTTTGTTCTAGAATAAGTCCACATATGGTTTGTACATGTGGCTTAAGCTCTCCAGAAAAGGGCATTGGCCAATTGGTGTAAATTGACTCTCTCAAAAAAATATTATTTCATTACTACTATATATTACACCCCTGATTGCTTTTTGCTAAACTCAAGGACTCGTAGACTTCAAGGAGAAGAGTTTTTGTCTTGGACTCCTGCAAAAAAAAAAAAAGACTCATGCCTACCGCTATAGACATGATATCCATTACTAATTAGAGATTACTTTGGAAGAACCATTCCACGAAGAATTGATTTTTAATGGCCATTAGGATTTTGTGCCTGGATTAAGATATGGGAGGATTTATTATTTGGAAGTGCTAATGTTAACTTTAACCCTTTGAGTGCCAGAGGGTTGTGCAGCGCATAGCCTTGCAATACCTTGTGCACCGTTATGGTCCATAAAGGGTTAAGTATGAATGCTCAGACAAGACTGGAAACTTGGAACTGAAGACTGCTGCAGGAAGCAGTGATAGCGATCAAATACATCTTTAACCCTCTCAAATAATTAGTTACATGACTGAGACTAAGGCTCGTAAAGTGTTAGCAGTGATAAATATTGATCATCCCACATGTAAAGACTGTGGGAAAGTATATAAAGCATTATTGGAGCCAATTAAACTCTCAATGTAAATTGCAGACTAAAATTAATATTAATTTTAATATTTGCATTTATAAGCAATGCCAAGTATATGCTTTCTAGTATACTACAATACTAGTTCTAAAATATATCTTGACTATTCTGTATGGAAGAACATGTTGATATAGATAGATAGATAGATAGATAGATAGATAGATAGATAGATAGATAGATAGATAGACAGATATTTTCTGTCAGGCAATAGTGGATGGGTTAGGCGAGTGGTCATATGAGCAGTGAGGGTGTGTCATAGGCAGGGCTAAAGGCATCTAGGATGCCTTGCCTACGAGAGCCTGAGATGGAAATCTGGCCTTGGTGTTGCACTTTGATGTTAGTATATGTGAACTCACTTCAACCTCATTGTGAAGTGTAAGGATTGTTAAAAAGTTTTTTTCTTTAAAGAATAACAAAGCACTAAAAAGATACCACAGGAAGTGTTTATTGAAAGAGTAGACCTATTTTTTATAGGCATCAAAATATTTAACAGAGCTATTAGACTTTTAAATGTTTTCTATTCATGTGGTAATTGTACAGTGAACTATTGTTTTAACCTGGCCTCATTCCAGTGTACTGTGGAACAGAACTCTACCATTCGACCTAATAAATGAAAGTACCAAACAGAGCTCTTTAGTAAGAGTAAACAGAATAGTGCTTTCACAAGGTTGTTACTCTTACAATTAAAACACACAATCAGGCTTTTTAGTAAATGCTGCAAGAACAGAAAAAAAACAACATAACAAATATATAATAAGGCACAACCGAAAAGGTGTTGAGTAATACTTTTAAAAGAGATAAATAAAGAACTTTCTTAAAATGACCTGTCATCAAAAGACCAGAGGTTTCAAAATAGCCTGTTGTATTAGTCATTTTTATTTAGAAAAAAAAGGTATTTGAATTAGATAGATTTATAAATGATACAAATGAAGACACGCCTACATACACTTTCCCTCTAAGCCCTGCATTACATCTGTCACTCGCTGACATATAACCTTTTCAGTGATGGGTAGGTAGCCACTGCATTGCTGAGGAGTGTCAGTGAATGGGGGAGGTAATGTGGAACTAAGGTCTTTCGAAAAGTTGCTTTTAGGGATCTTCTATATGGACATAATTACCAAAATAAATTTGTTCTTATAGTAGTGGCTAAGAAATATATTACAAACCTAAGATTCAAAGAGACTTTTTAGGAATTCCCTTAATCTGAACAAACAATCCTAATAGATGTTCTGAATCAATCCTGCTTGGACTGGATCTCACAAAATAATGTATAATCAGTATTGGTTTTCAAGTCCACAGATGCAGATATATTTATTTTAACAGGAATCAAGGGAAACCGAAATTCCTCCCACTGAAGGGTACTTGGAATGGGAGGAACAAATCACTGGGAGTAGAATGGGATATTTAAGTCCTGAAGAAATAATCATGTCTACCTCCATGGACAGAACATCCTATACTACTCAAAGATTAATATTAGGGAACCAGTCCAAGCCAGATTTATTCAATGTAGTCACTGGGATTTTCTTCCCAGTTTATGGTAAATGGGGCTTTATTGGAATGAGAAAGGTGTTACAGTTTGTTTAAAAAGGCAGGAGAAATTTTAAAAGTGAGAAATATTTTAGTCTCATATGTTATTATAAATGTGTGGTCATGTATATGAAAATGACATGTCTTCAAGCATTAATAAATATGTAAGCATTTCATATAAGGTGGAACTTCTGTCTCCTCATACATTCTTCATCAACCAGTCTCTCCCCCTGCTAGAATTCTTTTCTTTATCCTTCCTCTCCCCACCAAAAGTCTAATTTCTATCCCTCTACAAACATCTGTCCTTCACCCAAACATGCCCACAAATATTTTCAACCAACCAGGTCTCCTCCCTCATATACACACATAAAGGTAATTATTTCCCCTATCTCTTCCTACTCCTCCCACACAGGTAGCCACGCCTCCAAAAACTATCCCTGCAGCCAAACACTGATAACCCCAGCATGTACACATCCATCACTCACCCAGGATTCACCCCGACTCTCCCTGATCACTTCCTTCATGATCCCACCAATTGCTTGGGGTTAACAGAAAAGATAATATTTTGGGTGGCTTCTATAGGTGGGAATGTCCACTAAACAATCAGCAAATTGCTGGTTTTGCATTATAATTCTCGTGGGAAAAAGCTTGACTCTCTGCCCATCCCTAGGCAGTTCCACTTTAGTTAAAAACTTGTTTAGTGTCAATAGTCATTTTTAACAGAATTTGGCAAAACATAAACAACACTACTGTTGAACCCAGAGTATTTGCTGCTGGTTGAAAATCAACATTTGCAATTGTGAATGACATTTTTATGTGCAAATACCTATTTAATATTGATGTGTCACAGAAAGTATACATTCAGACATGATGATTAATTGCACATAAAAACTGTTTACTGTTCATAAATAATTTATTGCTAGGTCAAACATGCATATGGTGTCTGACATAGGACACCAAGTAGCCTGGTTTGTGCCACTTCCTTAAAAGAGACTGTGTTTACATTAATGTAATCCAAAATTTTACCACAGTATTAGCAAAAGAAGCACAATGTAAAGATCAGTAATTCTGAAAGTGCATTAGTTATTTTTAAAAAATATACATTTTGATATCATGTGCACTATCAATCAAAATGAAGTGTTGCTAATTTCTCTGATTTACATTAATATTTAAAATAGTTAGAAATAACAACATAGTAATGTAATAATATAGTAACACAGTTGCTGAGGCTGAAAAATTGCATCCGTCCATCACGCTCAGTCCATGCTATATCTCACCCCTGTTGGTCCAGAGGAAGGCAAAAAAAATGTAAGCCATTTCCAGTCAGATATTTGAAGTCAGATATTTCCCTGTATCAACATCCTATCTTCTTTGAAGTCGACTGTCATAATTCTCAATATTGTTCCATTATAGATAGGTATCCATTACTTTTTGAAAGCAATTACAGAATCTGCAAACACAGCATCCCGAGGCAAAGAATTTTATAACTTTATTGCCCTTATAGTAAAAAATCCCTGACTTTGTTTTAGTCAACTACAACAATAAATATAACTAGACTACCAAATGGGATGTAATGTCTCCTAACTAATGCCAGAAAATCCTAATGACCCTTGTGAATTTTGCTCTTGTGCTACTGTCCAAGAGATAACACCTTCAATCAGTCCTGTATATTGTATCTGCGGATGCAGACATTATGGTTGCTGGTATTTTTCATTTTCAGAAAAAAACAGCAGATGAACATCAACCTAATTAACCATTAGATGATCAGAGGTGTGTGCAATGAATTGCTACACAATGTATTACAGTATTGTACACCTCTCTGGTCCTTATAGAGCTAAAATTACTATGTGCTGTGGGTGGTTTTTATCCTCTGGTCCTGCCAGCAACTGTCATGTCTGCCTCAAAGGATATGACATGCGAGACTGACTGCAATGTAATCTCCTGAATGAAGCAGCAAGGGAAAATTCTAAGGGGTCATTAAGATTTTGTGACTATAGTTAGGTGAGATGGGGAATATATTATTAGGAGCTGTTACTTTTCCCTTGAAGAAAAGGTTTTAAGAGGGATATGTGTGGTAACAAGTTTATGTTTATTATTGTAGGGTTAACCCTTTGAGTGACAGAGACGCTCTTAACTCATTGTGAAGAAATGCATTTAGCATCTCTGGGTCACATAGGGTTAAAATTCTCTGGAAGGTTGTGGTTTCTTATTTTTTTTTCCAGAAGAAGAGGAATGCTAACAAAATAGGGTTTCAGCTGTGATTTGTTGAAGTGAGGAAAATCTTATTCACTTCCTCTCCTAGGAAATTTACAAACATGGCTCCCTATTCAGGAAGCTTCACCCTTGGAGTGCCAGAGGGGTATCCAAAGTTGGATACCTCTCTGGTACTGAAAGGGTTAAATAGGAGAAGTTCTAGGGGCAAACCAAGTGCACCATTGGTGAAGTACCACAATAATCATTCATTTATGTGGGCTTTTAACTCTGAATACTAAGGAAGTCTTCAATATATTGGTCCACAATGCATTGGGGACTTCTTTAGCATTCAGTGGGTCAAAGGAACCATAAACTTACTTTTATGAAAAAATATCTGATATCTGATTTAGTGCTTTTCTGTAAAACAATGACCATACCTGGGAACGCTCTGAATCTACCCTGGAGACTCCAGTTTTTGCAGCTGATTACCAGGTCTCCAGGGACAGACACTGATTCTCTTGTCCACTTTTGTTCCTTCCCACCCTATTCCTCCCATTTGCAGTCCACTTCTCCTCCACCCCCCCAGTTCCTACTACTTCTCACCCCCTTTTGTGACACACCCATTAAGCCATGTCCCTCCACTTGCGAGTAAAACCAGCCCTTTTTTGAAGCAAATTGCATCATTCATATCCTCCTGCGGCACGACAGAAGTCACTCCAGAGCCTCCAGAAGACAAAGTTTCCAGTTATGATTATTATACAAGTTGGTAGTGTGGCTGTTAGTGGGGTGACCATTTCGTACTAATTCTTGGCCTGACTGGATACTTTATTTGTTCTTCAGTCATTTTAAGGTGGAGGCACGCTTTGGTTTGATAAGTATATTATATTTATATTTTGTCTGTTTGATTGCACTTGCACTTTATATGTCACTAGTATTTTATATTGGTTGACTGTGTCATTTTGTCAACTGGCCAGCAATATTATCACTATATTATATTGTATGACATTATACGGTCCCCCTCTATCATTGTATTTTTAAGTATGTTTTATAATTGTTTTCCTCAGTATGTTATTATGATAAAGATTTTTCTATTTTGGAATATATTTTTTTCTGGGTAGTATGCCTCATTAATGGATTCTAGCTCTGGGATTTCTTCTTCCCAAACAGTGTGTTTCTAATTTTACTCCCTTTGCTGAATGATGCTTAATTTTACTGACGTAACACTGCTCACCTTAGAACAGCTGGGACGTGCTCAGGTAGACTGCAGAGAGGGACAATCTTCAATTAAGATAAGGGAAAAAGCTGAAAATTCTGTCAAGGGGTCAGGGTTTTCATTGTTCTCACAGTAAGAAGATTGTCTCCTGCTGTTATCTGTCTGGTCTTACAATCAGATTCCACATCTGAGGAGAGTAGTGTTACACTAGATAAAAGAGGCGGGAGGGGGATACTATATCATTCAATTACTCTTGTACTACAACTCTGACAGTACTGAAATAACACTCTCTGTGGCTCAAATACTATGAAGATTAATTGGAGCTGCTGTTTTTGTGAAACATTAATATCCCTTTTAACTCCCATAATCCCACACTCCTCTCCCCAACTGGTCCCATCAGTTCCTATTAAACTCTCTCCGGACATGTTCCCACTGCACCTCCGCTGCCATTCAGATCAGTATAAGTTTGAATCTTATATAAAAAGGAAAGCTTTTTTCCTAGCTTGAAGATTTCTCACCAGTAGATAAACCTAGGCCTATACTGAAAGAGGTTAAAATGTTTCAACAGATGTTCAAACTTTTTTTTAAGTAGAAGGTTTAAAATATGCAGCATTAATTTATAAGACATCTTGATATGCCACATTGCATTAATTAGCAAATATGCAGAGCCACACAATTCTTTTCTTCATCTCTAGCCTTAGGCGGGTTTTTGTATTTATTGTTCTTACTACAGGAACACAACTGTGAACACAATTCAAACACTTTTCAGAAGTGTCATACTGAGTGCCAAACTTAACATTGAGTCACAGGACTGATAAAAAGGCTGTTTATTAGTCCGAGAAAAGATAAAGTAATCTTTTGACTCAACCGTTTGCTCCTTGCAGAACAAGGCCTCTTTCATATGGGTAATGCTGTTCTGCTTATAGTGCCCGGGCTGAAGGGTTTACTGCTGGACTACTGTGCATTTCACACAGTGACTATCACCCCAAATAAAAGACTACAAAAGGAGGAGCCTCTTAATATAATACAGTCCAAAAGAAAATTGACCCACACAAGAAAGGAGAAAATTGGGTGCTCACATTTATTCTTTGCTGTCAAGGGCTAACAGCAAAGTATAGCATGTGGCGGATATACTGCCTCAACACAGACTATCAATCCAAGTCTAGTCATGTATCAACACCACTACTTCCAATCAGGAAACAAACAAGAGTGACATCATGAAAGAGAACAAAAACAGGGGTTGCACTTGCAAATAGTGCAATGAACATTGGTAGACAGTGGATATCTTTCACAAAAAATTATCTTATTTAGTACTGGAAGGTTTTCACAGTAAATGGTATAATTATATCCTGTACATGTCCAAGTCTTGGATCTTATTAGTCTGGGAAATGGTAGAAAAACAAATCTACCATCAAGAATAAGGCCTAATGTGTATTTACTAAAAACAACTTATAAAAACAATAAACTAATCAACATGTTTCTCAGCAAAACATACTTTCTTTAAAAGTATATCCTATATTCTTGAAAAAAGAGCTCTCCTTCCATAAGATGACTGGGTGAGAGCAGGAGAAGATGAGTATAAGAACAAGTGGTGGAAATGTAGCAGGGAGCTGCTACATTTCTGTTACCTGTGTGTAAGGGGCCTAAGATTATAAAGAATGCATGTTTACACAGCCAACATCAACTCAACATTGCTCTACATTGCAGCAGGGATTTCCTGCATATTGGCTTACGGAGACACCATGCAGATCATTCACTGGAACAGCTCTGAAGGCTGAAATACTCATCTCCATGTACAGTAAGTGATCAAGCCACATGAGCAGCAGCCAATCATGTATGGCATACGTGGGCTTGGGGCAGACTTTAGGGAATGAAAGGCAGTGCAGGAGAAGATGACTATAAGAACAAGTGGTGGAAATGTAGCAGGGAGCTGCTACTTTTCTGTTACCTGTGTGTAAGGGGCCTAAGATTATAAAGAATGCATGTTCATTAAGGCTATGTTTACACAGCCAACATCAACTCAACCCATATGTCAACATAATGTTACCCACGGAGAATATTTAATTGTGTCAGGTTTAGCTGTTTACACTATGTCCCCTAGTATGAATGAAGCCCAAAGCAGTATGTAAGAACTTCCCTGCAATCAAAGCAGAACACAGGAAAGTTGCAGCAGGGATTTCCTGCAGATTGGCTTATGGAGACACCATGCAGATCATTCACTGGGACAGCTCTGAAGTCTGAGATACTCATCTCCATGTACAGTAAGTGATCAAGCCACATGAGCAGCAGCCAATCATGTATAGCATACGTGAGCTTGGGGCAGACTTTAGGGAATGAAAGGCAGTACATGTAAGCATAACTGGTTATTGGAAAGTATAAATTATTTATTTAATTTGTGGTTTTTCTTGGTAACATTTTGTAATCATTATCTGAACAGTATCATTTCCCTGTTTATAGGAGCTCTCATTCAGTTGAACATTGTGAAAAAGAATAAACTAAAAGTAGACTAAAATTGAGCACAGTAAATACAGGTAAATGAGGAACTGCAGAAACTTACAGCTTACTGGACCTTGGTACATTCATGTGAACCGATAATCACCCACGTGAATGGCAACGTGGACTAGCATTGAACCTTTCACAGTGGATGACATAATCAACACAGCATTGCTGTGTGTAAACCATAGTAAACAGGCCTTAGGTCTCTACTTAGTTCACAGGAACACAATAAATAATAGACTTTCATCAATCTGTAGAGAATATCTATAGAGAGACAGCCCCCCTTACATTTCTAATGGTACAAAATATTTTTTTTTTCAAGGTAATAGTATGTCCCTGTTTAATTATAGACTACAGCAAAGTAAAAAAAAAGTAAATAAATATGTTTTTATTGCTGTATGAAGGACAAATTCCTAAGCAAATCCTCCTATTAAACAAACTGGTTAATACTTATTTCAAAGGCATAGCTCATCTTCCCTGCCTCAAACAATAAATAATATATACATGTATTCATTGCAAATATTAAAATTATGCCTAGTGAGGATAAAAGCTTGTTAACCCTTTGAGTACCAAAGGCATATCCAGTACATTACAAAGAAAAGCATTTCACACGGCTCTGACCCTTAAAGGGCTAGAACAGGAAATTCCACAAACCTATTATACATAAATGCCAATGCCAGGTGCAAAACCATTGACTTTGAGATTTCTGTGGTATCAGATGAGTTTTTTCACAGCTGCCTGGATTAAATTTTATCTTCTGTTTCTCCAGCAGCTGTGAGTGACGTCACTCTGTGTGTTCAGAAATCATTACTCCAGTATTGTTTTACAGGTGATATTTTTATTACAGTATGTAGAAAAAATAAACCCTTAATCATCAGATTCAGAGCTGTTGGCCATAACAAGTAAACTTAAATCGAACTATCCTTCCAAATAATTATCGTTTAGCGATAAGCATATAAAAAATAGTATTATACAGAATAGTCCAGCGTTATTAAGAAATCCTACTTGATCCGAGACTGACAGGCAGACTTCTTGCTTTAGAGGCATCTGTGCTCCTGAGCTGTCAGTCACTTCCTGTACCTTAAGGTACAATGCAACTCCTCCTCAACAAATCCTGGAGGAGACCGGGACAGATAGCCCAGGTGCACAGACGTCTCTAAGACAACGTGTCTGTGCTGATGCCTGCCTGTTCGTCTCGGATCAAGTATGATTTCTTAATAACGCTGAACTTATTCTGTATAATACTATTATTAATATGCTTATCGCTATATCAATAAATATTTGGGGGGGCACTTTATTTGGAGGGATAGTTTCACTTTAAACACACTCAGGAAAATTCTTTATAAATCTAATCAGAAACGTAAACAAGTTGGTAAGGTATGCTAGATTCAGCTTTAAGCAGTACTGATTATGCAGCATAAATAATTATATAAGTCGAAATAATCATTTCCAAAAGTTAATGATGGACATTAAAATTACAAGGGCCTGTTCACAAGGGTGAAAATCAATATAGAACCATACCTGGGAACTCTCCGGATCTGCCCCAGGGACATCGCTTTTTACTGTTAATTACCTGATCTCAGGGGACAGAGGCTGATTATCTGGTAGTGGTGAGTTTCTTAAACCCACTTCTCTACCACTTCTCATCTTTCCCACCCCATTCCTCCCACTTTATGGTATAGGTTGTTAAGCTCCACCCCATCCATGATTAAGCTCTACCCTTTTTGTGATGCAAATCACGTTATTTATATCCCCAAACACACCACACGAGCCCTCTCTGGGGGCTCAAGAAGCAAAAGGTCCCAGGTATGTCAGAACATATTTATGCCTGTGGGAATGTTCACATGGCCAACTAACGCTTGGTTGTTGCAGCCTGATGCGTACTTGATGCATTCATTATGAACACATGCCTCTTGCAGCATGCCTTATATGCAGAGTAGTCTATGGGACTTCCTCATAAATTGTTCAGGGGGCGACATTGGAGGTTATGGTGCTTGTCACCTCCAAAGACTGGCTGAGCAACATGGGGGTTAGCCAGTTCTATATGACTGATGTTGACATAGGCTGATCCACTTTCATACTAAACTCTCAACTAAAGGGGAGCTTTACCAATGCTGCGTAGCAGAGCTGTTTAAGTCACCTGAGGAAATAAGGCCTAAGTGGTTGTAAAATGTTTGTTGCATCATTTTACAATTGTAACATGCTGACATTTATAAACAAGGTTACTCACACTCCTGAGAATTGCTTTATTCAAAAGTCCAAATTGTCAGGAAGTAAATTACAGTGTGATTATTTCCTGAAAGTTGAGCAATTTCTGTTCTATTCTCTGGAGAACTGTTTGTCAGTGACTCATCTCTCCCAGAGAATGCAACATAATACCTAATTGGAATCTTACCACTAGAGTGCACTGTGAATGTAAAAAAGTAGCTCAAAATTTAATAACTCTGAAAATATTTATCTCACAGCAGTGGGATAAACCTTGTTTTATTCAACAGGAAAAGCACTACAATACATTTTTTATCATAACAAAGATTAACTCATCATTTAATGCAAGTCTGTGTGCTCCAGCGTGAAATATAATTTTATACAAATAGGGAAGAGTGTTCTTTGAGATGCCCAGAGTGAAGAAGTAGTCAAATGTTGGACCTCCTACTGTTGATGTGCACAACTCCCATCTTCCCCAAACATCATCCCCAACAAGTATAAAGTAATGTGAGGGCCCAGAATATATCAACAAATAATTACAAAATGGAGCTGCCCACATTGGAAAGTAAGTACCTTCCCCAGATACTGTGGTTTTCAGACAAATAACAGATCCCCAGGGACAGAAGATGATTCTATAGATGTGCAAAGTTCCAAGTAACCCCAACTACTCCAAATCATTTCCCTTGCTCATTTAAAGGCAAACTGGTTTTCTACTTCTCAATCCTGCCCACCTTAAAGGGATAGTAACACTTCGTTTTAACTTTATTTTATTTTGTAGGCATTAAAAAAACATGAAGAATGATATAAGTCTTATCTCTCAAACCTTTATGGTTTATGAGATATTCACAAGCAAAGTTCCCCTCCCCGCCCCTTTTTCCTAGTGTAAGCCATCTCTTCTCAGATGTGAGTCTGGTTGTATGACAGTACAGATAACAGAAGGGGACAGTTTTCTTTGTATGAAAACAATGAAAGCCCTTCCCCCCTTGAAAAGTTTTTCAGCTTTTTCCATTATCTTAATTGAAGATTGTCCCTCTCTGCAGTCTACCTGGGCATCTCCCTTCTTATCTGGTTGAACAGGGGGGGGATACTTTGTTTGTGAATATCTCTTAAACCATAAAGGTTTCAGAGATAAGACTTATATCATTCTTCATGTTTTTTTAATGCCTACAAAATAAAATAAAGTTAAAATGAAGTATTACTATCCCTTTAAGCCCTGTTTATATTATAAAGCAAATTGCATCATTTGGTCACTCCTACCTTCATCCTTCATTGATATTCCAAGGTAATGAGCTTTAGGCTTTCCAGGTACGGACACAGATTAAAGGGATAGTAATACTTCATTTTAACTTTATTTTATTTTGTAGGCATTAAAAAAACATGAAAAATGATATAAGTCTTATCTCTGAAACCTTTATGGTTTAAGAGATATTCACAAACAAAGTATTCCTTCCCTGTTCAACCAGATCAGAAGGGAGATGCCCAGGTAGACTGCAGAGAGGGACAATCTTCAATTAAGATAATGGAAAAAGCTGAAAAACTTGTCAAGGGGGGAAGGGCTTTCATTGTTTTCATACAAAGAAAATTGTCCCCTTCTGTTATCTGTCCTGTCATACAACCAGACTCACATTTGAGAAGAGATGGCTTACACTAGGAAAAAGGGGCGGGGAGGGGAACTTCGCTTGTGAATATCTCATAAACCATAAAGGATTGAGAGATAAGACTTATATATTCTTCATGTTTTTTTTAATGCCTACAAAATAAAATAAAGTTAAAACGAAGTATTACTATCCCTTTAAGAAATTCTGAGCTAATAGTTTTCTTTACATCAAGTCTCGAATGGAAATAATAATAAATGTTTTATTAAGCCCTTGGATACTGCAGTGGAGACCTCTGCAGCACTGAAGGGGTTAAAAAGTATAGCCTCTGCTACTATTCTCTAGGCCATATGCACAAAGAGAGTAGAACAATTCTAATGCAGAGCAACTACACTATAGGGAAAAAATAAATATACCCATTGATTTAAATGGGGCCTTTAGCTTCTTGAATGTTAGAAACGTCTCAAATGAATTGCTTTTCAATGGTTTGGAGTCATCACTAGAATTCACTGGGTTAAAAGCACCATTTAAATAATTGGGAATTTGTATCTGCCCCCTTTGGTGCAGCTGATCTGCTCTGGAATTGCTCCTGTGTTGCCCTTGTGCATATGGCACTTTATAACATACTTACTTGCAACCTTCTGATTCTATAAACAAATTAATCAGGAGGTGACAAATGAAGCATATCCATTCTGTTCAGTGAGATTAGCATTTATTTACTAAAGGCCTTTCCCCTAATTAGATTGATAATGCAGCCATTATTAGCAAACACCTGAAAAAGTATGTGATATCAACTATCAACGATCTCCCTGATTATCTGACACTTTATAAGGCGTTATCACAAAAGTGATTTATTTCTGAGTTGAGATAAGTGTCCTAACTCCCCCCACTTATTCTAGCTGATGTCTGCTAGAAAAACAATGGCTGCCTCCAAAAAGCTTACAATTGTAACACTAGAGATAGAAATTATGATTAAAAGGAGAAAATACACATTGCGATTGGGCTACAACTCAAGTAATGCTTAACTGTAAAATAATAAAAATAATTATGGCTATCAATCCAGTGTGTCCCTGTAATAATAATCACAGCTTACCTGATGTGTGGAGTAACCTTAAGAAGCATTTACCTACATTTTTCTGGAAAAAAGGTGCCTATACACAACACACGTACACGAAAACTCAGTTTAATATAATGTTTTCCTTTTTTCTTGACATAATTACTATATTTTATATATATATATATATATATATATATATATAGAGAGAGAGAGAGAGAGAGAGAGAGAGAGAGAGAGAGAGAGAGAATAGGAAAAGACATGCACTCGCAGGACTTCTTGAAAGTTGCAAAAAAGTGCAAATTTATTGAATCGACGTTTCGACCCTAACTGTGGTCTTTCTCAATCTTGAGAAAGACCCCGGTTAGGGTTGAAACGTCGATTCAATAAATCAGCACTTTTTTGCAACTTTCAAGGAATCCTGCGAGTGCATGTCTTTTCCTATTCTATTGTATCTGGTCGTTGATCTGAGACTGTGCTCCACGAACTGAAATATTTGTGTATATATATATATATATATATATATATATATATATATATATAAAGAAGAAATTGGGCAGCACCCGTGAGAAAGATCCAACAAGGGACCGAAACGTTGACCATACTTGTATTTATGCATTTCTAATAAATCCATATAAAAGTCCCACGGGTGCTGCCCAATTTCTTCTTTATATAATACAACATTTTGGGGATTGTGCACCTGGGCAATATTGTACTTTGGGAGAGAGTGCTTTCCACCTTTGGATGTTTTATATATATATATATATATATATATATTTGCTTAGTTTTAGAGAAAAAATTGCAGTACTGAGTATCTTTGAGTACCCCAGTAAAACACCCCAGCTTCTATTCTAATTCTAGAATGGGTAATCTCTCAGAATATGAAATACCATAAACATTATTATAATTATATATAATATTATATATAATTATAATTAATACCATTACTGGACATTACTGATTTTCTGATGTATTTTCCTTGGCGGAAAAACAAATATGTTTTATTTAGGAAAAATAAATTAATTTAGCCAAAATAGATCACTGTAACTAATTGAAGATGATCATATACATTAAAGCAAACAACAAGGAACTGGGTCAGTTATGAGGTAAACCTCTTGCATCAAAGAGGGACACAGAGAAAACGATCATTTAAATCTGTGGGGATCTAGATCTTTTTATATGTCCCCTACTGTAAAACTGATTTGGCCCTAATGTATTCCAGCTATTTTTAGTCCATAAGCCTCAATGAGATGGTAAGTCTTAAAAATGAAGATCTCTCCAAGAAAACTAAAAATGCAAGGAAAGCAACTGCCCTTTTTTAATTTTCCCCTATAGGGCAAATAGTTTGCCCTAGAACTTCTCCACCTTTCTTTTGAACATATGGCCCTTACCGACTTTATTTATTTTAGTAACAAATCTGTATGCAGTAACTGTGAAAGCTAATATTTAGCACAAAGCCCACAGAGAGTCCCGAGACTAATAAGAAGATAATATATCTGAGCTAGAAACAAGATCCTAGAAAAAACATTCACGACCCTGACATCGACACAACTAGTTAGGCCAGCAGCTGTTTCCCAGGTATATTCAGATAATTATTAAATTTAATTATAGTTCCAATATCTGAAACTAAAACCTAATGAGATAACAGGCACATTCGAGACCTCTATACAATTCAGAGGGATTTGGTGAAAAAGGTAGAAGAGCCCTTTGGATGCCAGAGGGACATATCTGGGAATTAATGTGCTGTCGACCAGGGGGATGTAAATGACACAATTTGCATCATAAAGGGGTGGGGCTTAGTCAGGTGGTTGGTGCTTATCATCCCAGTGTCAGGAAGTGGGCTGGAAGTGGGCGTAACAGGGTCAGAAGGAGTAGAAGTGGGCAGAACAGGGTGATAAGGAGTAGAAGTGGAAGGGAAGTGGGTAGAACAGGGCAGGAAGGTGGAGAAGTGGGTAGAATTTCAGATGACATTCACTACTGCTATAGAATGAGCCTCTATTCCCAGAGACCTGGCAATTAACTCTAAAAACCGGAATATCTGAGGCAGATCTGTAGAGTTCCCAGATATGCATTGAGGTCTCCAAGATTTTGCCAAGCAATGAGTTGGAGATCTCTCTGACACCTGAGGTGTTAAGGGGAAACATTGAAAGTACAAGGAAGGTATAAACTGAGACAGAAGAGAGATCTCCACTTCCCAACTCTCTATTCCCATTGTGTTTTCTAAATGTAAATTAATTTATGAGCCCCAATTAATTAATTTACACTATGACATTTTCAGTTTCAGTGGCTTTTGAACACTGAGGGAAAATCAGATAAGTTTAATAACCAAATAAATGAGCATACCATCATATAACCTGCTCTAAATTCATCGAAGCGGGTTTCCATACTCAGAGTAGGTTCTAATCTGGGCAGAGAGTTTTAATGGCGCCTTTGAATCAATTCTGAGAAAGCTAGCTCTACAAAATCTTTAATTAGTATTGGATGGATCCAGACATGATTATTTGTAGCAGGACTCCAGTACCTGCAGCTTCTCCCATGGATGGCTTCCTAAGAAGATGTCAGAATCATCTTAGAATTAATTCATAGTTGCCATTAGTAGTTTCTGCCCAGGTTAGGTGAGGTTTATTATAAGGAGGTACAAAAACATGTGGCATGTTTTTGCATATAAAATTAAATAATGTGTTTGGTGTACTGGAAACAAGAGTAGAATGCATGTGTAGCATGGAGAAGAGGAGGGAGAGAGAGGGGATTTGATAGAAACATTCAAATACATAAAGAGATTAAAAAAACTACAGGAGAGAAGTACATTTTAAATGAGCAGAAATGTTAAGACATGGGGTCATAGTCTAAAACTATTGGGTCAGAGCCTTATATGTAATGCAGGAAAGATTTATATCACTGAGAGGGTGGTAGATAAGTTGAATAGCCTACCAGCAGAAGTTGTACAGGTTAATACAGTGAGGGAATTTAGGCAAGCATGAGACAGACATCAGGCTGTCCTGAACATAACACAAAACCAAGGACCAAATAAGGTTGATGTTTTTACAGCAGGAAACATGGACAGACTAGATGGGCCAAATGATGTGTACATGTGTGAAAAAGGCCTAAATATAAGGTGATCCCTATTTAACCCTGTGTATGAGTCTGTTTGCTCCCCCATCTCTACATTTCTCTGTCTCTCTCTCTCTCTCTCCCTCCCTTTCTCTACAAACACCTGAAAGCTTTCTTCTTTGGAGCCCCGGGGCTCATCCCCTGGGATTGGGTATGTCTAAATGACACAAAGCACATCATAATGTGGGTGGGGCTTAATCAGGATTGAGAAGAGGAAAGGTAGGGTTTAATATTAGAATGGGGAGAACAGATGGGAAGTAGGCAAAATGGATGAGAAGAGAGTAACCCAGGAAATCCCCCAAAGCTAGAGAATCAGCCTCTGTCCCTGGAGACCCAGTAATTAACTCTAAAAATTGCAGGGGTTGATTCAGAGAGTTCCAAGGTATGCCTGTACCTCTATATCCAGGAGGTAGTCTGGTAGATGATCTCTCCAGCAGGGGGCATGTTTGAATTTGCTGCACATTTCCTTCTCTAATTCTCTAAGTCCTTTCAGGTCCTGCTAGAATCTGTCTTTCAATGGCCAGACTCACAACCAGACATGAAAGCAGAAGTGACACATTGACACATCATATCAGGTTGTGGGTCTGTGCACTGAAAGACAGGTCTTAGAAAGACCTGAAAGAACCTAGAGACAGGGAAGGATGTGGTTATCAAATTCAAACATGCTGCCTGGCAGACAGATAATTCACATGTGTATAACACTTATCCACCACTTCAGCTGAGTTGAAAAAGGGGAAAGTGTGCATAGTATAACTGACATTTTATGATAAGTTATTAATTGACTATGCTGAATGTTTTCTCTAAGATATATAAATAAATGTTATTTTTCAAAAAAGGTTATTCCTCTATTAACCAACTGAAGACCAGAGGGGTCTAGAATACATTGATTCTAAATATGTTGCTTACCCTTCTGGTTCCCACAGGGTTAAGTGACATATAGTATGCATTTTTCCGTATATCAATGTGTGTATATATGTTTCCGTGTGTGTTTTTATGTGTGTGTGTTTGTGTGTGTGTGTACATGCACCAGAAACTGCACCAAATTGTGTTTTCAATTAATATACTTACACTTAACAGCAAATACCCAAAGGACCAATTTGGAATTTTCTGTCTCCATTAGACTCTAGACTTTATAGACATTTCTGTTTTCTGTATTAATTAGTGTCTACAAGCCACAATGTGTCATTGTAGGCTTTATTCATTGCATTCAGAAGTAAATATTTTAGCAGATGTATTAAAAAAACATAATGATTCATAAATCATAGTATTACAAGCAAGGTGACAAAAAGAAATAAAATAGAAGGGGTGGGGAATAACATCCTATTTTTAAAGCAGAACTATCAGATGATAGCAAGTCACCATGTATTCATTAAATGCATGGCGACTAGCTTGAAAATAGATGTCTTACCATAAAAAAATACGTGTGTCTAATGGAACTGAGGCTAGAGCGCAGACATATTTTCTGTGCGAATGCGCCATCAGTCCCGGTCTCCATAGAGTAGACTGCTTTGCACCATATGGTCACTGGAAGGGACTGACAGCACAGGCTCACAGACCGCACTAACCTGCCCATCAGTCCCGAAACAGGATTCCTCTAGACACGTATTTTTTTACAGTAAGACATCTATTTTCAAGCTAGTCTCCATGCATTTAATGAATGCATGGCGACTGGCTATTATCTGAAAGTTCCGCTTTAAAAGAAAGAGAAATAAATGAGGACATATAGAGGAAGATAATATGGTGCAGTTGGATTGCTCCAGAATTGTGCCCCTTTTACTTAGCACATCAGACAGAATACCAAAGGACTGATCGTCCCCAAATACTCTGGATTTTGGTGTTAATTAACAGGCCTTTGGGAACAGAGTTTGTTTCTGTGGCTTTGTGTGTCTCCTGTAAACCCCACTTGTTACCCATTGTACTTTAGGTGCAAATCCTTCCTACAGTCACCACTACATCCCCCCATCTAGATTAACCCAACCATCACTCAAAGGTTTAAGCACCAACCACATTACAATGTAAACTGCATTATTTGGTCACTCCCACCCCAGTTCCTTTTATTACTTAAGAAGCTATGGTCATGGATGTTCCCTGATATTTACTTCAGTCTCTGAGATGGGTGGAAGGAAAAAAGAAGACAAACAAGGTTTGGACACATTTGGGAAGACTGCAAAATGTTTTAAAAGTGGATATTTTTTAGCTGTGCTGTTAAAGTGCACATACCATTTATTAGTTGTCCATTGTTTTCCTATAACACAACTCCAATGGGAAACTGTCTTACATCAACATAGAGATATACTTGTGCCATCGAATAGCTGCTATCCACACCAAAATACTTCATACATTTATGACAAACATGATAAATAAGTAATATTAACACATTGGGAAGAAAATATTTCAGTCATTTAATGACAAGTAAGAGGACTACCCTCAAAACATTAGAAATCAAGTTTAACCCCTCTGTTCCTCAAGGGGTTAAAACTTGGGATAAAAGTTAGAACAACAACATTGCTGGACAGGAAGCAAAAAGTAGGAACTATCCTTGGAAACCACCAACGTATAAGGGTTTAGAGGAGAGAGAAAATTAGGGAGCAAAAAAATAGAAAACAATTTGAAATGTTGCTATGCATACCGGCAATGGCAGGCAAACATAAAGCTTCATTCTGACTCTGCCGTCTTTGTGGCCGTTTGGTGGTTCTCTTGGCGTAGAGAGAGCCCCCTTCTCCTCCTTACTATTTTTTTTAATCTTTGTACTACTCAAGCTCACTTTTGGGACATGAGACATCCCTTGGTTATCTCAGGCAATACCTTTAATCTTTTCAATACACGTGTTACTTTATGTTTTACTGTCTCCTGATTGGTTGAAAGTTATGTATTCATACTAGAGCTTGGGACTTGGCAGACCAACCCAGGTGTACTTCTTACCATTCCCTGTTTAATTGTAAAGCTTTCGGTAAACTGATTTTTGCCTATGCATTTCACCATCTGTTTCAAGTATGAAGCATGTAACAGTTGCATCTTTTCCATAAAGTCCTTAAAAATGTAACAGTTGCATCTTTTCCATAAAGTCCTTTAAAAAAAAAAAAAAAAAAAAAAAAAAAAAAATATATATATATATATATATATATATATATATATATATATATATATATATATATAATATAAGAGAGTGGTTTTCAATCTTTTTGTAGTTTACAGAACCATTTGTTTCCCCAAACAATTCAGGGGAAAAAATAATAGAGCAGCCAGGTTCTGTGGGTTGCTGTACACCAAAAGAAGAAAAACATCTGATAGAAGTCAGTTAAATCATAACCCTGCTCTCATCGGAGTGGAAGTACGATAGAGATTCCACACTAAATTATAGGATGGAACTGATGGAATTGATTTTCAGTCCGAGTGCCTGTCTAACATCAATTTACTAAACTGTATATGCCAGAATCCCT
Source organism: Rhinophrynus dorsalis (assembly GCA_037306005.1). NCBI lineage: Eukaryota > Metazoa > Chordata > Amphibia > Anura > Rhinophrynidae > Rhinophrynus > Rhinophrynus dorsalis. The sequence continues at coordinate 76,036,121 of CM074719.1, read as the reverse complement.
CCCCTGGGCCATTTCCCTGCACGTGTTATGGGGCTTGCTGGCAACAATGGGCCTTATGTATAAAGGCCAAATAGAACTATTCTGGAGGAAACCAACTGAAACACATGGGACAAATAAAACTTTCCACTGAATGTTTTATCCACCTGAATGTTAGCATTGAAGGGGTTAAAAGCACCATTTAAAGATTTTTATTTGCTCCCTGTGTTACAGCTGTTTGCCTTTTTGCCTTTATACATAAGGCTAGTGGCCTGGATTTTGTGCAGTGTCCCAGAGACTGAAATGCTGAATTGTGAGACTTTGCCTAATGAATGTTTGATTGATTACTCCTAAATATGGCAACCTCTAGTAGTAGCCAAAGGAACTCGATAAAGTCTTTGATAGCAATTCCCTAAACCACCTGCAACCCCAGTGATGTCAATCAGTAATGTGTTGTATGCTGTAAACTTACTAATGCCTCTATATCCGTGAGCTCATGCAGCTATTGCTCAGGTGTACGTGGTAGGCATGTCAAGAGTTAAATATGCAAGTGTATAATTCACCTACATTTTTTTGTTATAATTTATATTGGGACATACCACACAGCCCATTTTGATTTATAGGTCCACATTATAACTCTTTGATGCAAAATAAAATGTTTTTTTTTGCATTGGAAACTATTAACCATTTGGGTGCCAGAGTGGTACGCAATGTATTGCAAAGCAATGCATTGCGTACCACTCTGGAACTGAAAGGGTTAAAACATAAATGATCATGTTCTACTCAATTATAAGAGGATCTTTATAAGCAGAAATGCCTAAATTACTAATTATGAGTTTGATTTTGCAAAATAGTCAAATTTGTTGATCTGGAAGCAGTTTGTAAAACACATATTTAACCCTTTGCTTAGCAGAGGGGTGTTCAACACATTGCTTTGTAATGCGCTAGACACTCATTTGACACTTGAATGTTTAAAACAGTATCCTGAAAAGCAGAACAGGCACTTTATTATACGGCCGATGTATAAGCCTTGAACTAGACCACTCCTTTATCCATGCTTCTTTTTAGTTCAATAATAACGCTCAAGTGATTTATAAGAACAAATGCAGAACCATACACTGAACAGCTAATACTAAACAGCATAGCTGGGAACTCCCCAGTTTTGTCCTGGAGACTCCGGTTTTTATACTCTGAATTACTGGGTCTCCGGGTCAGAATCTGAATCTCCGGATGTGGGGAGTTTCTGATGAAACTCTGCCCATATCCGCTCCTCTCATTGAGTTCCTCCCACTCCCTGGCCTCTTCTTCTCCTTCCCCAGGCTATTCTATTTTTTTTTTTTAAGTCCTGCCTCCCACTTGTGATTAAGCCCCGCCCCTTTTATAACACGAATTGCATAATTTCTCTCACTCCATCAACATCACAGGGCTCCAAGACCAAGAAGTTCCCAGGTATGCTAAATAGTCACCCCCCCCAAAAAAAAATGAAAAAAAAAAAGTGTGTGTGTATATATATATATATATATATATATATATATATATATACACAACAAGAGTTGGCAGTGGCACTCTTATGAATTGTTAAACAAGCAAGATTATTGGTGCACGTCCCATATTATATATAACAAGTGTACTTAGCTGGGCTATAGTAGAAGAGACAGCACTCAGTTGATATCCAAAAACGTGAGAGATTTATTCAAACATTGTTTCCCACCTAACGTTTTCGGTCCTATGACGGACCTTCATCAGCTATGGCTTACATTTGTCTTTTCAGCATAGTTTCGAATAACAAAAAAATGAAAACAAAAAAAAACTTGTTTTCTGAATTGAGTACATGCATTATAGACTACATGCTCTTGTTTCAGATATATGTAATTCTATACACGGGACACTTAAAGACATATGTTTTAAATCGTTAGTGACAGCAATTATTTTCAAAAATGACCAATAACAGTTGAAGCAAATAGAAGTAAACTCTTGGGGCTGTATGTATAAAAGAAAAGCGGGGACGTTCTGGGGCAAACCATATTCACTGTAGGGGAGAACTAAAAATACAAAAAAAATCCCATCGATTTAAATGAGGATTTTAACCACTTCTATGCTAGATAGATCTCAGGAGCATTTTTCCACAAGACCAGTGGTTAAAATGCCCTGTTTAACTCAATACGAATGTTTAGTTCTCCTGTTTAGTTCTCAAGACGATCAAAAATGACTGCACCTCACACAAAACATATCGACAATATGCAATCTTAAAAAAATCATACCTTTATTTTTCCAGTTAAGATACATCGTGTTATTCTAGGGCTATAAGGTGTTAAAAAGAAGGTTACAAGTAAGGAGTTCTATACATAAGTAGGTGTTAATGCTTCCTGATCAACACGTTTCGCAAGTTGAACGCTTAATCGTGATCCTGATTGCAGGCCTGTGTGAGTGCCAGCCAGTGTTAGTGGCAGGCATCCAATGGGCCATCCATTTACTGGAGGTTGTGATGAGCATTACAACCTCCACCAGCACTTGTGCTGAAGGTCTGCCAGTGGCCTCAGAGGCTGAGTTCTTAAGGGAAAGCAGTAAAGCTGCAGAATGCTGCACTTTGAAGTACTGACACGAGGTGATAGTCACTCTTGTGAAAGACACTGCAGTAAAGCATTCTGCCTTTCACCATGAGCAACATAACCAACACAGCATAACTTTGCTGGTATTGTCCATGTGAAAGGAGTCTAAAAGTTTGATTCCTGTGAACTCCAAATGAACTTGATTTGGGGACAGCGGCTTTTATTATAATCCTGACCCAACATACAATAATAGAATTCTGTAGGAAGTGTGCACACCTGTCTTGTAGTATGTGTATCCTCTGCAAATGTTGTTTTTTAACATGTTTATAAAATAAATATCCCAATAGTATTGTGTTTCTTGTTTAATTAGCCTGTCTATTTATCCATACCAGTATACTATCCTCATCCCTTCACCAGTTTGGAGCCAGAGAGAGGAGGAAATCGAGTGGACATGGTGTTGACTGGCATTAACCAGAAAGCTGTGCTATTGTGCACTTGGCCCTGAGCTTGGCAGAAGCCTCTGCATCTTGAGTATATCCCTGTAGCAGGTGTGGTGTTGGTAATGGTGGATACTCATGCCCTTAAAGGGGACACATCACCTATATATAACTTAGGATAAATAGTTAGTTTATATAGCGAATCTGACTAAAAGTTTGTTAATTTTTTTTTTTAAGCTTTATTTTGTCTAAGTTATAAAGTCTTCCCTGCAGCTACTTCTGGACAGACTGTGGTTACCTGCTCTGTAACCTCAGTCCATCACTGCCTTTGCTCCCCTCCCTCTATCCAGCCTCCTCCGATGATAGAGGATTTCTGTCTGTAAGCTGAAGCGATCTCATTGGCTAGATATCGGTCTCTGCCAATGAGATTGCTCTATCTTTGGAGGAGGCTGGATAGAGGCAGGTGAGCAGAGGCAGAGCAATGGACTGCGGTTACAGAGCAGGAAAACGCAGTCTGTCCGGAAGTAGCTGCAGGGAAGACTTTATAACTTAAATTTAGACAAACTAAAGCTTAAAAAAAAATGATCTCACTTTTAGCCAGATTCGCTATATAACCTAACTATATAGCCTAAGTTATATAGAGGTGATACACCCCCTTTATACTCGTCATGCATTTCCTACAGGACCTAAAGTCTGGGATGTAGTAGAAAAGCATTAATCATTCATGCTGATGCTATAATACCATAACTCTTTTGTAATTCTCCGTAGCTTTTCTGTAACTCTGGGCCATGGAGTAATCCAATCACACCATAGAAAAAAATACAAAAACTTGCATTGATTTAAACTGGGTTTTTACCCTAGTTGTATGATACAGTGGTCATCAATGCACTGTGAAGCAATGTGTTGAGGAGCTCTCGATCATTCAAGGGGTTTATTTGTTTCCTGTGGTACAGGCGGTCTACTCCAGAATTCCTCCATTTCCATTGCACATATGACCCTCTGTTCTTACTTGCAGCCATCAGAGCCATAATAATCAGAGTCCAACTATAAATTTGGCTAGTTCATGTTTCCCATTATGTGCTGAGTGAGACTGATTGCACAGAAATTAATGAGATGCTAAACATCACCAGTGCTGAGGAAACAGCATGTTGAGAATTTGCAATTGTGCACAATGGAACACAGATAACTGATGATTCCTGTCAGAATCTGCAGTCCAAGATTACAGCCAACTATGAGATAACAATTAACATTGAATATATTAAGCCCTGGTGATGGATAGGAGAATCATAAAGCATGCCTTGCTTCGTGGATTCTCATTTATAGTATCGTCAGAGAACGTGGGATTTGCCTGGAAAGCTATCAGGTTTCAACTTACTAATCATCCTACAAAATGGAGATTTAATTAGCTTATATGTAAAACAATTATTTTATGCCTAAAAACACTTATTTACACTCACACACACACACACTAACACACACACACACATTCTAGGGCAGTAATAGACTCGAAGAACAAATCTCTCTATCTGTGGCAACTATCCAGTTTCAGCCATGGCCTCTAACCTTAGTCTCTAGCCAAGGGAAATTACCTTTTCATATTGAGAATGTCTAATAGATACCACATGGGTAGCACTGTGTGGTGAGGTTATGGAACAACCTGTCAGTATTTTACTTTCTGTCTACAAGCAGCAAACATTATAATAATGGCAAATAATAAGTGGATAGATGTGTGTGCTTATGTGTGTGTGTGTGTGTGTGTGTCTGTGTGTGCATGTGTGTGTGTGCGCGCACGTGCGTGTGTGTGTGTGTGTGTGTCTGTGTGTGCATGTGTGTGTGTGTGCGCGCACGTGCGTGTGTGTCTGTGTGTCTGTGTGTGCATGTGTGTGTGTGTGTGTGTGTGTGTGTCTGTGTGTCTGTGTGTGCATGTGTGTGTGTGCGCGCACGTGCGTGTGTGTGTGTGTGTAGCTTAATATATTCCAGCAGTGGGAGAACCTTGTTTTATTCAGCCCTATAGTATAAATTATTTACAAAATAAGTGTTTACTAATGCTTTACGATAAACAGTAACAGAGAAAGTAAAATTGTCCTTCACGCATCATCAGAGGTTAAATGAGTTATATTATCCCAAGCAGACATGGACTTGCCCCAGTTAATGTAGGGGCTTATTTAATAAAGCAGTACTAAAGAAGAGCAATGCAAGATATCTGTTGAACTTAATATACTATCACAATAGTGGCAAAAATAAAAATAAAAAAAATATGGATATATAAAGATGCAGGGAGAATTTGCTCTTCTCCCTGATTACAACATACAGACCGATATTGCTGCTTGATCATGCCCCTTCAGCCAGCCATCGAATAGTAACACTTTAAAGTGATAGTATTGTCAACCTTTAAAAACAAAGAATATTGTAGCTATTTAAAAATTCAGCTAAATGCCCAAAGTCCCATCTCCACTTTTATGACTTGAGAGATATTTGGCAGTAAAGTTCCCCCCTCCCTCCCCTTTCCCTGATGTCAGCACTCTAGCTGATTGCAGGGGAATCCAGTCCCGGGACCATCAAAGGCTCTTCAGCAGAGCCGAGATCACGTGAGAGAAAAATAACTACCAAGAACACTACCAATGACCAAGACCATTCCAATGAAGTAGTTATTTTTCTCTCACACGATTTCGGCTCTGCTGAAGAGCCTCCAATGGTCCGAGGCCCAGAATACCCTGCAGCCAGCCAGAGCGCTAATGTCAGGGAAAGGAGGGAGGGGGAGGGAGGGGGGATCTTTACTGCCAAATATCTCTCAAGCCATAAAGTTTTGAGAGATGGGACTGGGGGCATTTAGCTTAATTTTTAGATAGCTACAATATATTTAAGTTGAAAATACTATCCTTTTAACCCCTTGAGGACCAGTGGAGGTGTGCAATGCACTGCAAAGTAATATGTTGCACACACTTTGAATCATCAAGGGGTTAAAGTTCTTCCCCAAAATGCAAATAGGGGGCCTGTTCACAGTGTAACCACACAATGGCTGCCTGCATTGGTGGGATCAAGCAGCAATAGAGGCTGGTATGCTGTGATCCTGCAGGGAGAACACAATTTCTGCCAACATTTCTATGTATCTCATTCCCAGTTCCTTTAAAAAGTATTGGTGTTAAATGAAATATAATGGATATCTTGAATGGCACTTTAATTCTGCTATTTTATTAAAGGGATAGTAACCCCCCAAAAAACTGTAAGCCAAATGCAAGCCAGGCACACGTTGTAGACCATACAGATGAAGTAATTATAGTTAGATATCCCGATGACAGCGCTCCTGAAGAGCCGCCTACAGTCGGGCGACCAGATTCTGCCTCTGACAGCTTTACAGCTCATCAGGCAGAAAGGGGAGGGAGCGAAGGTCTTTATTTTCATACATCTCTCAAACCATAACGGTTTGAGAGATGTGAATGAGGGTGTTAAGTATGTTTTTATTAATCCTTTCTTTGGCTTACAGTTTTTTGGGGGGTTTACTACCCCTTTAAATTATGTCCTTAGAGTTTAAGTCAACAGCACATTAGTAGGGCCATATGGACAAAGCAAGCAGTGCAATTCTGGAGAAAACCAACTGCACCGTAGGGAACAAATACACCCCCCCCCCCTCAAATTTCTTTGATTAATATGTTTTTTTTCTTTAATCCTTTGAAAGTTAGGGAGCAGATGTGTGTGAATGCATGTATGTTTGTATCCATGATGATGGTGATGAGTTTGTGAGCCTTGTGATGTATACCTGAACTCTTCTTGGCATCAACGCTGAATGTTGAACATGGGTCAGGAATGTTGTTACTCAGCACAGGAGTGCAGTACTTAGCAAGGAAACACAGCAGAGGTTAACTGATTACAAAGAAAGACCAACAGCTAAGGAGCCACAGGTTGCCAGGCTCTCCATGATTACGTGAACTCTGTCTTAAAGGGATAGTAATGGATCAATTTAAGTAAACTGAATATTGTAGCTATTAAAAAAATAAAGTAATTGAGGCCATTCCGATCTCTCAAACCTTCATGGTTTGAATGATATACGATTATAAAGTCCCCCCCTCTGTCCCCTTTCTCTGACATCACAATCTATCTTACATCAGAAGATCCTGGTTCCAGGACCAGATGGCGGCTCTTCAGCAGAGCCAAAATAGCGAGATCTAAAAACAAACACTTCATTGGAACGGTCTACAAAGTGTGCTTGCAAACCAGGCAAACTTTGTTTGAGAGATCGGAATGGCCTCAATTATTTTATTTTTTTTAATAGCTACAATATTCAGTTTACATAAATAGATCCATTACTATCCCTTTAATGAGTTTTTCTGTTGAATGAAGATGTGCAATTGGATGGAGATATAACTAAAGTAATAAGTGCACAGTCAACAGTTATTTCTTGTCATCTCAGCACAAACTACTGGGAAATTAGCTGCATCACATACTTCCAAAGGCACCAGCAAAAGACTAAAATGTGTAGCGGTTACAAAACAGGTATTTCCACACACCACCCAGAAAGCAAAATAGGTTGAAAATAAAAACAAACAATTATGGTTCTCACGTATGTTTAAAGTGCTGACCATTATGTTAGAACTGATTAATACTTGTAGTGCAAGTTGAGCAAGAAATACTTTGTTCTATAATGCTTAGCTCTCCCCACTGGAACGCAAAATATTAAATATTGTCTGAAAGGGATAATACCGCTTAAAGGGATAGTAATGTCTTAAAGGCATAGTAATACTTAAATCTTACTATCACCCACAGGCCTTAAAAGTTGAAGTCCTTTGCTACTAGCCAGACCTGAAAAGTTACTCGCCACTTCAAGCCATAACATACCAACCAGGGCTGAATTTCTACTCACCAGGGCTAAATTTTCACTCGCCATTGGCTAGTGGCGAGTGGAAATTTTGAGCCCTGATCACCCATATTGTAGTACTTAAAAAACTAAATTAAATGAGCCCACCGGATTCTCTCAAACCTTTATACTCTTTCAAAGTTTTGCTTTTTTCCCTCTCCCTTGACGTCAGCATTCTAGCTGACAGCAGGGGAATCCAGTCCCTGAGCAAGCGGAGGCTCTTCAGCAGAGCCGAGATTGCGTTATGGAAGAAGAAATCCCTCACTGAAATGGTCTTCTACGCGTGCTTGGTTTGCGAGCACACGTAGAAGACCATTTCAGTGAAGGATTTCTTCTTCCATAAAGCGATCTTGGCTCTGCTGAAGAGCCTCCGCTGGTCCTGGGACCGGATTCCCCTGCTGTCAGCTAGAACGCTGACGTCAGGAGAGAGGGAAAAAAAGCAAAACTTTGAAAGAGAATATCTCTCAAACCACAAAGGCTTGAGAGATGCCACTGGGCTCATTTAATCCATTTTTATAAGGGCTACAAGATGGGGTATAGTCAAATTTAAGTATTACTATCCCTTTAAAAGAATAAAAAGTAAGATTGTAGATAACGTAAAATGAAATTGATCTATGAGAGAACGTTTTAAAGTTCTCCTCTCCCTGCTGTCAGCTGTAAAGCTTACAGAAGGTGATTCGAGTTGGACGACTTGAAGTAGCTTTTCAGCAGAGCCGAGATACCGAAATCTTAAAAGAAATACTTCACTGGAATGGTCTACAAAGTGTGCCTGGTTTGCAAGCACACTTTGTAGACTGTTCCAGTGAAGTATTTCCTTTTAGAGTTTGGTATTTCGGCTCTACTGAAGAGCCGCAGGAAGGTCCCTGGACCAGGATCTCCTGCTGTCAGTTAAATGCTGACATCAGGGAAAGGGGAGGGAGAGGAGCACTTTTTAAACATTCTATCTCTCAAACCATAATGGTTTGAGAGAAAGGACTTACACAGATCGATTTCTTTTTGCATTATCTACAATATTACTTATTATTATTTTAAGCCATTATACTTGAAAAGGAAGTGAAAGAAGACAAAAAAGAAAAGGGGGTACAAAAAGTATACTTGTACATATTCCAGTTCTAAAAGTTACTCATAATTAGAGTTTATATTTTAAGCCATTACTAACCCTTTAATATGTAAAACAAATGTGCTCCCACTGCTGAGAGATATTTCATACAAAATTTATTGCAGCTCAGACTTGAATTTGTTTAGGTGCATTATCTACATGGCCTGAAATTGTACAGTGGCGCTGGTGCTATACCTTCCTATGGACAGCTCTGGTCAGTTGACTATAAACCTCCATAGGATGGTGTAGCAACAGCGCCACTGTACAATTTCTGGCCATTCAGATACTGTACCTAAAAAAAATCATATTTTTAAGTTATTTTATTGAATAAAACAGTTCTCAGTAGTTGGTGTACCCTTGTTTTACACAGGAAGATAAACTGTTCAATAGATCATTTTTTATATATTAAGTGTTACTATCCCTTGAGGTAACTTTGAGAATGCGTGATTATACACAATTGTCAAATCACTGAATTATAGTATATGTACAGTATACATAAGGCTGCAGCTAAGAGAGGTGCGGAGAGGGACTTTTAGTGACAAAGAGAACGGTTCTAATGAAATGTAAAGCAATGGTTTGAGTACCCTTCAAATATTCAGACAGGTTTATTTAATAAGCTGGTGCTAAGACACAATTGCACTTTATTTATCATGCCATGACAACATTAATTATAACCCCCCTCATACTTATGCTGAGAAGAAATTTAAAGTGGAACTTTCAGGTAGTAATGTCACCCTTCAATAATAAAACATATGGAGACTAGCATCATAATACATGTATTACCTCTCCTACAGTGCCACATTCAAAAGAATTCATTAATCTACCGAGACAGGAAGCCAGGCATCAGCGCAGACATCTTGTCTGTGCTCCTGTGATGTCAATCCTGGTCTCCTCTTAGAAGCATTGCAGTGTGCCACAAGGTAACCAGAAGGGACTGACGGTGCAGACGTGCAGGCAGCACTAACCTGGATGTCAGTCTCTGATTAAGGATTTTGTTAGAATGTGGTACTTTAGAGAGGTAATACATGTATTATGACGCTAGTCACCATATGTGTAATTATTGAAGGGAGACCTATTACTACCTGAAAGTTCTGCTTTAAATGTAAAGTTGCAGGGAGATATTTTCTCTGCATTGTCTAACCAATAAAAATGAATAGTGGCTTATCCAAGCACTTGCACTAATGTGTGATAAAGAGGAGATAACTTCTGCTATGTTCCTCTATGCAGCCTATGCATTAAAGGGATAGTATTACTTCAAAATTACTATCCCTCATATTGTAGCCCTTAATAAACTGAGTTAAATGACACCAGCGGCATCTCTCAGACATTTATTGTTTAAGAGATAGCTGCTTTCAAAGTTTCCTCTCCCCTGCTGTCAGCGTTCTGCTGCCAGCAGGGGAATCCGGTCCCGGGACAGGCGGAGGCTCTTCAGCAGAGCCGATATCTCGTTATGGAAGGAAAAATGATTCATTGAAACAGTCTTCTACGTGTGCTTGGTTACCAAGCACACGTAGAAGACTGTTTCAATGAATCATTTTTCCTTCCATAACGAGATATCGGCTCTGCTGAAGAGCCTCCTCTTGATTCAGAGACCGGATTCTCCTGCTGGCAGCAGAACGCTGACAGCAGGGGAGAGGAAACTTTGAAAGCGGCTATCTCTTACACCATAAAGGATTGAGAGATACCGCTGGTGTCATTTAACTCAGTTTATTAAGGGCTACAATATGAGGGATAGTCATTTTGAAGTAATACTATCCCTTTAACTCTTTGAGTGCCAATGTGTTGCGTACCCCTGTAGCACTCAAAATGTTAAGAGTTCTCAAGAAGAAGTAGTCTCCACTTTACCTCCTCATTATCTCACCTTAGAGCATAACCCCCACTAGTGGATATACGTTCTGGGGCAAACCATTTTCACTATAGGGGAGAACTAAATCTTCCAAAAATTCACCATTAATTAAAATTGGAATTTCAAACCCCTGAATGCTAGACAGGTTTCTGCATTGCAAAGTAATGCTTTAGAGACTTATTTAGCATTCAATGGGTTAAAATCCTCATTTAAATAATTTTTAGTTCTCCCCTCTAATGAAAATGGTTTACCCCAGAACACCTAGACTTTTCTTTGGAACATACAGCCCTAAATTTGGCTGTAGTATGAAGAAGATGCCCCCATTCACTTCTCTTGATTCGACAATGCAGAGAGAATGGCTACCACATTTATATCTCTGCACAGTGTAAATATGAGTAGAGGTACTGGAGCTACTGCCATAATAAATATAGCACAACAGCAGACTTGAACAGTGATGCAATATCATTGGCTTATTAATTACACCTCAAAGGATCATATGATAAAGAAAAAGTAGAGTCATTTGGGGGTAAACTAATTGTGGCATAGGAAAGAAACCCTTTGAGTTCTAGAAGGTTATGCAACATATTGTGAAGGGTTAATCCTTTGCATGAAAGTGGTCTCCCTGATGCATTATTTCACAGTACATTAGAGACTTCTCATTTGATGAGTTAAAAGCAGCATGTAAATCAGTGGTTCTCATCCTTATTTTGTTTAAGGCACCTCTAACAATCAGTCTACAATTTTTGGGGCACCCCTGATATCTTTTACATCAATCATCAAGGAATAATGAAGGGTTCAAATGCATAAATATATAGTTATTTTTACAATTCTCAATCAGAATAACAAAAACAAACATGCTGTGCATAAAAAATTAATACACAAACGAAACTCAGCATTCCTACTTCCGTCAAAGTCAATATAAAAAAGAAGTGGATGCCCGTTGCACACCAAAGTGTCACGACACCCTGGTTGAGAACCACGGATTTAAATCAATAGTAATTTGTATATATTACCTATAGTACAGCTGGTTTGACCCCAAAAACCTATCATACATGTGCTCAAACAAACAAATTACTTTTTTATATGCATCCTGCAGACCTTTGCAAGGCTGCACTACTCAGATAGGGTTGCCACCCAGACAGTATTTTATCTGCAGGCCGGTAAAAAATTGGCTTCTGTCCAATGTCAAGTCTATGGAGGGAATGCCATGGCCGGTATTTTTTTGAAGAAAAGGTGGCAACTCAAAATGTGCATCTTTTCCATTCAGCTTCTCTTATTGAAACATTGTTATGGCTACTATATTATAAACAGGGCTCAAAATTTCCACTCGCAACTGGCATGTAAATATTTAGCCCTGGTGAGTAGAAATTCAGCCCTGGTTGGTATGTTATGGCTTGCAGTGGCGAGTAACTTTTCAGGACTGGCTAGTAGCAAAGGACTTCACATTTTAAGCCCTGTTATAAACATTCAAAAGTCAAATATTACCTTGGAAAGAGACCTGTTATTAGCCTCCCTAAATATAAAATTCACCCTCTGCCCATGGCTGTTTGATTGCAAACGGTCAGTCTCATATCTACAAACTTTTAAAAATTGGCCTGTGCAAATAAATATTTTTCTTGAAGATAAATTATTTTGTAGGCAACTAATATTACTTTTATCCCAGTTCTGAGGACACTTTGATAAACGATCTAGCCTGTTTTTCATTTTTTTAGTAAATAATAGCAATATAGTATTTTCTAGCTATACAATTCTGTATTCTCAGTGTAGGTTTTTGCCATATATATCTAAAGAAATTGGTAACCGGAATAATTTATACTCTTGAATATGTTAACAAGCATGGTATCAGCTGGCAGAAAAGCCTAGACTGAAAAGCACTGCAGAAGCCAAAGAAAAATACCAGCTGTCTCTGCTCAGACAAGACAGATTACCACCTGTCCTGTTCTTCAGTATACAATACAAAGTGTGCCAGCCATTTTTGCAGACATAACTGAACCCATAAGATATGGTTTGGATAAAATGAGCAGCGCTATTTACTTATAAATAGATAGACAAAATAGTAAAATGAAAGTCTGGGCCTAGAGCATTTCTGGTCACATAAAAACTGAAATTTCTCATTAACCCTCTCACATACCTCCCAAATGTCCCTCTTTAGGAGGGACAGTCCCTCTTTTAGACCCAAATCCCTCTGTCCCTCTTTCCCACCCTGATGTCCCTCTTTTTAGGAGATCGGACTGTGTGATGTGTGTATAAGTGTATTACATTGCTCCACAGTAATAAAATTCACATTTATGTTTGCTTAAACATCAGTATATGTGTTTTTACATTAGTCTGTGTCAATGTTTCTCAACTCCTGTCCTCAGGACCCACTAACAGGCCAGAACTTAGGGATTTCTCTGCTAGAGCACAGGTGTGGTGATCAGAGGCTCATTCACATTGATTAACTCACCTGTGCTCTAACAAGGAAATCATCACATCCTGGCCTAAACCCCTAAACCACAAGTGTCCCTCTTTGGCAAATTGAAATGTTGGGAGGAATGCTCTCATCTCTCCTTCAGGACCAAAGCTTTTTTTTTGTTCTTGATTGCTATAGGCCGAGGGTATTTTCTGTGCCAGAAAAAAGTGGATGAAACAGGGGTGATGTCATGTGAGGATTAGGAATGTGGCCATGGGTGGGTTTAAGTACACCTTGAGTGCCTTGCCTAGTGGCACCTGGGATGTAAATACATATAAATACAGTCCTGTATATGTTCATGTTGTATTATATCAGAAGTTAGCTATGTGGAGTTCTTCAGCTGCTGTTTTACTACAACTTCCATCATTCTAATGAGCATATGAGTATAATGGAAATTATAACTCAGTAACAGCTGAAGAAATTCAGGTGGCCCCAACACTGCATTAGATTGTTAGTGTGGGTGGGGAAGAAAGTAATATGTTATAAGCAAAACTAAAAAACAAGTCTATAACACATTTGCTATTTTACATTACATACAGAAAAATTCTACATGCACAGACATGCTATAGGAGGATGAAAGAGACTTGTGTTTGCAATGCAGATATAAAAAAATAATAAAATGGCAAGACACAGAAATAAAAGAATTTTTGTTTATATTGCTTCTTTTACTAACAGTTTTGCTTTACCATATTGAATTTCTGCTCTGCAATAACAATTATATGTTATGTCTCTACCAATGTTTTCTATAAACCACAATGCTGAATTCCATCCATTTTGTTAATTTAAACCATTAAAAGGCTCTTCATAAGTAAAGAAAAGACTAGCAAAATGCAGCAGATGCTTTATGGGCAATCCAAAACTGAATTACTTATTAAACACATCATAATATTCCAAATTTGTTCAATTAGGTTACAGAATAAGCTTCTGTTTAATTACTCAAATTCTCTATGATTAAACTCTCTGAGATTAAATGCTCTGGACAGAGAATTTTTTGGCATTAGTGGGAACTTTCTCCACCTCCATGTTTTTAATAGAATTCCATCTGCTGTGGTTCTAACATTTTGATAATGAAACAATTAACACATTCAGCATTTGGCAGCAAGAATTATAATTAATGACTTGATCTGCTAATGTTACAAAATATGGGGAATACTTCTGTTGCACATTTATAGGCAGGTGAAAGTGATGGACCTCTAGGGCCGTGGCCATGCCAACTCTGGGACTCTTTCAGAGCAATTTCTTCCTCCAATCAGGGGGTGTGCAACCTGCATTCTCCAGCTATTGCTGAACTACACTAGTCATCATCAGGTGGCCAAGGACTTGCTGAGTTTGATAGAGACTGTAGTCCTACAATAAACGAGGCAAGATGATTAAGGTGATATAAACTGAGTTGAATGTGAGATAGATTCTCCAGTAAGATACACTCTCAAATTCTTAATTTCTTCTATATAGTATATACACTAAGTTCTCATTCACATGGGTATGAAAACTGTTGCAGTCCCCTGTCACAGTTCTGTCACCTGTGTTCATTCACTCATCTCTCCTGCTTTCCACACCCAATAAGGATGCAGAAGAGACATTTCTGCTAGTCGGCTCACATGATAACCAGCCAATATTATTGAGTGCTCCAGCTTACTAGAGGGGCCGGATCCAGATGCTACATGGGAGGGGAGCAGAGGAAGAGTGACAGACTGTGGTGCAGAGCTGTACCCGCAATATTTCCGGAAGGAAAGCACAGGATCAGCTTTAAAAGGTTCATTTCGGCCAGACAACGATTTTTTAAATAAAATAAATAAAGTATGCCTCTTAGTCGCTATATAAAGGTACTTTATAGGCAAAGTTGAAGAGTGGTGATAGGTCCCCAAACAACTTATTTTTACAGCCATAATCCATCTGCTTTAATTGATTGATTTTAATGGGGCTTTTAACCATTTTGCAACATATTGATTTCCACCCAAGGTGGTTCAAAACAACTTTTAACCGTTTGAGTATCAAAGAGGTTCCCAACGCAGTGGTTCAGCTCTGGTATTCAAAGGGTTAATTCTCAGGGGATTTTTATTCCTCCCCAACGTGGCATTATTTTGCCTCAGAATTGTCCTTCCCTTCTGTGCATATTGCCCTTATTCACAGTACATCAAAAGAAGGGGCTGCACTGTTAACTCCACACAAAGCAAGAGCGTTCATAAAATGCCAAATTTTCAGATAAATAAAGTACACACCAGTGTGTCGACTGATTGACACACTGGTGTGTACTATATTTATTTGTAATATGTGAGTAATGGAAGTTTGATGTCCTGTTTGACTTTATAAAGATTTTGAATACAATTTTGAGGTTTATGAACGTTCTTGCTTTATGTTGAGGTAACCAGTGCAACCCTTTCTTTTGATGTTATGTGTTACGGCTAGAGGAGGCCTGGGCTTTGCACGGTGGTGTCCATGTTGGGAGATCTTTGGAGCCCAGGAGTGGATATGAGATCTGGATGGATGTCCTGTGAGCCGCCAATAGCTTTCTTTGCCCTATTCATAGTAACAGTGCTATATCAGCACTCAAAAACAAGTCTTTATCCTTAACCCTATGAGTAGAGTTGCCACCCAGCCGGTGTTTTACCGGCAGGCCAGTAAAAAATTGGCTTCTGTCCAATGTTAAATCTATGGAGGGAATACCATGGCCGGTATTTTTTTTTAAGAAAAGGTGGCAACCCTACCTATGAGTACCAAATGTGTGAGCACCCCATTGCTTTGCAATGCGTTACACACCCTTCTGGTACTCCAACGGTTAATTACTAACAAAACTGTCGTGTTTATAATGCTCTCTGAAAAAAGTAGTCATGTTCACTGCCCAGTATCACGACTCAACTGGTGTTTTCCCTACAGCAGACTAATTTAAATAACTATGGAACATGGTAATTAACCTAATTTACTCAATTAAGCAAACAATTTTCTCAACCAAACATTGGCTGGATTTACATCATTAGCTATATGTGCTAATACCTTTCAGGTGCAGAAAACTGTATTATGCATCCTTTAACAGATTTAACCATTTGCAAGATGGATGGCGTGCAGTGTATTTCTCCACAGGGCACTGCATGTAAAGGGTTAACAGTAATGGATCATAAACAGGGGAATCATTAAAATTCTGAAAAGTTAATGGAGCTTCCCTGATGGGTTTCACAATTTTTTCCCTACTAAATTTTCTGACTGTTCTGTATAGACAGATAGATAGATAGACAGACAGACAGATATAGATAGATAGATAGATAGATAGATAGATAGATAGACAGACAGACAGACAGACAGACAGAGAGATAGATAGATGCATTGCCCTGTTAATGCTAGAGAATCAAATCAAAGTGATAAGTACAAAGTTGTATGAATAAACAGGACTTTTACATTTATATCTGTTTATTCTGCAACATAAATTTGATTTAATAGTAAGGTACTTATCATTAGTGTTCCTTTAACCCTTGGGGGGGGGGCAGAGGGATGTGGAATGCCTGTCTGTCTGTCTGTGTGTGTGTGTGTGGGGGGGGTAACTCCATGGATATCACACATTGCTTGTGTCTAGCATTAAAGAAGTTAAATCTATCTGTAAAATGGGGAAAGTTCAACGGTAAGGAAATATACTGTATTCCATTATTAGTAAATATGTATTATGAAGCAATCAATGACTTTTTAACATTTTATAAAAGAAAACTGCATTCAGAAAACCTGTTTATTGTCGTAAAATACTTGACTCAACAAAGTACACTATAATCTCACTAAGAGACAGCACTAAATGCATGCCAAAGAAGGGATTAGAAGTCCTTTAGTACAAATATAAAACAACCTCTTTTGTCTGAATTACAAAAGGCTCCTCTCGTTCCTCTGGACACACCCAGGTTTAGAATGGATTTCACAAAGTTCTACAGATGTGAAAAAGTCAAGATAATGATCTTGTTCAACGTATCTTATTGAATATTAATGCATGTCCTCTCTCCCAAGGAAAAAAAAATAATATATCACCTACTAAGGAATACATGAAAGAAAGTTTAAAGGGTTAGTAATGTTTCCTAATAAAAGCAGCTCTAATTAATCATCATAGTATTTGGCCCATGGAGAGTGTTATTTCAATTCTGCCAGAGTTGTAGTTCCAGAGTAATTCAATGACAAAGTATCCCCCTCCCGCCCCTTTTACTGATGTAACACTGCTCACCTAAGAGCAGCAGGGTGGTGTCCAGGTAGATTGCAGCGAGGGACAATCTTCAATTAAGATAAGGGTAAAAGCTGAAAAACCTGTCAAGGGGGTAGGGATTTCATTGTTCTCACAGTAAGAAGATTGTCCCTTGCTGTTATCTGTCTGGTCTTACAACCAGATTCCACCTCTGAGGAGAGCAGTGTTACACTAGGTAAAAGAGGCAGGAGGGGGATACTTTATCATTCAATTACTCTTGAACGACAATTCTGACAGTATTGATATAACACTCTTCATGGCTCAAATACTATGAAGATTAATTGGAGCTGCTGTTTTTGTGAAACATTACTATCCCTTTAAATATTATTTTAAACGTTTTAATGATCTATTATTACATTGTACTGGAAAAAAAAAACACTGATGTTTGGGATGGAAAATACTGTAACATTTACAGAAGTGATAATCATTGGAATTTAACCCACTGAGTGCCAGAGGGGTATGCAACACACTCAAATGGTTAAAAATCATAATGAAACAACTCTACTGCAGCCTTGATTGTGTCAGGGAGAAAGCAGGAAACTGAAGAACACAAACATGTGTACAGTTCTTTTGAGGTCCCTGTTCACAGTAATTTTAGAACACAATTTAGAACATGAATAATCTAATTAATCTTGGGCTCCAGGGACGTCTTGCAATTTGCTGAAGTCCATTCTGCAGTTCAAGTGGTTAATTACCCCTGATGTCTATATATACATGCATGTGTTGCAAAAGTAATTTAGGCATGGGACTTTTAATAGCTCGAGTAAACAGAATGCGAAAATATGAATGTGTAGTGAAAATTATTTTAATATGCTATAACTAGTGTAAAAGCCCGTGTAACCCTTTGAGTGCCAGAAGGGTACACAATGCAATGCTTGGGTTAAGAGGCCAGTCCTGCTCTGCGTCCTGCCACCGACACAGTCATGCACTGTAGAGACTGCCCAAATGCACAGAATGCTCCTAGCACAGAACTCCCAGCATTCCTACACCTCCCAGCATTCTGTGCTTACGGGCAGTCTCTACTGCGCATGACGGCTTCTGACAAACATCCTAGCGAATTATTATATAGGATATGTATTATATATGTGACTTTATCTTTTCTTGAGTGTCAGAAAGGGGAGCAACACATAGAGGTGCAATGCTCTGCACACCCATTTGGCACTTAAAGGCTTAAAGGAATAGTATTACTTCAAAATTACGATCCCTCATATTGTAGCCCTTAATAAACTGAGTTAAATGACACCAGCGGCATCTCTCAAACCTTTATGGTTTAAGAGATAGCCACTTTCAAAGTTTCCTCTCCCCTGCTGTCAGTGTTCTGCTGCCAGCAGGGGAATCCAGTCCCTGGACAGGCGGAGGCTCTTAAACAGAGCCAATACCTCGTTATGGAAGGAAAAATGATTAACTGAAACAGTCTTCTACGTGTGCTTGGTTACCAAGCACACATAGAAGACTGTTTCAGTTAATCATTTTTCCTTCCATAACGAGATATCGGCTCTGCTGAAGAGCCTCCTCTTGATTCAGAGACCGGATTCTCCTGCTGGCAGCAGAACGCTGACAGCAGGGGAGAGGAAACTTTGAAAGAGGCTATCTCTTAAACCATAAAGGTTTGAGAGATGCCGCTGGTGTCATTTAACTCAGTTTATTAAGGGCTACAATATGAGGGATCGTAATTTTGAAGTAATACTATTCCTTTAAGCTCTCAATGAGTTGCATTTTGTTGCAAATATAGGGGATCTGTGACCTTACATAAAGAGCAAGGTTCACAAAGACACAGCAAAGCAACCAAAATAGACCAGCTTGCTGTCTATAGGGCTATTCACTGGATTACAACTACAACTTTGCATGACAAGTACCAGTTCAGCATGCACACTTTTACTGGGTTCCATGCAAATGTAATAAAGATGCATATATGCCTATGGAGTTCCAGTGCAGATTGTTAAAAAGGGCGACTGAATCTTTGTGGTGGTCTCTGTAATGTTCTGATCAATGAAGGTCAAGGCTAGTGGTAACCAATCATGATTGGCTGATACAAACATGGTTTCTGGTCAGTTATTCCTAGCCCACATCCCCCTTCCCATGATGGGATCAACATGGGGAATACAGGAACACTGGAGGTAAGTAACAATGGCATATTGAGCAGCACTACTACACAAGCCACCAGTGTGAACATAGGTTGTCACATTTTTAAAAAAAGTGTAAGTTTTATTTCCCCAGGTGAGTTTGGAAGTGTCAGATATTTGAGGATAGGCTGTACCTACAGCAGGGTATTCAGTAAAGCAGCTCAGGATTACCTCCCCACACTAACATTGTCACTGTGACCTTGTCATGAAAACAAAATATGCAAAAAATGGAGCTACTACATATGAAAGCAATCAACGAGAGACAAGATGCCACAAAAGCTACTCCAAAATAAGTCTTCTCACCCACAGACCGAAATAGACCAGACTCATATCCAGACAAATATAAAATACAAGAATCAGAGCGCTAATGCAGATACCACAAAACAAGGCCAATAAATCTAAAAATGTATTAGCTACAGATATACTGAAAAAATATAACAAAGTCACATCAATCGTAATCATTTCTGTCCCTGATATAATTCATATGGGAAAATACATCTGATAATAAATGTACCAACTAAGCGCCCAGTCTACTTCTAGAAGATGCACACAGTTAGACATAGGTGGGTACATATATATACTAATCCTAATGAAAGAGGTAAGTATAAAACTAATCACAAAATGAATAAAGCTATACACATACTGTACCATCAAAAAAAAAAATATATATATATATATATATACCATATAGCATGCATCACTTAGATGCCAAAGATGCTATATCTATACACTCTTTGGCATCTATATGATGCATGCCATATGGTATATATATATATATATATATATATATATATATCGCTCACTGTGAGCCGTAACCACACATGCGCGGTAGAGAGTCTCTACTGTGCATGTGTGGTTTCACACACAGGGAGCTTCGCTGTGAGCCATCTGGAGCTCCTCGCTAAGTATAAGCGCTTTCGGCGAGTCTCTACTGCGCATGACTTGCCGAATGTACTGCCCCTCTCCAGACGTCTCACGTCGTGTCTCTGCTCCCGGCTCTGGGGCAGCAGCCAGTGGCTTAACTAGAAGCCACCAGGCCCTGTTGCAGAAATTGCCATGCCTGGCCCTCCCCCCATCTTCACATTGCTCCATGTCCATCTCCTACCTCCATCACCCACTCCCGCGTGGTCATCTCCCAGCACTCTGCATTACTAGAGTGCCAGGAGATCAGCTGAGCTGTTACGGGCTGCGGGCGAGTGGCGATGGGTTCACAGGGGGCGGCCAGGCCCCTGGAGTGACGGACCTGCGATCCCTATTGTTACGCCTCTGGCTGCTGGTGCACTTTACGGGCTTCCATACTAGTATATTTATAATTTTTTTTCAGGTTTGTGTATAGCTTTATTCATTTTGTGATTAGTTTTATACTTACCTCGTTCATTAGGATTAGTATATATATATATATATATATATATATATATATATATATATATATATATATATATATATGTACCCGCCTGTCTAACTCTGGGTAAATCTTCCAAAAGTAGCCTGGGTACTTAGTTGGTACATTTACTATCAGATGTATCTTCTTATATGCATTATATCAAGGACAGACATATTATTATGATTGATGTGATATTTTATATATATCTATAACCAATACATTTTTAGATTTATTGGGCTTGTTTTGTGGCGTCTGCATTAGCGCTCTGATTCTTGTATTTTATATTTGTCATAAAAAAGGTTGCAGTAAATGCGGTTCCTTTTTTTAACCCTTTAAATACCAGTGTGTGTGCAACGTGTTGTTTTGCAATGCGTTCACACCTGTCTGGTTCTTAACCCTTTGAGTGTCAGAGCAGTATCCAACACATTACAATGCAATGCACTGGACACCTCTCTGGCTCTTAAAGGATTAAAGGCAGTTATTTTTTTATGTATTTTTTTCTTAGGATCATTAAAAGTGTTCTGTTTAGTGAATAAATAGACTGTCAGTAGGCTGGATTCCTGTTTGGATAAAGAAAACTCCTTGCTGAAATCTTTATCTTAATGGAGTAAACATGAATCAAGCTACGTTGCCACTATTGCTGTACTGAGCTCAAATTACTCCTATACATCACTACGATTATTGTTACTGTCTTAACCCATCTGAGATAAGAAAAGATTTTATCACAACTGAAAATATCAGCATTTGACAGTCAGCTCCCTTTTTCAGAAGGATGTCATTTTGCTTTTTTCAAAAAATGACTAATTTAATCAGTTTTTTGTTTTTTAAAACAGTAGTAAACCATAAATCTAAACTGCCTTAACCCTTTGAGTGCGTTCCGTACCCCCTCTGGCACTCAAAAGGGTTAATCCCTTGAGGACCACAGCGATGAGCAATGTAATCCACAACTATGTGTTGGACACACCTCTGGTCTTGAAGCGGTTAAAACATTTTGAGTGATAGACGGGTACGCAACACATTAATATACATTAAATGTGTTCTAGAAAACTAAATCATCAGATCACTGCTTGTGAATTACGTTTAACCATTTGAGTACAACTGGGAACTCTCTGGATCGATACCGAGACTCTGGTTGTACGGAATAGGTTGAAATTGATAGATGAATGCTTTTTTTCATCTTCATCAAATTTCTTACTACTTGTCCTGACTAGCGCTATTGTATCCTTATAGCTCTCATGATTTTGCCCCAATTCCTGCAGGTTTGGGTAATGATTTCCTCTTCTCCCATCTCAATAAGTTATTGGTAATGTGGGCGCTGTGAAGGGACAAACTTCCTGACTTCTCAATCTCAATATTAGTAATGCAGTGGTTTGTAGCCAAAATCCTTAGTGTACGCCACCTCCCCTCAGATGTGGAATCTGGTTCTGAGACTGGACAGGTCACAGCAAGAGACAATCTTCTTACTGTGAGCATAAGGAAAACCCTGCCTCACCCCAACAGGTTTTTCAGGTTTTGCCTTATGCTCACTGAAGATTTCCCTCGCTGTGATCCATCCGGTCAGTCTGTCTGCTCTGAGGTGAGCAGTGTTACATCAGTAAAAGGGGCGAGAGGGGGATAATTTATCATTCAATTACTCTTGAACTACAACTCTGACAGAATTGAAATTACACTCTCCATGGCCCAAATACCATGCAGATTAATTGGTGATGGTTTTATTGTGAAACATTACTATCTCTTTAACAGTCTGACTTTATCCTGACTATCTTCAATTAAATGGTAGATGAGTGAACAACGAATTGTCCTTGGTAAATTTACATTGTTGCCAAAAGTATGGGTACTAATTGGAATTGTAGTCTTTTGTTTTTACTTTAGCATGGTAAAAATGTAAATATTATTGCTTCATGCTAGGGCAACTGATGTAAATACTGAACGCATGAAAAGTTGTCGGGACCTTGGTGTTTTTCCTTTGTCTCATTCAAAAACTTTCAGCATATTTTCTTTTGTTTTTTTTCTAAAGAAACTTACATGTTCTACAAACTATACCCATGTAATTGAACACGAAAGAACTAAGCTCAAATAATTCAATGTCAAAACAAGATCAAGGGAGAAAAGATCCTTTGAGACAAAGTCTTAGCATTTAATATAGGGATAGCTTTAGAATTATTCAGGACCATTTTAAGCTACTGAGCCTGTATTAACCCTTTGAGTGACAGAGGGGTATGTTGCATGCCCCTCTGGCACTCAAAGATTTTATAAAAGTAGTGCATATCTGTTGATATGCCTGAAGAAGAGACCTAAAAGGTCTTAAAGGTTGCACTCTAAAGCTATTCAGTTAGCCAATAAAACTATTATTTTTTTTTTTTACTTTATTAGTCATTGTTTCATGCATGGCTAACACAGAATCACCCTTTACCTATACAAATCTGTGAAACAGTCTGATTTTGTGCATTATCCCTGCCTAATGCATATGTAAACTATATTTTTAGAAAGCCTTTACCAGGCAGAATACATTAACCATTTAAGGACCTTAAATGATGTTGCTCATCATTCTGGTTCTTAAAGGGTTAAGACTTCACTTGTTTTCAAGTATGTCCTAGATCCGGGGGACTAGCAAGAGCCGAATCCTCCACACACGGAGGTTGAGGGATTATCATTGTGTCCGTGTCCCCCTTTGTGAGTCTGTTGAGTGTGTTTGCATGTCTATTGCCTGTGTGTAAGCATGTCTGTTACACATGTATGTGTGTGCATATGCCTGTTGCATGTGTGTGTATATATGTGCATCACTCTTACATGTGTGTGTACATGTGTGCATCTCTGGTGTGTGTATGTGTGTGTGTGTGCTCACAAGTCTTTCATATGTTTCTGCAACCCACTGTGTGTGTCTGCCAGTGTGTTGAATATGTTTGTGTTTATAGTGTGTCTAGTAGGCTGACCACACGTCCCTGGATGTCCGGGACTGTCCCTTATTGGTGGTCTGTGTCCCGCGTCCCAGGTCACCCCCCACCATGACAACAAACAGTCCCGGAATGGAGCAACACGTACCAGTCCAGCCAGCCAATGAAATGTATTTGCTGTATGGTCCTCATTGGCTGGCTCGACTGGTGCGTGCGAGACAGCTGGGATGGTGAAGGAATGCTGGCACTGCAAGTGAGACCAACATGACGGGCAATGCCGTCCCACATTGCTAGTATATATATATATGAGGTATACATATATTTTACAAATAATATTAACAAAAATAACATTAAATATTAAGATATTTATGTGAAAAAATTGCCCCTTTGACAAACTTTCAGTAGGGGATAGGCAATATATGGAGGTTTCGGTTTATGTTACTCCTCTGTACCTCGCTTTACACCATGTACTAACAAGGCACAGAGGAAAGCAGCATTATAAATTCATTCTTTTTTAGGTAAGCATTAGTGGTGTCTTCATCACAACTTGCTTAAGTAAAAGACTTGCACAGGTGAAGCTAATCAGTCATTTAGATTAAATCTTAACAAAGTAATGGAAAAAGGAAGAAAATCCCGTTGTTGAAGGCACACACCAATGCTAATATAATTATAATTTATTGGTCACATAGCTAGAAAAATATTAAAAACAACATATACACACAAAAGACATATAAAATCATAGCAAGGACAAGCAACCCTCATATAGTAACCCAGTGTAAATCCCATATGATGTTCAATAAAGGTCATCAAAGGGAAGGATCCAGATCCCAACCCTCCAGTAATTGCAAACATATAGAAATATACGTATAAGTGCATAAACAAATGGATACATGAAAAATAACAGAGGGGGAACTTGTCCAAGGAGCTCCAGCACCTGACGTGTGTTTCGTGTCTCCCACCAGACTCTGGACAGGAGTACTGCCTTAAATTAGCGATTGTCAATTACTGGACCTCCAGCTTTTGGAAACTATAACTCTTATCCTCATTACTCGCCAGACATAGGCTGGGGAGGGAATGATAGGAGCTGTAGTTCAAAACAGCTGGTGGTTCAACTACCTAGCCCAAGATAAAATAAAAGTTTTCAGTGCATTGCTTTGTAATGAATTCTAGATCTAGATATAGCATCCAAAAGGTTCTAACAATACATGACTATTATCCCTTGAGTACCAGAGGTGTGTCTGGCACTCAAAGGCATATCTGTGAACTTTATTCTGAGAGGGCTCATGGGCTACAACCAGATGTATTTTAATGATGGGGTTCATGTCACAAAGGGGAGGGGCTTAATGGGGTAGGCGGGGCTTACGGTCATTCTGCTGGGGAAGGGTAAGAACACGGTGGAAAAGAGGAGAAGTGGGTGTGAGAAGTGGATGGAACAGGGAGGTGTAGTGTGTTGTCACTATGCTAAAGAATCAGCCTCTGTTCCCTGAGACCGGGTAGTTAACACTAAAAACAGAAACCTCCGGGGCAAATCCTAAGATTTCAAGTTATGAGGAAAGGGTTAAAAGTAATTCACAAACAGTGCTCCGATGGTTTAGTTTTTTAGAACACCTTTGATGTATATGAATGGCAGGTAAGATAAACAGAGGAAGAAAGAGACATGTTTCCAAACTCAATACATCTTCCCAGGAAAAGAGGGACTTCAGCCAAAATTGCTTATTGAAATAATATACAGCTTGGCAGTAGTATATCCTGGCTATCTAAACAAAAGATTGAACATGCTTTTAAGCTCATCAATCTTACCAATAAAAGGGGATCTGATGCCAAGAGGGTCGAGTTACTCCAGAAAAGTTTACTTTTTTCCTGAAATATCACAGTCCTGGAATCATTCCATTGTGGAAAAATATAATAGAGAATTGTGTCAAGTTGGATAAAATAACAGTTTATTTAGAGGCAGTATATGGCATGCTATTTTACTAGCAAACAGAGGCCATGTATGCAACTCATTGTTGGTTGAACGCCAACATACCTTAACAGAACGCACTGCTAAGCAATGCGTTCCGTACCTCTCCAGCACTCAAAGGGTTAACACTTTGAGTGCCGGAGGGGTACGCAACACATTGCATAAAAGATCTATTTTGTTGCTGCGTGGCATTTTCAGTTGTGGGTTGTTTTAAACAAAGGAAATGTGATTAAGACGTATAACAAAGTCTACAGCCAATTGCCAATAGCACAAATACTATATAAAATCTGAGAAATCTATTGCACAGACAAGGTGTTGACATTTTTTTGTTGCCTTTAAACATTTCTTGCCTTACAGTATATTCTGTTGAACATTTTCTTGTGGTTTTATGAAATGTAAACTTGCATAGCTGACTGAGAACAAAGGACAATCTGTGCTTTCCTTTTAACTACTTGTACAATTATATTGAAACTAGTTTAAAAGCTTGTGTACATGGGCCACAGTGCCACCCAGCAGCCTCGGCTGGTGACCCGGAACCTCTATGCTCACCAAGCAGTCCCAGGAAGGTGGCTCCAGTCCGAATTCCGTATCAGCCGCGGCGTGATCAGGCAGTCTCTACTGCGCATGACTGCAGGACGCACAGTCACTACTGCGCATGACAGCTTCTGACAAACATCCTAGCAAATTATGATATAGGATTCTAATGTACAAAGGATAGTTGGAGTAATTCTGATGCAAATTGAGCACACCGCAGGTGACAAATACACATCCCCAAATTGGGGTTTTTGGTTGCTAAAGAGGTCTCCAATGCATTGCTTCATAAGAAGATTTATTTGTCCCCTATGGTGCAATTGGTTTGCCCTAGAATCATCTGAAGACCACATTATGAACATTACCCATTTGGGGAAGCAGGTCACAACAATCTATTAAAATAAGTTTGAGGAGGTTGTGGGCAAACCTGCCAAAGCGTTAGCCTTGAATCCTAAAAATAATCCATAAACTAGGGCAAGGGGTAGATCTCATCAACAGATTTCAAAGGGGTTGAAATCAATGGGAAGTTGTGAAATTTTTAGTTTTCCCCTATGGAGCAGTTGGTTTACTCCAGAATTTTTCCTCTTTCTTTGTCCAGATGGCTCAGAATGTCAGATTTTATAATGTAAACACTTGCAGTCTAAGGAGAATAAGCAAAGTGCTTATGCCATCTGTGTGGGTTGGTATTATAACCTCTAATGTCGCCCCAACACATACACACACAAACACATAAACACACATGCACACAAACACATACACACACACACACATATAAACACACAACACACACACAGATACACACGCATGCACGGACACACACAAACATGCGCATAAACATGCATGTGCACACATACACACATATTCACAGAAACATACTTATACACACACACAAATTCAGCCCCAGGTTTTTACTACATCTGATCACATATAGGAATGCTTAAAAAAAGGAAAAGGACAGCTACCATTTATGTGAGAACTATACATACAGGTATATGGCCTTTAACTTTTTAACAGTTAGACTTTCCTAAGTAGATGTTCTTCAAATAACAATTGTGCCTGTCTTTTGTTTCTTCTTTCTTATGCATTGTAACTGTGTTTTAGTATGTGGTTGGTGTGAGGATTCTGATGCCGGAGCCCAGTAGCAGGTGGCAGAACATATAACTTGTATGAAACAATCACTTGCCCCCAGTAGTTTGCCCCATGATTTGTGCAGATGTGAACAGGGTATAAGAGAGAGTTTAAAGTATAGTAGCAGCAGGCATCGTCAAGGCAGGCAGTTTATGATCATGAATGTAGAAGCAGACAGAGGCAGTTAGCTTATGATCATCAATGTTGAAGCAGGTGAAAGCAGGCAGTTAAAATCGTACAAGCAGAAAAGAGAGCAAGGTCAATACAAGTAGCAAAATACAAGCCCAATAAATAAGCCAAAGCGCTTGGAGAGATCAGAAACAAGTCTAGAGAATCAAGCAAACAAGGATACCAAGCCAAAATGCCAAGTATCAAGAATAGGCCAAGACTACTGAGCACTGAGGAGAGGACTTAGCCAATATAAATACCTGAAAAGGCACTTAAACCTGTGCACACAAAAATCACAGCAAACCCGCATGAGCATTCACAACTACTGGAATATGCAAAGAACAATGTAATTAAGAGTGTGAACTAAGAAGGTATGGATGTGTGCGTGAATACATTAGCGATAGATCTGAGGGCATATGGTGGATATGGATGCCAATTGTCTGGACACTCACATGTAGAGAAGCAGGTAGCCAAGCAGAGATGAAACTTGTCATTGGGGGGCCACATATGCATAACTGGAACCTATATGTCTCTGGGGCAGATGCTTGGATGCTGGTACCACTGCATCCTCTGCACTCCATTTAGTTAAACCCTTGTAGCCAAATACTGGCCTGGCAGCTGGGTTGTGGTATTTCAGTATGTGAAATGCTTACCTAGTTTTAACCCCTTGCGTGTCAGAGAGGTATCCAACTCATTGGATTGCAATGTGTGTCATTCCTATCTCGCACTCAAAGGGTTAAAGTCTAATGAATGGGATTCTTGATATAAAATTTCTAGGAAGAACTAAGAGATGTTTATTACAATAGATATTGCATTGCAGTGGAGCTCTCTAGCATCCAAGGGGTTAATCAAATCCTTATTGGCTATGTTCTAAGTCGTAAACACATTTGTTGTGTAGCTCCTGACATATCAACATGACTAATTTTAGATCAACACAATATTGCTTCAGACTGAAATTATACAAAACAATAATTACATAAAAACTCTTAAATACCTATGAGAATACTGAACATTTAGTAAACATTCTAGTTTAAAATTATGTTGTAAACAAAGAAAGTATAAGCTATATTAGTGATACTCACCAATACCGTATGCAAGTTTAAAAAGGCAAAGCTATATTATAACAGGAAAGTGAATGGATGATAACCCTTTTAGAATCAGAGGGGTTTGCACTGCTCTAATCCGTAAAGGGTTAAAAATGTATTTACTAGTTTGCATTCAATTTTATTAAGAGGTAAAATTCTATAACACAAGAGAACAATTCTCTGCACCAGTCACAGTGCAGTTGTGATTTGTTGCTTAGCAACACCCAGCTTTCATTTTATATTGCTAAGCAATGTCACAATTATGTCACACCAATTACCCCTAACATGAAACCACTGGTTCTCAGCAACTTCTTGTTCTTTGCTTCATAAGATAAGTGCTTACTGAAACCAGTACATTCTCCTGCACCATTATGGACTTCCACCAGTCTGTTATCACTTCTATCACTACCCTTATAAACCACACACCACCATTCTTTGACCATACCACTCCACCAGCTCACAAGCAGGAGAAAGTAACCATCACTAAGGGCCCATGTTAAAAAGATATGTTGAGGAATTCTGGCATAAACCAACTGCACTACAGGGGAAACTAAGTATTCAAAACATTTCTATTGATTTAAATATAAATTTTACCTCACAAGGAGTTTGTTGGAGGCCTACATAGCATTCAAGGTTTAAAATCTCCATTTTTAGTTCTTCCCTGTGGCAGCAATAGGTTTGTCCAAGATTTCTTCCACCTATGCTATGTGTTGAGAACCCACAATTCAAATACTTACATTTTTAATAATCTGACATTTTAATTTATCCAACGATATCTACATCCCATCATGATAAGTGTACAAATTCATAGAATCAATCAAAATTCACTAACACAACAGGAAATATCTGAATATATATATTTTTTACTTTAGAAGATCATTTTATCAAAAATTAGTCAAACATCAGATTTAGAGATGAGTCAGGCTCTCACAGTTTGGTTCATGAGAAGATTCAGAAGATAGGCTGAAAATTTCTGGTTTCATGTGATTTGCGCAAAACAAACCGAGTCAACAGAAACGGTGAGAAGATTCAGTTTTGATTAAATGGTTCTGGGTGAAGAGAGATGTTTGGGTAGATTGAAAAGATGATGTGAAAGTTGGGTGGCGAATGTAAGACTGCATGTGTGTGTTAGTTGGAGAATGAGAGGGAGTGTTTGTGTGTTTCACAGGAAGAGTGTGTGCTTGTAGAGTGAAGTGTAAGAAGGTGTGGGTGTTACTCGCTCTCTTCCAAGAGTCTACTTTGTCCACATGAACAGAAAGCCACATATGAACCCATTCCAGCTGACAGATGCTACAATAAGCTAACGTTTCTGTTTCCTGTCATGACGTGACCTCTTTTCACACAATATTATTGGTTTAAACTTTCTAAGAAACCTAAAACACCTGTTTTACAAAATGTGTTTCCTTACAAAACAGAGAAGTTCAGGATGAATACTGGACTTATAGAAGCAGTTCACTCATCTTTAAAGGGATAGTAATGTTTCAAAATAAAAGCAGCTCCAATTAACTCTCATAGTTTTTGGGCCATGGAGAGCATTATTTCAATGCTGTCAGAGTTGGAATTCAAGAGTAATTTAATAATAAATTATCCCCTCTCCTGCCCCTTTTACTGATGTAACACTTCTCACCTCAGAACAACAGGGTGGTGTCCAGATGGCTTACAGAGAGGGACAATCGTCAATCAGCATAAGGGAAAAACCTGAAAAACCTGTCAAGGGGGCAGGGTTTTAATTGTTCTCACAGTAAGAATATTGTCCCTTGCTGTGAGCTGTCTGGTTCCAGGACCAGATTCCACATCTGAGGGGAGGCGGCACTAGGTAAAAGTAACGGGAGGGGGATATTTTATCATTCAATTACTCTTGAACTACAACTCTGACAGTACTGAAATAACACTCTCCATGGCTCAAATACTATGAAGATTATTTGGAGCTGCTTTTATTTTGAAACATTAATATCCCTTTAATTTTAATGAAATGATACTGTACTATATATAGCACAATTAGAAAAAAATATTATGCTAGTCTCTACTACTATCTATTCAAGTGTTAAAATAGATGAACAAATAACTGTACACAGGAAATATTGAGAGACAACACTGTTCGGCATATAATTCAAAGTCTTCCCTTTTTCAAGGCCTTTGCTTGTATATATAATTACACTGTGATAGTTCATAGTTTAATGCTGTGTATCAATTTCAGTGACCTAATTGTAATACTTTCTATCACACTATTGTGCCGTGATTGTTGGGGAAATCAAAACAACTTTATTTCAGTGAATGATTACCAGAGAGATATCCAATGCATTGTGTTATAATGTGTTGTATACCTCTCTGGCACTCAAAGGGTTAAACCACATTTATCAGTAATTTAGTTTCCTCTATAAACCTGGGAAGTGGAACTGTCCTCTTGATTTAAGTTTGTATAACTGAAAACTTCATTAAAAGCTTCCTGTCATATTAGCAAAAGACCAACAAATGGACAGTGAAGAAGATATTCATACTGAGTACCACATGCTAATGTATTCTAATTGCAGAAACCGTGTGGTACCAGTGAAATTTTGTATGCTAATAAAGACTCTTCAGTGACATTTGATATGCTAATTAAAAACTGTTTTGAACCACAGGACTCTCAGTTTCACTTTGCCCAGAACTAAAACTGTGAATATTTCCTAAATTATATCTGCTGGATCTTTGGTTAACTTGACACATAGACAGTTTTGAATGAATTTTTCAAATACATGAAAAAAATAATCAAGGTGACAAGAACCAGAGGGGAGTACAATGCACTGAGAATCAGGGAAATACCCGACTGCCATTTGGAGTCAGGAAGTAATTTTTTCACCCATTTTGGGGTTAATTGGTAATGGCATCAATGTTTTTTTTTTTTTAAGTTGTTGTTGCCTTCCTTTAGATCATCAAAGGTGATATTGCATGGTCAGAACTTGATGGGCATATGTCTTTTTTAGCCTAATAAAAAATGCTAGGATGTATGCTGCTATGCTACTGTTTGTCAAAATATATAGGAATAAATGCAACTTCACATGTTTCTTAAATTTTAAAATATATGTATAAGAAAATACCCCCCCGAATAAGCCTCCCAACATAACACCAATAAACAAATGACTGTTACGTCATACAAAAATGCTGATATGTGTATTAAAAAAAATCTACAAAAAATATAGCTATGATTTAAAAATGGCAATAACACTGACAAATGCAGCCGATTCCACTTACAGCAGTCTATTACTGTGCACAAGCTGATATCTCCATGGAACCATTAACTAAACAATACACCTATTTTTAAATCTGTTTACATTTTTAATTTTACCCCCTGGACCAAATCTAAGGTGTTCTCTGCTCAAGAGATATTCTCCTCTAGGCATAAATTATTACACAGCCAAAAAAAAAGGCTGTTAAAACAACACATGTCAAATTAAAGTCCTACAGATTATTTAATTATTTTTCTTTTTCCTTAACCATGATCCAGCAAACAGTGTTGGAATAAAGGACTGAAATGTGCCAATACAGTGTCTGTTTGCTCATACGATGATCTTAAACGTTTTAATAACTTTCATGCTTATGCTGCTGAAAGACTGACATATTTAACTCTTTGGTGGAGATGAGCAAATCTGCTGTGTTTTTCGGTGGGAGACAATTTTTTTAACTGTAAATGTTGAATTTAAGTGAGCTGATGAGTTCAAAAATGGGTGGACACAAATGTTTAATTTCCCAGGACAGTCCTTTATTTAAAATGTGCAACATGTACCAAGCACTTCCAGAATGAACACTCTAGAAATAACTGTCCATTGACTGTTGACACGCAAATTGATTCTTGTTCTGGACTATAAGAAAATGTCCTTTGCAATGAATTATTAATACTAGTGAGAGAACTGAGCCCTACTTCTTGCCATCAAACAGATGCTTCTGCTTCCACGATCCTCTTGAGTAAAGCTGTTCTAAGGCTTGGGGCTTGATGTACATTTTCTTGTAGTCACGTGAAGGTATCACTTTCTAAACGGTAGACAATGGCAAGTTCTTGCTCTAGTGCAGGTCTTGTCAACTATTAGACTTACAGTTGTTGGGGACCTCAACGCACATCATCCCCAAACAGCCAACCGATGGATGGAAATTATGGGGAGTCATAGTCCCCAACAAATGGAGGTCCAGCAACTGACTACCCTCTAGTGTTTACTCTAGTGTGGTGCTCCAGAGAATGTTCAGGGTGTATTTTGACATCCAGAGAAGTCAAATAACATTGCCCGCATGGCCTTGTCCTTGAATGGTAGAAAATACATTTCACCTTAGTTAAAAGTTTGGAATTTTGCAGATTGGTTTGGGAGAAATGGTATGTGTGCATGTTTCTTACTAAGTTCATAAAATGTGTTTTTCGGTTCCAGAACCTCACAAATTGGGTGATTATCTAACTTACAGAAGCAGTTCCTTCATCTCTACTATTTGTGTTTGTCATCTTGGAATCTTGGTTATACTGAACATTGATAGGGCTTAGCTGAAGGGGTCCTGAAAGTTTTATTGTTAGGAAAAATAATGTTTTGTTAAAAAATAACAAGCTGCTGCAATTTTTTGGTAGAATTTTAGGTTCATGGGGTTTGTATAAACAGTTTTAGTAAATTTAGTTGTGGAGGCAAATGATGGATCCCACCACCTTCTTTTCAATGCCATCTGGGAGAAAGGATCATGATGAGTATAATATGTCATAACTTAACCCTTTAAGATCCAGAGGGGTGTATATCAAATTATGAAGCCATGTGTTGAACAACCATCTAGTCCATAAAGTTCTAAACGGAAACTATAACTGGTTCTTAATTTATCTGGACAGGTTTCCTTCATAATACAGCCAGCTATCTCTTTATAATTGTTCTTGCTATGGAACTCTGATGTAGTTTATAGTTTGTCACTTTCACTTGCAATGTGCACCCCTCTGGCCCTTAAATGGTTCAATTTGGTCCAAGGTGTTAATTTGCTAACTGGATTCCATTTCAGGTGATAAATGTCAGTGCTGGTTATATCTCACAGACTCTGTCTTGGTATTTGCCACTTTCATGTCATAAATATATTTCAGAAGCAAATCCTGTAGCATGGTTGGAAATTTATAAAGCTGGATTATACTAAAGAGTCCAAGGGCAGTGATAGACCAAATGCTGATTTACTAAGGAGAATTGGATACATTCTGGAGCGAGCCAAATGCATCTTAGGAGGCAAATAAAAATCACCTACATTCATATTGAATTAATTTGGATTTTTAACCCAATGGAAACTAGAAAGGTTTCCAACCCATATTCTACACAACAATGGAGACCTCTCTAGCAACCACTGAGTTAAAAGCCCAATTTAAATTAATGGGAAATGTTAGTTGTTCCCTATGGTCCTGTTAGTTTACCCCAGAATAGTCCCAGTTGGAAGTTAGTTACATTTATCAGCCTTTCTAAAATGTTCAGCCTTTTTAAATGAGCAATATATTTTTAAATATTGGTCTAGATTACATTTCAGTTTCTAAGTTTTATCACTGATTTTAACGAAAAGACTCCAATTGAAGTCAGTGGAGAAATGAGTAGATAAAGCTGTCAATGGAACAAAATCTATGCTAGATTTCCTTTGCAGTCTAATGTGATGTGTGTAGATAAAATCCTTAATAAAGTTATCAACTGCAGTGCAATCCAAGGCGTTAATGAACACTACCACATATAATTAATTTCTGTTTGGACCATTCACTAGACATGTAAATAAATATTTAAGTCAAAAAGTATTGATTTTTTGTAAGAATTAATTTCTACAGTACAAATACAATTTAAAGAAAATATGAAATAATAACTTAAATTTTTTTTTGTTTGTTCTTCAGTTTATATAAATTCACCCACGCACAGAAAAAAATGTTGTTAAAGGGGCAGTAATCTTTTTTAAAGAAAAAATAATATATGTTGTATTGCTTTTCCGGCTGAGTAAAATAAGAGCACTCTCACTGCTGGAAAATATTTTATTCTAAAATGTTTCAAACTCAAACCTGTTTTTTTACCCTTTGAAAGTCAGAGGGGTACGCTGGCACTCAAAGCGTTAAATCAAATTGTTTGCAATAGCACCAATTGGTATCCAGAAAGGCACTGTTTTAAATAATACACTCATCACTGTTTGACAGAATTGAAAATTTTAGTTTCATACAAAAAAAAACAAACAAAAAAAATAACATATTGTTTAAATAAAAATCTCCCGGCAGTGGAGCAGTGGGATTAACATACCTGGGAACTTCTTGGTCTGGGAGCCCTGTGGTGCTGATGAGGTGAGAGAAATGATGCAATGCGTGTCAATAAAGGGGCGGAGCTTAATCACGGTTGGGGGGGAGGGACTTAAAAAAAAATAGCTAGAATAGCCTGAGGAAGGAGGAGAAGAGGCCGGGGAATAGGAGGAACTCAATGGAAGGAGCGGATCTGGGCAGAGTTTCATCAGAAACTACCCACATCCTCAGAATCAGACTCTGCACGGGACCTGGTAATTCAGAGTTAAAACTGGAGTCTCCGGGGCAAAACCGGAGAGTTCTCAGATATGGGGATTAACTTCATTTTACTCTGCAGAAAAAAGGCACTATAAAATAAATGTATTGCTCCTTTAACCCTTTGAGCACCAGAGGGTTACGCAACGCATTGTGAAGTAATCCGTTGTGTACCCCTCTGGCACTCAAAGGGTTAAAATTTAGTTGCGTTATAGAACTGTGTCTCAGTAAAAACAAAAGACTGAAAAAACTAGAAGCAGAACTAAAGACAGGAGTGCTCCTATTTGAATGTCACATGTTACTGAGTTTTCTGAGTAATCCACAATATGAAATCACTTGAGAGTGAAGTAGTTAGGTTATTATAATTCTGTAAAGTGTTCTACAGGAAGTGGCTCTTTTAAAGTGACAAGGATGGGCTGTCATGGAAAGAAATACACTCAAACTAATGAGGAATTGAAAGAGACCTTAAAATCATGGGAGTGATCCTTGCCTAATGCTGCTTCTGGCATGTTTTAATGTGAGGAGAGGACATTGCACACTTACAAGCCTGCCAAAACCAGGATTTACAAAAGTTTAAATAATACGGATTTCAAAGGCAAGACTATTTTGGAGAAAAATGAATCCAGAAACTTGATCTCATAGCTCATAAAGAGAATGGAAACAGCAGCACGCTGTACAAAGGGGATCTACATGTGGGCACAATCCTTTAACTCTTTGAGTTCTACAGGGGTATCTAAGTAGAAGTTGGTAATCTGCAGCTTACTAGTTGTTGCTGGACCACATTTCCCATCATCAAATGCCCAACCAGTAGCTGTTAGCCTGACACTTTTTCTTGAAACTAAAATTCCCATAATCCTCAGGCAGCCAGCCAGCTGCCATTTTTTCCCATCATGCTCAGCAGGCCAGCCATACAATAGTGGGCATAAGGCCTTAAATAAATAAATAAGGCCTAAAATATGAACAATTCTGAAGCAAGACAACTAACTACATCAAGGGGGAAAGAGGAGATTCCCTTTGATTTAAATGTGTCTGTTAACTTTTTGAATACTAGAGATATATCCAACATATTGTTTTACTATCCCCATCTGTCCAACCATTTTTTTACTACAGCACTGATGATCCTCAATAAATCCAGCATCTGTTGTCTGATTACCCATCATTCTCAGCCATCCACCCAGCTGCAGGCCAACCAACTGTGACTGGACTAAGGCTTCCGCTGAACTAAAGCTCCCATCATTCTCAGCTGGATAACCAGTTGTTGTTGAACTGAGGACCATATGTTCAACACCGCAAAAAAACATACAGGGCAAATCTACTGTGCCATAGGGAAGAAACAATCATTCTCCAAATTCCATCTCTAAATGTTCCACTTAACCCTCTGAGTGACAGAGGGGTACGGAATGCGTTTCAAAGCAATGCATTCCCTACCCTCTGGCACGCAAAGGGTTAAAGCAGAACTATCACCCTAAATAAAGCCCCCCCCCCCAATAATTAGGCATATGGCTTTAGAGGCATCTGTGCCCCTGTGCCATCAGTCCCTTCCTGTTACCTTAAGGTACCATGAAGGAGACCGGGAAGTACAGCGCATGTATGCAGATGTCTTCAAACCAAGATGTCTGCACACAAGCCTGGCCACCAGTCTCACAGGAAGAAGGACTTCTTCATAACACGGTACTTGTGCGAGATAATAGCGCTGTTTCTAAGCATATCGCCATATGCCTAATTATTGGGGGGGGGAGCTTTATTTATGGTGATAAATCAGTTGATATTTCTATACTTCCTTTATGGTGCAACCAGATTGCTTAAGAATTATTCCATTTACTTTGATAATATGGCCTTAGGCACTATGTTCAAAAGAAAAGTTTAATCATTCTGGAGTAAACCAACTTCACCATATGGCACAAATAACTGTCTTGCAAATTCCATTAATGTAAATGGGGATTTTAACCCCCTGAATGCTAGACAGATCTCCAGCACATTGCATTGGAGACCTCTCCATCATTCAAGAAGTTAAAAGGCCCAATTACATTAATGGGAATGTTTATTTCTCCCCTATGGTGCAACTGGTTTGCCCCAGAATTAGTCCAGTTTTCTTTTGAACATAAGGCCTTTATAAGCATCATGATACGGTCTTAAGATCCAGTTGTCACGTCCTCCCCAGTCCAGCAGACTTTAGCACAGCTGAATAATAAACAGATTCCTTTTCTGTTACATGCATGCCCCAAAGCACACAGCTCTATTTAAGATACAATGATACAGAAGGCTGCAATGTGTGACCAGAGCCTGCATTTCCTGCCCTTCATGTGGTCCATGGAGTTTGCATTTTACACTAGAGTGAATAAATACAGCGAGGTATCTGGGACAGCATTGCGTGCTCCTAGCTTTGCACTCTGAAACTAATAAATAACAGCCACGAATGTATGAATCCCAGATATCTCACTAATTAAGTATAATCATTTCCAGACTGAGTGCATGGGTGAAACGTTTTAGAATTGCAAAGTTTTGCCGATGGGGACTAGTTCCTGAAACATTCTGAGATCATGTTCTCTGCAGCTATTCAATGAACTTTCAAGATGTCTTCTCAGAGCATAAAAAACATGTAACCCTTTAATGATTGGGGGGATGGTTTAAACGTATTGCACCCCCCCATCCGGTCATTAAAGGGTTTAAGCTAAACAACTCAACGTCCTCAGTTTATTAACCCCTTGGATGCTACAGACACCTCCAACACAATGCTCTGAAATTGATTTTCAGGGGTTAAATGCAAAGAGGCAGATGATGAAAGTGCAGCAAGTCTGGGGTTAACCAGCTCCACTGTAAGAGGAATAAACCTTACCATTGATTTCAATCAGTTTAGTTTTTTAACTTCTGGGAGGAGATGCACTAAATATATATATATATATATATATATATATATATATATACACATACATATAAGTTAACCCTTTCAGTGCTTGGGAGGTACCCAACGCATTGTGTTCCAATGCGTTTGTTACCTCCCTGGCACTCAAAGGGTTAATTACTGGTCTCTGGGGACAGAGACTGATTTTACAGCTTGGCAAGTTTCCTTCGTAACAGTTGCCACTTCTCCTTTCTTCCTACTTCCCATCCTGTTCCACCCACCACCCACTCGATTAAGCCCCACCCACAATGATGCGATTCACGTCATTTACACCACCCTAGTCGCAGCCTGTGAGACCTCTTTGGGGGGTTAAAAGCCCCATTCAAATTATTACTTTTGTGTTCCCAATGTTGAAGTTGGTTTGCTCCAAAATTGATCCAATTGGATGCTAAAGACACGTACAATGCATTACACAATGAACAGGAGATACCTAGGGCATCCAGGGGCTATAAAAGTAAGGTTATCATACAATAAGTTTGTAATATTTGTAACATCAAAGAAACACTAACACCTAAAAATAATCTGGTGTTAAATGCAGCTAATGGGATAGTAATACTTCAAATGTAAAAAAAAATATGTTGTAGGGTTTATCCCCCTGAGTAAAACAAGGGTACTCCCACTGCTGAAAGATGTTTCATTCAAAAGTTATTAATTTTCAAATTTGAATTTTTTAGGTGCAATATCACAGTGGCCTGAAATTGTACAGTGGTGCTGTTGCTACACGATCCTATGGACAGCTCTGGTCCCGGAACCATAAATCTCCATAGGCTGGTGTAGCAACAGCGCCATTGTACAATTTAAGTATTACTATCCCTTTAAATACACTGTCCTTTATGGTAACAACTGTACAACATCTCCATTTGTTTTCTAAGGCCTACAATGTAGTCTTAAATATGCTCTGAGGGAGCAGCCATTCCTGCCTTTTCCAGGGCCCATTGGATTATCTGTAAATGGGCTGAGATAAGATAGTATTCCTGAATAAAAAAAAGTACGGACTAATCACAATAAATTAAGTGACCTAGGTTGTTATCTATCAATAAA
Organism: Rhinophrynus dorsalis; assembly: GCA_037306005.1. NCBI lineage: Eukaryota > Metazoa > Chordata > Amphibia > Anura > Rhinophrynidae > Rhinophrynus > Rhinophrynus dorsalis. Next base: position 75,996,985 of record CM074719.1, on the reverse strand, counting down.
AGGGCACAAACAACAATGCTTTGCAATGTGTATCCCACTAGGCATTCAAAGGTTAAATAAATAAATGCTCTCCAAATAGGAGAATTTACACGTGTTAAAAAGAATGTTTAGAATAATATTTTAGAATAATGAATAATAATGTTTTTACTCACTAGCTATAAGTAGGCTATATTTAAAGTTATAGAAACCTGTTTCTGTTTTTTGTGATTGGGTTCCTTTAACCCTTTAAGGACCCATGATAGTCCTGGTACGTCAGGACCCATGACGTGCCAGAAGCATCATGGATTTCTGTTTCGGATCACATTAAAATAAAAAAGGTCCATGGTCCTTAAGTGATGGCATCACACAGGGTCTCAGGGTGGAGGGCCAAATTATCAGGGTGAGAGTCCAGTGTTTCCTACTATATGATTTACATCAAATTACTGTTTATTTAAAGGGTCAGTAATGCCCCCCCCAAAATATTTAGCTTTAGGTAGATATTGAAAAAATAAACTATTTGCAACAAACCCTATCTCTCAAACCGCTATGGTTTGAGAGATATAGGCATTCAAAGCTCCCCCCTCACTCCCCTTCTCCTGATGTCAGAGTCTAGCTGACAGCAGGAGATCCCGGTCTGGGGACCAGCAGGATGCTCTGCAGCAGAGCCGAAATCACGGTACTTAAAAAGAATTAATTAGTTGGAAAGGTCTACAAAGTGTGCTTGCAAACCGGGACAGTTCCAATGAATTAATTCTTTTTAAGTACCGTGATTTCGGCTCTACAGGTCGTATGACTTGATTCTCCTGCTGTCAACTTTACAGCTGACATCAGGAGAAGGGGACTTTGAATCCCTATATCTCTCAGACCATAGCTGTTTGAGAGATTTATGGTTTGAGAGATAGGGTTTGTTGCAAATAGTTTATTTTTTCAATATATGTACCTAGATCTAAATATTTTTTTGTCCCTTTAATGTCCAAAAGAGTGACATTTCTACTGGAATTGTGTGTGCATGTGTGTGTGTGTGTGGGGGGGTGGGTCCTGCTTGTCTTGTGAGTGTTTAAGAAGTGATGTCTCAGAACTGTAGCATGTTAACGTTTCCTTGAGCAGTGATTGGATCATCTCTGGGTACAGACTGACATAGCACCTAGATTCTACTATCCTGGGAGTGTTAACAGTTAATACTTCAAAGATCTCAGGGTGAGCTCATTTCAAAGGTTCCCAGGAATGGCAATGTGTTGCACTTCGCTCTGGCACTCGAAGGGTTAATTATATGGGAGGACTCTCTATAATCAGATGGGTCAACCCTTTGAGTCCCAGAGGGGTACACAACGCATTGCAGAGCAATGCGTTGCATATCCTTCTGGCACTCAAAGGGTTAAAATATATTTATCATCAAAACACTATAATGTTATGTTACAAAGCAACAAATACATTGGAATTAATTTGTACGCCACAGTTTAAGATGTTCTCCTGACCAGGTTTTCAACTTCAGGAAATTCCTTTCTAACCACCCTGTACACATTAGAGTGCCTACACTATACAGGTGTCATTCCAGTGACTGTGTGAATGATTATGAACGGGACAGTAGTCTGAATGTTAAAATATCAAAACCACACAATGATTCCAAAGAACAGACATAATCTAATGAGATATGCGTGTTGTTCCACTGCAAGAGGATGATTGATTATGCCTCAAGCAACAGTTTTTGTCATGAACAACTGCCTGCAACTGTATGCTATCGCTGACTAAACAACTTTAAAATAAATTTGGCCGACTGCTGCCCAGAAAACTGTATGAGCTATTGGCAAAGAATCAGCGTGTAAATGTGGATTGTGTGCAATGGTTTCATTTGGAATGTACTGTCTAATTAATCTATTGTTAACTGTGGAATAAAGAAATTGAGTTCAGTGTATGTGACCACAAGACCCACTGTTTAAGTCATCATGAGTCACTGTCTACTTCTCTCCTTAGAGTACTGTAGATGTAGGGTGTGTGGAGAGCTGATATCAGTATCCCAGATCTGAGCCCACGTTTCCAAACTGACTTCACTGAAGCTGATGAATTAAGAATTGGAGCAAATCAGCTGCTGCATAGGGGATGAATAATACCCAAAGTTCATACTGATTTTACTAACCCCTTGAGAACAAGACTGGTATGCAAAGCATTGTTGCATAATGTACTGCGTACCCCGCTGGTACTTAATGAGATTAATGGGGCTTGTAACCTTTTGAATCCTTCATAAGTCACCAATGCATTGCTCTACACTAAGGGCGAGATGTTCAGAAAGTGGTGGTAACTGAAATTGTCTGTAATCAGAATAAAAAAGTTCTTACACCATAATCCGTCTATTCTCAGACATGTTTCCGTCATTTTTTGCATCCAATTCCGCCATCTCCGTCAAAAGGAAAAAGCTGTCTTAAAAGTGGGTGTGCTTTAATCTTCCGTCATAATGTAAGGTATTTTCAGAATAAATATTCGTTTCAACGTCATTTTTTTGTCTGATTAACATCATTTGTTCCGACATAATAAAAATGGTCTAAACTTGGAGAAGAAAAATTAAAGTACTGAGAAGCAATTTTTCATTTCAAAGACAAAAAAAAGTCTTTGTTTCTTTGAAAATTTTCATTTCAAAGACAAAATCAAAGACAATTTTTAAGATCAGAATTTTTAACGGCAATGTTCAATGAGATCTTCTTACCGACATTTTAATTCTTTAGATGAATTTTCAAACGTGACAGATTTACTTCTGAAAATATTGTCCTTCTTTTACCACCAGCTCATGATCCGACAATTTTTTCATTATGACGACTTTTTGTACATCTTGCCCTAAGTTTTCTGTACAACATAGTCAGCAAGGCTAGTGTACTAAGATAGTGGAGCAATTCTCATGCAAACAAAATGCACTACAGGGGACAAACACAAATTCCCAATAACAACCCAACAAATTATTGCAATGCATTGGACACCTCTTATCAATAAGGGGTTAAAATTTGAGGGGGCCGGTGTACTAAGTATAGTGATGCAAATCTAGCACAAATCAAGTGCACCAAAGGCAATAAGCTATTGGACTTCAGTGAAGATGGCAACAATGTAAGTTCTCAAAGTAGGTAACATTATGTATGCCGGTAGAGGAAGACTTAAAGGGATAGTAATACTTCATTTTAACTTTATTTTATTTTGTAGGCATTAAAAACACATGAAGAATGATATAAGTCTTATCTCTCAAACCTTTATGGTTTAAGAGATATTCACAAACAAAGTATCCCCCCCTGTTCAACCAGATCAGAAGGGAGATGCCCAGGTAGACTGCAGAGAGGGACAATCTTCAATTAAGATAATGGAAAAAGCTGAAAAACTTGTCAAGGGGGGAAGGGCTTTCATTGTTTTCATACAAAGAAAATTGTCCCCTTCTGTTATCTGTACTGTCATACAACCAGACTCACATCTGAGAAGAGATGTCTTACACTAGGAAAAAGGGGCGGGGAGGGGAACTTTGCTTGTGAATATCTCATAAACCATAAAGGTTTGAGAGATAAGACTTATATCATTCTTCATGTTTTTTTAATGCCTACAAAATAAAATAAAGTTAAAACGAAGTATTACTATCCCTTTAAGCATAAACATAATTACCTCTCGAGTCGTGGCAGAGGACTGCTGCGGATAAGTGTGTTGTTTGTAGATGTCCTTCCTCTCTCTGTCTTTGTCCGGATCTTGCCAGCTAGATAATGTAATATGATATATGCAATGAAGCCTTAGCAGCCATTTCACTACTGTTGAGGACAGGCAGCAGGGATGTGCAGCACAGATGTGCAACCTAGGAGTTTGGTGACAAACACACCCCTTGGTATTCAGATGACTATCTCAACGTGTGGGCTATATTGTCCTCCTCTAACGTGTTTCGTACCTCTATGGGCGCTTCATCAGGGATTGATTTCTCTAGCTGGCAAGATACAGACAAAGATGGTGGGAGGAAGGACATCTACAAACAACACACCTGCCGCAGCAGTCCTCTGCCACGAGACTGGAAGAAATTGTGTTTATACTTAAGTCTTCCTCTGCCCGCATACATACTGTTGCCTACTTTGAGAACTTACACTGTTGCTATCTTCACTGAAGTCCGATAGCTTATTTGGTCAGGAGAGGAGAGTACTGGAAAATCAGTGACATTGCATACCTCCCAACATTTCAAATTGCCAAAGAGGGACACTTGTGTTTCAGGGGGTGCTTCTGGGGGTGTGGCTGGTGGGCGGGGCATTACCGAGAATTCTTAGGCTATTTCATGACCTATTGACATCTCTTTGTGTAACTTAATAAATGATTTATAACAAGACCAAAGTATTTTATTTACAAATACTAATTTATAAACAAGTATACTGACATTTATACAAACATTAATGTGAGTTTTATTGATGTAGAGCAATGTGATACACTTATATACACATCACACAATCTGATCTCCTAAAAAGAGGGACATCAGGATTGGAAAGAGGGACAGAGGGATTTGGGTCTAAAAGAGGGACTGTCCCTCCTAAAGAGGGACACTTGGGAGGTATGACATTGTAACACCTGCCAGCAGAAGTTTACTGCCACGAGATGGGAGGTTATTGCATCTATATTTAAAGGGATAGTAACACTTCATTTTAACTTTATTTTATTTTGTAGGTATTAAAAAAACATGAAGAATGATATAAGTCTTATCTCTCAAACCTTTATGGTTTATGAGATATTCACAAGCAAAGTTCCCCTCCCCGCCCCTTTTACCTAGTGTAAGCCATCTCTTCTCAGATGTGGATCAGGTTGTAAGACCAGACAGATAACAGAAGGGGACAATTTTCTTTGTATGAAAACAATGAAAGCCCTTCCCCCCTTGACAAGTTTTTCAGCTTTTTCCATTATCTTAATTGAAGATTGTCCCTCTCTGCAGTCTACCTGGGCATCTCCCTTCTGATCTGGTTGAACAGGGGGGGGATACTTTGTTTGTGAATATCTCTTAAACCATAAAGGTTTGAGAGATAAGACATATCATTCTTCATGTTTTTTTAATGCCTACAAAATAAAATAAAGTTAAAATGAAGTATTACTATCCCTTTAAGCTTTCCTCTGAACGCACACACACATTGTTTCCTGCATCGAGACTATACTTTGTTGCTATATTTATTAAGGTCTATAGCCTGGCTGGACGGGAGAGGAGAAAATGGCTCAATTGATAGTGTACCTGCCTGTTATTTCAGTGACATTTTAACTCCAGTTATTCTTGGAACTACTGCAGTCACATTATCTAGGATCTGTGAATATTTAGAGAGATTATTCACTTGGTTTTCTATACTGTGGGACTCTTGATGTTCAATTCACTATATTGTTTTTATATGTGGTCACATGCTTGTTATTTTCAATATACATTTTAATTCAAATATATTTAGAGTACAATAGCACTCTCCTTATATTCCTTCTTTGTTGACAATAAATGTTCACATTTGTTTCAAGTCTTGTGAGTGCAAATGTAACTTTTGTCATTATATATATGAAATGTTAGATTGTACGTTTTCAAGCAAGGAAGCAGAGACCCCACTTCTAGTGTGTCACTTTGAAAAGCCCTTGCAACCTTGACTGCTCCAAACCCTGCCTGATGACAATTTACTAATCTGCTTACACTGAAAATGTCCTCCTTAATACCACTTTCACCAAGAGGAGGGAAACGGGACAGTATATGGGCATTTCAAGCATTCCATTCCTCTTGTCATGCCAAGGCATGAGTTGGCCCTTTGGGTTGTATAATTTGTTTGTTTGTTTACTGATCTGTTATTCAAAGTGCACCAGTCCTAGGCCATAAAATTAGCTGAGTAGATAATATCACCAGAAACTGAATGAGTAGATCACCAGAGCAGAACAGTGTCATAAACTATATTGGACCCTCTGCTCTGATGAAGTTCATCCAGGGTCAGTCAAATATTATGAACTAGGGAGAACATGTATATATAGTGCAAAATGGTTCAATACAAACATATATTCAGAATGCCCAGGTTTTACCCTAGTGGTGGGTACCAAACATGCCAGGGGGAGGTGTTCCTGCTATGAGTTACAAGAATAGCCACTTTGCAACCAGTTAGACCCAGCATGTTTGGTGTCCAGATATTCACACAGATATGAGGAATATGATTATTATAGCATTATAGAGGTGTGCTGTGGGTTGCATGTTTTGGGAAGCCTTATGATTTTTCAGGTAGAACTCTGCAGTAGCATCCCTGACAGATCTGATTGAGTGAACTGTAAATGGTCAGGCCAGACCCCTGACCCTCCCAGGTAACACCCAGGGGGTCTGGCCTCTTAGAAGCAACTGTGGACTCCTATTTAATATGGCTTTTTGGATAAAACAGTGAATTTTTGTAACAACTGAAGGGGGATATACCATCAGAAGTTCCAAAGGACTCTTAAAATATCTGTAATTATATTTAAGGATTTCTTGTGTTTCTCCCATTTTATTTTATGGACTGTTTTGCTTATGTGTAGTCTTTATTTCTGTATGTCCTTTATTTCTGTATTTTTATACCCAGCACTGTGAAGCCTTTTTTCAGATTAAATGTTCAATTAATCAGCTCTTGTCTCTGTTCTCTAATATGAACTCACTACTCTGAAGGAAGCTCAGTTAGAACACGCTACTAAAGGGTTAAGACTAAATGTTTGATTATTAAGGTGATTTTATACTGTATTCTGTTGTGTTTGGGGTAACCTAAGATGCCCAGATATAAAGTCTTGGTGGTGGCAGCAAATTGTAGTACTGGGGCGGTAGTGCAGGAGGGATTTTGGGGTTAATTTGGTGGTTGCTAGGAATAGTAACAGGTAACCAGGGGTCTGGTATTGTTAACCCTTTCACTCCCACACTCTCCCCACTGTCTCAGCAGGGCCTATAGCCTTCGCTTTTGACACCTATACTTCTTGAATAATGTCATATATTAAGCAAGACATGGAACCCGGGAAGTTTTTCTTCTGGAATTACATGAGGGAGGGGACTCATGTAGTGCTGGTGGGGGAATATAAAAAATGACATTCCTGTCAGAAAGGGGCAGAGCTTAATGGGCTGTGCGAGTAGGGCTTAATAGGCTGTGTAATAAAGTGGGTGGGAACAAAGTGTAGTGTAGTGCAGGGGTAGTCAACAGAAAGCCCTTCAGCTGTTGGGGAAGACAATTTTCATCATCTCCAACCAGCCACTGGCCACAGGTCCAACTACTGATAAAACTGTAGTAGTGCATCCCATGAAGTGCAGTCACTGGTAATGGAGCTGCACTGGCAGATGTATATATTCGCCTCATTGTCCCTTGAATTAATAACAAAATTCAAGTTATTTGTTCCAATTAATCATCTTATTAAATTTTCTTTTTACAGAATTACAGGTTACTTAACTTTTGCAACTTTTTCCCCTTCATTTTTTGGTTAGTTTCCATTTAAAACATGTCCTTCCTCACCTTCTGGACACTTTTCTACCCGGTAGCATTAAGTACATGAAGCACTCCATTTAACAAAGCCTCATATGTTAAATGCCTCAGTGATCATGAAGGTTTTCTCTTATATCCATCATTTAATTAGTATACACAGGTCATATACCCCATCTGATGCCATCCTTAGCAGATTCATCTTCACAGCAAGCAGATAATAAGGAATCTGCATGGCTCAGTGCATGTGATCCCACTGGACTGCAATTCAATGTCTTGACATGTGATTGTGTGCTTCTGCATAATACCAGAACCATTCCCAAATTAAATGAGATCACACATTGGGTAACTCCTTGAAGGCTAGAGCGGTTGCCAGTGCATTTCAAGTCAATGCACTGGTGACATCTCTAGCATCCAAGGGGGTTAAAATGCATCAGCTTGTTATCATATAAAACTAAAGGTTCTATTCAATACATGGCATAACTAGTTTTTGGAGGGCCCCAGTGAAAACAATTGTATTAGACACCTCCAGAAATATAGACTTGATTCCATTGGTGTAAGGTCTCACATTTTTAATGCACTGATAAAAAGCATGTGCTACATACAATGATGTTATATGGGGATGTTCCCACTGGCCATTTGCACAGCACATGTAACACGTGATTGCTGCTTGCTGCAACTGAAGTCCATTTCTGCATTATCATACCATTAACCCTTTGGGTGCCAGTGGGCAGGGCCAGATTTATATCTCAAGCACCCCTAGGCACAGCACCCTCTGGCGCCCCTTAACCCCGCCTTTGCCCCACCTCTAACCACACCCCTCACTTAGCCGCACCCTATTTTGTGGCCAATCTCATTTTTAGATTTATTCTTCACAGTAATGTGGCAATTTTCCATGGACAGATGAAAATGTTATCTCCAATTTATCGCTCATTAGTGCATAACCCACGAGTTTACTAATTCTGTCTGTGTGTCTGTGACTGTATGTGGGTCTGTCCATTTGAACACAGCTATTTGTATATAATAATGTGATGAGGTATGAATATCAGCGTGAATCGTGTGGGTGTCTATTAGTGTGACTGTACAGGTCGTGTGTGTGTGTGTGTTTTCAGACAGCATTCAAGGAGTTAAGAGACAAATTTCAAGTCAATGGAAAGTTTAATTTGTCCCCTTTTGTGCATTTGGTTTTCCACAAAATTGTTCCTCTTTTCTTTACTGTAAATAGCATGACAGCTTTCACTGCCTCTGCATACAGAGAGGCTGTACAATGGCACTTTACATTTTAAAGGGATAGTAATGTTTCATAATAAAAACAGCTCTAATTAATCATCATAGTATTTGGACTTTGGAGAGTGTTATTTCAGTTCTGTCAGAGTTGTAGTTCAGGAGTAATTCAATGACAAAGTGTACCCCTCCCGCCCCTTTTACTGATATAACACTCCTCAGCCAAAGCAAAAGGGAGGTGCCCAGGTAGACTGCAGAGAGGGACAATCTTCAATTAAGATAAGGGAAAAAACTGAAAAGCTTGTCAAGGGGGGCAGGGCTTTCATTGTTTTCATATAAAGAAGATTGTCCCCTTCTGTTATCTGTCTGGTCTTACAACCAGATTCACATCTGAGAAGAGATGGCTTACACTAGGTAAAAGGGGCGGGAGGGGAAACTTTGCTTGTGAATATCTCTTAAACCATAAAGGTTTGAGAGATAAGACTTATATCGTTCTTCATGTTTTTTTAATGCCTACAAAATAAAAAAAAAAGTTAAAACGAAGTATTACTATCCCTTTAAGCTCTGAAAACGAGCATGCAGAAACGCTTATGTAACTTTGGTTGATTGTATCAAATATCGGTATGCAAATTTAGGGACATACGTACTATACATATAGCATAATGAAAAAGTGGAGACATTCTGGGTCCAAACCTATGTTGCATTATCCTTTTATTTAAAAAGCTAGTTTTTGAGTTAGATTAATAAATTATGCTAATTAAACTTTTGAATGCCAGAGGGGTATGCAACCGCTCTGGCACGCAGGGTTAAAGCACTAGCACAACAATGTGCCTGTGTGCTGTTTATGGTTGATTAACAGCAAATAGAAATGTCTGCCTGCAAAGTGTGTGAGGACTGAGCATGAGCAGTGAATTAGTCTCTCTAACTACTGCGTCTCAATTCACTCACAATTTCAACATATATGTTAAGCGGTGTCTCTCTCAAACACACCCTCAATTTCTCTTTCACTCTTAACCTTTTGACTGCCAGAAAGGTATGCAATGCATTGCAATGCATTAGGTACCTATCTTGTACTCAATAGTTAACCTCTTTGATACAGTTTCCCCTATCCTTTAACTTCTTACTGCCTCTTACCCTATCTCAAACTCTTGTACCCTTTTTCTCTTCTGATTGCTCGCTCTCTCCTACACTCAGTATCTCATTTTAAATATCCATAAAGACTGTAGCTAAGTGGCTTTGTTCAGTCATGTACAACTTACCCAGCGTTTGTGACCCATCATATGAGTTCAGAGTCACAGCATATCAGATATTGAAAAAACACACACATGAACTACTACTGATTATCACCTACTCTTTGTCTGCCTTGACTCCATAAGGGAGAGTTCACATGCACAGTGCCTATCATGCACTATAATAAATATGTTGAGGTGTAAACTCATAAAAACTGGAGTAGTTCTGGAAGGTGCCAACTGCATCAAGAAAACCAAAGAAATCCCATTCAAGTGTACCCATTTTTTTGGTAACATCTATTGAGAAAACACAACACATACATGCCTGACTGTTGAGGAACTTGGGAGGCTACTGCTGCTGCTGCTCCCGCTGCCCTCTTGTTAGTAACTACTTGTATGGCCGCACCAAGTCTCTTTTGGTAACCCATAAGCTATACACTTCAAAATCCAAGTGCATAGCTCACGTCGCTGCCGCAACACATGTGACTGGATCCGGTGGGTCACAGGAGGCTGAGGAGCTCCGAGCAATATTATGAGTGAGTCACGGGGGGGTGGCCCAAGTGAGGAGGCACAGGCACCAGCGACCACCACAGTTATAAACAAAGCGCCCTCACAGGTGCATGCCGCATAAAACACACAACACCATTTGTTTGTACAATAAATTATACGGGGCAATTGTGAATCTGAACTGGGCATGACAGGGCAATTGCCAGGCACCCCTGAAAATCGGGCGCCCTATAGAAGTGCCTAGTCGGCCTATTTAGAAATCGGGCCCTGCCAGAGGGGTATCCAACCCATTGCGAAGCACTCAAAGGGTTAAGATGCGTTTCTTGCTTTCAATGGACGCCGTACAAATGCAATTTAATGAACGATTTCATTCCAAATAACTGCATTACTAGCAGAAAATAAGGCATGCAGCGATGGCTTTAATGTGATTCACAATGCATATAAAACGTTCTAAATGTGGAACAAAATGCATGTATTTTTTTACCCTTTGAGTGCCAGAACGGTACAGAACACATTGCTTTGCAATGCATTCCATACCCTGCTGGCACTCAAAGGGTTAAATGTGATTTTATGCAATTGCATTACTAGAAACAAATTTCAGGTATGAACATAGCCTAACTAAAATCTGCTGGGTCCAATGGGCCCTGTAACAGCTGCACACGTATTCCATTTAGTTATGTCCTGGTTCAATAAGCTAAAGTGCAGTTTTTGGAGCAATTCTGATTGGTCCACCAGTGCTCAAACAGAGAAATTCTTAATTCCTGAACTATAGGTAGCTCTTGAGGAGCGAGCTTGTACACCCTAGTAGTAGAAATAAGGACTGCTGTCCAGGAAGAGAGGAAAGCTGCTTAACACAGGAACTGAGAAAAAACTAATTTTACCGGTGCAAAAAATCAACAGTTCGGCCCATTGAGTTGCTTTTCTCAAATTCTCAAGAAAGGCACCTCAGGGTTCTAAAAAGTAGATTTTTGGACCAAATGATATTTTGTTGTAAGACCTGCTGAGTGCCATCCAATTCCTTTGGGTGTAATTATATATGACTGGTAGCTAGGCAAACCAAGGAAGAAACACCCCATTAACATTATAATACATACTAGATGGAGAGCCCGTGTACATGGGCCACAGTGTCAGGCAGCAACGGCCGCGGTGCAGTCATGCACAGTAGAGACTGCCCGCTCCATCATCAGCCGCGGCGTGGGCAGTCTCTACTGCCTATGACTGCACCGCGCAGCCATCTGTACTGCACATGAAAGCTTCTGACAAACTTACATTAGCAAATTATTATATAGGATTCCAGGGTGCTGTACAAAGGATGGGAGGATGTTATCGAGTTGCATTTATAGTATTTAAACGTTATGCAATTTAATTAAAGCATACTAACATAAGAAAATATTAGTGTACATTATATAATTTTTTTCTTCATTATTATTATTTATTTATTTTCATAAACTAGCAATTTTTCTTTAAATGGTTCTCTACTTATTTTCAGTGCTAAATATTAGAATGCTGTACACATTTTATTTGGACTTGACTATATTTGTGGTCTGCTGCAAAATTGCTATAATATGTCAGCGTTTGCTTTATAAAATCCACATAGGTTTAGCAGTTTCATTAATCAGACACAAGCCAGGGGCTTTCTTTAGATCCTGGTCTTTTAATCACAAGGCAGATATCATTATCCGTCCTTGTGGTGTTGCTGGTAAGAGAACCAGCAGATGTCTGGCAGGTCAATGGGGAATTTTCCTTTCTCAGGAGAAAACGGCTTAAATTGAGAAAGGAGCTACCATATGCTGACTGTGCACAGCTTAGCTCATGACGTTGGGAACCAGATATCACTATGGGAATAGTGTTGGGAATACTATTCGTAAATGTGTGAAATTCTTTTACCTATAAAATATGGCCATTGATGACATGTTTATATTACATTTAAATTGAATTGTCATGTAAAAACATTTTTATCGTTTAAAATTTACTTATGCAAATACTTATCTAAATTATTGTATAGACTAGGACTAATGTCTAATAAATTTCATGTTAAATAAATTAGTACTCACCAATACCTCCCAACATTTCAAAGGGCCAAAGATGGACACTTGTGTTTAAGGGGGGGGGGGACGTGTCTGGTGAGTGGGGCATTACCAAGAATTTTTAGGTGATTTCATGACCTATATATACCTCTTTGAGTAACTGAATAAATAACTTCAAAATCAAAGTATTGTATTTACACGGACTAATTTATAAACACATTTTTTTTCCACTCAGAAAAATAAAGAAAAAAAATCCCGGTGACATCAACCAGTCTCTTAAATAGGAAATGTCAGTATAAGTTAGGCGATGGAACCTATTCATTTATTTGGCTTAATTTTCAGATTTGTTTAATCAAAACAATATGCCCTTTAGCAGAAAATGACATTTGTTTTACAAAGCATTATTTATTTATTTTGAGCCAACTCATTTTTATGAAGAAAGGCTGTAAATCTGGCAGCTGTTGACTGGGCAAGTCTCTAACTTTATATCTATTATTCCTTTGAGTGCCAGTGGGGTATGCAATGCACAGCAGTGAAATGCGCTGCGTACCCCCTCTGCCACTCAAAGGTTAACCCTTTAAGGACCATGTGACGTACTATGACCATCACGGTCCTTAAATACTTAAGGACCGATGACGGTCATAGTACGTCACGTTCTTTTTACTTACAGCGCTCCACCGGGAACGCTGTAAGTAATAATGGGGCCTAAAATTGACTGATCCAAGACTCGAGTGGTCTCTTTTAGGACCCAAAGCGGCGTGCCGATACACGCAACAGGTCATGTGTACCGGCACATCGGCAAAGATAAAAGCGGTCCTTATGGGACGGAAACTTCCCAGGACCGCTGGTCCTTAAGGGGTTAAATAGAGCGCACGTCTTTAACCCTTTGAGTACTCAATGTGTTGCGTACCCCTCTGTCACTCAAAGGGTTAACATAGAGAGGCATCCAATGCATTCCAATCAAAAGGTTAATGAATTTATATCGGGATGCTCATTATGTAAAGTTGGAAAAGTTTTACTTATTTGATAACTAACATTAAGTTGGTAATTGTTGTTGCTGGTTTATTATAGTTTTACAACATATGTTAGTAAGGTAATTCTATCTATAAACAGATATCACATTTCCTTTATGACAGCATGTTGAGTTACAAAAAGAGTCACAGTGGTGTTAGTTATTGCTAATTAAGCTTAGCACATTTCTGGAATTCACAATTTAATTTTAGGACATAGAAGCAGATGTAGGGCCTGATTATCAGGGGGAGGCTGATGGAACTGCAACCTCAAGGTCATTTAACCATTTGAGTGCCAGAGAGGTATCAACACATTGGGGGAGATTCATTAAGCGGTGATAAAGAGGTGATAAAGCAGAGATGATGTCTCCAGGTTATCACTTCTCCGGTTCCTATGTTATTCTATGGAACTGGGTACTTTGAAGTATTGCCTTCCCAGAGGGGAGTCCTGTGGTGAAAAGGTGAGAAAAATGAAGAGAATCTCATCAAAAAGGGACAGGGCTTAACCACAAGGGGGGGGGGGGGCAGCAGGGACGTGCACAGACATTTGGGGGGGGGGGGCAGGGGCTCCAATGAAGAAAAGAGCACTTCTCATAATTGTTTTTTTTTTTTTTTTTGCTAAAAGGGCACGAGGGCACTTTGGACAAAAAGGCCCCCTTGGTGTCCATGTGTGCACATGCCTGGGGGGCAGGGCTTAACAGGTGTGAAAAAAATTGTAAAAAAAAAAGGCTGGGGAAGAAAGAACATAATGGGAAAGAGTACATGTGGGTACCGAAACTCCCCACATCTGTAGACTCAGCCTCTGCCCCAGAGACCCAGTAAAGCAGTGTGAAAACCAGAGTCTCCAGGGCTACGCCTATGTTATTCCATAGAACACATGCACTATGATCTCCAAAACTTAAGAAATGTTGGTGAATTGGCTCCATAGAATAACATAGGAATTGGAGAAGTGATCTCACTGGAGAAGTCATCTCCACTTTATCACCTCTTTATCACCTCTTAGTGAATCTCCCCCCTTGTGTTGCAATGCATTGGATACCTCGCTGGCACTCAAGTGGTTAAAAAAGTACCCTTTCTTATTAATAGTGAATGAGTTACAGTGGGCCACAAGGAGAGCTAAAACTGTATTGTGTAATATCAACTGAAACTTTCAATTCCAAAAATGAATTCATATTTACATAAAACCAATTAGTGCTGTGTTTTTTACCATCTTCGCCAGGGGTGGGTAACCTAAGACCCTCCAGATGTTGAGGGCTACAATTTCCATCATCCCCCAGCCAGTAATCGGCTGCCTGGGGTTGATGGGACATGAGTCATCAAGAGCTGGAAGGCCTCAGGCTTCCAGTCCCTTTTTCTATACTGTATCCAAACAGCACTGCACAGCTTTCCTGTAGAGTAGGCCCACATCATAACATTCAGCTCCAGGCCACTTGGGCCCTTAATCTTCCCCCAAGCAGATGCTTTGAAGAAACATCCACCAGAGTCACTAACCATAAGCAGGCAAACTCTGTCACTGGTATCACTGCAGATATAATTTTTTCATAGAAAGAAAAGAATATTTTATTGATAAAAACATCCCCTAAAGCATATTTCAGAAAAAAGGAAGTAATAAAGTAGGAGGTCATGTTCTATTGCTGGCATCCAGCAGATTTCAGGGAAGTTTTAGAAAGTACTTCAACAGAAGGGTTAACCCTCTGAGTGCCAGAGGGGTAAGGAACGCATTGCTTTGCAATGCGTTCCGTACCGATCTGGCACTCAAAGGGTTAAAAGTTGTGATATTATGAGTTCTAGCAAGGACACAGCAGGTTAATACGAAAGGCGGGCAAAATATATACATATGCTAGATGTGAAAATAATCCCAGGATTAATTAGTGCATGAAGTTTTACAACTGGGTAGCCTAGGTTTAAAAAATGGACCTACCAGCTGTCAAATTCTCTATTTAAATAGTTTAATTAAAAAGTAGCCAGATACTTTTTACCGTACACAACATACATTTCTCTAATATTTTTCAGTACTACAATACTATCTTGCTTTTACTGAAAAAATGATTGATGATCTAGGCTGAATTATCAGAACATAAAGATCTCAAACTTTATACTTATTACAAGGCAGATACCATATACTCTGGATTAAAAATTATGTGCTTAGTGCATAGTGGCAAACATACTCCGCCATCTTTAAACACCTAATAATAATTACGCGCCACTTATCTTACTATGGCAAGAAAATCCTAATTGCCCCTATGAATTTTCTTCTGCATGCCTTTATTTAAGAGATAACATTTTAATGCTGTTTGTACCAAGGAGAAGACAATGGGACAATCTGGAGGTGTTTCCAGTTGTTCCTTTGCCCTATGCGTTATATAACGTAATGCATTAAACAAGGAGCACACAAAATGGTGTGATTTTATGTAATTTCCCTGCTTGCTGGTATTAAAGTTCTAAAGATGAAGGAGTGTGCATTATACCGCAGTTTATAGTGCATACCCTGAACTGAATGGGGAATCTGAACGTTCACTTCAATGTCTTGATAGCTAAACCATATTTCTAGTTCAATTAGGTTTAAAAAAAAAACAAACAAAAAAATGGAAATAATTTTCAACACTGAATAAATTCTTCCCAATACACTTCTTCCTTTATTACTCATATCAATTTATGTTAAAGATATAAGTACCATACTAAAACACAGTAGATAAAAATGTCAATGTCAATGCCAACCCTGTCCTGCAGAACTACCAACAATGCATTTTTCAGGATATACAAGACTGAGGGAGGTAGAGCAATTTGCCTCCCAATGTTTCAATGGCCAAAGAGGGACACTTTTGTTTTAGACGTTGTTGTTGAGGATTTGTCAGGAGAATTGTCAGGTTATTTCATGAATTACTGACACCGCTGTGTGTAACTGAATAAATAATCAAAGTATTTTATTTACACAGACTAATTATAAACACATATACTAAAGTTTAAACAAACATCAATGTGAGTTTTATTTCTGTTGAGCAAAGTGATACAGTTATGTATACAGCCTGGTCTCCTAAAAAGAGGGACACCGGGGTGGGAAAGAGGGACAGAGGGATTTGGGTCTCAAAGAGGGACTGTCCTTCCTAAAGAGGGACTCTTGGGAGGTATGGAACAATTAAAGTGACCGAGCCACTAATTAGTCCACCTGTGGTCCACCTGTGATATCCTGTTGCTAGGTCTTGAGGATCTGGGTTGGCTTTGCTGGTTTAACCCTTTCAGTGGAACTCAAAAGGTTAACAAGCACAAGAATAACATCCACTTCATCCTAGACTACAGTAAATAAATATTTCTACTGATTTATAAAGCACATATGCCAAATTATATTGGCATTCTTTTCTGCATTTGTTTTTTTACAAGATGGATAAGTAAAACAAATTAGGTATAGTATATAGACTTTTAACCCTTTGAGTGGCAGAGGGGTACGCAACGCATTGGAAAGCAGATGTGTATGCAGTACCTTGCTTTGCACTGCTTCGAGCACCCCTCTAGGCTTTAAATGGTTAATGTCCTACATTTTTTCAAACAGAAAGGCAATGTTAAATGTAAATGACCCAATGCAATGAGTGCTGCTGTCCTGTTACTGTGCTTTTTTTATATATGTCACTATGCTGCATTAGTTTAACCCTATATGTTGGCTACTTCAATGGAAAGCAAAGGGTTATTGAAGAAGAAGCACAGGTTTTATGAGGGAAAAAACTCTTATAAGTCTTTTCATGATGAGTAAAACAAAAGTATTCTCAATTCTGGGAGATGTTTAAAGAGATATTATGGCTCTTTTTTTAATTAAATAGCAAATTTCTATTTTGGCCACCAGATGGTGCTATTCTTATAACTTCCTATGGAGAGCCTCAGTATATTACTCAAACTCTTCTTGCGTAAAAAAAAAAAAAAAAAAAAAAAAATTGTTTTTGAAATAAGTTGGCAGTGCTTCAATAATAAAAAACAAGTAATATATTTTGAATGAAAGACACTACCCTTGGTTTACTCAGCAGGAAAAGCATTATATAGTTTCATTAACCCTTTGAGTGCCAGAGAGGTACGGAACATATTGCAAAGCAATGCATTCCGTACCTCTCTGGCACTCAAAGGGTTCAAAAGTTTACTGTTCCTTTTTAGTTATTATACAATCGTCCAAAGACCAAAGAATTCCTTTCTGAATGGAGCCAAGCAAACAAAACAACGGCTGCTGACCCATCATGCAATAGGACTCTCCTTAATGTTGGGTAACAATTTCCTTAATCTTCAGCCAGAAGTTTGCTAACTGCGACCGAAGAGAATTGTAGTCCAGCAACATCTGAAGACTGCTAAAACAGAAGGAGCATTGGCTCTGTGGGAGTCATAAAGCTAATAAGGCCACAGCTTTACAATCTATAAAGCTACGAAATGAATGTCAGTTTTTCATATAAGTATTGTGCCAATGACAATAAGCCAGTTTTGTTTGGCTTCAGAAAACGACAAAGTTATTGCTTCAACATATCAAATTCACTTGACAGTTTCTAAATATGCCAGTGACTTCTGTTCCAAGTCAGCCTGATAAGATTACAGTGAGAGAGACTGGATATGAATGGAACACATTACAAACACTGAGATGTTTTGCGTGTGTCCTGCTGATCGTTCAGACAAAACTAATGGATTAGCTGCAAATCCACCCATTAGTGAACAGAAAAATGTTACAAAAAGGTAAGTGCTGTAAAATGCAAAATCCTATTGATATCAATGTGTTGGACTTTCCAGACAGTGTCTCTTACACACACACAACACACACACACACACACACACACAGTGACATATACACACATACACACACTGACATATACACCCTTTCATTCTAATTGGGTTAAGCCACGAGAGCCTTCTATTTTATCTATATGTTTCAAGAATTTCATACCATTTTTATATATTAAACATTTTTAAGAGGAATGGTTTTGTGCCACTGTCATCCTTTGTTTCATCATCTGAGAAGAGTCCAGAGAACCAAGAGTGAGGAGGCTCACCTGCATGGAGACAGGTATATATTCTCTGCAAGCTTGCTTTTCAGACTTGCTGATAACACCTGTCTGACATTATCACTCTGTGAGTATAATTTTTATCATTTTATCATATTTTTTTTCGAAGGGTCATACCACTGGGAGCCTCTTCGTTTTCTTTTCTCTTTTTCCATACTTCATATACAAACACAAACAATGACATACACACAAGCACATAAAATGACACACATGTACACATACGTATATACACACACACACATTGACATATACTGACATACACAAATAGACACTGACACACATACAAACACACACTGACATACACACGTACTACATACACACACACTGACGTATAAACACAATAACATACACGCAGACACACTGACATTCACACAGTCACATACATACAAACACACACTGACATACACATGCACACACAAACACACACTGACATACACACACAAACACACACTGGCACACACACCCACACGCAAAATCTCACTGATATCCTATATAATAATTTGCTAGGATGTTTGTCAGAAGCCGTCATGAGCAGTAGAGACTGCGCACGGTCAGGCAGTCTCTACTGTGTATGATTGCAACACGTGAGTGAGGTAACACAAGACTGCATCTCATGGAGCAGTGAGGTAGCGTCAGCTTAACCGTTTGAGTGCCAGAGGGGTATGCAACGCATTGCAAAGCAATGCGTTGCGTACCCTTCTGGCACTCAAACGGTTAACATTACCCGGACTTTGTCCCGAGTACACGGGTTTTTACACTAGTGCACACATATTGGAGCAGGAGGGAAAGCGCCATTTAACATCTGAATTCATCCCTTCTCTACTTGCAAATGAAAACTATTGACTTTATGTTCAAAATAAAACTGGACAAATTCAGGGCCAAACCATCTGGATAAATAAAATTTCCCATTGAAGCAGTACGTTGAAGAACTCTCTAACATTCAAGAGGTTAAAGCGGAACTATAATCACAATTAAATTGCCCCCAAGTCCTTATTAACGTAGCGATACGCAAATACATACTTTTATTATGCTGAATAAGTCTGGCATTAGTGATAAATACAACTCTTTCTCAGGCATCACTGGGCAAAAGCGCAGACATCTTGCAGAAAAGGCATCTGTGAGTCTGAGCTGTCCGTCCCGTTCACCTCCAGGATTGGTTAGTGGAGTTCCTTGGTACCTTAAGGTACCGGAAGGGACAGCAGTTGCAGAGAGCGCCCACAGCAAGATCCCTGCTGCTGATGCCTGAGAACGAGTTGTATTTCTCACTAATTCTGTACTTATTCAGCATAATAAAAATATGTATTTGTGTATCCCTATGTTAATAAGAATTTGGGGGGGCAATTTAATTTTGCTGATAGCTCCACTTTAAAGACCCACAAATGGAATTCTGTGAATTTCTTTTTGACTCCTATAGTGCATTTGGTTTGCCCCAGATTTACTAAACATTTGTTTTGAACATAAGATCCATGATCTATAAACTGTGAATGTAATGTAACCCCTTGAATACTAGTGTGGTCTGCAGTACATAGACAAACCATAAGAAGCTTATTCGGCATGTCAAAGTGTGTCAAGAGGCTGACTCTTACTCTGAAATGATATCAGGTTGATATGAATTAGGGTGACGGAAATCTTCGTGACATGACTCCAGTGTCTGTGTTTTTCTATGAAGCCTCCTTTTTAACCCTTTGAGTGCCAGAGGGGTATACAACGCAATACCCCTCTGACACTCAAGGGGTTAACCGTTTGAGTGTCAGAGAGGTATCCAACGCATTGCGTTGCAATGTGTTAGATACCTCTCTGGCACGGAAAGGTTTGAGTTGAGTCCTTACTCACTTTTGTGCATAGGCTAAACAGAACTCTCGCTGGGGGGTTCCATTTATCTTACAGCAAATGGTCATGGTTTTCAGTGCTTTGTCCTGTGTGAGCAGACTTAGCAAAATGCATTGAGCTGTACTGTGCACCCCCAAACTGGCTACTACCATCCATTTGAGTTGTAAAAATACTGTCTCCCTCAACTGGAATGCAATCTGGAAGTATGCACCGCTCTTTGTAGGTTGTGAGTGCAGTTTCATAGCATTCAAGTCGAAGCAGAGAGTTCATGGGGACCTGCAGGTCAGTTTCTTTTCAGACCGTCGCTGTGCTCCTACATTGGTCACCTAAAGTTGTCATTATGATTTCTATTAATGTCTGGATTTTAAGTGTCCAAGTTATTTACCTGTTGTATATAAAGAAAAAACATTATATTACTTACTAGCTACTTCCAGTGATGCGTTATGGCTCACTGCTTCTCCCAGGTAATTCCTTGCAACGCAGACATAGACCCCTTCATCCGGCCTACTCTTACGTCCATGTACTATTCGTAAAAAAAATAGTGATCCACTGGGCAACAGCATCCGATGGGAACGAGGTTCATCTCTGTCTGTCTCTACTCTCTCTCCCCCTTTGTACCACTCAATTGTAGGAGTTGGCCTCCCTTCTGCCTTGCAGTTCAGAGTCGCCGGTTCACCTTTGGACACAATGAGATCTGAGGGATGCTCTATAATGCGTGGTGGGAAATCTTCTTGTCGAAGACGCGAGCCTACAGAACAAAAGACAAATGAATCAGGAAATTGATCCAACATGAAGGCAATAGCAGCACTTGCTTTCAAACAGTGTGCAACCTTTATTTTCTATTTGGTACACTTTCAGACAATGTGTTACTAAGAACTGACACTGCCACACTAATAGAATCTTTAACAAATGGAGAATGACACTAATAGAATCTTTAACAAATGGAGAATGACATGTCATAGAAGAGAATACACTACTTTATATTTCTAAAATGATCTGTTAAATGAATCATATTAACACGGACACAATAGAGGACTTTAATGCACTGTGAAGTAGATATTGTAACCTTTGTAGCACCCAAGGAGTTATACAAACAAACATGCTTATATTCCCATTTAACTTAACACACATCCTTAAAGGAGCAGTACATTTTTTAACGAAACATATATATTGTAGGACTTTTGCTGATGAGTAAAATATGGGTGCTCACACTGTTGAGAGATGCATATTTCCAGAGTTATTACAGTTTAAACCTGTGGTTTTTAAATGAGAAATGCCCTCCATTACATTCTAATGGAGAGGAAAGTCAGTGACTTACAGTTCTCCATAGAATGTGATAGAAACTGCTGAGTCATGCTGTCAGTTAGAACTTTCAGGAAGTAAACACACAGTACATCCACTTCTTGATCATTTGAACTATTACAAATCCTATATTATAATTGGGTAAGGATGTTTGTCAGAAGCCGTCATGCGCAGTAGAGATGGCTGCACGTGCTGCAGTCTTGAGCAGTACAAATTCAGACCAAAGTCCTCTCTGCACACCTTCCTGGGACAAAGTGGTCCCAGGAAGGTGCGTAGAGAGGACTACGGTCTGAATTCGGAGTGTCCTACTCCGTATCAGCCACAGTGTGGACAGTAAGTAGTGCGCATGACTGCATCGCTGCCAATGTTGGCCCGTGTACACAGGCTTTAAAACTAGTTTTGAATAAAACAACTGATAGCAGTGGGAGTGCCCTTGTTTTACTCAGCAAGAAAAGCTCTATAACATATAGGTGTTTATAAAAAAAAGTTCACTACTCCTTTAAACTGTGTTGGGGAGGGGATTCCAGCCCTGATCTCAGTTACCAGTGTCACACCATGGGCATCATGTATAAAAAGGAGTGGAGCAATTCTGACTAAAGCAACTGGACCATACAGAATAAAAGGTCGTTTAACACACTGAAGGTTAGAGAGCTCTCTTGTACATTAATAGAAATACATTGGAGATTTATCTAATCATCAAGGGGTTAAGTATTTGAGTGTGAGAGAGGTATGCAAAGCATTGCTTTGCAATGTGTTGGATACCTCTTTGGCATTCAAAGGGTTAAATGTTTAATTTAAAAAAATTACTTTTTTATTTGTTCCCTATGGTGCAGTTGGTTTGCCACATAATTGCATCAGTTTTGTCTTCATGCATATGGTCCTGTGTCTGGAGCTAGGCTTGGAAGTGTGTAAATGATGTGATTTGTATAATAATGTGGGCAGTGCTTTAATGGAAGTGGGCAGGAGTAGGTGCAGAAAAGGTGGGGTTTGTCAGTTTAGCTCTCCCATTTAATGACTGTCCATATTACGACATAAACTGTAAACTGCATCCTTTGGACACTGCCAATCCCGGTTCCAGTTGTTACTCCAAGGAATGTGGACTACAAAGTTCCCAGGAATGTCCCTTTAATGCACCTGGGATGCTCCAAAACTGCCATTCTTTCACTTTCTACATAAGGCCCAAAGGGGGGGATTTATAAACCTGGCGTAATGACAAAATGTGTAGTAAATGTGGCCTAAAAATGAAGGTCGCCATTTAAAATGACAAATACTCCAGTTTTGAAAGCCTTAAAGGTATAGTAATACTTACAAATTACTAATCCCCATATTGTAGCTTTGTTAAAAAGAATCTTATTGCCCCCAGTGTCATCTCTCAAACCCTTATGGTTTGAGAGATGATAGCGCTCAAAGTTCCCCCCTCCCCCTTCCCTGACTGAACGCTGACTGCAGGGATATCCGGTATTACTTGCATCAGGCGGCTCTGCAGCATTGCCGAGGTCGCGTTTATAAAAAATAAATCTTTCACTAAAACAGTCTTCTACGTGTGCTTGCAAACCAAGCACAAACCAAGCACACGTAGAAGACCATTTCAGTGTAAGAATTCTTTTTTATAAACGCGATTTCGACTCAGCTGCAGAGGCACCTGATGCACATAAGACTGTCGTACGACAGCTTCCCCTGCAGTCAGCGTTCAGTCAGGGATGGGGGAGGGGGAACTTTGAGCGCTATCATCTCTCAAATCATAAGGGTTTGAGAGATGACACTGGAGGCAATAAGTTTCTTTTTAACAAATCTACAATATGGGGATTAGTAATTTGCAAGTATTACTATCCCTTTAACACCACGTAGTTGTGTTCTGGGAAACGTGATGGTACAGCTGGCAAAACTGTGGTGCAGCAAATTTATAAAGAAATGCCGCTAACTGCGACAATTTTGATACAGAATTTTCATCAGAATCTTAACGCCAGGTATAGTCTGTTCTTAACCCGTTCCAGGCGTTAACATCAACTTACTAACACCATATTTATAAAGATGCCCTTACTCATTTATAAATCCGACCTGCCAATATTGCCAGTTGCCATGACTGAACTACTATTCTTTAAAAAGTACTAATAACATTTTTTATAAATCTCCCCCAAAGTCTCTAAAGGTCTTATCTTACCACATTTATGCAAACAATTAAATGCTGGGTCTTCCCATAGGTATCCTCTGACATTAAAGAGGTGGAAACCTCTAGGCAACATGCACAAAGAGAGAAGCGGTTCAAGGCACAATAAACCCCATGGAGATCTCTTATCATGACACTCTGGCGATCATGAATGCGAACATATGCCTGCCAGTACAAAAGTATTGGCACTCTGAGGTGTCTAAATATATATAGGGTCCTCCAAAGACTCCAGAAGCAGATAATAACAAAGAAATCAACCTGCATTTGCCAACAGCACAAATATTAATACAAGGTTATGAATAAGAGCCTCAGGGAATGAAATGCGTTAGACTAGTAAAGGAACTGTTTGTGTTTCTGCTACCCATTCTAATCAGAATAGTCATGCTGATTTTATACATTTTGGCTTAAAGGGATAGTAATGTCTCACATGGGCCATGGAGAGTGTTATTTCAATATTGTCAGAGTTGTAGTTCAAAAGTAATTGAATGATAAAGTATTCCCCCTCCCCTCCCTTTTACCTAATGTAAGCCACCTCGCCTCAGACTAGGAATCTGGTCTTAAGACCAGACAGCTCACAGCACGGGACAATCTTCTTACTGTGAGAACAACAAAAACCCTGCTCCCCCTTGACAGGTTTTTCAGGTTTGTCCCTTATGCTAATTGAAGATTATCCCTCTCTGCATTCCACCTGGATACCAACCTGCTGCTCTGAGGTGAGCAGTGTTACATCAGTAAAAGGGGCGGTTGGGGGATACTTTATCATTCAATTACTCTTGAACTACAACTCTGACAGTACTGAAATAACACTCTCCATGGCTCAAATACTATGAAGATTAATTGGAGCTGCTTTTATTATGAAACGTTACTATCCATTTAAGTTATGCATTTCTGTGAAAATGCATGAGACAACACTGCTTGTGTGCAATAGTTACTTTAGAATCTGAACATGACTTTGGCATGTTTTACTATTAAAAAATATGCACAACTAGTGTTAAGGTCATGACCTCAT
This sequence comes from Rhinophrynus dorsalis, assembly GCA_037306005.1. Taxonomy (NCBI): domain Eukaryota; kingdom Metazoa; phylum Chordata; class Amphibia; order Anura; family Rhinophrynidae; genus Rhinophrynus; species Rhinophrynus dorsalis. The sequence continues at coordinate 75,972,247 of CM074719.1, read as the reverse complement.
TTCCTTATATGAGTTTCTCAACCACTGCACTCACAAATATTTAGCAAGGTAATTATTAACTTTCAAGGAAAGTAAATATACTCAGAAGCTATACAACAGCCTCTAAGGGATATGTTTATACGTTCACCGTTTAAGTGCCAGAGCGGTGCACAACATATTGCTTTGCAATGTGTTGCATACCCCTCGGGCACTCAGAGGGTTAATGATTATTTTGCTAGACATTTATAAAGGAAATTACTTTGTTTGCATCCAAGGTGTTAATTAAAGGAAGTCTGATACTAATGTATAATGAAATAGATGAGAGTTAGTACCGTGTTAGCCGTAGAAATACAGGTTTAGGTATTACATTTTCCTTTTTGCATGTAGTCAGGAAAGGAATAGTGGCATTCCTGGGAACCTTCAAGCCCAAGCCATCCAGTGTACCAAGGAGGGATGGGAGTGTCCAAATGTTGCCATACTCTTGGTAGTGCTTAGGTGGGATTGTTTGACGGAAAGGTGGAGTTTGCCCTGAAATGGGCATAGAAGTAGGAGGAACAGGTTGGAAGTAGGTGTAAATAGGCTGGGTAAATTACTGGGGAAGTCAGTCACTAACAGTAACTGGAGAAGTTATATCAACTTTATCACCTACTTATCACACCTTAGTATGTAATCCCCAGGACTCCAAACTGTTCTCACTAAAGCCTTTTTTCCTTAGAATTTTTCATTGCCTTGAGTTGGAGGCCCTAGAGTCCAGTGGAATTCAGTGAGAAGAGCTTGGTGCCCTGGAGTCTGACCTCAAAAAAAATCATGCACACCTTCAAAGACTTTATATTAAGTATTAATTGAATTTGTTTTGGAGAAACAGTCTACATAGTACTGATTAATTGTGGCCAGTTGTTTGTTTTGCCTAGATTATGTGAGCATTATTATTAGGAGATGTTAATGATCGTTGACCCTTTGAGTGCCAGAGAAGTAGATGGAACTTTAAGGGTTAAAGTCTGAGAAAAACTCAAAGCTGCAGGCCACATGGGTTCAGTTTTATGATCACTAAAATGATCAAAGCAGTTGTCTTGAAGCTGCATAACGCAACCCCTGCATTCTTTGCACCTTAAAGTGGAACTATCACCTCTTTACTACTTGCTCCCATTTTACAATGGAAGCAACAACAGATTAAGAAGTCCTGTCATTAATTTTAATATTGCCCAGGTTTATAGAAAATGTGCTTACTAAATTTGAGTGTGATGTCATGTGCATCTTGCCTGCAGCACTGTGCCACAGACATTTATTGGTAATGCCGGCAGCCCCCCCGTGGCATTATATGACCCACCACCTTCCCCTTTTCCTCCAGCCGTGAGTCTAAAAAGCTGCCTACAGGCAGCAGGGACATGAATGGACAAGTGAGGCAATGAATCCACACTAAAAAAGCAATGTCCTGCACTTGGTAGTGAGGAATGTTGCTTTTTACTGTGTATTAATGAATCCATAGTAAAAAGCAATGTTCTGCACTAAGTTCAAGACATTGCTTTTTACTGTGTATTCTTTGCCTGGCTTGCTCTTTCGTGTGGCAGCGTTTTTAGACATATTTGTGGTGGAAAAGGGGAAGGCAAATGATGGGAAGAGAGCTGCCCATCATCTTAAACATAGGTAAGATGGCTGCGCTCTCCCTCTTCCCTACTTAACATTGACTTTACGTTATAGGCTTCAGGTCGGTTACATGGCTATCGAAAAGGGCCGTTTTGTATTGCTAACTATACTTATTGATTTGGGGGCTATTGATGATAGTTCCATTTTAAAGGGATATTACCATCTAAACACAAGTTTGGTGATTTTGAAAAAGTTTTCAAAACTGCCGTTATGTTGTATTAGCCATTTTTTTATTTGGAAAACAATGTTTTTATTTACTGTATTTGGATACATGGATTATGTTAATTAAAGCATGCAGTTCAGACACTTTCAGTATTATTCTTATATTAATCCCCCCTCTCCCTGGCACGACAAGGCTATGAAATCCCACCTCCGCTAGCACTTAGGTCTGCCATCGTTTCTTCGAAAAAATACCGGCCATGGCATTCCCTCCACAGACTTAATATTGGACAGAAGCCAATTTTTTACCGACCGGGTGGCAACCCTACTAGTACTGATAGGGTTAAGAGTCAATGAGTGGTGAAGGTAACACACATGCCTGGGAACTCTCCTGATTTGCTCTGGAGACTCTGGTTTTGAAAGTACATTACCGGGTCTCTGGGGTGGAAGCTGATTCTCCAGATGTGGGTAGTTTTTTTTAAAACTCTGCCCACTTCTGCTCCTTCCCATCCAGCTCCTCCCACTTTTCCTCATTCCCCACCCAGTTCCTCCCACTTCCCGTCCACTTGTGTGATGCCGTGGAAATCTCCACCCCCTTTTGCCGCAATTTGTGGCAATTTTACTCCCCAGTGGAGTTTGTTTATATAAAATTGCACTTTGTCCCAAGTCTAGCATATGGATCTGTTTGTCAAGGAAAAGGCATATACAGACAGCTTGATGGGTACACTCCTTTAATTTGGTTCTGTGTTGACTGAATCACAGTTAGGGTGGTATATTCAGAAGCATTGGTTATAACAAACGGCACTAGAAGGGACAAGTACATTCTCTCCAAATTCTTATTGATGTCAGTGGGGTTTTTAACCCTTTGAATTCTATAAAAGCACTGTTGGATTTGCCAGTAGGCAGAGTAGGCAAACGGCCAGTGCTACAAATGTTTACAGGTGTCTCAGCTGTGTTGGCCACACACATACTCTGAATTGTGGGAGTGGCCAGAGCACTCTCAATGACCCTGCACCAATTTTACACCAAACTATTATTTATCCCATTGGATGGTAGAGAGAACAGGGAGTTGGAGATCTCTCTGGAAACCCATAGGTTAAAGCTTTTTTTTTCTTAGACTTAGGGTATTTTCTGTGTCAGCAAATAGTGTTACGAAGCTGTGGGTGGTGGGTCATGTGAAGAGTAGGGGGTGGTCATGGGTGAAGCTAAGTACACCTACATTGCCTTGCCTAGGGGAGCCTGAAATGTAACTCTGCCCTGTAGAGTGGCCTCCAATACACTGCAAATCTATGCATTCAAGGAGTTAAATCCCTATCCTATATAATAATTCGCTAAGTTGTGTGTAACGCCCGACATGCGCAGTAGACACTGCTGCGCGTGCGGCAGTCACACGCAGTGGAGACTGGCCGCGCCGCGGCTGATACAGAGCTGGGCTCTCTGAAGGAGCGTCCAGCTCTTTATCAGCCGAGGCGCGGGCAGTCTCCACTGCGTGACACTGCCCGGCGACCGGCTGCCAGAGGCACTGTGGCCCGTGTAACGGGCTGTTCATCCAGTATTAAATAAATGAAATAATTATTGTACAGTTGGTTTACCACAGAATTATTCCAGTTCTTCTTAGTACATCAGCCTCACTGAGATTAAGGGGTTTTCTTTTACAATCATTATCTTTTTGTATCACTTTAATTCCTTATGTGGGATACATGTGCAACAGCTGCTGCTGTCTGAGTTTCAAAAAGAACATCACTGAGAAATGATGTAGCGGGGTATTATGGAGATTTAAATCTTATGTTAAGCTTCATAAAAATTGTTTTTGCTGATTTAATTTTCATTTTAACAGGCTTTAAGAAGAAATATGGATTTCGAAATTGATACAAAAGCCTCCATATGGAAACATTTTGAGTGGTACTGGAAAGCTTATGATCAGATAAAAATTAAGAAATGTAATAATATAGACCAGAGGTGGGCAATGTGAGGCCCTTCAGCTTTTGATGGACTACAATTTCCATCATCCTTTCATCATCTTCCGGCAGCCAATGAAGGGTAAGGTAAATGCACACATAAGAAAGGATTGATGCGAATAAGAAATTTGATTCCACCAAACACTATAAACATTGTAGTGTCAGGTAAAGAATAACAACCCCAAGTAAGACAGTCACATGTAGTATTTACAAGCATTATAAGGCAAATACAAAACAGCAAAATGTAATACACACACAATAGGAAAACAAACTGGGGAAAATCTGAGGCAAACCAAAAGAAAGGGAAGAAGTAAACGTTCTCACAATTATCATGACTGCCAGATGAGGAGGTTATAAAGTATATAAGACACAGGTGGAGGTGAAAGGCTGCGGCCATAGGTCTGACAGTATTCCCAGCCCAGAATACTCTCACTACTCAATACCCATGTAAATTAATAACAGAGATAAGCGCTAGCCCTCTGCTCCAGGAGGGAAATCCCCATGCCAGTTACCACATAGTAGTGAGCATTACCGACTGGCAAGTAGCACCACCGACCCGTACCAGTGACAACTTTATTGAACAAATATCTAAACACTTGAGGGAAAGAATAGCAGGTTAACCCACAACAAAAATCAGATGGTTTACCTCAGAATTACTCTAGTTTGCTTTTATTCAAATATATCTCATTGAGAAGTCACAGTCCATGCTATGCCCTGTGGGTGCTAGCTCTTAGCCTCCTCAGCTGTGTGCACAAATGCTGTTATGTCACATGCCTATCGGTGGCACTTAAAGTGCACTATGAAATAACTAAGGGGTGTGTAAGCATGGGCAAACCACAAAGGACTTTTTAGTTGGCCATAAATCCTTCTTTCCCCTTCATAGTGAAACAATGTTTTATCACATCCAATTATGACATTTTGGATTACTGCTATATCAGGGCCAGATTTGCATCTCCGGTGCTCCTAGGCAAATGTACACTTGGTGGTCTTAGCATCACATGACCCGCCCACAATCCTTATATGACCTCACCCACAGACTAACCCAAATAACATTAAATTATATCATACAAATACAACAAAACAGCTTTTAACTCCTTGGATGACAGTGGTAACAACACATTAATTCTCAGTGCACTGGAGTGTTTGCCTGCATTTGTAATGTTGTATGTAAACTGATATATAAGGTGTCCACCATACTCCTAGAGCACAAATACAACTTAGGAGAGTCGGATTTACAGCTGAGGTCCCCTGGGCAAAATCATCCAAGAAGCCCTTAGTTCAACCCATGGACACCCCACCTACACTCCTGATAAGACCCCAATCACTGTTTTCTGTCAAAATAATATTACCCTTTAACAACCAAAAACATAAAATCTCTTAATCCATTCGCTGATAGAAAATTCTCATGCTGGAGACCTCTTTAGTGGCCAAGAGGTTAAATAATGGCCAGTAAAGGGGTCTGCAAACTGGTAAATAAATAAGTCACCATAATCAGGAGCACTAGGAGTGTTCTGGCCACACCTACAAATAAAAATGTGGGTGTGGCCAGCACAACTGAGGCGCTCTTCAGAACTTTGCTTTCTAGGCCAATTATGTATCTGATAGACATGCACGCTTAACAACGCTACAACATTTTGGTTCATTATAAATAAAATATCATTATTATTAAGACTTCTGACTGAAACAATGAGACATACAGATCAAAACAAATGTGATGATCATTCCAGTCCACAATCTGAATATTCAGAATATATGAGATTTGCTTTTTAATAACACATCGTCTAGAGACGTATTTATAAAAACAAATAGAATATATAATGCACACCATAATGAATACAAAATAAGTCATTACGGTTGGTGAATTATCTATAACATCCGTCATAATTTGAAAAAAAAAAAACGACAGTAAGAATGTAGACATTCAATATCCTTATGAAAGGTTACAATCTCTCAGAACACAACCAGAATGCCTTCCTCACTTTCAGTAGAGTAACCTTCCACAAGATAAAGTAACCAGACTGTCCATTACCAGTATTCCAGCCTTACATATTGTAATTTGACCTTTTACTTGGAAACCTTATAAAATAGCTAGAGGCATAATAGAACAAAAGATGTAGACTACACTTGATTGGCATATACTAAGCATTAACAGGAATGTTGGTGACATGCCATCCCAAGGGATATAATGACCTTGACAAGTGAATTACAATCTTTTTCCTTACATACAAGTTATTAAAACAATTCTAAAAACATTTAAGCCTTGATTTGAAGTCCCATTAAATGGCATTTCGCAGAATAAGAGACCATTAATTACTAGTATCTCATACAAATCCTATAACCCATAGTAGTCCTATAATTTTCTTGTCAAAGGCTCTCCCCATGTCTAAAATAGGAATCCTTCACCCAATAATTATGAACTCTACTGGTGCCTGGCCATGGATTTATTTTCTGAAACACACTTAAAAGTAGACACATTTTTTGCAAGTTTTTGGAAACAATCAGAGCCTGCTGCATTAACCCTTTGAGTGCCAGAGAGGTATCCAACGCATTGCAAAGCAATGTGTTGGATACCTCTCTAGCATTCAAAAGGTTAAGAAGAAATGAAGCAAGTCTGGGCCAAACTAGTTACACATCCCTCCCAAGTGTCCCTCTTTAGGAGGGACAGTCCCTCTTTGAGACCCAAATCCGTCCCTCCCTCTTTCCTACTCTGGTGATCTCTTTAGGAGATCAGATTGTGTGGTGTATATACAAGTGTATCACATTGTTACACAGCAATAGAACTCACATTAATGTGTGTATAAACTTCAGTGTCTGTGTTTTTAAATTCATCTTTCTAAATAAAATACTTTGGTCTTGTTCTAAATTATTTAATCAGCTACACAAAGAGGTGTCAGTACATCATGAAATAATAATACAAATGATTGGTAATGCCCCGCCCACCAGCCACACCCTCTACACCAGAAGTGTCCCTCTTTGTTCATTTGAACTGCTAGGAGGTATGACTACATCAAGGGTATGCATTTGTAGAACCATGGAAAGAGATATAAAAAAACAAAATAGGGTATTCCATCTTCCGCGGGAAAGACTCTTCCACAACCTCATTCAAGAGGTTAAAAGACATTTAAAGGGATAGTAATGTTTCACAATAAAATCAGCTCCAGTTAATCTTCATAGTATTTGGGCCATGGAGAGTATTATTTCAATACTGTCAGAGTTGTAATTCAAGAGTAATTGAATGATAAAGTATCCCCCTCCCTCCCCTTTTACTGATGTAACACTGCTCACCTCAGAGCAGCAAGACTGTCCAGATGGATAGCAGAGAGGGACAGTTTTCAATTAGCATAAGGGAAAAACCTGTCAAGAAGATTTCCCTTACTGTGAGCTGTCTGGTCTCAACACCAGATTCCACATCTGAAGGGAGGTGGCTTACACTAAGTAAAACGGGCAGGAGGGGGATATTTTATCATTCAATTACTCTTGAACTACAGCTCTGACAGTATTGAAATAACACTCTCTATGGCTCAAATACTATGAAGATTAATTGGAGCTGCTGTTTTTATGAAAAATTATTATCCCTTTAAAACACAATTTTCTATTTTTCCTTCCGTTTTTATTATTAATGTATGGCTGTTTACTTTGTAAATGAGAAACAAGCTCAGTCCCACAAAAATGGAAGTTGATTTTCTCATATAATGTGTATAAATATCTTGTTTTCATGACAAAATACTAAAACTTAAAGTTCATTTGCTAAAAAAGACATTTAAAAGAAATTGTTACATTTTGTGACATTTTTGTCCCTTACAAAGTACTTAGTTTGTGCAATAATTGCTCCAGTAGTAGTACCCAATTCTCAAAGTACATTTATTATACAAGAAATCAAAATGTTCATACTTTGCATTGTTTCTTGTTAATAAATTAATAATACAGTTAAATCTTTCTGTTAGGCTACCTCTTGCTCTTAAGCATGCATAAAGGATATTGAATTTCCCTTCTGCATTAATAACTGACACGTTTTGTCATATTTATCATGGGATAAGCAACTGTTGCTGGGAAAAAGAAAAACTGCCTCCACCCAGAGAAAAAAATGCAAATTTCTAATGTTACATATGTTGAAACATTTATGTCCATGCATGATACAGAGGATACAAGGTATTAAAAGAAAATTAACACAAAGAAAAAATGATGAACAAACGTCTGCTTATTTCCTATCTGTCACTGTGGTCAAATTGAAAAAACATAAGTCTGAGAAGTAATTTTTATTTTTTAATAAATTTTGCCACGACCAATCAGTAACATCACAATGTACTAAGTTTTTGGTCTTTTAAAGTGGTACGATACCTTTGTTACAAATAGGTGAATTTGAAGAAGCTTTCAAAATCACCTATATTACGTCTAGCCATATCTTTATCTAAACCTATAGTTTATAACAGAAGCCAGGGAAACCAGGCTCCTAGATATTGGCCACTGGCTCCTAAATGTCCTAGCTCACCCCAAAAATTATCTTGACCTCCTATGGCTAGTATATTTATGTCCACCCCTGGTTTATGAAACATTTAGCTTTATTTATCAGTTTATGCAAATAAGAAAGTACCAACAGGTATTCTAGCCAGATACTAACATGGTGTTGTCCATGGTGGTGGTCCATCCCAACTGTCACACCCTTTCAGACAGATACTAGCTCATTCACTAACAAATAAACAATCTAATTATCTAATAAACCAATGTTTGAAATATGTCTAACACAAATATAAGTGATTTTGAAAGCTCTTTCAAAATCACATATCTGTTGCAAAGTAACAGTTTAACCCTTTGAATGCCAGAGAGGTTTCCAACACATTGCTTTACAATGCGTTGACGACCCCTGTGGCATTCAAAGGTTTAACTTTAAAGGGATAGTGATATTTCAAAATGAAAGCAGCTCCAATAAATCTTCATAGTATTTGGGCCTTGGAGAGCGTTATTTCAATACTGTCAGAGTTGTAGTTCAAGAGTAATTGAATGATAAAGTATCCCCCTAGCCCCTTTTACTGATGTAACAACTCAGATGTGGAATCTGGTTTTAAGACCAGACAGCTCACAGCAAGGGACAGTCTTCTTACTGTGAGAACAATGAAAGCCCTGCCCCCTTGATAGGTTTTTCCCTTATGCTAATTGAAGACTGTCCCTCTCTGCAAGCAATCTGGACACCACCCTGCTGTTCTGAGGTGAGCAGTGTTACATCACTAAAAGAAGTGGAAGGGGGATACTTTATCATTCAATTACTCTTGAACTACAACTCTGACAGTACTGAAATAACACTCTTCATGGTCCAAATACTATGAAGATTAATCAGAGATGCTGTTTTTGTGAAACATTACTATCCCTTTAACCCTTTGAGTGCCAGAGTGGTACAGAATGCATTGCTTTGCAATGCATTCTGTACCACGCTGGCACTCAAAGGGTTAAATGGCTACTCTCAACAACATGTACCATAAGATAGGTAATTTGGGAGTGTATGGGTATTTCTTCATGGTCTACTACCAGGCCCCACAATGTACAAGACACAGAGGAACTTGGCAAAAATATTCCTTTTCATTATATCTACGACAGGGGTGGCATTAAGTAGATGTTTGATTAGAAGCTGTGGGCCAAAATGTATTCACCTGCCACAACATAAGCAAAGACACAAGTTCAACAAAACCTGATACAGGTGCAGGTCAGGCTTTTCCCATCGTATCTTACAAGAGAATTGTGAGTATGTCTTGAAATGAATAAATATATTTCTTGAAACTTTTCATAATAAAGGAACAAATGCACAAAAAGAATGTATAAAAATGTTGAATAAATAAAAAGTTGGTCATAATATGGCCTAATGCTGATTAGACACCTTGGGAAAAGGCTTGTTTTATTGACAGATTTGGGCAGTTATTAAATATACACTAGCAACATTAGCAACTATGCCTCTTCACAGAGAAAGCATCAGTTCTGTCTCTCTCTCTGCACTTGAGGAGTGATACACTGTATCAAAGTTTTGCTTTGTGATAAAATATATCATTCTTCCTGTATGGAAAATGAAAAAAAAAAAAAAAAAAAGGTAGCTATTGCTCAGCAGCCCTGTTGCACATGTATAGTTAGCCAAAGCCAAGGGCCAGTAAAAATCAGCTCTGGATCCAGCCTGTGGGACATCTTTTGCTCTTCTCTGGTCTACATCATTGTTTAGAAAGTGGTTCATCTAGTACAATACAATGCAGTACAATGCAATGCTGAATTTTTCAGGGCACCCTAACATTGTATATGTCATCTGTCAAGGGCAGAATCAAGGGTAGAAATAAAAAATATATCATTATTCAATGTGTTGCATTAAAGTAGACTTAGCACCTTGAATTTTTTTAACATATTTGAGAATTTCATTCAAAACTGCCGATGTGTCATGTTAACCAAAATTCCTGCACATTACCATACCGTAAATAGTATGAATAGCTCCATAAAGGGGAACCATCACCCCAAATAAGGTTCACCCCCCAATATTTGCATTCTAGCAATATGCTTACCAGTGGTACTGTTGTCCAGAATAATTACAGCATTGCTCAGAAATTCTACTTGTGCGAGACCGATGGCCAGGCAACAGTGCAGACATCTTTGCTTACAGATATCTGCGCGCCTGTGCTGTCAGTCCCATCTCCTCTAGGAGCCGTTGCATGGTACCTTTAAGTACCAGAAGGCGCGCATATTCCTCTAAAGCACTGTTGCCTGGCTGTCAGTCTGGACTCAGCACAAGTAGGATTTCTGAGTAACGCTGTAATTATTCTGGATAACAGTAGCATTGGTAAGCTTATTGCTAGATGGCTAATTATGGGGGGGGGACTTTATTCGGTGTGATAGTTCCCCTTTAACTGTCCATTTGCAGGTCCTTTGGCTAACATGACATATAGGCAGTTTTGCATGCAATTTTGGAATACGCAAACTTATGTAAAGGTGAAAGGTCCACTTTAATAGAAAACAAAGGGCACTTTAAGCAGATGTCAAAATAAATGTAAATGTACTGTAAATGTAATCCTACCCGAAAAAAATCTCCACTTTCTTTGGCCCCTATATGCTACAGATGTCTCCAAAACAATAACCTGAGGTTAGATGGCATATATTTTTAGACATTGATAACTGGGTTACGTTTAACCTTTTGAGGGTCAGAGGGACAAAAGCATTTTTCTTAGTGGTCTATCCTATCAAATGACAAATTGAGACCAATGTTACACCAAACAATTTATACTAGCCCCTTGAGTGCCTGTGCATTGCAATGAAGTGACATCAAGAACATTGTGGAACATATCTTTGTTCAGGAAACTGCTAATAAAAGCACAGTTATTAACCCAATGCAGTCAGATGGGGCCATTTGGCATTCATTAGATTGCATTACATGATAATAAACAGAAGGGCAACATTATTTTTTTCCGGTTTTCCCATCAGTCTATAGAGCTGTCACCAAACGTTAAGCAGGCATGAAGATAAAAAGTGTCTGAGATAGAAGAAATTCCCACACAGAAACAGGAAAAATAATATGGTGACAAAATGAACATCTGCCTTTTATATAAAGGATCAAGCAGTATGATATATGTACAACACATGGTGTAAATACATATATACAAGCACACACACTCAGGTATATATATATATATATATATATATATATATATATATATATATATATACAATTTGGGTTAGCCATGTTAATCCAAGTCTGAAGCATTCTGAAAGAGAAATGTAGCGTACTGTAAATAAGTGAAATAAAAAAAACAGGATGTAAAGGAGAGATAGGAGCTGACAGGCTTTCCTTTACATTCTGTTTTTTTTCCTCTTATTTCCAGTATGCTTAATTTCTCTTATTTTCAGTATGCTTCAGACTTGAGAAAGGGAGTTTATCCCTCAAAAGCTTGTCTCCATAAAATGTAAATGTTAGTCCAATAAAAAGTTATTATTACATACTGGAATACTCTCTCTCTCTCTCTCTCTCTCTCTCTCTCTCTCTCTCTCTATATATATATATATATATGTATTTGAGAATAACAACTGGAAATGATCAGCTCAGACCTGCACCCATATACACCACTGCACTTTCTATTTGTACCCTCTTCGACCTGCAGCTCTTTCCTACTGTGCCCCTTCTGTCCCTGCACACTGTGGTCACATGACTTACTGTCATCTCAGCAAAGGTCCTTTATTCCAATATAATCTAGCTACTGCACTAATACTCTGCCTGTGAATCATTCCAACAGCCTGCAAATGATTCTCACCAGGTTTCAGGATCAGCTACACCTGCACAGAAACCAGAAAAGTGGACAGGTTACAATCATAGGCTGAGATAAGGCGAGTGGGGAAGATGTTTGGCCGCAGGGCATTTAAAATGTTTCTCTCAATGGAGCGTAACAAGTTATTAGGAAAGGGGACATATGCAGCCTGCAGGCCTCATGTTTGACATGGTATACCAGTGCATACATACCTCACAGTTATAAAGACTTTAGTACAAACAAGCCCAGAACGCCTCTTCTATAACATGTACAGGGAAATGGATTGAAGTCGGTCCAATTTCCTTTGCTCCTGCCCTGAAATGTCTATATTCTCCATACTGCCTTGTCTTTAGTTCAGGCAGCATGAACCCATTGAATGCCAGGGGTGGTTACAACACATTGTGAATAAAGTTGTCACACACCCCTCTGGCACTCAGTGGATTAAGGGGAAACTTTTCAACCTAAATAGCTCAGTAAATTGGCTTTAGATCAATTCTAGCAGCAAGTTTAGCATGGAATCATGTTATTACACCCCTAATATATACTATATAATAATTCGCTAAAATGTGTGTAACGCCGCGTCATGCGCAGTAGACACTGCTGCGCGTGCTGCAGTCAAGCACAGTAGAGACTGTCCGCGCTGCGGCTGATACAGAGCTGGACACTCTCTGTATCAGCCGTGGTGCGGGCAGTCTCTACTGCGCATGACTGCACCGCGACCGGGTGGCAGTGGCACTGTGGCCCGTGTAACGGGCTCTTCAACTAGTACAAATATAAAAAATCTAGACTGTAAGCTCTAAGGAGCAGGGCCCTCTGATCCTTCTGTTCTCCACATCTGATTTGTACTATTTAATACCTCTGTATGTCTATTCCCAATTGTACAGCGCTGCAGAATTAGTTGGCGTTATATAAAGAATAATAATAATAATAATAATAAAACCCTTGCTACACATGATGATATATTATCTTTCATGTGTTTGCAGCATGCATCAGGAGGAATTTTCCTTGCACTCCTCATTACAGATGATTCCTGGAATGGTAGATTATAACCATCTGACCGGGAAGCGAGGAAAACAAAATAAAACCTCTTCCACCATCCAACAAAGTCATTGTACAGTGTTGTAGAAAATGCTGTCCTTCAATAAATGAATAATAATAATAAATGTAACAACAAATGCATTTTAAAATATTGAGTTCTACCAAGTCATGGCCACTCTTCCTACTGTACATGTCTTTGAATGTTACAAGAAACAGTCAGTGCACAAAATATATCAACTGCATTTCTGATGTTGTCTGATGAAGCTTGTAATAATGTACAGAACAGGGGTGGGCACATTTCCATTTTCCATCTTCTTCATTTTATTGAAATACCTCCACATGGAGAGTTAACCCATGTGTTCCCATCATGTTAATGCATAAAATGGGGTGTCAAAGAGGTAAATAAAGCAGCTGAATATTTGATGCGAGCTAGTTTAGGCAGAGAGGCAAAGAAAGAAAGCTGGAGTTGATTGCTAGGAGTATTGCTGGAAGCCAGTCCTTCTCTGGGTCTGAGTAACTGTGAAGGGAGACAGGTGTGTTAAAATGAAAAGAAAGCAAAACATCTTTTTTGATTGACAGTCAGACAGGCAGGTGAAGAGATTCCTTGTACCTGAGCTGGATGATCCTGAGACTGTATTGAGACTGAGTGACAGATACTTTGGTGACAGACATAAATACGTCATAGACAGGACACTTTCAAGACAAGATAAACAGACATACTGTTACTTACACACACACACACACTCACTCCTACAGTCTCAAGAACATGAAAGGCAAGCATATACTAAGGTGTGGTGACCCTTTATTGTAAGCTGATGATTTTGCAGATCAATCCTGTACTATACAGCTCTTGGGGGAGAAAGAGAAAACTGCTAACATTTGGAGACTAGCTACTAATGTTTACAAGCATACAGGCAAAGGGGGGAGCTGGAGTTGTTTGATTTAAGGAGTACTGTTTCTAGACAATTCTCTGTAAAGTTGCAGGAAATGAGTATGATTTCTAGGCAGTGACACTGACAGGTGACAAAGACCATAAGATCATATTCCTACACTCTAATAGAGACTGAAAGTGACAGCGAGAGACACACAGATATACATCAAACATTATTTTCAGAAAGATAAAATGTCCCTCCACAGTCTAAGAGGACTGTCATGTACTTTCCATTAAAACTCTACCAACATTATGTACAACAAATCATCATGATCACCATCATCAGCATCACCTCTTCTTAATCCAACCCTATCCAGTCACACTCTCGATTACTGACTAAGCAGCAAAACATGTCAACATTTACAACTCTAGCTATTAGTGATTCTGTTCCTGATCATGGTGAAAATCCACCGATACATACTGCTAGTACTAATGCAACATCTAGTCCCCATACTAGTAGCAATTGCAGTAATAGGAGTCTCTCCAGTATTCTCAATTATAATGCAAGTATGAAGATACTTTACTCAAGTTCTATAAGCTAAACATGTTGTCTCTGTAAAAATACATGTGAGAAGGGGAAAAGCAGAATCTCATCTAGGAAGTTCCTCAATGAGATCCCACCTGAAGCACAACCACAGGTTTGATTGGAAGACACCAGTGAAACATCTGGGTGCCATGACCAGCAGCAGCGAATGTACTCCTAAACACGCACAGGGCCAAGGGGCACATAATAGTAGTGTTGTAGATGTCTCAGGGAGTGGGGCAACATATTCTTCAGTAACAATAACACCCATATCTTCGATTGTTGCTGTTTTGAAAATGCAAAGCATGGAGGAGAATGACTCTGAGAAGGAAGTAAGAAGAGTCCCCACTCTCTCCACCACCACTAGTTATAATGTTAAATCAATTAAGTTACACAGTCCTTCTTCTATGTGCTGTCATCTCACACAACGAGTTCTTAGGAAGAAGTAAAAATATATATATATAATCCAAAATTAATACTGTAGAATGGCAAACTTGCCAAAATGTTGGAGACTGACATGCTGCCCTAGTGTTTTGTTGAAAAACAGATGGTATGGGTGCATTTCACACTATGATTTTAAAAGGGTCTAATACTGACTTCTCCCTTTTCTTTTAAATCCTTTGAATGCTATGTCCTTTTAAATCGTTTTAATGATAGACGTAACCAACGCAATTTGAAGCAATGTGTCGGCGATGTCTCTAACATCCACGGATTTAGAATTGTTTCCCTTTGTTTTCAGTTGGACTTTTTCATACCTGGAGCAGTTATTTAGTCCCAAATTAATTCTACCCACAAGTCCATCTATTAGGATTTATATAACTGCTGTGGATTAATATCCATGAAACTAAAGCACTGAAATAAAAACATTGCGTGCAAAAAAGATCAGTATAAATGGGTGGCTTCGTTAAATGACTGTCCGTGTTATGGACATGCATCATACAACAGCTTCCATTGACGTCAGTGGGATTTACTGAGGGATCTTCATGAACTAAAATTTAATAACCCAACTCTCTAGAGATACAATTACACTGGACAAGCAGAATAGATAACTGTAAATAAAGTTGTTTTTCTAGAACATTAACATTCTAACTTATTATATCTTCTTCCACATGAAAACAAGATTTAGCAGCACTTCTAAAATGCGTAGTATTTAAAAGAATCACCTTAATGATCAACAAGAAAAAATAAATATGATTGTTCATAGTGATTTTCCATCATTACTGTAGTAATTCCAGAATTACCTAAGAGGAGGTTATTATTCAAGGTGTTAAACCTAAGAAGATTTTTTTTTAAATGGGGTTTGCACTGGACACAATCTAGTCCTTAACCGTTTGAGTGCTGTACAGGTGTCCAGTGCATTGCTTCACAATGTGTTGGACACCCCTTTTGCACTCAAAGGGTTAAATGGTTAAAAGGAATAATTTAACTATATAATATAACGCAAAATAATTTTAGTTTAATCTTTATTTTAAAATTAATAGGGATACACACTTTAATCCTTTGAGTGCCAGAGGGGTACACAACATATTACTCAGTAATGCTTAGCCTAACCCTCTGGTACTCAAAGGGTAAAACCCCCCAAAATAATAATCATAATAATAATAATAATATTCAGGCCTGTGTAGTTTGTCAAATGTCAATAAATTTCCTGTGATATAACTTCAGATATATGTATTAAAATATGATGGTTATCATGAGGCTGGGGGAAGACATTTTCTGTTGTACCCCTTACTTCCTGCTGTGTTGTTTAAAGCAGACTGTCATTTGTTTTTCCTGTGCAAAATAAAAATATTAGCAATTTGTGTTAATAATTTTCAGAGTGACATAGCCAGTTTGACAGTTGTGTAGGCAGGCAGGCAGCATTATTTCCTTATTGCCACTGCAAGGGAGTGTCATTTTTCTCCTGTGCAAAATAAAAATAAATTAGCAATTTGTGTTAATAATAATATTCAAAGTGCCACAGCCAGTCTGACAGCTGTTGTATAACCAGGCAGGCCAAATGAGAGAACTTAGGGGTACAGAAGAAAATGTCTTCCCCCAACCTCCTGAAAACCATCACAGATGGATGATAAATATACTGATGGTTGACAAACTACATAACCTAAATATAATTTTTTTGGGGGGAGGGATTTAAAGAGTCAGTCCTAAGTAATTTTAAACTATAGATCAAATTATATAGTTGTTACATAGTCAGATTATGGCAGTTCAATGAAAATGTATTTCCTCGGGCATCTAAAAACTGCTCAGGTATTTTAAAGGGATAGTAACAATAGTGAAAATATTACTTTTTGTCTGGCTGTTCCATCTGAATAAAATAAGGGTATATCCAGTCAGTAGTCAGTGATCAGATTTCTGTATAAATTGCAATCATAGCAGCACCACCATTAAATGATTTGGCCATACAGGAAAAGAAATGCACTCAAATTTTCAATCTAGATTTTGAGCGTTTCATCTTATGTATTATTTAGCTAGAAAAGTGCTGAAAAATATATATATGTTCAACGTATGTTACTATAACTTTAAGTTCTCTCAAGGTATGCAAATCTTAAAGCATATCTTAATGAAATAATACCCTCCACTGTGTAAAAAAAAGTGTTCCTTCAAAATAAAGTAAACCTTTATTTTAACTTTTGCTCACACCAGATATGGCACACAAAGAGCCCTCTTTATTATGCCTTTCAGGTCTTGCTTGCATTGTAAACAATTCACATAACATAAACAAGTGTTCATAACCAGGCAAGTGTTCTTGGAAGGTAAAAAAAGATTTCTTTGGGATTAATTAGGCTAGGTTAGGCCTGTAGGTGCACAGCTGCTGCAAAGGTCTTGCCCAGTAGACCTACTAGAAGTTTGATGCTAGCATGTCAATGAACATTTCAAATGACCTAAGAGGGACATTTCTGTTTTAACCCCTTAAGGAGTGGCCACGTGTGCTTCAGCACCACTGATCTTTTTTTTTTTTTTTTTTTCCAATTTCCACTTACGGACTCCCCGAACGGCGTGCAGTCGCGGGCAGAGTCCGGAATTCCATAACGGTCGTTAATTCAAAACAACCCATGACGTGCTATGATCCTCAAGGGTCTTTAAGGGGTTAAGTGATGTTGGGGGGCATAATGGTGGGCAGGGCATTACTGAAAATTTTTAGGTTATTTAATGACCTATTGACACCTCTTTATGTAACAGAATAAATGATTTAGAGCAAGACCAACGTGTTTTATTATATTCTATATAATAATTTGCTAGGATGTTTGTCACGATACAGTCATGCTCAGTACAGACTGCACACGTTCAGGCAGTCTGTACTGTGTATGATTGCATTGTGTGAGTGAGGCGACGCATGACTGCATCGCGTGGAGCAGTGAGGTAGCGGCCTCTTAACTCTTTGAGTGCCGGAGAGGTATGCAAAGCAAAGAGGGTTAACATTACCTGGACCTTATCCCGTGAACACGGGCTTTTACACTAGTATATATATCTTGTCATGTAATGGACCTTAGGAGTAGAAAACTTTTATCAGGAAAAAAATCAGGCACAACTACTGCTGTGTCATTCTTCTTATCATAGTTTTTTATATTAAGCTGTTAGCAAATATGCCATCTGGTGCAGGGCAGCTCTTTTTGCATTGTATGGGAGATGTGAGTCTCAGGCTACGGCTCTCAAAAGAATGTGATAGAAAAAGCTTTACAACTTTGTAATAGTTTAAACTGTAATAACTTCTGCAATAATCCCAGCAGCGGCAGTATCATATAGTTTTCATGATTCTGTTTTATCCATAATAAAACTTTACTGATCCCTTAACCCTTTGTGCACGAGAGGGGGGGCAGTGGCGTAACAATAGGGGTTGCAGGGGTCGCACCTGTGACTATGCCCATCACTCCAGGGGCCCGGCCACCCCTTGCGACCCCCTCACCACGAGCCCGCAGCAAGACAGTAAACTTCTAGCTGATCTCCCACTAGTCTGTGGCGCTCTAGTAATACAAAGTGCTGGGAGATGACATCATCTCCTAGCGCTCTTCATTACTGAGAACCGCGTGGGAGCTTCAACTCGGTGCCAAAAGAGGCACAGTCTCTCTCATGCCACGCTGCTAGACCACCAGGGACTCGAGGTAGGAAATGGGCGGGGGATCAGTATCAGTAGAGCAATGTTTCTCAACTCCTGTCCTCAGGACCCACTAACAGGCCAGGACTTAGGGATTTCTCTGCTAGAGCACAGGTGCGGTGATCAGAGGCTCATTCACATTGATTAACTCACCTGTATTCTAACAAGGAAATCATCAAATCCTGGCCTGTTAGTGGGTCCTGAGGACAGGAGTTGAGAAACACTGCAGTAGGGGCATTGTGGAGATGAACGGGCATTGTGGAGATTGGGGGGCAATGTGGAAGGGGCAATGTGGAGATTGGTGGCATTGTGGAGATTGAGGGGCAATATGGAGATGGGGCAATATGGAGGAGATTAAGGGGCATTGTGGAAGAGACAATGTGGAGATGGTGGGTAATGTGATTGACGTGGGCCAATGTGGTCGGAGGGGGCCATGGCAATTCTTGCTCCAGGACTAGGTGGCTTCTAGTTATGCCTCTGGAGGAGGGGGCAATGCATTGCTCCACAATGAGTTGCACCCTATCTCGCACTCAAAGAGTTAAGCTGTGTGTTGATTTTCAGGAACATGGGGCAACAATTTCTCTTGGACTCCTAATTTCCTCCTGCATTTTACACAATATACTACATCCTCCTGACCGGAACTTGTATCTCGGCTTTAGTGTTCCTTTAAACCACTTGGTTGATAATTATACATTAACCACTGCCTCCCCATTGGTTACATAATAATCTATATGAAAGACAGACATTTCTAAAAATAAACACAGTAAAGTGCCTGTGGTGCCTGGAACTCTTTACAGCTACATGACTTGCTACATTGTTAAGAAGATGTATGCCTCTTTCCCAGGAAAATATATTCACTCTTCCCTTGGTTTACATTTACTGTCTCCTATTAGTTACAGGACATAATTTAGAGGCCATACTAGGAGATAAAGCACTTTACAAGAGATATGACACATCACCACCAGCAGTGCCCCAGGTGTATGGTGATCAAGTCATATACTTAACTGTAAGGTGTTAAAGAGATATGCTGGGATTTTTGTAAAGTAGCGATCCTAGATAATGTGCTTAGTGTGTCAATGAGGCTGGTTTAGTAAGAAGAACTGGAAGAAAACTGGATCAATACAACTGAACCCTAGGAGAGGAATACAAATTCCACTGATTTAAATGCATCTTGTAACCCCCTGAATGCTAGACAGGTTTCTAATGCATTGGAAATATCTCTAGCATTCAAGAGGTTAACAGTGCCATATAAATAAATGGGAATTTGAGGAATTTTTATTTATCCCCTGAAGTGCAGTTGGTTTGTACAGAATTATACCACTTCATCTAAGTACAGCAGCACCATTATGCAGGGATATATTTTCTAAAGGGAGTGGAGATCTAGGGGAGATCTAAAAATTCCCATCAATGGGGATTTTAACCCACTAAATGCTAGAGAGGGCTATAGAGGGAGACGGAGGTTGTATACTGCTGGGACACCACGAGGGGCAAAGCATCGCTGCTTACCCAGGTGGAGGTGAAGGGTTTACTTTTAAAATGTTAAAAAAATGTGAGACTACAGGACACATTCTGGGCAACATGCTGAATAGGCCCTGTAGTCACACACACTGTTTTGCATGCAACATTTTAAAAGGATACCGAGGTGGAGGAAGCTGGAATTAAAATGCACAGATAGGGTATCTGGCCAGGCCTCTGGACAATGTAAATATGGGCATACCTCCCAAGCGTCCCTCTTTAGAAGGGACAGTCCCCCTTTGAGACTCAAACCCCTCTGTCCCTCTTTTCCACCCTTGTATCCCTCTTTTTAGGAGATCAGACAGTGTGGTGTGTAAATAAGTGTATCACATTGTTCCATAGCAATAAAAGAAAAATTAGTGTTTGTTTAAACTTCTTTATATGTGTTTATATGTTTACAAATTAATCTGTGTAAATAGAATACTTTGAATAATTTATTCAGTTACATAAAGGGGGTCAATATGTCATGAAATAGTCTAAACAAGTTCTGTAAATCACTGCCTACCAGCCACAACCCCAGCAACACCACCTAAAACAAGTGTCCATCTTTGCCCACTTGAAATGTTGGGAAGTATGTATGTATGTATGTGACATGCATACCTCCCAAGTGTCCCTCTTTAGGAGGGAAAGTCCCTCTTTGAGAACCATTTCCTTCTTTCACACAGTCTACAGCCACTGAGCAGAATTGAAGTAAACACAACTAACTCCCAGACAAGAAGCTTGCAATGACGTTCTTACATGAATAATATTATTTTAATGCATGGCTTTAAAATCCTTTAAAAGGTACTGTGGTAAGGCTTACCTTTTGTGGTATGAGTTATGATAATCCTAGTCTAAAATATGTGGGTTAAGTGCTAATTAAAATATCTAGGCTTTCATGCTAGTAATATGTATGCCTTGGCACATGCTCCTCATTCACTACAATATGACACTATGCATCTAATAAGATGCAGTTGTATAAGGAAATTGAACATCATCATCATCATCATCATCATAATGTCTACAACAACACAATTCTGGGCACTTTATGCTCTAAGCCTAGGCATTCACATACTAGATGTCCTTAGGCCCAAAACAATCAGCTCCAAGGAGAAAAGAAAGAAATATTCAATAAACTGAAACAAATAAAACTTAATTGCAAAACCTGAGAAACCAAAAGGTTTAGTAAGAGAGGACTATTCTGTGGTCAAAGCCTTTGGGGGAAAATGCAAATCTTAAGTGTCCCTCATTCCAGGGATCATAGAAGCAGAACCCCCTTCACTGAGGGTCTTTTATCTTTAAAACAAACTCAAAAAAGGAGCACTGCTGTAACTGAACAAAAACTGAGATATTGACTGAACAGCCAAGTAATATTTTTTATTTTAATTCAACCCTTTAAATGCCAGATGATTTTGATACATAAAGTGTTAATAAAAGGTGGTCATTTTATCTGTCTGTCTATCTCCCTATGTATCTATCTTTCTTAAAGTGATAGTAATACTTGAATTTATCTTTATTTTATATTGTAGCCATGAAAAAAACATTAAAAACGATCTAAGTCTTATCTCTTAAACCTTTATGGTCTGAGAGATACTCTCAAGTAAAGTTTCCCCCTGACTGACATCAGCACTCTAGCTGACAGATTTGGAATCCGGTCCACAGACAGGCGGCGGCTCTTCAGTAGAACAAAGATTGCAAAATATAAAAATAGCTACTTCATTGGAATGGTGTACAAAGGGTGACTGGTCTGCAACCACACTTTGTAGACTGTTCCAATGAACTAGTTATTTTTATATTTTATAATCTCGGCTCTGCTGAAGAGCCACCGGCTGGTCTGCGGACCGGATTCCAAGTCTGTCAGCTAGATGGCAGACTTCACTGATACAGCCAGGTAAGGGGAAACTTTACTTGTGAATATCTCTCAAACATAAGACTTATATCATTTTAAATGTTTTTTTCATGGCTACAATATAAAATAGAGATGAATTCAAGTATTACTATCACTTTAATCTATATGTCATCTTACAATTTAAGCCTTCATACAAATAATTACAATTTTAAAGTTGCAAAACATATATACAATAAACAAATGTATGAAAATGAATAGTTACTATTTTATTAGAGAATTAATTCTGCAACAACCTCTAAACTAAACCCTTAATAGCTATAGGATGTGTCATGGAAATTCGGGAAAATGCAAGGTGAGTCATCCATTCAGAACATGAGAAAAAAAAAGAGTTTATCTGGAAAGGCAAGGTGGTAAGGATAGCTGAAGAACAATTATTACCATCTGTGATCCTGAGCAAACGACATATACTTGTGCTACAGGTAGGTTGTTTCACATGGGAATTTAGCTTGCCAGATAAAAACACACAGTAATAAATAATAATAAGGAATAATAATCCTTTATTTTGACTTTCAAATATTTAGCAACTTCATAATATGTACAGACAAATTGCATATACCCTTTTATCTTCTATTTTTCAAACATTTATATGTCCATGACAGCAAGCTTCAGGGGTCTCAGTTTACAAAGTTTTCTGGTCAGTAGACATCCCAGAATGATGTAAAATAATTCTTCAGCAATCAATGCGCTGTGTGTTAATTTGTGTATAATATCTCTCTTTTAACCCTTTGCTTTGAAGAGCATTGCATGCGTACCTCTATGGCACTCAGAGGTTTAAAGTGTATCTGTAGACCTGCTTTTATGTTCCCTGGTAGAAAGCTCTCTGCAAACTGATCCAGATAGCTCACTGTCAAGGACATAAAAGTGTAAAAATATAGGTGAAGATTAATAAAAATGTATATAGGCAATCAGTACATGATATGCAATTGCAGAATATGTAATTCAAAATAAAGCGTTAATATCATTTTAAGAAAATGCTGCTTGCTCAGTTTTGATTTAAATGTTGCACGTCTGTGGACCCTATGTTCAAAAGTTGAGTAATTCTAGGACTATTTAGGTGTGCCTTAATGGACACCTTAATGTAAATATGGATTTTAAACAAACAGTAAAAGCTTTATAAAAGTGTACTCCCACTGCTGGGTGATTTTTCTTTTTCCATGTGAAAGTCATTGCAACTTAAACCTTTTTTTCATCACACTGTTAGAAACAGCTCTAACTGGTATCCAAAAAGCTATTTTTATAATGCACTCTATGTGAGATTCAGTCATAGACTACATCTATCCATACTAAATGATAGAAACAGCACCACCCGGTGAGCACAATAGGACATTGCAGTCTAATTTGAAACAAATTCAAACTTTAATAAATTTTGAATAAAACATACCGCAGCAATGCAAATACTCTTCTTTTAGTCTGCATAAAATGACCTACAGCATATTTTTTTCATTAACCCTTTGAGCTCCAGAGGGAGTATGAAACGCATTGGCTCTTCACCTCTTGAATACTAGACAGATCTCCTGCATTCAAGAGGTTAATAGCCCCATTTAACTCACAGGGGAATTTCGGTATTTAACCCTATGGTGCAGATAGATTACCCCAGAATTACTCCACTTTTGGACAGAAGGCCTACACTTTTTCTGCCCCAGCTGATGAGGCCAATTGTCATCATCCCTAGCCAGCCACGGATGATGGGAATTTTAGTCCTCAACAGCTGGAGGGCCTCAGGTTGACCATCACTGTTCTTCAAAACACAACATGACCGTAATAAATTATTTTTAAGATCTAACAACAATTAAACTTTTATTAATAGCTATATGAGATCATTCTATGTTAAATTCCATCCACTGTAATAAAAAGTGTATTTTTGTTTTCCTTACCTTTTGGGAGATAATCCCTCTACATTGCAAGTGAACCCCCTACTGATGTTGCCTTATTTATCTTCCTACAGACTCATGGAAAACAAATCAGTTTACAGGGGCTCTGGGTAATATACAATCACACCTGACAAACTGCCAGCAATACCAAAGTTTACTGGGAAACTGACTGCAGCGAGTGCTTTAAAGGACTTTATGACTCACAAAATTATGGGGGCATTTAATTTACATTTGTGTACATTCATCCTTTAACTGGCTTCTAAAACTCTTAGTTGGCTCCTAAAAACTTTTTTTTTGTCTCCCAAATATTCAATATTTTTATTGAAAAACCTCAATAAATATAGTACTTATTGCTGCCCAGAATCCAACAATGACATTATAAAATCAGAATGACACTCTCTGCCTGAATAATGATTAAACATTATTACTTTTTCTAAGATACATAGAGATATACAATACATTTCTTTTACATTCCTAGTAACATACTTTGGAGCAGTCTGATCCACTCAAAATCATTGGCGTATAACCCTTCAGATAAGACATTTATATTCCTAACTGTAGACATGGTTTGAATTGTTAGCCAATCAATTTTACGTATGCCTGTCTACTACAATGAAAGAGACATTTTACTGTACTTCATTGAACCCTTTAGTTTCACATGAATTCCTTGTGGATCCCTAACAATCATAACTTGCAACACAGCATCAATAGCAACCTTATTTTAAAGCTAGCTTGAACTATTAACTTAAAGGAATATTACCATCAAAATGTGTTATATAATTTTAAATGTCACTGATTTATTGCTAACTTCAGTAAAAATAGTAATTTTATCTTAAGATCCTGAAATCCAATGTTAAACTTGCATTTTTAGTACAATCGCAGTATGCCGTATAGAGACTTTTTTTCCCGCTTTATAGAGACACGTTAAGGTGGTTAATTTATTGAAATTATTACAGACTGCTATTGTATCAGAATCATCGCTTCTAAGACATATGTCAAGACTGGTATGATTATAGAAGTCAGGGAGGGAGGGATTTCAGGGGTTAATTTGGTGGTTGCTAGGAATAGTAACTGGTAACCTGGGGTCTGGTATTGTTAACCCTTTCACTCCCACACTCTTCCCACTGTCTCAGCAGGGCCTATAGCCTTCGCTTGTGACAGTGACTTTTAAAGAGGTATTTAAAGTGGAAATACCATCGCTAAGCAACTTTGTTTCTAATAATTCCCTATCTGGCGACTAGCTGCTTAGTAGCGCCAGTCGCCAGAATTATTACCTTGTTACGGAGAAATATGCATTCATCCTCGGCTGACAGGCAGGACAGAGCGCGGACATCTTGCCCTAGTGACGTCCGCACTCCTGCACTGCCAGTCCCACAAACAAAGTTGCTTAGCGGTGGTAGTTCCGCTTTAAGTGCATACAATCCCAGATCATATTTAAATGTGAAGTGTTCCTTTAAGACTATAATATGATTTACTACTCATTAGGTAACAGATATCAATAATTTTACTCTTGTGTTTTCTTTGATGGGTCTATGATATAATGGGGTGAATGTGCATCAGCTATCATTTGTTAAAACAAGTGCTGCAACAGATTTTTAGTCTCTATACCTACAGAGCATCAGTTTTCAAGCTGCGTATGCCAAAAGGTCTCACATTGATACTGCCTGCACCAAGGGTGGGCGATAAAGTAGTCTATGGGTGTTTTAGGGTGTTCATTTTCTCTGTGCCTTGTTTAACCATTTGAATGTCATGTATTAAACAAGGAGCAGAGGAATTGGGTGTGATTTGGCACCATTGCCCTTTGCATGCTATGGGGCTGGCATGTATGCTTACTAGTATTAAAGTCCTGAAGATTGTAGAGATTGTCCATCAGAATGCACTACCGTGTTTGCAATCTGTAAGGCATACCTTAAAATGCAGCAACTGCTGATAGAGGCTAATGTTATTATGGTTGCATGGGTGAATTTGTACATTCTTCCCAATTACGACTTTAAGAAAACTCTTACAACTGTACTGTTTGCAATGTTTCAGTTTTACACATATTCACTGACAGTCACACAAGCACACATTTACTAGCCCAACTTTACTTAAAGGGATAGTAATGTTTCACAAAAAAGCAGCTTCAATTAATCTTCATAGTTTTTGGGTGTGGGGAGCATTATTTCAATACTGTCAGATTATGTCATCTCCCAGCGCTCTGCATTACTAGAGTGCCGGCCGGCGGGAGATCAGCTGTGCTGCGGGTGCATGGCGAGGGGGTCGTAGGGGGCGGCTGGGCCCCTGAGAGTGACGGGCCCGGTCGCAGGAGCGACCTATGCGACCCCTATTGTTCCACCACTGCTGTCAGAGTTGTAGTTCAAGAGTAATTGATTGATAAATTAGCCCCCTCCCACCCCTTTTACTGATGTAACACTGCTCAACTAAGAGCAGCAAAACTGTCCGGATGGATCACAGCAAGGGACAAACTTCAGTGAGCATAAGGAAAAACCTGAAAAACGTGTCAAGGGGGCAGGGTTTTCCTTATACTCACAGTAAGAAAATTGTCTCTTGCTGTGATTTATCCGGTCAAGAGACCAGATTCCACATCTGAGAGGATGTGGCTTACACTAGGTAAAAGGGACGGGAGGGGGGTACTTATCATTCAATTATTGTTGAACTACAACTCTGATTATTGAAATAATACTCTCCATGGCCCAAATAATATGAAGATTAATCAGAGTTGTTTTTTTGGTAAAACATTACTATCCCTTTAACCATATTCCATGAAACCTCTTGTACACAGTTTAAGAATCACATCAAAAACGTACAATACTGCATAACTGTTAATAAAACCTTATACATTTGGCAAAAGAAATTAAGCATGTTTATAATTAATGATTGCCTGTATTTAATTAAAGTATTTTTTTTTTATTTTTTTAACCTGATTGTAAATAGGAAATATAAACAAAACTTAGAAAAAAAAATCCCCTAAATTGTAACCATTTTAATTGTGGAATTATTTCATATTGTACATTATTGTTGGCAAGAATATGGTGCACATAGAAATGCAGCTTTTTATAATCGTGCATATTAATGCAGCATAAAAGCAGCTTAGAAACAATTAAATGTTCTGGCTTATTTACTCTGTAATATGTAGTTAGTCAGTATACATATAAAAAGACCTGTCAGAACTGTTTGCTTTCAGCTGTATGGCCAAAGCAGCAGAACAAGTGAATTAGCTATTGACAGTAAGCTAATTCAGGTTCAGAGGTCTATTAACTCTTCCAAGCATTTCATGTACAAACACAAGGCCTTTGTAGACATATTCAACATCTGTCTTACTATTAATTAGAACCTTTAGCCTGTCTGATGACAGGTCTTTGGTAACTGTTCTGGGCTGAAAAGCAAATGATAGTAATTAGTTGCCAGTTCCTCAGTGAATACATCTTATTTTTTTTAACCTCTAAAAAAATGTAACTATTATAAAATGCACAAAATCCAGGAAAAAACAATTAATAGAAAAGGTATCAAGTTTTAATGAAAGTTTAACAAAATTAATTGAAAAAGTCATATGGTCTAAATATTTGTAACCTAACCTTGATTACTTTTTAAAGTTAAAAGGAATGTAATAAATTACATCTGAATGCAGCTGAAACCATTGTATTGACTTTCTGTAGCCTGAACTAAGAGGTCCATTTATAAAAGAGTCTACAACATGCTAATATGGGCACTACACAAATGTTTTTCTTTTTAGTCATTCACATATTTGTTAATAGGTTTGTGCTAACTCCATGGCTTATAATTTTAAGTCCTTTGCTACTAGCCATACTTGAAAAGTTACTCGCCACTGCAAGCCAAAACATACCCACCAGGGCTGAATTTCTACTTGCCAGGGCAAAATTTTCACTCGCCATTGGCTAGTGGCGAGTGGAAATTTTGAGCCCTGGCTAACTCATTTATCATTGATTGAGTACAAGGATAAGCTACAAAAATATGCTATTTACATATGCTGACATATTGTTTGAAGGTCATTGGGTACTCAAATGTACACATGCACATACCATATATATGTATGTTTTATGTATTCTTATTTGTAGCTCCTTTCTTTCTAACCACGGAAACTGAATATTCATGAATGCCAGAAGAGTATATACATTACTAAAATGCACAGAAGCAGAGAGCAGTGGATCAGACATGATACTTTCCTTGGTATTTGATAAATCTTGACCCAAGTCCACACAAGCAAAAATATAGGAATGTATGAACTGGGTGCAATTAATTCCTTATAACATAGAAGAAGGTACTTCTTAAGACACATATTAGTTGTAGTATTAAAGGGATAGTAATGTTTCACAAAAACAGCAGCTTCAATTAATCTTCAGTATCTGGGTCATGGCTAGTGTTATTTCAATACTGTCATAGTTGTAGTTCAAGAGAAATTGAATGATAAAGTATACCCCTCCTGCCCCTTTTACATAGTATAAGCCGCCTCCCCTCAGATGTGGAATCTGGTTCTGGGACCAGACAGATTGCAGCAAGGGACAATCTTCTTACTGTGAGCATAAGGAAAACCCTGTCCTCCTTGACAATTTTTTCAGGTTTTCCCCTTATGCTGTTTCAAGATTGTCCCTCTCTGCAAGCCATCTGGACACCACCTTTTTGTCCTGAGGTGAGCAGTGTTACATCAGTAAAATGGGTGGGAGGGAGATACTTTACCATTCAATTACTCTTGAACTACAACTCTGCTTGTATTGAGATAACACTCTCCATTGCCCAAATGCTATGAAGATTAATTGGAGCTGCTTTTATTGTGAAGCATTACTATCTCTTTAACTTATGGAAGGCACTGTCACCTTAAGCGATATCACCAAACCAAGGACTGCAAAGGATGTTCATGGCACCTGAAGACTGTAAGTGTGGGTGTGAGTGTGTATATGTCTACATTTTAGGGGTCAAAACAGATTGAAAGGCAATTGTATAGCATAAGAGGTCACTATTTCTGGGGAGTTGCAAAGTCTACAAATATTTATATTCTCAAGACAAATCTAAACAGTATTCAGAAGACCATGCAGGTAAGATGTAATTAGTCACCAAATGTTTAAAAATGATCTATTGTAGCATACAATAGCAAAGTTACATTAATTCCCCTTGTAGAGATATAAGAACCTGTCAATTGAAACTCCTTTTAAATAAATGTGTATAGTGATAGATAGATAGATAGATAGATAGATAGATAGATAGATAGATATACATACATACAAACATATACACTGTATTCAGTTTAAAGGGATAGTAATACTTCATTTTATCTTTATTTTATTTTGTAGGCATTAAAAAAACATGAAGAATGATATAAGTCTTATCTCTCAAACCTTTATGGTTTAAGAGATATTCACAAACAAAGTATCCCCCCCCCCTGTTCAGCCAGATCAGAAGGGAGGTGCCCAGGTAGACTGCAGAGAGGGACAATCTTCAATTAAGATAAGGGAAAAAGCTGAAAAACTTGTCAAGGGGGGAAGGGCTTTCATTGTTTTCATACAAAGAAAATTGTCCCCTTCTGTTATCTGTCTGGTCTTACAACCAGATTCACATCTGAGAAGAGGTGGCTTACACTAGGAAAAAGGGGCGGGAGGGGGAAACTTTGCTTGTGAATATCTCATAAACCATAAAGGTTTGAGAGATAAGACTTATATCGTTCTTCATGTTTTTTTCATGCCTACAAAATAAAATAAAGATAAAACGAAGTATTACTATCCCTTTAATATGTTTCCCATATTACTGCAATATATTTTACAATTTGTACAAATACCTTTCTTCAAGATCATACATATTTACTAGACCAGTGGTACACATATTTGATGAAACATGGAAACTGCTTTCCTTGCTATTATAACATATTTATTATGCACATTAAAGGGATAGTAATACTTAAAATGTAAAAAAAAATATGTTGTAGGGTTTATCCCCCTGAGTAAAACAAGGGTACTCCCACTGCTGAAAGGTGTTTCATTCAAAAGTTATTAATTTTCAAAGTTGAATTTTTTTTAGGTGCAATATCACAGTGGCCTGAAATTGTACAGTGGCGCTGTTGCTACACGATCCTATGGATAGCTCTGGTCAGTTGACCATAAATCTCCATAGGATGGTGTAGCAACAGCGCCACTGTACAATTTCAGGCCACTGTGATATTGCACCTAAAAAATTCAACTTTGAAAATTAATAACTTTTGAATGAAACACCTTTCAGCAGTGGGAGTACCCTTGTTTTACTCAGGGGGATAAACCCTACAACATATTTTTTTTTACACTTTAAGTATTACTATCCCTTTAATAGCTAAAAGAAGACAAGATGTTAATCCTCGGAGCAGTTATAACAGAAAATAGGAGCCAAAATTGCTGTTAATCAGCATATGGTTCATAATAAGAAGGAGCAGACTGCATTAAAATAACTAACTGTACAACACACATTGATCAAAACATTATGTTAATTTGTCTCTTATTAATAGTTATTTATAGAACATCAGCATTTTTCTGTAGGGCATTACAGCAATATGACAAACAGTTCAGAATGAAGCATGCTATTGATATATACTGATGTTGAAAGCTCTGGCAGTAGAACTTATTACAGATCGTATAAATAGTATAATTAAACTTATAACTCAGAACTAAGCACTGTTGGGCACATGCTGATGTAGACAGCAGAAATGGGCAGGATTTTAACTCTTTAAAGCAACTTTCAGAGAATGAATGTAAAGCCTGTGGATCTGTAGATGAATTTCAGGTAGAACCAGCCATTGGCCAGTACAGAATTATGGAGAACCAGCCATTGGCCAGTACAGAATTATGGGAGTTGTAATACAACAAATTCCATAGAATCCCACCCAAGTTTACAAAGCTGAACAGGATGCTACAGAGATGTTTTCATTTTACTTCCTAATAATGCAGGGTTTGTATGGGGGGTAAAATTTCCCATTAAGCCTCAATGGTTCTTTAGACTTAAATAACTTATCATTTTGTAGAATTATATTGTGCTTTATAAAAGTGTATGTGGTATGTTTTTGAGGGGTGGTGGTGAATGAGGTCCTCTGGGGGAGGTTTGTTTTTTTCTGTGCCACTATCAGTCACATGTTTGTTAGTAAAGGAAGTGCTTGAGCAAGGAATGCAGAAAAGCTGGGGTCTAGGGTACAGGAGGCAAAAATTTAGTAAAGTTGATACCTTTTATTGGCTAACTAAACAGATTTAAAATGCAAGCTTTCAAGACTTCTTAGGTCTCTTCCTCAGGCATGTTATACCATCTGGCATCTAGGGTAGCCATACTTGGATTTAATATGTAAGAGAGAGAGACAATGCAGGGGACTGTATTGCTATCCACTGTAACTGTAAAGACCCACCATGTAGTGAGTGTCTCTGAAGGAACCCCCCTGGCTGATTTCAGTATCCTGTATGTTCCTATGTCTGAGAGAAAGCAAAAGTATTAATCTCATTCAGGATGAAAAAGGAAACAAATGAACAGATTTGTCTAAAGAGTGCCAGATGAAGTGTGTAGTGATTTTAGGATTATGAGCCTGGATCTTCTTGTTGTACAGATTGGAGTGAGTCCTTCAAATTTCATAAAACACAAACTGAAGGAACTGTAGTCAAATAAATCAAGTTGATAGGTAAGAGGATTACAATCTTGGTCATGCCTTAAGTCAAATGGGAATGCATCTATGAGATGTTTAACAGATATGAGGCAGAAAAGACATGCAAAAAGCCACACAGGCTTTCTGAGTTCCTTGCTGGTTACCTTCAGTCAAGGTACCAGTGCTCATTGTGAGACAATTACAGATATAGTGGAAAGCCAGGCAAAAGGGTTTTCAGGCAGTAGAAATCTTGCCAGGCAGTACACATACACACATTAGTATTCTGCAGTAAAATGTATTTACAGATCATGATTTGAGGAATGCATTTAGTTCAAACTACCATGACTAAGCACAATAGAAGTAAGAAGTCTGAAACTTCAACTGCATTCTTCTGCACATTAATGTAAGAAGCTGATCAGATTGGAGATTTCCAACTATTCTCTATCACATGTTTGATGCAAAACATATTAGGGGATGGTCTGGACTAATATAATTCTATGCTATAGTACTAGCTGTCAGTCAAATGTTTAATGCTTCTTGCATCATGGGAGGGCATTTTGAGAGTGTACAGTCATGTTGGGGTGTTCTGTTCCTGTTCTGTATCTCTCTGGCACTCAAAGTGTTAAGCTAAGAGAAGGCAAGGGTTGGGAAAAAAATGTTTTCTGAATGGTTGTTAAATGCTTGTAGACTAATATCACATTCCATAATGCTCAAGAAAAAAGAAGGTAGTAGAAAATAATGATCTGAATGTGGTTGCAGGGAGTGTCATGGAAAAGGTAATCAGGTGAGACCAAGCGTATGCTTTACAGAAACGTAGTAGTAAAATGCAAAGAAGAAAGAATGAGTAAATGAGAATTACATGACTTTGTCACATAAGAAATGACATGTGAGAAGATAGATGATGGCTACAAGAAGGTGTCAGCTGGGAATGAGATACGGAGACAGTTTAAGTGGAAATTATATGATTACATGACTTTTTTATAGTTCAGTTGGTTATAATGCACAGTAAGGGAAGGCAGAATATACCGATTAGATGCCTTTTCGCTAGTATTTTATTTCTCATTATGATTTATATATCCTGAATTGTACAAAAACATTAAAAGAGATGCCAGAGACACATAACTTTCTATGGCCCAAAAATACTAATAGTCCAAATAAATTTTGCCCTCCGCCCTGGATGTCATGACCATAGGGACAGATGTGACAACTGATAGTGTTGCATTGGATACCTCCCTGGCACTCAAAGGGTTAAGCTAAGACATGGAAAGGGATGGAAGAAATGTTTTCTGAATGGTTCCTAAATGGTTGTAGACTAACATCACATTCCATAATGCTCAAGATAAAAGAAGGTAGGAGAAAATAATGATCTGAATGTGGTTGCAATGAGTGTCATGGAAAAGGTAATCAGGTGAGACCAAGCGTATGCTTTACAGAGAAGTAGTAGTAAAAATGCAAAGAAGAAAGAATGAGTCAATGAGAATTACATGACTTTGTCACATAAGAAATGACATGTGAGAAGATAGATGATGGCTACAAGAAGGTGTCAGCTGGGAATGAGATACGGAGACACTTTAAGTGGAAATTATATGATTACATATACATATAGTTCAGTTGGTTATAATGCACAGAAAGGGAAGGTAGAATACACCGATTAGATGTCTTTTGACTAGTATTTTATTTCTCATTAGGATTTATATATCTTGAATTGTACTAAAACATGTAAAAGAGATGCCAGAGACACATACCTTCCTATGGGCCCAAAATACTAATGGTCCAAATAAATTTTGCCCTCAGTCCTGGATGTCATAACTATGGAGACAGATATGACAATTGATAGCAGGACCACAAGACACAAACTCTGCCTTCTGCATATGTTAACCCTTTAAGGACAGGAGAGGTGCACAATGCATTCTTCATAATGCATATCCCCTGCCATAAAAGGTTCACGTAGGCTAATGCACTCTCCGACTGATTCCGCTAAAAAACTGCCATCGACTGTAATGTGTGCTTCCATGGACACAATATCTAGGATAACATCTTCCATCAGTCCGGATATTATGTCCATGTGGGCAGACATGACAGTTGCTGGCAGTTTTTAAAGGGGATGTATCACCTCTATAAATTAGCCTAAATAGTTAGGTTATTAATCGATCTCTGCCAATGAGAGTGCTCCAGCTTACAGACAGAAAGCCTCCGTCATCAGAGGAGGCTGGATAGAGGGAGGAGAGCAGAGGCAGAGTGACGGACTGAGGTTACAGAGCAGGTAACCACACTCTATGCAGAAGTAGCTGCAGGGCAGAGTTTATAACTTCAATTTAGACCAAATAAAGCTTTTTTAAAAAAAAAAATTAAGACACTTTTAGTCATATTGTATGTATAACCTAACTATTTAGGCTAAGTTATATAGAGGTGATACATCCCCTTTAAAGGAGCAGTAAACTTTTTTATGAAAAAATATATATTGTAGGGCTTTTCTTGTTGAGTAAAATAAGGGTACTCCCACTCCAGTGAGATGCGTATTTCCAGCAGTATTACAGTTATACTTGTGTTTTTTTTACATTAGCAATGCCCTCTAGTGGTCAAATTCCAATTAGTAATTCTGTTACATTCTAATGGAGAGGGAAGTCAGTGACTTACAGTTCTCCATAGAATGTGATATAAACTGCAGAGTGACTTCCTATGAGTTAGAACTTCCAGGAAGTAAACACAGTAAATTCACTTCCTGATTATTTGAACTATTATAAATGTTGAATAGAATAACTGGCAGTGGTGAAAGTACCCTTGCTTTACTCAGCAGAAAAATCTCTATAACATAAATGGTTTCATAAAAAAGGTCACTGCTCCTTTAAACAGGAACAAGCAGAGCACGTGACCCTACTTAACCTTTTAGGACAGGGGTGGTGAACAGCACATTAAGAAGCAATTGGCTGCACAAACCTCTGGTTCTTTGGGTGCCAGAAAGGTAGTCAACACACTGAAAAACTTTTAGCTGGATACACCTGTAGCACTCAAGTGTACCATGTGAGGTGGGCAGACTTTTTTCCTGTGGCAACTGTCATATTTGCCTCCATGAACCTGACAACCAAGACTGTTAAAACTCTTGAACAAAGATGCAAGGACATAATTCATGAGGGCCATTAACATTTTCTGGCCATAGTAGGTAAGTGGGGATTATTTGGAGGTGCTGCTTGTCCATAATGTAAAAAAAAAAATTCTGTGCTGCCTAAATATTCTCGCATTAGTTGTTAGAGAGGGATAATGGTTTCCAGACCAATCTAGTCTCTCACAGATGGATTACGTGTTCCTCCCTATGCCTCACAGCTTTCACTGCTTATTAATTAGCCTTTTTTTAATCCCCTTTACCCCAACCAAAAAAAAGCAGGCCCAACCGTTGCCAGTTCTATAAATAGACGGTCACTTAGACTAGGTTAAACCAGATCAGTTGACAAAAGCATCTTTAAATCAGTCAAAGTGAAATAAAAATGAAGCAAAATCCTAGCTTTTATCCATCACTGGCTTTTAAACTAATTAAAATGCACAGAGCCTTTCTCAGATTACAGACCTGCTGTTCTTCTCTATACTAAGAAGCTAACAAAATGTGCTGAAAGCTGTGAATTGAACAATTGCTGAGATGTAGGGTTACTAAAAGAAACTGTTTAAATATGCTCCCATCCTTCAAATAGAAGGTCCTACCTCGGAGAAAAAGGTAAACTGCATTCTCACATTACCATTATCTTCAGCTATAGAGCCACCGCACATTATATCTGTAATCAGCTCCTGTAACTCTGAGAACTTTTTATTCTTTAAAATGAGAAAAAAAGCTTAATGCTCTCTTGATTTTTCATCCTTTTCTTCAACTAGTTTTTCTAGAACCATAAAGCTGAAACACCACTGTGATCATTTGATGGTTTCTAGCCCCAGAAGCTATGGAGAGTCCTTTATTTTGACATATCCTATACAAGACTTTGTAAAACTAGAACAATAAACAGGAGGCTTAAGTATATGAAGTGGGAGTTTGGAAGAATGAACTAATAAGTATATCCCACTAGTAAAGAATGAACTAATAAGTATATCCCACTAGTAAAGATCCCTACTTGTCCAAAAAGACAGACAAATTATTTTCTTTTAAAGTTATAAAATTGTATAAACTAAAAATATTTTTTCTACTGGTCTGCTGTCATGGTTAGGAAACAAAGCATGAGATTGATTAGAGTATACCAGCTGCACCATGGGATGTACACAGGGCCGAATTTACATTCCAGGCACCCCTAGACAAGGCACTCTAGGCAGGGAATTATGTGCTAAGGCATGATAAATAGGTGAAAGAGATAACTTCTCCAGTGAAATCACTTCTCCATTTCCTATGCTATTCTATAGCGCCTATCTGCTATGTGCCAAATTGGTTGTATAGAATAACATAGGAACTGGGGGAGTGATATCACTGGGGAAGTGATATCACTGGAGAAGTTCAGGGAAGGGCTGGCCTGGGGGGCAGGGGGCAGTTGCCCCCTGGGCTGGTCATATGTCTGGGCTAGTAGGCCACTGCATCTCACTAAATCTCCCTATTGCTGCTGTAAATGGATCTACACTAGTGATACCACAGAGGTACAATCCAAATGGAGCTACACTAGTGATACCACAGAGGTACAATCCAAATGGAGCTACACTAGTGATACCACAGAGGTACAATCCAAATGGAGCTACACTAGTGATACCACAGAGGTACAATCCAAATGGAGCTACACTAGTAGCATAAACCATTTCCCTTGTAAGGTCTATAGTATCATTAGGTAATCTTTACTTAAATTGTAAGCTTTGTAGTGGTGCACTAGTGTAGCCCCATTTCAACTGTAAGCTATGTGGTATCACGTGACTTACGTTGCAGCATTAATGCCAATTTTAAAATTAACAAAAGGGGGCGGGCTGGAACAGTGGCCTGGAACGATAATAGAAATGGGCCACTTGAATGTATTTGCCCCCTGGGCCACAAATTGCCAGCCCTCCCCTGAAGAAGTTATTCCCACATCATCATCTCTGTATGATGCTTTAGCACATAGCCCCCCTTGTGTCTTTAGCTCCTCCCACAGCCACAACTTTGAGTCCCATTCTCTATTTCCTGGCAAAAAAAAACTATATAACTAAACCATAGGAATAGGTGGTCCTTGACTTAACAAAAGGATCTGCCTTCAAAGAGTAATCAATTATTAATATACTAGTTGAACAGCCCGTTACACGGGCCACAGTGCCTCAGGCAGCCGGTCGCGGGGCAGTCACACACAGTGGAGACTGCCCGCGCCTCGGCTGATACAGAGCCTCTGGTAGCCGGTCGCGGGGCAGTCACACGCAGTGGAGACTGGCCGCGCCTCGGCTGATACAGAGCTGGACGCTCCTTCGGAGCGCCCAGCTCTGTATCAGCTGAGGCGCGGGCAGTCTGTACTGTGCATGACTGCCGCACGCGCAGCAGTGTCTACTGCGCATGTCGGGCGTTACACACAACTTGGCGAATTATTATATAGGATATTTCATCTACTTATTTGTTTGCATTTGAAGCCAGTCATAGACTATGACTAGTTATTTCAGTTTACAATCTGATAAAGACTTTTGACACTTACAAAGGTCTATTAAAGCTTTTTATTTGTTGCAAAGAGGTCATTACAAAATATATCAGCTCTTTGAGTGCCAGAAAGGTATCCAATACTGCACTCAAAGGGTTAATAAATATTTCTCCTACTCTATGAAATACACGTAGATAAATGAATCTGTTAAACAAATGAAGTGCCACCTATTTCTAGAGCAAAATTCATTTATATTAATTTATATATATGTACATCTCAGCATTAGTGAAGTACAGGATTTCCCATTAGATCAGGGGAGTCCAAGGGCGAGATGTTCAGAAAGTGGTGGTAACTGAAATTGTCTGTAATCAGAATAAAAAAGTTCTTACACCATGATCCGTCTATTCTCAGACATGTTTCCATCGTTTTTTGCATCCAATTCCACCATCTCCGTCAAAGGGAAAAAGACATCTTAAAAGTGGATGTGGTTTAATCTTCTGTCAAAATGTAAGGTATTTTCAGAAAAAATATTCGTTTTAATGTAATTTTTTTATCTGATTAACGTCATTTGTTCCTGACATAATAAAAAAACGGTCTAAACTTGGAGAAGAAAAATTAAAGTACTGAGAAGCATTTTTCATTTCAGAGACAAAAAAAGTCTTTGTTTCTTTGAAAATTTTCATTTCAAAGACAAAATCAAAGACAAGTTTTAAGATCAGAATTTTTAACAGCAATGTTCAATGAGATCTTCTTACCGACATTTTTAATTCTTTAGATGAATTTTCAAACGTGACGGATTTACTTCTGAAAATATTGTCCTTCTTTTACCCCCAACTCGTGATTCGACAATTCTTTCATTATGATGACTTTCTGAACATCTCACCCCAAGTGTTTCAGTCCTGGGCCACAGGATCAGAAAGCCATAAGTGTGAGGGTCACATTATTTTTTCTATTGATAACAATGGTGAATTATAACCATACCAAAGGGGAGTCATATGGTGCCTGTGGGAGGGTATAAATGAAGCATTCCTGTCAGAAAGGGGTGAGGCTTAATCACAAGTGGGGCGGGGCTTAATTTGCTGTCTCATAAAGTGGCCAGAACATGGCAGAGAAGGAGGAGAAGTAGGAGGGAAGTTGGAGGAACAGGCTGGGAAGGAGAAGAAGTGGGCGGAGTTTCATAAGAAACTCCCCACCAACGGAGAATCAGCCTCTGTCCTTGGAGACGCAGTAATTAAGTGTAAAAACTGGAATCTCCAGGGCAGAGTTCCCTGCTATGACTGTAACCTACCATCTATTAAAAACATCAATTTATTTATTTATTGTTCAAGTCAATGACAATACTGTTATTTAACAGACATCTGTTCTTGAACTGTACGGTACTGGAAAGCATAATAGTTGCCTACTAGTTCATGTGTGCTAGATAATTGGGTATAAAAATAGTGTTTTTGAAACTGTCAAATGGGCAGCACCCTGAAATCAGGTGGTCCTCATTTAGCCCACAGAATACATTCTGGATACCCCTGCATTAGGTGGTAGTAGGCAACTGCCTAGACCTCCAGATTTTGAAGGGAGTTTGAGCTGTTCTGAACACACCCACATTCTGAATTGTGGGTGTGGCCAGTGTAAGCTCATTGCCCCTGCACCAGTTTATATAACCTTTTAATGGCCATTATTGGATACTAGGGCAATGTCATATAAGGAGTGGGGATTTGGCCATGCGTGGAGCTAAGGGCACCTATGCCTTGTCTATGACCACCAGAGATGTAAATCCGGCCCTGGTAAAATATCTATTTTCATGAGTGATTAACCCTTTGAGTGCCAGAGGAAGCATTGCGTACCCCTCTGGCACTCAAAGGGTTAATGGTTGTTGGCTGAAACAAGCATTCTTCAGAAAAAAACTAGACTATTTGGCTTCCAAAATGAAAATATGTAAATAAAATGTCAGCAGATATTGCTTGTTACAACTCTACATATTTTTAACAAAAATACTGACACGAACCACTGTAGAGTACTGTTATTAAACTAATATAATTCAAAAGTTTAGCTTGATATTTGCCAACAATATCATCCATATGGTGGATTTACTTATCACTCTAGTCGTAGACTAAACAATGGATAACGGGAAAGATCACTAATGGTTCAAGAACAAATACAGAGTATTAGATAGCCCCATTAAATTGAAAAGACAAACTCTTTAGTGCTATTTGCTTTCCTTGTTGTTTTAGTCTACATCTGTTTGCTTGATGCACCACTAAACACATACTAACAATGATGACGCCATTTAAAATGTGTTGTACAAGTTAATTGCCATGTCTGTTCTTTTATTACTGCTTTTGGTTACGTTTTAATGCAAATGCATTCCAAACACATCTCAGTGTTGCTTTCTCAGTATATTCATATATACTGCTGTACAATAGACATATTATTCCATACAACATGTCTCCATCTAACAACAATATTTCCCTGTCCTGTTCTTGTCACCAGCCAATCCCCCTTGAGATAATTTGAGAGAATGAAAGTGAAGGAGTAGCGAAGGTTGGAAGGACAGAAGTAATTTACATATAAAGATTTCCAGGGGAATATAAATAATTAATGTACCCCTCTACATTGGTGGTGAGGCAGTTCAGAACTACAATTCCCATCAACCTCAGCCAGACATTGGCATCAACCATCTTAATGTCAAAGTGATATCGCCATGATTTTCAACTGCTGAAATTTCTGTTATTTCTATGCCACATATGCATTAGAGAGTTTTAAAACAAAGTTTAACCCTTTGAGTGCCAGAGGGGTACGCAACAAATTACTTTGGAAAGCGCTGTGTACCCCTCTGGCACTCAAAGGGTTAAGGGTCATATGTTCAAAAGGAAATTGGAGGTGTTCTGAGGCAAACCATTTACATTGTAGTGGAGTACTAAAAACTTCTATTGATTTAATGGGGTTTTAACTCCTTCAATGTTAGAAAGGTCTACGACGCATTGCAAACAATATAAAAGAATTATGGTGATCATTTTATGGTCTGTGAGACAAGTAAAAGGTATATATAAAGGTGTAGTTATTCACTGTCTTTCACCATGTCCACATGGCAGGTTCCGTCACACTGCATAGAGTGAATATCTCCCTACATTTCAAATGGGCAAAGAGAGACACTTTTGTTCAGAGGTGTAACTAAAAGCCTGCGAACCCTGGTGCAAGAAGTGCCACGGCCCCCCCCACCACATTGGCCCCCCTCAGCCACATTGACGCACTCTACAATGCCCCCATCTCCTACCTCTAGGGTTGCCACTCAGCCGGTATTTTACCGGCAGGCCGGTAAAAAATTGGAATCTGTCCAATGTTAAGTCTATGGAGGGAATGCCATGGCCGGTATTTTTTTGAAGAAAAGGTGGCAACCCTACCTACCTCCTACCTGGAGCTACCGCTCGGTCCTCTTAGTAATGCACAGCTCTGGGAGATGATGTCATCTCCCAGTGCTCTGCATTACTAGAACGCCGGAGGGAGATTGCGGGCGCCAGGTGGAGAGGTCACAGGGGGCGTCCAGGCCACTGGAGTGACGGGCCCGGTCGCAGGTACGACCCCTGCTACCCCTATAGTTACACCACTGATTTTGTTTTAGGCGATTTTGCTGGGGATGTGGCTGGTGGGTGGGGAATTGCTGAAAATGTGTAGGTTTTTTTCATGACCTATTGACACCTCTGTGCAACTGAATAAATGATTTAGAGCAAGATCAGAGTATTTTATTTACACAGATTAATTTAACATATATACGGATGTTCAAATAAACATTCATGTGAGTTTTATAGGTGTGGAGCAATGTGATATATTTATATACACACCATACAGTCTCAGTCTTATTTCCTAAAAAAAGGGATACCAGGGTGGACAAGAGGGAAAGAGTGGTTTGTGTCTTAAAGGGATAGTAATGTCAGAGAAAAAAAGTATTGAGTATATGGTAGATACAATTAAAGAGAGTACTTGTACTTATTCATATGGTTTGCAAGCATAACTTGTAGGCCATTCCGATAAAGTATTTATCTTTAGATATTGTTATATCGGTGCTGCTGAAGAGCCATGTCTGGTCAAGCGACCAGAATCCGCTTCTGACAGCTTTACAGCTTGTCAAGTAGAAAGGGGAGGGAGCGGAGAACTTTATTTTCCTATGTCTCTCAAACCTTAACGGTTTGAGAGATACGAATAAGTGCAAGTACTCTCTTTTAATTGTATCTACCATCTAGTTAATACTTTTTTTCTGACATTACTATCCTTTTAAAGAGGAACTGTCCCTCCTAAAGAGGGACACTTGGGAGATACAGTATGTGATTGTGGCTGTTGTGAAAGAGACAGTGGGAGGGGCAAAGAGGCAAAGGGCTGGGCAGATGGATTAGGCAAATTTGTGGGTTCATGTGCGAGTCTCTTCTCTCGGGGAGATTGTTAACCCGTTGAGTGCCAGAGAAATTGCCTTCTGCCACTCAGTGGGTTATCCCTTTGCGTTTCAGAGGGGTAAGCAATTCTTTTCATTGTGTTGTATATGCCTTTGGAACTCAAAGGGTTAATGCTTGAGCATCATATTATATATATACTAGTGTAAAAGCCTGTTTACATGGGCCAATGTCCAGGTGATGTTAACCTTTTGAGTGCCAGAGGGGTATGCAATGCATTGCTGACACGGTCATGCACTGTAAAGACTGCCTGAAAGCACAGAATGCTCCCAGCATTCCTACACCTCCCAGCATTCTGTGCGTTCGGGCAGTCTCTACTGCGCATGATGGCTTCTGACAAACATCTTAGCGAATTATTATATAAGATATATATATTCAGTTACACAATTGTAAACAAACCGATGCTGTTTATTCAGTACGGAGACTTAATTATTCTGGTCATGCAGCATGATTAGTTCAAAGTTTCAGATCTTCACTACTGTTCAGTGAAGCAAGATCTTGGTTTTATTAC
Organism: Rhinophrynus dorsalis; assembly: GCA_037306005.1. NCBI lineage: Eukaryota > Metazoa > Chordata > Amphibia > Anura > Rhinophrynidae > Rhinophrynus > Rhinophrynus dorsalis. The sequence continues at coordinate 75,930,285 of CM074719.1, read as the reverse complement.
TTACAAAGAAAAAATACAAATGAAGAAACTTGAAACCTACATTGCAGAGAGATCAGTTTTTCAACTTATCCGGTGAATCTTAACTCTGAAAGAGGCAACAACAAGAGACAAGGGGCAGCTATGGAAAATCAGTGACAATTGAGGCTGATCAGTTACAAATATAGTTTGATGATTTGGGCAGTAATCATGCAATAGTACATCTGTAAACACCAACATCCAAAGTCTTTAACAGACCTTGATTACTGTCTGAAAACATTCAATTGCTGACTCATTTCAACACAGGTCACTGTATTTGAAAGGATGAGTCAGGCTCTAATGATGGATGACCTAGAGACAAGAGAGCACACCACTACACTTTGTTTCAGTTCTGCTTCTTATGGGAATATATGTGGGACCCAGACACTGAAGCAATGGAGACAGGGCGTATACCAAATTTTCTTTTCAGTCTACAAGGAGAATGTCATGGTGAATGTGCTCTGTTAGTGGGAGCCACAAAGCCCTTCTAGAATTATTTCCAGCAAGGGTGTGTCATAGAGGAGGGATTAAGCAATACAAAAAAATGTACATGCTTGTGATCTTTTGTAGTGTGTAAGTTACTTAGACGATTAGCTATTGCTGTAAGCAGTTAAAATGTGAATAGATTCAGTCCCTTAGATGCTACTGAGATATAGCCAAATAATTGATTTGCAGTGCATTGGTGATCATAATCCAAGATGTTAGCCCCCTTTTACAAGAGCAGCACCAACACAGAGATAGTGCATTACTGGTAACTTGACTACACTCGCGGTGGAAATCAGTAAGTGTGCAGTAAGAAAGGTCTTCCCGACGACCAGTGAAGGTGCACACAGATCTTTCACACTAGCAGCATTGCAACCTCCGATCGATGGCCAATCCATGTGGGTGTCAACCAGTAATATTGAAAGAGACCTTAATTAAACTGCAAAGTTTTTAAAGGGGATGAGTGGAGGCACTAACACAACCAATCTACGGTATTCAATACAACTTAAATACTTTTTGTTAATTTTGATAACACTAAGAGTATTAGTAGCACTGCCTTGACTCTTCCTGGGATCCTACAATCCCTCAAACTCACCAACAACAAATAGTGATTCAAGCAGAGTCGGCGCTGCTACACGTCTCTCTCAGTGGTCCCTGGAAAGAGAAAATGTATATATGCCAGTGTTCAATCTAAACAGATATAGTATATTAATACAAGGGCTCTAAAACGCCTTATAAATAAAAATGAATACTGGCATATATACGTATTCTCTTTTAGGGACCACCGGAAGAGTGAGACGTTTGGCAGCACGGACTCTGCTTGAATCACCTTAATTAAACTTATTGAACTCAGAGACAATCTGGTCCAGGACTGAAGGAGCGGAGGGGGAGAGAGAAACGGGTATCGCTTTGCTACATTAAAAAAATAGCCAGCCAAGGGAGGGCACCGAAACATACGTTTTTTTTACTTGGGCAGTAAGTGGTGAGCGGGGGCGGGGAGGTGGGCCACGATGCGCCCCCAGAGAATGCGCGTCCTAGGTCGGCGCCTACCTCACCTGTAGGTGGCACCGGCCCTGGAGGGGGATGACACAGACTTAGTATCTGTGAAACTTTAACATGCATTTCCTGTCTTTTGGGTTGACTAAGAACATTCACTTTGACTTTATTGCTTATGCCTATTAAATATATTTTAACAGCTAGAAAATAAAATCTATTTTTTACATTATCCAATCTTAAAGGAGAAGCAATGCTTCCTAATAATAACATTTCACGTTACTATGGAAAGAAAATCCTAATTGCCCCTGTGAATTTTGCCCTTGTGCCCTTGTTCAAGAGATAACATCTTCAGGTTAGTTCTGGATGTCATGTACATGGAGGGAGACATGACAGTTTCTGACAGTTTTTTGTTTTACTGAAGAAGGAATGAGCCTATTTAAGATTACTATTGGAGTGAGTGGAGTTTGTGTTCTGTGGTCTTGCAAGCAACTGTCATGTCTTCTCATCCAAGACTGATTGACAATGGTTTCTCTTGAATCAAGGATAAAGGAAAATATATTTAGGGATATTAGGATTTTCTGGTCATACTAAGGTAACTGGGGATTTATTATTAGGCAGTGTTGCTTCCCCTTTAAATATTTTGGATATTCAGATCTGTAAATGTGTGATATTTATGCTTTTGTTGTACCATTGTTATGTAAGTAAAAGCACTGTTCTTAACCCTTTGAGTGCCAGAAAGGTATTGAACGCATTGCGTTGCAATGAGCTGAATACCTTTATGGCATTCAAAGTGTTAATCTCTTAGAGGTTAGAGAGGTCTCCAAGGAGTTAATTTTTTTTCCTTGCTAATAAGCAGGTTAATCCCTGTTTTTTGCATACCTTGTATCAGTAATCCTGCATTGTTATTCTTTTTTCGAAGGCTTTAATAGGTAGGTAGAGGATAGCGAGAAACATGCACATTCATGTCTTAGCTACTGATTATATCTAACTATATATATTAAGAGGAAGATCTGAAGACTAGGAAGACTTTAAAGGGATAATAATACTTCAAATGTAAAAAAATATATGATGTAGGGTTTATCCCCCTGAGTAAAACAAGGGTACTCCTACTGCTGTGAGATATTTTATTAAAAAATTATAACAGCTCAAACTTGAATTTTTTAGGTGCAGTATCACAGTCGCCTGAAAATTTACAGTGGCGTTGTTGCTCCACCATCCTATGGACTGCTCTGGTCTGTAGACCATAAATCTCCATAGGATGGTGTAGCAACAGCGCCACTGTAAATTTTCAGGCCACTGTGATCCTGCACCTAAAAAATTCAATTTTGAACTGTTATAATTTTTTAATAAAATATCTCTCAGCAGTAGGAGTTCACTTGTTTGATTCGGGGACATAAACTCTACAACATATATTTTTTCACATCTTAAGTATTACTGTCCCTTTAAGAACTTTTAATTTACAAAGTACAAGTAAACAAAAGTAATCTCACAACCTATTAAAACTTCTAAATGAGAACTGTGGGCCGGTATGAAATCCTGAAGAAGCAACCTAATTTATTGGCACTTCATTAGAACTCTGTTGTCAATCATTAGATCTCTGCTCATGAAGACTACAAAAACTAGCCAATGGCTAGTGAGGGTTGATGGGAGCTGTAGTCTCCAAGAGCTAATGGTCCATAAATGACTACCGCAGGATTAGACTTTTAGGCCTCTTTCACACAGCCAAGAGAACTGTTGGAGCTCTGTTCAAAAGAGCAGTCACCAGAGTATTTTCACTCTACTGCACTCCACCACAGAGAAGTGTCTTCTGGCCTAGCCCACGTGAGTGCCAGCCAAGTAGGTTTACCATTCATTGAAGTTACGATGAGTACAGCAACCTCCAGCTCATATTTATGTGAAAGGTTTGTCCATGTCTCCAATTAGCCATCAGGCAGGCCTTGCTTAGTGCAACATTATTGCTTTCCTGGGGGAACACAATAAAGTTACAGCATGATGGACTTAGATGTGACGACATGAGGCAACAGTCAACCATGTGAAGGGCACAATAGTTTAGAATGTTACCTTTCACCATGCAAGACATATCCAAAGCAGCACTGCTGTGTTGGTGTTGCTAGTGTGAAGAGGCTTTTTTTAAACTGGGCATTCATATTTGCACTGTTCCAATGAGCACAAACATAGAAGAAATGTTTTTTTTAGCATAAGAACAAGAAAAAGGAATTAAGAAGAGCACTATAACTATATAACAAATAATAAACTTTGACCCAATAAGTCTAATGCGTAATGCAGACAACTAATATAGACAAATATAGACAGATAAAGGATATCATTTATATTTGTTAAAATGTCCACTGAAGAATGAGCACTGAAAAAATCTAAATATTAATGGATGAGTGTCCAATCCTATCAAAGATAAATGATGTAAAAATAAAGACAAATATAAAAATATGTCTACACATAAAAATAGAAGTGGATGTTCTTGAGATATATATACTGTAGTATAATAACCCTCTTAAATACAAATGATCTCTCCCATCTCTTCAAGAGTATCATCCCCTTCTATGGCTGATATAAATGCGGTGTGGCCAAACTTTCAATGAGGTGATAGATGGTTTCCACCTTTTAGATTGATGAACTCTTTGGGTTATACATCACGCAAAGGTGATATATACTCTCCCCTGTCTCATCAGGTGTATTGTCCCCTCATGTGGGCAATCCAAGCACGATGTGGCTAAGTATCAATGAGGTAATAGAAAGTGCCTCCTTATAAGTAGATGAACCCTTGAGGGTATATAGCGGACAGATGTATTTGATGTTGAGGGTATAAACAGTGTTGCAGACTGGACCCGATATAGCTGTACCGTTTCCTCCAGTCTACAGATAAAGACACTGGTAGAAGTACAATGTGATATAACTCCACCAATATATAAGCAAGTCTCTGTATCTTCAAACTCAATACTGTGTGATAAGGATAAAATTAAATTATGATATATTAAGTCTTTCTGACGTGTTTCATATTGAAGCCAATACTTCTTCAGGGAATAACTGCATAGGTCCTGCCCTACTGCCCACAGCACCAACAACATCAAATACCTCTGTGCACGCTATATATCCTCAAGGGTTCATCTAAACAGAAGGAGGCACTTCTATGACCTCATTGATACTTGACCATAGCGCACTTTAGGGGCAATCCTCCTAAGAGGGGGGTGGGACAACACCTCTGCCTGTTGTGTACCCCCAATGGATAATCAGTATACAAGGAGGAAAACATGTATCACTTTATTGAATGTTTGGCCTCAGTACATTTATATCATCCATAGGAGGGGACGATACTCCTGAAGAGATGGGAGAGGCAACCTGTATTAAAGAGGGTTATTATAGTACAAGACCATTCATTTATATTTTATATGCAAACTGGTTTTTCAAAACAGCTCTAGTATTTTTTTTTTTTATATTTATTTTTATTTTTACATCTTTTATCTTAGAAAAGATTGTATGCTCATTCATTAATATTTTGATTTTTCAGTGGTCATTCTTCAGTGGACTTTTTAATAAATACATATGATATTCTATATCTGTCTATATTTCTCCATATCAGTTGTCTGCATTACGCATCAGACATATTGAGTCAATGTTTATTACTTGTTATACATTTACAGCACTCTCCTTAATTCCTTTTTAGTGTTCTTTTGACTATTCCAGCTGTATACAAACGTCAACTTATTAGGATAATAGCAGCCACATATTTACTGTGTTTTCAGGCCTACTATACACATTTTAACACACAACAAACGCACACACACACATATATATATATATATATATATATATATATATATATATATATATATATATATATACACTGTATATTTAGATTTTATTATTATGAATTTGAGCACCATTCCCAACAATATTCTTTCTTGTTTCTTTGTAGCATAATATTTTTGTAGCAACTGAAAATGTTGGTGCATTTTTAGTACAACATTGTAGAAAGGTTTTCCACAGCACTGCAGTCTCTAAATGTAAACAGGACTGAAAAAAGTGCAGTTAAAACGCAGCTTCAAAAGTGATTCTATTGAAATCTCTACAACAAATTCCTAGCCGTGATTCCACACTGTTGGAAGAAAATTGAAGCATGCTGCATTTCTGTTCAACATTCGCAGCACATGTTGCCTGTCTGGAATGCCCAATACAATACAATGACTCTCAAGTCATGAGCTTTTTAATGTGCTGCTGTTGCTACGACAATGTTGCCTGCATGAAAGAGTCTGTAAGTCTGATAACTCTATCACTGGTTTATATACAATTCCCCCACTTCAATAGGAGCCATGTTTGCAAATGGTTAAGTGGAAATGCATGTTCTCTTGTATTATTTCATTGACCAAACAAATAAAAAGAACAAATCCTCCCACCTTTTCTGTGACACTGTCTCTGCAAACCAGTGACAACACAGTTCAATCTATTAAAATACTACAATTTATTTTGTATTGAAAACGATAAAACATTTTCACTTACATATTGTCACTCCAGTCTATTTTTTATTATTTGTCATTTTTTTCATAGCAAGTATTCTTTGAAGGTACTCATTAAAATGTAGCAAATCTTACCCATATACAGGATATTATTTTAGCCATCTGACAAAGAACACATACGACTTTGTTCTGTTTTACTTTGTTTGCCTCCAAGTTCTTTTTTTCACATGATATTCAGTTGATGAGATGCCTGAGGCCTATCTGACAACAAGCAACAGCTGTCAACTGTTTTAATAAAAAAAAAAGATAGTAAACACCAACAGGAGAGGGGCTCTAATCTGCTCAAAGAATCCTTTATATTGTGATACTGTTTGTGTGATAAGGTACACGTCAGTCATTTTCCATATTTGATTTGTGTTATTATTGAAACACTATTTTGAAAGATGTATGTGTGTTTGTGTTTATGTGTGTGTGTGTGTGTGTGTATAAGCACCTCTGTGTGTGTGTGTATACGTGTGTGTGTGCGTGTGTGTGGGTATATGTGTATGTGTGTGCATACCTATGTGTGTATATACCTGTGTGTGCGCACATGCGCATGCTTGTGTTTGTGTGTGTCTGTGTGTATACACCTATGTATGTGCACATGCGTATGCATGTGTGTGCAACCACCTCTGTGTGTGTGTAATACCTGTGTGTGCATTCACACGTGTGGTCTAGTGTGTGTGTCTGTGGGCTGGCAGGGAGTGGAGGATGGAATAGGAAGTAGTGTGGAAGATTATATCTAGCTGACATGCTATACAGCACGGTAAAGTAGCATAAACTGACAAAGTTAAAGGGCTAGTAATACTTCATTTTATCTTTATTTTATTTTGTAGGCATTAAAAACACATGAAGAATAATATGTCTTATCTCTCAAACCTTTATGGTTTGAGAGATATTCACAAGCAAAGTTTTCCCTCACTGACCAAAACGGTCAAGTCTGCCATCTAGCTGTCAGATTTGGAATCCGGTACGCGGACCGGCCATGGCTCTGCAGCAGAGCCGAGATCGCAAGATATAAGAAGAACTACTTCATTCGAATAGCCTACAAAGTGTGCCTGGTTTGCAAGCATACTTTTTAGACCCTTCCAATTAAATAGTTATTTTTATATCTTGCGATCTCAGCTCTGCTGAACAGCCACTGGTTGATCTGCGGACCGGATTCCAAATCTGACAGCTAGATGGTAGGCTTGACTGTTTTGGTCACTGAGAGGAAACTTTGCTTGTGAATATCTCTCAAACCATAAAGGTTTGAGACATAAGACTTATATCGTTCTTCATGTTTTTTTAATGCCTACAAAATAAAATAAAGATAAAACGAAGTATTACTATCCCTTTAAGATTTCATAAACTACTATTTGAAATAAAGAATGGCAACATAAATACTGATAATTTTGTGTTACAAGGTGATAGCTCCACTATAGTGTACCATTAGCCCTTTGAATGACACACATTTAAAGTGTATGGCTTCACAATTTTTGGAAGATGTTTCTTTTATTCAAGGGTTTAAATCTCCACTCCAGTAACTATGGCTTTATATTTATAGCTGCTACGCGTCCCCTTATTTTGCATTGTTTCAGCTGTCTAACATGTTTTGGGGCATGCCCCTTTGGGGGTTTTACATTAAGGCAGGGGTGGTCAATCTTTAGACCTCTGTTGGAGACTACAACCTCCATCACCCCAACCAGCCAATTATTGGTTGGGAATGATAGGTATTATATTCTCCACTAGCAGGAGGTCAGATATTGACTACCCCTGCACAAGAGAAAGAGAAAACAGGTGACAGAAGTCACTCCAGTGGGAGAAAACACTGCACTGCCAATGTGATTTCTTGGAGAATCTGTTAAAGATGGAGGAATCTTAATGCACTGGCTCCAAGCACAGGAATATGAAAGAATATAGTGCATAACAAGAGACAGAGAGGATTCTATCAATGGTGTGTTTCTTTCCCCCTCTCTCTGAACTTAGTGCATCTCCAGGGCGAGTATACAACTCCTGGTCCCCTTCACAAGGCACACTAGATACCCTTAATCCCACACATGACCACACCTCATCTCCTCAAATGATCCCACCCCAGCCTCAACCACTTGGGTGGCACAAAAATACTATAACATACAAACACACAATAAAAGCTTTTAACCTCCTTGGTTGCTAGACTGGTCTCATGTTCATTGCATCACATCCAAGTGATTTAATAAAGTATAGTAAAGTGGTATGGAAACTGTCAAATAAACAGGCCATCATAAACCAGGAGCTATGGGAATTTGGATTTTCCTGGCCACACTGACAACTCTGAATGTTGGTGTGATTAGCACAGCTAAGGTGCTCCTCAACATTTGAAGTTATATGCAGTTGCCTACTTTATCTAATGGTAAATCCAGTCCTGTGCCTCTCCTCCTATGAGTGTCAGGTTGGTGTCCAATGTATTGGCTCAGACTGGACATTATGCTGGTACTCAAAAGGTTAAAACATATACGCTTACAACTGTTTAATTCAGTGGTTTGATTATTCATTATAAGATATCATGCAGCCTCCATATTGTGCAAACGACATTCTTCTCTTTTTCTTTCATTGATTTTCACAAGATGTTCTTATGCAAGCAGAATGAACCTCACACAAAAGCATAATAAACGTATAATTGTTCGTTGAGTGCTCAAAGAGAAGAAAAGGTTCAGATTCTGCCTGAATGGATGACAACCTTGTGATACAAAAGCAAACAGAAAGAGCAAATAAAAGTAATCTTTTCCTGTGACACTTCTATACTTAATCACAGAGACAATTGTATGCACTTTTAACCCACTCACACAAAACTTCCTGCTCAAACCTGTTGGCCTTATATAATGTACCTCAAACTTACTACTCAATATGTTGTTATGATTTGCGAGGTGGAGCTGGATTACAACCAAAAATAACTAAGAGAAAAGAATTTTAAAATTGTAGTCCCACACATGAAAACAAATAAAAACACAATTATATACCACATTTTTTTAAAGCTTCTCAGAAAAAAATGTCTCCTAACGTAATTGATTGGTTATGATGATCAACATCAATGTTACGATTTTCTCATGGAATTCTCCTCTTAAAACTATTAGGTGATTTTGAAAGAGCTTTCAAAATTACCTGTAACAAAAGTAGGCAATTGATGGTTGAATGATGGAAGTTATATTCCCCAACAACTGTAGGTACAGAAATGGACTACTCTTGCTTGACCTATATGTTATGGCTGTCATTTTTATTTGGCCTTTTAAGGGCATGTTTTGCAATCCATTATACAACCCTCTTTAGAGCTAGATTAGAACTCGATTTCGATCATACACCCCAACATATCAAATGGCCAAAGAGGGACATTTTTGTTGTAAGGTAGTATTGCTGGAAGCTTGACTAGTCGGTGAGACCTTAACAATATTTTGAGGTTGTTTCATGACCTATTGACATCTCCATATAATTAACTGAAGAAATTATTTAAAATGAAACATTTTCCAAAACTAATTTTAAACATATATACTGAAGTTTAAGCAAAAATTAATGTGAATGTTATCATTTGGTATCAATGTGGTATACTTCCATATATATTACACATTCTAATCTCCTAATACGATGGACAATAGGGCTGGAAAGCAGGACAGAGGGATTGGTTCTCATATGGACAGTCCCTCCTAAAGAAGAAATGCAGTTGTTTAGCGCACCAGTTATATTATAGGAGACAAATGAAAATTCCACAAATAGCCATTGATTTAAATGGACATTTTAAATTATTCAGTGATACAGAGGTGCCCAAAGCTTTGCTTCAAGGGATAAAAAGTCTCACTTAAATCAACATGGATTATAGTTTTTTCCTTACAGTCCAGTTATTTTACTCCAGAATTGCACCTCTGAAGAATATTGAATGTGACTTGTAATCCTACTTTCCTTATACCATACCCTACCACCTTCATCAACAGTAAGGACTCTTCAAATCTACAATAATCCCAGTCTAGGCTATTGAAGGTTTATAGAATGACCACCTCTACACTTTGGGGCTGATTCACTAACTGGTGCTAAAGCGGAGATGACTTCTCCAGTTTATCACTTCCTCAGCTCATATATTATTCTATGGAACCTATTCACTAAGATCTCCAAAGTTGAAGAAATATTAGTGCATAGGCTCCATAGAATAACATAGGAACTAGAGAAGTGATAAATTGGAGAAGTCATCTTCACTTTATCACCTCTTTATCACCCCTTTATTTATATACACAATATAAAAATATACACACATACAGACAATATATAGAGAGTAGTAGATGAACACAAGGCACATATGAATGTGAAGAGAAGATGATATTCCACTATAAGATGACACACACACACACACACACACACATATATATATATATTTATAGTGGAATCTCATCTTATCTTCATATTTATATGTGCCCTTTATGTAGCTACTACTCTTTATGTTGAAGAAGGGTGGGGCTAAAATTGCAAGTTCCATTCATTTAATGGTAATTGGGTATTGTGAGTGTTGTCTGCTTACTAGCCTATCATCTCTCAGTGGGTGAATGGGTCATGCATAAGTGAACAGTAGTAATAGAGAAGAAATTTGAAGAAGAAACTTTAAATAATGCATTATTTGATAATAAGTAGATTAACAATAGAAAAGGATGTCCATCTGCTAGCCAGGTGAGATCCAGAAGGAACATTCAGACTGCAAGCAGCCTATGTTAGAATGTAACATATTTCATTACATTTCATTATTTATTTCCACAAGATTCATATCCCCCACTATGGCCCAACTCCATCAACGTTTGATAAGCATATCCAACAGTCTAATCTTTCCTACAATCTTTGACAGATAACTGTGTGTGTACTTATCAATAAATGATGCAGGAGAATATATATATATATATATATATATATATATATATATATTTATTTTTATTTTTTTTATTTTTTTTTATTATTATTATTTATTTATTTATTTATTTTCATTTATTATTTTCTTTTAACTGATGCAAATGCTGACATAAATGCTGTATAGGAGAAGATGCATACAGCATAAGAGTATGGCTGCCACACCGATTAGGAAGAGATCTCCCAGAGTGTCTCTGACAGATGTAACTGGAAGATTTACATGGTACCTACTCATTAATGGATACAAGAGTTCCAGGAACAATCCGACAAGTGAAACATTTATGAATACACAAGGAAGAAATGGATGCCCCAGAACTGCAATATTTTTATAACTTAACTGACAAATAAGCAAAAGGCACATTCTGGTGAAAAAAAATAACTATGTTTCATGCAACCATCCCCAGTCATGTTTTTAAGATATTCCTGATTGAGCATAGGTGTTGAATCTGGAGTAAGCCACTGACTGTGCCACCTGTGCTCAAACTAAGACATCATGAATGTCTCCACTTTTGGCAGCTCTTAAAGTAAAGGGCTGGCTACTGAACACGCTGACTGTATATACCCAAGTATGTCTGTAATAATTGATGACTTCCACTTTTACCCAATATATAAAAGGCAGGAATGAGTTCTCTTTCAATTCCTATATAATCTATTTAATAAAGGAATTAATTTTAATTTGTATTGTTCAATTTATGCTATTTATCACATACAGAGCTTCATTAAAATCTATTTTCTATAGAATGTTGTATGTAGTGACACACACAGGGCCAAATTTCCTATTAGTCAAAGTAGGCAGCTGGCTAAAGCACCAAGTTCTGCTGGTTTACAGACCCCTTTACTGGCCATTATTTAAAGGGATAGTAATACTTCGTTTTAACTTTATTTTATTTTGTAGGCATTAAAAAAACCTTTATGGTTTAAGAGATATTCACAAGCAAAGTTTCCCTTTACCGCCCGTTTTACCTAGTGTAAGCCATCTCTTCTCAGATGTGGAATCCAGTCCATAGACCAGACAGATAACAGCAGGGGACAATCTTCTTTATATGAAAACAATGAAAGCCCTGTCCCCCTTGACAAGCTTTTCAGGTTTTTCCCTTATCTTAATTGAAGATTGTCCCTCTGTGCAATCTACCTGGGCACCTCCCTTCTGCTCTGGCTGAGCAGTGTTACATCAGTAAAAGGGGCGGGAGGGGGATACTTTATCATTCAATTACTCCTGAACTACAACTGACAGAACTGAAATAACACTCTCCAAAGACCAAATACTATGATGATTAATTAGAGCTGCTTTTATTATGAAACAATACTATCCCTTTAACCTATTTGATGCTAGTGAGGTATCCCACGCTTGTCACTTTCTAGCAACTAAGGGGTTAAGAGCTTTCTTTCTGCTTGAATGTTATAGGGTAGAAGTATTTTCTGTATCAGGCAACAGCAGATTGTGCTGGGGTGGGGTCTTATTAGAGTGGGTGTGGCCACGGGTGGAGCTAAGGGCCCCTTTGGGGCTTTTGCTTAGGGGTGATGCCTGTAATTCTCACCCCACACACACGCGCATTCGCACATACTAAAAACCTTGTTCACGGTATGGTAAATATAAAATATCCTGCAGAAATAACCCTAATTGTGAGGTTCATGACCCAATTCAACACAAGGAAACCAGATTGCTCATGACTGTTAAGGACCTTGCATGTTCGAATGTCTGTTGCAAAGGTGTAATAATTACAAGTTTTAAAACACATTAACTTTCAAAGGAGCTTTGAATACAAATCAAAATGACAGATATAACATACTTAATAGTTAATAATTACAAAGAAAGAACAAAAGACCCCAAAAAGAGGTCAATTTCACAAAGTGAAATGTAAATGAACAGTTGTCAGTGCTTGTAATTTATTGAAAAACAAGCATATTCTCACATTCTGCTTCAAGAGCAAAGCACGTTCCGTGCTCTAATTCTATATAATGGGTCACAAACAAGGGATTCTTTGTTTGCACTGACTTCCATAAATATGTAAAAGTAACTCAGCCAACGGCCTGAATAATGTTACCTTTAATCCTTTACATATTACAAACACAACTGGCAGCACCTGAATTAAGGCTGAATGCACAGAGACTGCGTTAATCACCCCTTCCCTACATTTTATGATCTTTTAGACTAAGTGGGTAATCTGCAGCTCTCCAGCTGTTCTATGACTACAACTGGCAGTTGACCAACAGCAGCTGGTAAGGAACAGTTTATATGCCCTTTCTTAGAGAGTGCATTTTGGTCTAGATTTATTTAATATTCCTTAGTTTTTATTAAGAGATATATTATTAAAGTATAATTTTATTTTGCAGCTCAAAAATCTACACAAGGCTCTAACAACACATGAATGACATAATCAACAGACACTGAGTGTAAATGAGCCAACATGTAATAACATAAGTAAAAACGGACGTACTTATATGTGGGAACCCTCACAATGTTTCCAGGAGATTCCAAAGTTTATAGTGTCTCTGCCTGGTCCCAATTCCACTGCATCTAGTCACTGCCAAGAGATGAGCAGCTTAAGGGGCAACTATCACCCCAATACAAGTTTGGCTCATAATGATCTTCATATTGAAATTAGCAGTAATAGTTGTTTTATTTCTTTATACAATGCGTGCTATGGCAAAATTTAAAGTTTTAAAAATGAGCTGGGGCCTTGCTTTCGGGCAGACTGCAGGTACAGATTTGAACCACAGTCTGTCAATCTTCATCTGTCCATGTAAGCTGGAGTGCTCTCATTGGCTAGAGAATGCTTCAGCTTACATGGAAACATCCTCTGTCATTGGAGGAGATTGGAACAAGGTGCGGTACTTTCCTTTTATCCGGAACCATTTTCAAAACAACCGTTTTTAAACAAAATCGATGACAGGAAACAACCGATTCTGACAGGACAGATTCTGACAGGAAATAACAACAACAGGAATTATTTTGAAAATGGTTCTGGATAACAGGAAAGTGCGGAGGGGAGCAGACTAAGATTGACAGGCTGCGGGGCAGAGCTGTACCCTCAGTGTTTCTGGAAGTACGGTCATGGCTCATTTTTAAAACTTTAAATTGCGCCATAGCAAGCACTGTATAAAGATATGAAACAACTATTACTGCTAATCGGTATATGAAGATCATTATGAGCCAAACGTGTATAGGGGTGATAGTTCCCCTTTAAAACCAACTCACTATCCTCCCATCCAGTTTAACACTTTGAGTGTCAAAGGAGTATCCAACCCATTGCAATGCAATGGGTTGGATACCCCTCTGGCAATCAAAGGATTAAAGCCTTCCCACTCCATGATGCTATTTTATTAATTATCTGTACCCACGCAAATTATATAAGTTGGGAGGCACTGGATGCTAATACTCCCAGATATGAACATTCTGCCTAGAGGGTTTTACAATAAACAGCAGGAATGCACAAACAGTGTCTTTGAGGGCCAATCACATGACATTTTCAGGGCAATACACGCGTAAATTCTTTGCACAGTGATAAAGAAAGCTATGTTAATTGCTTAAATGCTTTTTACTGAGATAATCCTTAAACTCTGACCTGCAAGCAGTCCTCAGTCACAGCAGTCTTGTTAAGTGATGTTAAATTCAGTAGATACAATTAATTAGCAGTGCTGTTTAAATTGATTTAAAACTGTACTACTCAAATCACTGAAGCTAATGTACTAAGAAAATGTGCAATCTGTTAGCATGCAAACTGCAACATAGGGAACCAATAAACATCCATAGAATCCCTTTTCATTTAAAAAAGTGATTGTCCCTTAAGTGCAGAATTGCACCACTTTTACTTAGTTAATCATCCTATGTATGTACAAAGCAGCTGCTTTAATGCACTAAAAAACTCAAGTATACAAGAGCTTAATTTAATAGTGCTAGCTGTCAATGTAGATTTACTAATTTAAAACACATTTTAAAAATAGTAATCTTTGTTCGCATAGTTTTATGTCTCTTGTACTGGCCACAAAGCGACATCACACACTCTTTCAGTATTAAAAGATTTAGATGAGATTTGAACTTGTGCAAACTTCAGTTCCAGACCAGTACCTTATACACGATAGAACAGTGTAGCTAGGGAGTGGGTGTGCTTTCATTTTAATTTGAATTGATCCAGACAGAACCCATCAAACCAGACTGCTTAAATATATTGCCATTGCCTAGGCATGTTGAAATATCTTGTTAGATCATTAGTACTGTGGTTATATTCTTTATTGTATTAATAGATTTTTAAAATTGTGTTATTATATTTCCCAATTACATCCATCAATAACGATAAAGACTACACTTTTTAAAGAAAGGTTTTTTGTTTTTTTTAATCCAGTTTACATTTAAATTAAACATTATATTTTGTAGTTTTATCTATGCCGGGCTAAATGAAATTCTGTTTTTGAGCACTATATTCATGCTTGATTAGCTTTTGTTTACAATTCTTATCCTATAGATGTACAATCTTTTATCTCTTGTTACTGATCTAAACAATAAAATGCCTTTGGTCTTTAAAATAAAGATCTATTGCCTCTATAGAGAAAAGGAGGAAAAGAAAATGATGATGATGATTATTACTACTTGTATTGCAATCATTATAAATTTCAACATATCACACAGCCTTGTACAAATTGGGAGTAATGGTCTTAAAGGCACAATTGACAGGTTATGAGAGCAGAGGAGAATAGTAGATTGTTAATGTAATATGTGCAGATATTCGTACAGACATTAAGAGTGTGTTTGGGGGGATTGTAAAGGGCTTTGTAGGTTACACTAGTGTTTTATATATAATTATGGATGCTACGGGGAGATAGTGTCGGGATAACAAAAGAGGAGAGGCTAATGAGTTATATGAGTCTGACTGCAGCATTTCTAGTGTATTGGAGTGAAGAAAGACTCTGGTGGGAGAGTATGGGGTTGCAGTTAAGAAATAACAATAAGCAAGTGGATTCATAACAAAGTGACATCTTGGGTTAGTCAAAGCTTACAGTGTTAAATTACCCACTGTAGTATGGGAAGCACATAAGTGCGTACTAAGGAGTGGGTTTATTAAGATGAAACAAGATGCACTTGTTATTTAAAACCTCCTTAATAAAATGAAGACCCTGGGAGATAAAAATAAACAAACACTATCGGATGAACACATAACTTCTCTCTCCAAAAGCAGAGATGATGTTGCACAGAATTATACAATCAGAGTAAATCCTTTTACTGGCATTAATATGTGAATCACATATTGGGCAAAAGGTATGGTACACTGCTAGCAAGAATAATCCAAATCATAGAAATCATTACATTTCTCATATCAAAGATAATTCTACATATACACTTTATGCCATTAAAATAGCAGACATATTCAAACGTTTCTACAAATCCTTGTATAATCTGAGTAGATGTCCATTATCAAGATGCTCACCAAATGAAATATCTCATATTAGAATTTTTAAAGCATCCCAAAATCAAGAAGCTTCCACAAGACACAACTGATGTGCTAGAAAGCCCATTTATAAAATCAATACCTCATTACTCTCTTGGGAAAAATCCAGACCCATACAGTTTTTCGGTACCCTATTACTTCTTCTCTTAATGCTGTCACACAAGACTCTCCTTTCTGTCCATATGCTGTGGAGACTCAAATAACACTGATACCAAAACCTAGTAAAGATCATCAATTTATGCAACTATCACCCCATATTACTTATAAATAATAATGTAAAGCTGTTTGTGAAAATGCTAGGAAACCGTTTAAAGCCTTGCTTGAGTCCTACATTCATCCTAATCAGTCAGGGAGTGAGACCAAAGACAACACTATCATATCCATTTCTATGATTTACATAATTTACATAGCCCTCCAATGCAAAATTCAGGCCCTTTTGGTTGCAGTTGATGCAGAAAAGGCTTTTGGTAGGGTTAGATGGTACCAAATCAAAGAAATTTGTTTCTAATTAGGCACATATCCCAAAGGATTGAATAGTATTTGAAGTTTATTCTTGTCCATCGTCTAAACTCAAAATAAATGTCATCTCACTGAGGGCTGGATTCTATTGAAGGTGCTAATTTTATTTCTGCTTTTGTGTTCAGATTTCCCCATAGACTTCAATGGGAACAAGTTTGATAAAACGGGTGTTAAAATGTATCTCCTGTAATAGAATCCAGCCCTGACTCTTTTCCCATTCCAAATGGTACATGGCAGGGATGTCCTCTTTCCCCTAACTTTTATATTCTCTCCTTGTAGCATCTCTTGAATATGATTTATAACTGTCCACTTATATAAGGTATACCTGCTTATGGAGATAGAAAGTTTTTCAGACGATATCCTACTTTTTTCTCTTCACCCAATGTCACTACCATCCTTAATGCAGGTTTTTAGAGAGTTTAGTGAAATCTCCAATTTCAAAATCAAATGTCAGAAATACTTAACCTTAACTATCCACTCATATACACGCAACTCTCTAAAGAACTTATTCCCTTTTAAATGAGTGTCAGTTACATAGGTATAGCTTTATAAATGGATCTGAGCAGCAGTGTCAGTTAATTTTTATCCAGCTTTCCAGAAACTTAGAAGAGAAATTCACTAGATAGAACAAATTATACGTTTCCTGGTTTGGACAAATTAATCTAGTCAAAATGATTTATTCTTCCCAGTATTCGCTACCTTTTTAATATCATTCCACTTCCATTTTCCTCTAGACTGCTTCACTGGATGCACTCTTTGATGAACTCCTTCATATGGGCTCATAAAAAAAACACAGCTGATTACCTCTGCTGCACCTTCCCCTGGGTAAAGGTGGTTTAGGACTGCCAGATAACAAGAAACTATATTATGCATCAACTATGGCAACCCTAGCAGGGTGTTCTAAACCTCTGATTAAAGACTATGTTTTCTCTCTTCAACTTCATATCTTAATTTTAGATCTTCATAACATTCACTGGGCGAAAACACAGATTATGTTCTCTCACAATGACCTCTCATCCTATCTTGAAATTTTTATTTCAAGAATGGTACTGTGCTAAAAGCATTGCAAGTTGCAATATTACTCTTCCCTCCTACTATCCATTTATGTAAATCCTGATTTTCCTTTTGGATACTTACTTGGCCCCTTTGACCAATTTGTTGGTTAAAGGGATAGTAATGTTTCATAATAAAAGCAGCTCTAATTATTCTTCATAGTATTTGGGCCATGGACAGTGTTATTTCAGTTCTGTCAGAGTTGTAGTTCAAGAGTAATTGAATGATAAAGTATCCCCCTCCTGCCCCTTTTACTGATGTAACACTGCTTATCTTAGAGCAGCAGGGAGTGTCCAGGTAGATTGCAGAGAGGGACAATCTTCAATTAAGATAAGGGAAAAAGCTGAAAAACCTGTCAAGGGGGGCAGGGTTTTCATTGTTCTCACAGTAAGAATATTGACCCTTGATGTAAGCTATCTGGTCTATGGACTGGAATCCACATCTGAGGAGTGAGGGTTTACGCTAGGTAAATAGGGCGGGAAGGGGAAACGTTACAGTTCAATTACTTTTGAACTACAACCCTCACAGTAATGAAATAACACTCTCTATGGCTCAAATACTATGAAGATTAATTGGAGCTGCTGTTTTTGTGAAACATTACTATCACTTTAAAATGTTGACACTAAGAGTTATTTCAGGTACAGTTTAACAGCAGTGACTTAACCCTTTTGAGCGCCAGGGAGGTATCCAATGCATTGCAACACAATGCTCTGGATATTTCTCTGGCTCTCAAAGGGTTAAAGGAACACTGACACCTGCAATTAATTGGATATCACATAAATCCCCTGCCTGTTCCATGTGTAGATTGAGAAAAGTAGTGTGTACAGGTCTGAACCTTGAAATACTCCAAGAGAAATAGTCAAAGAATAAAAAGAGGTGCTATTAGACAAGGCACTAAAAAGTACCTTGGAAGGTAAGAATAGAATAAAAAATAGTCAGGGGTTTATAGAAGACGTGGGTGGTTGACTGTCAAAAGCAGCTACATCTATCCAGTAGGCTGGGAAAACTTTTCCTTCAAACCAATAGTAAGAATCTATCAGAAGTAGGACAGCCAACATTATTCTAAAAGTGCCAAGCCTTTATGCCAGGTACTCAAGAATTGTTTTTCACAGAAATGTGAAAACCTAACCAACATAAAGATGAATGTAATCAAAACACAATGAGAAAACATCTTTTGTGTTAAATAAATAGACAATGGCAGGGGGAAGTAACCCGATCCATGGGTAGATTCTTTCGAGTTGTCCTGTTTAGTAGAAAGCATAGAAGGATGAAAGGATTTCAATTGCATTTTATTTCAGGAAATAATAAGTTCCCAGTACTCCCAGTGGATATTAAATAGACATAAATGGACCTCAAGCTATTATTGAAGTTTGGTGGGCAATCCTGATCTCTAGGTATTGTTAGACATCTCTCATCAGATGGATGATGGCAGTTGAGGACAATCAGTTTTCCCTAAGTTTGACTTGAAGGCAACTCAAGCAAGAACATATCTAAAATGGCAACATTCATCCCAAATTTATATTATTACAATAGTCCCAACTACTGTACATTATTTAACCCTTCTGGCACTCAAAGGCTTATGTGATTTGAATGTAAGAGGAAGTAAGAGGCATAAAAATTCATATGTCTCAACTTTCAACAATTGATATTGAGGCTGATGTACTACAAAGTCATGGAGCAATTATAAAGCAAACTGCACTATAGAAAATTACAATTTTTATTGATTTAAGGGCCTTTTAACACACCCACTGAATGATAAAGAGATCTTCAACTCATTGTATTGGAGAGTTTTTATTTCTACACTATGGAGTAAATGGTTTACTCTGGATTTAACCCTTTAAGGGCCAGCAGTCCAGGGAAGTTACCTTCCCTTAAGGACTGTTTTGATCCTTGCTGATGTGCCGGTACACGTGACCTGTTATGTGTACCAGGCCGCCAGTCTTGCAGCGGTCAATTTTAGGCCCCGTTTTTACTTACAGCGCTCCCGGTAGAGCGATGTAAGTGAAAAGTAAGTGACATGCTATGACCGCCACCAGTCCTTAAGGGTATAAGGACAGTGATGGTCATAGCACGTCATCTGGTCCTAAAGGGGTTAATACAGTGCATCTTAGTACATCAGCCTCAAGATTGTCATGCTAAGCATTTAAAAATTAAAATAAATACCAGCTAAATAGCTATGAAACTGTAATTATGGGGTTATTGTCAGTGGTCATTCTCCCGTAATCTCTCTGAATACTCGCTACCCAATTTGTTAGGCTGGATACACATCAGTGCAACTTAATTGTAAAAAGAAAAAACATTATGGTAAGTAAAATGTAACAAAACTTAACATATTGTCAAAGTCATCTGAGGCATAAAATATTTTTATCAGGAAACACACCCAAATTTCCTTTTCTGACAGTCCCTTTAACAGAAAGTTGATGACTACTTTGTTGCAAAAATAATACTGATAGTATTTCAATTTCATAAGCGAAACACTGTAGCAGACATTTAGTGACAGAAATGTCTATGCAAACTCCAAACACTTGCTTTGAAACTTTAGTTGTCCAGTCTTCCTTCAGTATTTGAAGCGTTGCTGACAGATGTGACCATGGCAAAGCCACTTGACCTTCTACACAGTAGGAAGCAACTATGACAGCAGCCACACATATAAATGACAGGAACAAAGATAAAGCAAAGTATCTCACTAACAAGTAAAGTAGTGTTGTTTTTGCAATAGCCCTTGAAAGACACATTTTAACCCTTTAAGGACCAGAGAAGTGTGTAATACATTGCTTCATAACATGATGTGCACCCTCTGATTCTTATAGTGTTGACCTCTAGGATAGCCAGTGATCCTCCATAACACTTCCTTGATGATCTCTTTGGTAAGCAAGGGGTTAAAAGGCAAACACTGCCATGGTTTCTAAAACTATTGCCAGTGTGCATGTTGTTTATTAAGGAAGACGTTTAATGTAGATCACTGCATTAAAATATTTGTGGTTCCCTAATTTCTTCTTTAAAGTGTACTACATACTGTTACAAAAGGTATAAATCTTATAATGACTAGGATCATGGACTCAGAAGAACGTTGTCAGAATGACTCTACTTTTGAATATGAGGTCCACAGACATACAAAGGACCTTATACAAATTGTAATTCTGAAGCATAATAACTGCACTACAGGGGAAATTATCAAAATTCCCACTAATTTATTTGTGGTTTTGAGTAACCCCATGGATGCTAGATAGGTATTCAATGGATTTCTAAGCAGATATTTTGGAGACCTTTTTAGCAGTGTGTGTGTGTGTGTATGTGTGACTGTGTATAGGTGCGGTGTATTTGCCCTGGAGACTTCGGTTTTGACAGAGCTTTACTGGGTCTCCGGGGCAGAGGCAGATTCCTCCGGATGTGTGGAGTTTCTATTGAAACTCTGCCACATCTGCTGTTTTTCCCAGTGTTCCTCCTTCCCCAGCCTTCTGTGTGTCACCTTTAAGCCCTGCCCCCCCAACTCGCGTCAAGCCCCGCCCCTTTTTGACACACTTCGCGTCATTATTTTCACCCCCTGCTGAACCAGAGGACTCCCCTCCAGGCAGACCTCAGCTGGAAGTTCCCAGGTATGGTGGGAGCATGTGGTTGTGTATGTGTGTGTGCATGTATGTGAGTGTGCGAGTGTTTGGTTGTATTTGTGCCTGTGCATGACTATGTGTGCCTGTGCATGTCAATGTGTGTGTGTCTGTTTGAGTGTGTGTACATGAATGCATGTGTGAGCAGGTGTATGTAAGAGTATTATTATTATTCTTTATTTATATAGCACCAACTAATTCCACAGTGCTGTACAATATATGTGCCTTTGTGTATGTGTATGATTGAATGTGTGTGTGTGTGTGTTATTTAATAGTAAAAGACACATGATATTGCTGTACTTTATTTCAGAAGTATAGGGGAAGCAATTTTCTTCACATCCTTTTCTGTGTCTTGAAAGCAGACTGCAGCCTTCATACTAGTAAGACAGCAGTGCAAGGGAATTGTTTTACATTACAATATGTGTGTGTGTGTGTGTGTGTGTGTGTGATTTTTCAGAGCAAACTGTAATATTAGCATTGTGTTGAAGACACCTAGTATCCAAACGTCTGCTTTACAGATTATGTTGACACTTAAGAAATAAATTATAATAATTCTAACACATTAAATGTGTTATAGGTAGTCATGATGAAGATACATTTTATTTTAAGAATGGCAACTTATCAAAACAAAAAAAAAGAAGAAAGAATCAGTTGTAGCAATTATACATTACACTCACAGCACAGGATTATATGCCTTGTATTCACTTTTCCAGCCAGAAGATGGGGGTGGGGAGTTGATCCCTTTGATCTCAGCAGGATGCCAGCTTTATTGACACAAAGGAAGTTGACCCTTACTGTTTCTAATAGGTGAACCAGATATTTTCAACTCTGTCTTGAACAAGGAACCATAAAATCAGTTGATGCAAAGTATCCCTGCATTATACTCTACATACCTAGAAGCAGTAAAGTTAGATGTTTAAACCAGTGCTGGGTATTGATTATACAAATTTAAATCTCAGCTACTAAAGCATTATTGTATTACCACTTGTTTACTTAATAAGGCTCCCAAATGTCCAGACAAAGTTATTGTATCAGGAAGTACATAAACATGTTTCTGAACTCTATGCTTGCTTTATTATGCAATTCATTCTCATTGGCACTGCAAGTATAAATCCTGGCTAACCTCTTCACACAAGATTGTTATTATGTTCCTACAACAACTTTACTTGCCTACTTCTTAGTCTGTAAATAGTCAAAAGAGGCCTAGTACTGTGAATAGCACTATGACTCTCAATACTGATGCCAATAACAAACAAAGCCCTTTGATTTATTGTGAGTTCCCTCTAATACACTTAGTTCACAAGTTCCTGAAAACTTGTGATTTTAATCACCCACTCCTTAAGTCTGTAAATCGTTGTGTGAAAATCAATACAGTTAACATCCATATGAACCCCATTTCTGACACCATCAACACTACAACATTTTCATCCATTGCCAGTCGACTCTAATGCAATTATTTCAGTAGTTCTTGATAGTTTGCCTAACAACACATAGTATACAATATCAGAGATGGGAAACCAGGATATCTTCAGCTTTGGTTGAACTAAAAATTACATCATACTCAGCTCTTCACTATCTGAAGACAAACACCTCAGCCCTGATATTTCTGTATACTGTGTACAACATAGTTACCACTCGATTCATATAGACAAAACTCCAAATCCAAATGCAGCAGGGTTTTGTGGCTAGAATGCATTTATTTAGGTATTACTTATTATCATATATCACTTAACAGTCCTAGAGTTTCAATGGGAGTACCTAAATTTGTCCTGGGTTATGCTGCAGTTGATAACTTTATCAAGAGATGTATCTCAAATTTCACTATAGACTTCAATGGGAATCTGCCATGAAAAAAAAAAACAGTTGGTATATGGTAAAATGTTCCCTGGAGCATAAAGATGAGCGCATCACGTAGTCCATTTTGCATAGTGTTCTGATGTTATGACATCCACTAATCATGTTAATGGCCAATTTGATCAAATACTACTATAAAGAACCATATAGTTTGACAAAATTTGTGTTATCATGAACCACATCATGAAAATTAGCAGCACTATTGGAATTATTTTGTTTGTTCATTAGTTTGACACTTACAGGGTATTAAGAATGATGATTGTTAAGAAGATGAAGGTATTTAATTAATTCACAAAACTGTGAGTGATATAATTATTCAGTATCGTCCATTATACCAAAATGGTTTCTCCACATTTTATACTTCTCTTAAAGGGATAGTAATGTTTCACATAAAAAGCATCTCCAATTAATCTTCATAGTATTTGCACCATAGAGAGTGTTATTTCAGTACTGTCAGAGTTGTAGTTCAAGAGTAATTGAATGATAAAGTATCACCCTCCTGCACCTTTTACCTACTGTAAGCCACCTCCCCTAAGATGTGGAATCTGGTCCACAGACCAGACAGGTCACAACAGAGGGATACTCTTCTTACTGTGAGAACAATGAAAACCCTGCCCCCCTTGAGAGGTTTTTCAGGTTTTTCCCTTATGTTAATTGAAGATCGTCCACCACCTTGCTGCTCAGTGCTGAGCAGTGTTACATAAGTAAAAGGGGCAGGAGGGGGATACTTTATCATTCAATTACTCTTGAACTACAACTCTGACAGTATTGAAATAAAACTCTCCATGGCCCAAATACTATGAAGATTAATTGGAGCTGCTTTTATTGTAAAACATTACTGTCCCTTTAAAGATTTGCACACTGCACATTTGTCCAGTCCATTATGGATATTTTTTGTGGCCAATGCCAACATGTTTTACTAATCTACAAATAGTAACCATTTGACAGAATTGCAATTTTCATAAATACCATTGCTCCAATTTCAAAGGGTGCAATTTCCCTAATTATTATAGAAAATTATATTTGGACCATTCTCAGTGAAGTATTTCTCCTCAATTCATGAAATGATTCCAAAAATATTATGTTATTCGGGTTGGTGGAGGTGGTGGGGGGTTATACCAGGAATTCCTAGGTTTCTTATTTTGTGCCAGAAAAATGTTACCAATGTTCTAGACAAATTCCCTATTACATTAGGAAAAAGAATTGCTGGAGTGTAGATTTAAACCAAATGTTGCTAACACAGCACTTGTCCCATTTAACTTTCCTGTCTCTCTTACAGAAATGTGCTTATTTTTATTGAGAGTTGGAAAGTGAACATTCATATTCATGAATGTATATATATATATATATATATATATATATATATATATATATATATATATACAGGGCTCAAAATTTCCACTCGCCACTGGCCAATGGCGAGTGAAAATTCAGCCCAGGCGAGTAGAAATTCAGCCCTGGTGGGTACGCTATGGCTTGCAGTGGCAAGTAACTTTTCAGGTCTGGCTAGTAGCAATGGACTTCAAATTTTAAGCCCTGTAGATAGATAGATAGATAGATAGATAGATAGATAGATAGATAGATATAGATAGATATACAGTACTGGGAAAAAGTCTTAAGCAATAGGCAGGTGTGAAAAAATGCTGTAAAGCAAGAATGCTTTAAAAAAATAGGCATCTTAATAATTTATATTTATCAGCTGTTTCTCTTTCAGTTAAGGACTGTGTTTCAACGTACATATTAAATTGATGATCATTAGCACCTCTTTGATATGTCTACAAAATCCCTGGTCTTGTGCAGGTTTGCACAGTACAATATATATATATATATATATATATATATATATATATATATATATATACAGGGCTTATATATATTAGTTATTAACCTTAAGTCATCTGGATCATTGTATTTTTTAACTGATTTGGATGACTCTAAGGGTCACATGTAATATCTCACTGAAATACATTAGAGAACATGTGTGATAAGCATAATATCTGAAAATAACGATGTTTCAAACACTTTTATTTATGACCAGGCTTCTAAAATATAAATTCTTCCTCTTAAATGTTGGTGAATTATAAACATTTATACACCAATCCCCTGGCTTCTACAATTCCTAGCTTACTGCTAAGCTTTCTGTATTTTGACTTAGCCCTGATAACGAGTAAACATTCCAGTGATACATGATTCTCCTTTATTTTTTTCTAAGAATAATACTATAGGAGTTATAATTATTGACTGACTGCTGTCTAATTCAGATACTCTCAATATATGGTATTTCTATTCCATAAATACAGGTGATTTTGAAAGTTGTTTCAAAATCACCCAAGTCGCTATAAAGTATTAGTTCTAGTTTAAGTTGGGGGGGGGGTATCTTTGCTTTTTAGCCCTTTTTCATTGTAATTGATGCCTATCTGGCATCCAAGAGGTTAAAGTGGTTGTTTACCATTTAGATAAATATCCCTCTATCGATCAATCACCCCCTAAGGTACTGAGTAGTGTATGAGAAATAGTCAGAAAAGTGTAAGTTTGCTTCGTTGCCTTGGAAGAGCAGTGCCATCTTGTCCCAAGATTCTGTGCAGTCCGCTCTGCCTGCTGTGATTATATATATAATCTATGCATGAGCACTGCTACTTCCCCAACGTCCATCACACGCATCGAGGTGGGATCTCACCTGGCCTAAAGGGAAAGTGGGAGGGAGTTTGGGCATGCACTTGGCAAAGAATGGGGAAGGTTTCTTTTTCAATGCGGTACAGCTCGTAATATATACATCTGCTTCTTTGATAGTGTAAGACAAAAATAAGTGGTGAGCCTCAACTCAAGGGATAGCCATTTTTTGGAGACCATAACTCCCATCATCATTCCTGTGAATTCTATGGATCTGCACCAGAGACGGTGGTTTTCAGAATAAGTTACCAGACTTTCAGGGCTGAGACTCCAGCATTCAATGTTAAAGGGATATACTAATTTTTTAGGTGCAATATCACAGTGACCTCAAAGTGTAGAGTGTCACTGTTGCTACACCATCCTATGGAGATTTATGGTCTGCAGACCAGAGCTGTCCATATGATAGTGTAGCATCAGCATCACTGTACAATTTCAGGCCACTGTGATACTGCACCTAAACAAATTCAACTTTGAGCTGTAATAACATTTGAATAAAACACCTTTCAGTAGTGGGAGAACTCTAGATTTACTCAAGGGGATAAACTCTACTATATATATTTTTACATATTAAGCATTACTATCCCTTTAACCCTGACTACTTTACCACCTCTTCTGTCCATTCCCACCCTGCTCCTCCTACTTCTCATATGTCTCCATCTCTTAGCCCTCCAACTCAGTGTCACACAGATTTCCCACTTTATGATGTGAATAGCATAATTTGGACGCTCCCTTCCCCAGCCCTGTGTGTTTCTCCGAGGTCTGAGTTCCCAGGTATACATATCATCCCCCACCAGCCAATGGCTGGCAATTGTGGTCCAAAAATGTACTAATTCTGTTTTAGTCTATTTATTACATGTCTTGATAAGTTATATCCTGTGAGCCAAAACTGGAGTACAAAAGACTGAAAATAAAAAAATATATATTTTTGAATACATTCCCTAGAAGGCTCTAACAGACAGGCATTATATATCAAACAACCATAAATGTTTTACTAAATACTTGAAGTCAGTCTTAAAAGGAGAAAATGCCTAACCGATGACATTAATTTTAGAAAGACAGACTTTAAAACATTTTCTGTGTTCTCTAACATAAGTCATTTTCGGTTGCTTTAAGTTGGTTAAAAGCAATATAGGAATAATGTATACTTCTGTTGTTACATTAAATGTGATAGATATGTGATTTAGTGCTCCAGGCACTGTATGAAACTAGATCCTTCAGAAACTTCATTCATTCGCATGCCAGGTGTCTTACATTCCCATAATTTAATTGCTCATATGGGTTCTCCTCACTTTTATTAAATCAATAACATTCCTCTTTAATGCACATATGGCATGGTAATTTCAGATCTCATCTAGCAACTTCGTACATGTTTATGACAAAACTGGGCAAACTTTTTTGTAATTACTTTTGTTCTTTGGGCTTATTTAATAATATTGCACCTAAAATTGCAAGGGAAATAGGTTAAGCAAGTTACTAATGTATTTAGCACCAGCCGGGCTTTTTAGTATTAAAAAAAATTTGTATTTTGTCGAAAAAATGTTTTTATGAAATGTAGGTAGCTATAATTGCTTGAAACATTTTGTTAGCATTGCTGACTGCTCTTAGAAGCAACAAGAATGTTTATTAGCAGAAATGCAAATTTGTATTAACATTGCTATTTTTTTCCAAATGTGATTTTTTTATTAGCATTGCTAACTTTAGAAGGAATGCAAATTTTTATTAGCATCATTATTTTCTTTTTAGAAGTAATGCCAAATTTATTTGCAGTATTTAAGTAATGCTTCCAAAAATAACTCTGTAGAAGGCAGTGGTTCTGGATGACTGGAAAATTGGCAATTTAGTGCCACCACACAAAAAAGGTAGAAGGGAAGATTCTGGTAATTAAAGGCCCATAAGTCTGACATCAGTAGATTGAAAAATAATGGAAAAGCTATTAAAATGAAAAATTGTTTCATCATTTCTAAAGTCTGATGACTGGCTTTACAATAGGAAGATCCTGCCAAACAAACTGGGTTGAGTTTTTAGATTATTTAGCTCAAGTTATAGATAAAGTTGGCGCAGTAGATGTAGCATAATTGGATTTTAGTAAAGCTTTTCATACTGTACCACAAATGAAGCTGCGTAGCTTGGGACTGGACTCAGGGGTAGATGATTGGATAAATAATTGGCTGAAGGACAGGAAACAGCATGTCATAGTCAATGGTATTTATTCAGGGCAAGAATGGGTTACTAGTGGAGTGCCAGAGTGCTAGGGCCTGTTCACTTCAATATCTTCATTAAAGATATTACTGGTGGTTATCAAGGAAAGCTGTGTCTTTTAGCAGATGATACTTTTTTTTTTTTTTTTTTACAAAAGTGGAACAATTCTGGGACAAGAAGAACAGTAGAACAAGAGGTCATGATCTAAAGTTAGAGGTGAAAAATTCAGACTTAATTTGCACGATTACTACTTTAGTGTTAGACTCATGGAATAGCCCACCAGCAGCGGCGGTTGGAACAAGTACTGTTTGGGATTTCAAAAATGCCTTTAATAGACATACGTGTCTTCTGAGTAATATGGAAGACTGTATTTTATTAGATAGGGAAATGGGCAGACTGGTTGGGCCAGTCCTTTCTGCTGTCAAAATCTATATTTCTTTGGAACATCTTACCACCTTGAATGATAAAGAGATCTTTTTCCACAAATATGAATGTCACAGAGGCTGGGGTGCTGTGAAAATGGTGTAATTCTGAATTAAACCAAATGTACCATAGGCAATAAATAAAGATTACATAAAGGCCGACTGATTTAAATGCTTCAAGCCGGTAAAAAATTGGCTTCTGTCCAATGTTAAGTATATGGAGGGAATGCCTTGGCCGGTATTTTTTTGAAAAAAAGGTGGTAACCCTACTCATATGATCCCACCCCATGTCCCATCCACTGTTTCCTGGCACAGAAAATAATAGCAAAAAATAGCATTAATCTTTTGGTTGCTAGAGAGATCTCCAATGCACTTCTTCGCAATGCTTTGGAGATCTCTCAAGCATCTAAGACGTTAATTAATAGCCTTTAACCCTTTATGGACCAGGAAAAGCTGACGTGGATTGCCTGTAAGGACCAGAGCAATTCTGATCATTTTGCATATGTTTTTGTTTTCCCTCTAAGTCTTTTATTCCAGCCACACAAATTATATACCGTTTTTTTTTTGCTCACATTAATAAAACTCACAATAAACTTTAATAAAACTTCAGTATTTGTGTTTTAAAATAGTATGTTTAAATTAAAAACGTTCTTCTTTCTCCCACACATTGATTTGATAATATGAAGAGTTGTCAGTAGGTCATACAGTGACCTACACTTAAAGGGATAGTAATGTTTCATAATAAAAGCAGCTCTAATTAATCATCATAGTATTTGGACTTTAGTGAGTGTTATTTCAATACTGTCAGAGTTATAGTGCAAGAGTAATTCAATGGCAAAGTATCCCCCTCCCGCCCCTTTTACTTATGTAACACTGTTCAGCCAGAGCAGAAGTGAGGTGCCCAGGTAGATTGCAGAGAGGGACAATCTTCAATTAAGATAAGGGAAAAGGCTGAAAAGCTTGTCAAGGGGGGCAGGGATTTCATTGTTCTGATGATGTTATCTGTCTGGTCTATGGACTGCATTCCACATCTGAGAAGAGATGGCTTACACTAGGTAAAAGGGCGGGAGGGGGAAACTTTGCTTGCGAATATCTCTCAAACCATAAAGGTTTGAGAGATAAGACTTATATCATTCTTCGTGTTTTTTTAATGCCTATAAAGATAAAATGAAGTATTACTATCCCTTTAATATTGCTGCAGCACCAACACTGCATGGGTTAATGCCCCATCTCTGCCCATTTCCATTGGATTTTTGCTCTGTTCTCTGCTTCTCTCTCCCTTACTCTTATAGTAAGGAAGAGAGAGGCGGAGAACAGTCACAAAGGCAACGTGTAAAACACATTGCCTTTGTGAATGAAAAAGCCTGTACACGTGACCGCTGTAGGAGCAATCACATGTGCCAGCAAAGGAGAGAAGGACTGAAACTGAGCACTCCAGTCCTGGAGTGCTTAGTTTCAGCCTTTGCAGCATAATAGCAGTGCACACTGAGAAGCGCTGCTATCATTTAACCCATGAAGTGCCAGGACCATCATGGGTCCTTATGGGAAGTTTACCCATGATGATCCTGGAATGTCATGGGTCCTTAAGGGGTTAAAGGGGTGTAAAACTAGTGCATGACTTTGAGATTGCTCCAGTCACACCCACAATTCAGAAGGTGGGTGTGGCCAGCACAGCTGAGGTGTCTTTCAACATTTAGAGCTCTAGGCAGTTGCCGCCTCTGTCTACTGGGAAATCTAGACCTGCCAGCATTACTGCAATTTATCTTAGTACATCAACCTCAGTGTATGCAAAGCATGAAAATAATATTGAATCTTGCCAATGCCCATGGAATTTGGCTGTGTCCACTGTGACACATATGTTTTAAATGAAATGCTGGCAAAATCTGAAGAGTTCCTAAGAATTGGTATGCGCTTTATGCATCATGCACTATTGATCCATTACACTGGAGACATTCCTTGAGTCCCATGATGAAGTACATTAAGTTTGCCTGTTGTATATTTTATTGGATAAGGTGTGTTGTTACAGTTGTGTATAGTTATGTGTTCAAGGACAGATCTCTCATTAGACAGAGAAGGAAACTGACAACAGCTCTGCATTTTGAGGGGAGCCTCAGCTGTGCTGGTCACACACACACACACACACACACACACACACACACACACACACACACACACACACACACACACACACACACACACACACACACACACACACACACACACACACACACACACACACACACACACACACACACATTCAGAGTTGTGGGTATAGCCAGGATGATCTCATATGAGATCTAACAAGGTGCAATTTAACATTATCTTATTTACTTGCACATGCTATAATGTAGGAGTTAAGGGCTTACAGCATTACAGTTTTAAAGGGGAACTTTCACCCCAAGTAAACTCGCAGTATATTGATTCCTTACTTTCTTCTTGTGTAGAATCATTATTTATTTTCAAATCATTATTGTAAAGGAGATATTGAAGCTGCACATTGTACAGTGTGGTGTCAGCATGCTGGTCCATGTGGTCCAAATCAGTTTCTCCCTTCTCTGCATATATCTAGCCTATGCCTATTCTGGGGGGGACTGACAGCGCAGGCGCGCAGACGTCACTATGGCAAGATGTCCGCTCTCCATGCTACTGTCAGCTATGGAAGAAAGCATAAATCTATTAAATAAGGTAATAATTCTGGTCACTAGCGCTACTAAGCAGCTAGTCGTCAGATGGGGACTTAATTAAGCTAAAGATGTTGTGCGGTGGTAGTTCCGCTTTAACAGCAACATCACAAACATGACTGTAATTTCCCTAAATCGATCCAAAGGCAACAAAGGATATTCATTTTAATATGTCTGTGAATATAGAAGTATTACACCTTTCTTTCAAGCTTGATTTAGGTGCACACAACAATAGAGGGCGATATATATGGATGTGGAGTGGAATGGACGGAGGCTATCATACTCACCAGTACATACTCTTAAGTGCATTCCCAAGATTTTATGTAACAATATTAGTGAATAAATTGATCTGTCTTAAAGGAGATTTATATTCTCATATGGGTGTAGATTTACGACAATATACACAAAAACAAAATTGGAACAATTCCGGGGCAAACTGCTACAGAACATAGACAAATAACAATTCTTAAAATTGCCATTGATAAAAATGGGATATTTAACACTTTGAGTGCCAGAGGGGCATGCAACGAACTGCATTGTGTACCCCTCTGGCACTCGAAGAGTTAAGCCCTGAAATGCTAAAGAGGTCTAAAAAAACCATAGAGAAAGAATGAAATTTCAGGGGGAGGATATTGATACTACAGTAGTAAACTGACAGCAGTATAATTAAGACTAAATTGGAAAAGGGATGCTGACGATGTCTTGGACTAAAACATTTTTGAGACTGCAGTTGCTGTGTATTTTTATACACAGTTGGTGAATAATGAATACGTACTCATCTTTCCCAAGTGTTCATTAATTTGTAACTATATCTTGTCCCAATGCTTGAACTGTTCATTGGAATTGGGAATGTTGTTCACAAAACCACCTGTCAAAATGTCATCTGTAAAACAGAGCCACCCACTGAATGTGAAAAAATATTTCACAGCTTATCTTCAAGGTATTTAAAAATCCAAGAGAGAAGCGTTGATGGGTATATTTTTGGGAATTCTCAGTCATTAATCTATCAACAAACTCTTTTATGAAGAATTGCTACATATTGGCCCCAGCGAGACTATTTTTGTGTACATTTCTGTGGCTCGATGCGCAGTCTATTCCTTAAAGGGACCCACACACCTCCCTTAAACCCATCTAAGCAATATATAGTATTAAAACTCATATAACATGCTTTAAATTGATGTATTGTTTTTTAACTACATGCTTTTACATTTTTTGGTCTGTCTGCTTTTGCAGACATTAGTTGGGGGCAGCATGGGAGGTGGGAGGATGGCTGCGGCCTCTCAGTGCACCCCTCCCCACAAAAGCTTTCCGAGCTTGTTTACTACAGAGCTGCAGTGTGAGGCTTAACACGTCTGAATATAATGTAGCTGGGGGATTCAAACCAGTCAAGAAGTCGCCACCACCACCCCATGGCAGAACAGTGTGAGATATAAAGTGTGTGTGTGTTGGAGGGGGTTCAGGAAGACCATCCAAAGAGACACCAGTGAAGGTACAGAGGAAGTACCCCCAATGATGTCAAAGGAAGGGACTGCATTGTGTTGGAGGTGGGGAAGCTCAGCATTTCCATCTCCAGGAAACACTAACACTGGAAAGTAAATAACTTGTGAAACAGACAACTACAGTCTGTCACACAAGTATATTATTACAGCACTCCATGAAATCACATAATTTGAAAGTGTGTGTCCCTTTACAGTTGTGGTGAGCTATGCAGGCTTTTTAAGTTGTGGGCCATATGATCAGAAATTTGTATATGTGAGAGCTGCATTATTTTTTAAATTGAATGGTGAATTATAACCTGCATTTATATGCCTTGTGTTAGTCATTGATCCATTTTGATAACGTCAATATGAAAACTGGTATTTAGTTAAACTATTCTTGAGATCTGTAGTATGTCAGTTACACAGCAGTAACTGTGGTCACATGGTTAGGCCCTAGAGCACAGTAAAAAAAACTAGGGGCTACTTAGAGCAGCCCCAAAGCTACTCCAATCTGCAGTTTGTGGGGTTAGAAAAAGAACTACCAAGCCTTTGCCTTCAATTGGAAATATGCCTTGGGAATAAGTGTCTCTTATTTTGGTTAACAAAATGATTTACCTTGGTAAGGGTCCATCATTTAATAGACAGTTCCATCTACATAGTTTATTTTTGTGCATTGGATCTTTGCTGTAGTCCACTGCTAATGGTTTCTGTATGATAAAATCGTTTTCCTTCTGATCAATTCAGGCCTGTTCA
Organism: Rhinophrynus dorsalis; assembly: GCA_037306005.1. NCBI lineage: Eukaryota > Metazoa > Chordata > Amphibia > Anura > Rhinophrynidae > Rhinophrynus > Rhinophrynus dorsalis. Next base: position 75,896,709 of record CM074719.1, on the reverse strand, counting down.
AGCTCAGCTGTGCCCTGTAGGAGGTGACCATGCAAACACAGAACTGAATCGTTGTCTCATAGTTCGCCATATAAAAGCACAGCCATTGGTGTTTTGATCCTTCTCTGGGTTGTGTGCTCCAAAGCTGGCTGTTATGACATCACTCCTCCCTGTGCAGGCAACAAACATAAGGCTGCCACTGGCAGGTCCAATTTTTGCTGGAGGTGGGACAAGACGCTTGAAGTGGAATTGTATAATAGTATTGTAAGTTTAATATGATGCCACTACCAGAGGTATGAGTAACATCAATCAAGAAAGAAGTAACACCTCCTAAAATAATCCCTCTCACTTAACTTACTATGGCTAGAACTTCCTAATGGCCCACATACATTTTGCCCTTGTGTCTTTGTTTAAAAGATAACATCTTCAATCAGCCTCTGAAGTCATGTCCATGTAGGCGGACATGACAGGTAGCAGGACCACAGGATACAATCGCTGCCCACTTCACATGGTAATCTTAACTTTTTAAGGACAAGAGGGAGTATGCAATGCATTACTTCCCACTTATGTTTTTCAGCCCTGTGGAAAAGTCCATTTGTGTCCTAGAAACATGTTGGTATTTTTTATCTGGTTTTATATTAAATGATGAATTTGTTCCTTTCTACGCTTCTGCTCGATTGTTTCTGCTTACTCTGGTCTCATCAAGTAATCCATCTCTGGAGGCACCAGGGCAGAGGTAGGCTAATCCTGTTGCTCATTAGCTGTTTTAATTTCATTATCATTTTACGAACTGAATGTTTAGCACCCCTATGTTCTTTTAGCTATTTCTTACTGATCCTATTTATTTTCCTCACTTGAGGAGAAGATCAATATTGAAGGGAACAGCTAATTGGAACATCTGAAGCACCTGATTGGAGACACAATCAATATCCTCCATAATCTATCTTGCTACTTACCACATAAGGGGTTAGGGGGCCACAATATATGTGAATACCAGGACTGACACTTTGAAAATCGGGATGTTATTACTCTTTGAAGCACCCTGTGTTGTTCTTGTAAGTAGGCTCAAGGACTTTGTCTGCTTCAGCTTAAAAACCTGCTAGCAACTCTCATGTCTGCCTCCGTGGACATGACATCCATAACTGACTGTTGTTATTGCTCAAACAAAGCAAAATTCATAGAGGCCATTAGGATTTTCTAGAAACAGTAAGATAAATGGTGGTTACTGATAACCCCTTTACACCACTGGCAGTGCTCTCAAAGCAATGGGAACATAATCCCACAACTTATCATGCACCTCTGCAGCTCTGGGTGATGTCATCTACTTACTTGGTGCTCATGAGAATGAAAGTATCGCTGCTATGCTCTAATTGGAAGTTCTGTGTCCATAAATCCACCATCAATGGTCATCTATCTAGAGTAGAGAAAGCTCCCATGAACACTGAGTGAGGTACTGATGTCACCCTTAGCTACAGAGGGAACCAAAAGAGATTGGGTAACTTATAAACAATGGGAACTCTGTTTCTATAGCTATCAGGGCACTGCCAAAGCACTGCCAGTAGTTTAAAAGGGTTTTATTGCTATTTTGATGCCTTTTCGATCAGAGGGTCACTTTTTCCTGTAGGTATTATTTTCTTTTAAATTAAATTACAGTATCAAAATGCTTATATCGGTGCATATTATTATGCTCTTTCATATATGAGCAATACATTGTTCACACCTGTGTTCCTGAAGGGGTTTAATTTTGAAACAAAAAGATAGTTTTAGCAGCAGAGTACCAGAGGCTTTTGAAATACAAAAATGTTTAATCAAACTAGAAATTTGACCTTGTTGTAACGGCCAAGTGCACTGTAGGTTCACACAATACCTGCCCTGGGAGTCAACCACATTCCTGAAATGATGCCACAGCATCAAACAATTCCAGCTGCACAAGAAGAACATGGTTTTTCTTATATGTCCTTCAACCTTGTATCTTAGTGGATAACATTGAAAATAAACAGAGTAAAGCCCTACAGTGCCAGAGCAGGATGCCATGCTTTCTACATTATATGCCACTCAGACCCGAGGCTGATATAATAAGAAACTGAAGCAATTCTAGTGCAAACTAATTGCATTATCAAGGACATATAAAATTCTTATATATATATATGATCATATTAAACCCCTCAAATGCTAGTGGGATCTCCATTGCATTCAAAGTGCTATAATCCCCAATATAAATAAATGAAAATGTGTATTTGTCCTCTTTGGTACAGCTGTTTTTTTCCAAGAATTGGCCAGTTCTTCTAACTACATCAGCCTCAGGGGCGTGGATGGCCTCCAGATCATGCTGTTGTACTGTGTAGTATGCACTACAGTATATGACTGCTTTAATGCATACAGCGCACATCCTCTTCCATCATTAAGACTATAATGTGATCAAGCCCGGAATGGCACAGGAATATGAAGGGAAGTTAAACCAGATCCTGAATTCCCTTAAAATGCCCCAAACTACTTCCACTGAAGGCTTTCTAAGAATATATCAATGGAAGGAGTCTTTGTACAGGAGACTTGAAGAAAGAATTATATCTGCCTCCATAGAAATTATGTCCAATTCAAGTTTAATTCTGAATTCTTAAGTCCGTGCATTAAACAATTAATTTATTATTAAGAGCTGTTTGAACAAAACACAAGAGGTCATCCATTAAGACTACAGGAAAGGAACATTTGACAAAAAAAAGGCAGGGGTTTTTGTTACAGTAAGGGCAGTAAAGTTATGTTTATTTGCCTTGGGATGCTCTGCTTGCAGATACTGTGATTTCTTTATAAAAAAGTAATGGATACCTTTCCAGCTCAGAACAATGTTGAGAATTACGACAAGAAGGATTTTTTATCCACCTTAGTCTATTGGAAATGGCTTCAATGGCTTTTATTACCTTCCTTTGAGTCCCATCAACTATGTTACTATGTATTCCTTTAAAGGGATAGTAATACTTTGTTTTATCTTTATTTTATTTTGTAGGCATTAAAAAAACATGAATAACGATATAAGTCTTGTCTCTCAAACCTTTATGGTTTGAGAGATATTCACAAGCAAAGTTTCCCCCTCCCGCCCCTTTTACCTAGTGTAAGCCATCTCTTCTCAGATGTGGAATCTGGTTGTAAGACCAGACAGATAACAGCAGGAGACAATCTTCTTTCTATGAAAACAATGAAAACCCTGCCCCCCTTGACAAGTTTCTCAGCTTTTTCCCTTATCTTAATTGAAGATTGTCCCTCTCTGCAGTCTACCTGGGCACCTCCCTTCTGATCTGGCTGAGCAGTGTTACATCAGTAAAAGGGGCGGGAGGGGGATACTTTGTCATTGAATTACTCTTGAACTATAACTCTGACAGTATTGAAATAACACTCTCCAAAGTCCAAATACTATGATGATTAATTAGAGCTGCTTTTATTATGAAACATTACTATCCCTTTAAAAATATTCAATAGGACCTACTTTCCCTTTAAATATAACTCAAAGTGAGTTCCTGTCTGTGACTAAACTGTCCAATCTGTTGCTATCACTAAACCTGTTGGTATGACACTATCTTTAATCTGGAGCCATGATAACATTCAGTGACTAGTAAGCACTGCTCAAACGGAAACTAATGGTCACAAAGTCTCCTATCACCACTGTAATCTTTTCTTCCTCCATAGATCATCCTGACAATTGTCTTTAAACATGCAAATAAACTTTGTCACAGAGAGTGATCCAAATCATTTAAAACTAATCCACAGCAATAAATTAGCAAAGGAACAAAAGCTAAAAGTAAGTGCAGGTTATTTATTTTTTCAAGGTTTGTTAAATTTACATTCACATTCCAGCAAGAAAAGTGTAGCCCATTCATGCACTTACCCAGAATGTGCATTTATAGCTTAGATTATGTTCTTAATTATATAGTAGTACTAATTATGATGCAAAGGAATTCATGAAAAAAAAAAAGATTCAAGATTAACCCTCTGAGTGCCAGGGGGTATCCAATGCTTTGGATACCTCTCAGGCACTTAGAGGGTTAACTGTTTTTTACATGTGATAGTGCAGAAAAGTTTTTTTTTCTCCCAGCATTCCATTCTCTCAAAATGGCATCCAATGTGTTACCATAAAATAACATCATTTACTCTATGCCTTGTTTTGTTCATATAATTAAACTGGAACTTTCACCTCCTATCAACGTGGGTCAATTTAGTTCTGCACTTAAACCTACCTATATATCGTATCATGTTGTTTTTTTTAGAAAAATTCTTTATTTTTTAAGTTATAGCTTAAAAATGTTTCCTCTCGACGTTGCCTGGGGTACAAGCTGTATACCGCAAGCATGTAACTATAAGGCTGGCCTTCTCTTATGTAGTGGACTCTCCTCCCATCACCTTCCCTGCTCTCCCCTATCACGAGGCATACCATACATTACACTTGTTGGTAGCTCTCTTGAGAGTCTGCCTCCAAGAGAAGAGGCAGGGGTTTAGAAAAAGACTGACAGTGCACAGAAAGGGGGAGTGCTGCCCATCATGTACTAGTTCATTAAGATGGCCGAGCTCTTCCTTACTGCTCCATGACAATACAGGGTAACTTTACAAGTAAGAGAAACGCTTATTTATCATGTGACCAGGTGTTTGTTGCTACTGCTCACATGTACAAACATAGTGAATGGGATTTATATTAGGTGACAGTACCACTTTAAGGAAATGGATCCCCAAAACACAGCGCACTGTCCCACTAGCTTTTCTTTGAAGCAAAAGTAACATTAGGTGGATATTTTGTGGCCTAAGTAGCTTAGTAAATTGGTGTGAGGCAGTCACAGGCTATAAATTAATTGCAGTGATTGACTGATTGTGGCATCATATTTGTATATTCATCCAAATGTTATAAAGCATAAACTTTTTTTCATGAGCTATTAGTGTAATAATGTCAATTCATGAACAAAATGGTGATTTGTTTAAACACAATGGTACTAGGTTACCACCAGCGCCAGATTTCCCCTTAGGCAAAGAAGGCAAGTTCTAAGGGGCACCTCGGCTGTGCTGGCCACAACCGCATTATAAGTTGTGGGTATGACCAGAAAAATCCCAATACCCCTAATTTATGGAGGCCAGTTTACTTGCCACTTTACAGACCCTTTTACTGGACATTATTTAACCCCTTGGATGCTAGAGAGGTCTTTAAAGTATTGCAAAGCAATGCACTGGAGACCTCAATACCAACCAAGGAGTTAAGAGTTTTCTTTCTGCTTGTATGTTGCAGTGTAACAGGGAACAGTAGATTGGGCTAGAGGGTGGGGCATTACAATACCTGGGAACGTGAGAAATTAGCTTACCCTGAGATCTTTGAAATATTAAACTTTATTACTCCCGAGAAAGTAGATTGTAGGCGCTATGTGAATGTTTGGTCTAACCCAGAGATGATCCAATCAGTTCTCATGGAACATTTAACCTTTCAAGTGCCAGAGGTGTAAGCAACACATTGTGTGGCATACCCCTCTGGCACTCAAAGGGTTAACATGCAACAGTTCTGAGATATTACTTCTCATACACTCACAAGACAAACTGGACTTCTCCTTCTGTCTTTCTGGTACAAATGTCACTAATGGACATCAAATAAGCAGTAAATTGGTGTAAATCATATAGTAGGAAACACTGGACTCTCTCACCCTGAAAATTCAGCCCTTCACCCTGAGACCCTGTGATGTGGTTCAAAACCCTGAGTCTCAGGATGAAATCCCAGGAAAGGGTATTAGGAGCAGGAGTGGCCAGGGGTGAAGCTAAGAGCTCTATGTATTGTCATAACTAGTCTTTGGAGGGCCTCAGTGCAAGTATTCTTTGCTATCACTAAACCTGGGCAGACAGCTCCACCCCAAGATGCTCTCAAAAGGGCACCCACTGCACCCCATGTTGTTACTCCCCTGGCGCCATGGGTGATTTTTTTGCCTAGGGGAGCCACAGCTGTAAATCCAGCGGTGGTTACATGAATTTGTAATATTGTAATGGCCTGTAGTGCTAGTGGCATGTAATGGGTTATACACCCACTAGTATTACCAGAGAAAGAAAAAGTATTGTTTCATCAACTTGACATAACATGGCTGAAAATAATAAGCAACGGATGCAGTGATTTGGGATATATCAATCTATATAACAGGATAGTCAGAAGTCCTGGAATACAGGCTAAGAAAGATGGGACTTGTAGATTCAGTCGACAGAAGGGCAGGAAGTTGTCCTAATGTGTATGAGACTATGGCCCTTGATTTATGAAAACAAATTCTGGAGTAAATCAACTGCACCACTGACAACAAATAAAACTTCCTACATTCCCATGAACTTGGATATCGCTTCTCAACCCCTTGAATGCCAGTGAGGTCTCACAGACCTCTCTAGCATTAAAAGGGTTAAAAAGCTCAATTGAATTGTACAGGAATATTTATTTTTTTCATACGTTGCAGTTAATTTATACCAGAATAAATCCAATTTGTTTTATAAATAAGGACCTACGACCCATATTTATAAAAGCAAACTGTAGTTGTTCTAGAGTAAACCAACCGCACACAGTGGACAAATAAAAATTCCTGCCTACCCTTTGAGTGCCAGAGGGGTACGCAACGCACTCAAAGGGTTCAATTAAGTTGGTCTTTAAACCCCTTAGGGTACGCACTCAAAGGGTTACATTAAATTGGCTTTTAAACTCCCTTAATGCCAGCAAGCAGGGCCGGCGCCACCTATAGGCAAGGTAGGCGCTGGCCTAGGGCGCACATGTACTGGGGGCGTGGGCATGCAGCGGAGAAGAGCTACGCACCATGCTGGGAGCCGCAACACAGGTCTGTGTCTCTACTGTGCTCCCTCATTGCAGTCGGCTCTTTAGTAATGCAGAGCGTGCTGGGAGTCATGATCTCCCTGCGCTCTCTGCATTACTGAAGAGAAGTCTGTGCGGGAGCTACAGGTATGTGATAGGGGCAAGTTGGAGCTGATGGGGGGCAAAGTGGAGCTGCTGGGGGCAAGTTGGAGCAGATGGGGGCAAGATGGAGCTGATGGAGGCACGTTGGAGCTGATGGAGGCAAGTTGGAGCTGGTGGGGGCAAGCTGGAGCTGATAGGGGCAAAGTGGAGCTGATAGGGGCAAAGTGGAGCTGGAGGGGGCAAAGGGAAGCTGGAGGGGGTAAAGGGGAGCTGGTTGGGGGGATCTCTTATAGGCATCTCCAGACCAGGGGCAGACTGGCCCAGGGGGCAGAGAGAGGACAATCATGAAAAGAGGTGGGGTAAAAGTAGGCAGAGTATAAAGGGGTGGGGCAAAATAGGCGGAGCCAAATGGGCGGCAAAATTAGGTTTTACCTAGGGTGACAAAAATCCTTGCACCAGCCCTTCCAGCAAGGTATGGCATTCAAGGAGTTAAAAACCATTATTCAAGTGCAAGGGAAGTTAGGAATGTTTATTTGTTGCCTATGTTGCTTTTGATTTACTGCAGTTTGCTTTTATAAATATGGGCCTATATACCTGCTGTGTATGCCTATGGAACGGAGTCAGTAACACATAGTTATCTGGCTTTTTAATTTGGTAATGGCATTGCTGTGATGTCACACAACACGGAAATGGTCACATAACTTATTGTGATGTTATTATTTTTTTTCTGCAAAAAGAAGAAGAAAAAAATATTTACATCTGCTGATTGCTAGATATATCTCCAGCACAATATGAAGCATTGTGTTTGAGACATTTGTAGCATCCAAGGGGTTAATTCGGTGTTGAAACAAAATATGCTCTGATCTTTCTAACAAATGGAAAAGTTTTCGAAGAAGAAGAGAAAAAAAATGAACTATCCCAATGGTATTTAAGATGCAACACTTTTCCAACAACAGAAAAGTTTAAGGTCAGTTCTGTAGGGAAAATATATTTATATAGTATTGTCAATCACCATGCAAGCAGGGAATATTATATATCTGGAATGTAGCTGAGCCCTTCCTGTTTTTAGACACAGGATTACCATTAGTTCTCCTTCTATTCCACAGCAAGTATTATCTCTCTCTCTTTTTTAAGTGGGGGATGGTTTCCTGTTGGCCCTTTATAATGTGCTCTAATTACAACCTTGGGCTACATCAAAAGGTAAGAAAAATAGCCTGTTGCTTACAGCTGTATCCCTGCTGTTTGGAATGACAATAAGATGCATCTAGATTGACAATTCAACTTTGTTTTTTAACAAGACCCCAAAGAACCAATGTGCTTCTCATTCTAGACTGCTGTGCTTGGTCAGGAGAAATGCCAACAGCTTCTCCCGACAGAACCTGATCTACTGTAATAATCAGACTAATTTTAAACATCTGTTAAGAGAAAGGATCATTTGACCTAATGCCAGAAATATTTCAGTCCAGCTACAGTCTACATTACCATAACACTCTGTATTTACAAAGCCCTTACCATCTCTAACAATGTCCCCTCTGGTTGGACTCTATAGCAAGACAGTCGGGGGTCCCCAGGAGCAAGATCAAAGTGACCTAACAAAGATCACTGTGTTCAGCCCATGTTAAAAACTGAACCCCGACAATGCACAATACTCTGGACTGAACTGAATACTCATTATCTTTCTTCCCTGCTTCTTTAAGTAGGTAATTAAGATTGATTATGGGATTATCACACCAACATGAATGCCCAAAGGAATATGATACATTGTACACCTAATCCAACTTTACTACACAGTGACTAGGGGTCGCAGGAGGGGTGAGCCCCCCTCCCTCTCTAAACTGCTATCGTTTTAATGATTTGGGCCACAGTAAGAGTTCATGTGCCAATCACAAGGGCCAGAGCAGTAAATCTCCTGGCTGCTGCAGAAATTCTCATTGATACAGATGCAAACCAATTGTATCAGTGAAGAAAAACATTAGCGTGGTGAGTGTCCTCCAAGAGGTGCAGAAGCAGCTGACAACTGCCTTAGGTGATTATATGTTTCTAGCTTATTAACCATTTGAATGCCAAAGAGGTGCACGGTGCAATGCAGATCCATGCGTTTTGCACCCCTTTGGCACTCAAAGGGTGAAATGGACCCCCGTTTGATGACAGAAAAGTCTCTGACTGCTCTTGCACCCAAGAGGCTCCAAAGCGAAGGTACTTGATGGACACACTCTCTGTGCAACTTTAACCCTTTGAGTGCCAGAGGGGTACGCAACGCTGCGTACCCCTCTGGCACTCAAAAGGTTAATTGCAACTCTACCAAGTCATTATAATACCAGTGCCAGACAATCTGTTGCACAACATCCCAAAAATGATAAATAAATAACACAGTACCACACACCCTTACTATATACACAGTAGACTTGTCTTACCTGAAGTGATACATATTACTCCACAAAGCAGACAGAAGTGAGCAAACTCCACAATCATTGTACTCAGCTTGTGCCAGCAATTAATCTCATGCCACAGAAACCCAGAGGATATAGCAATACACCCAAAACAAGAAGAATAATTCCTTTTCAGAGAATTGTAAATCCAGCAAAGCTTAATATAAGCAACCTTTATATCCCAGTCCAGAGGATGGAAACAGAGGAGTGATCGTTCTCCCTTCAGCAGTATCGGATGGGTCCACACTACTCCTGCAATGATCAGATCCCAAGTAATAGGGGATATTAATACTGCTCCCTTGTCACCATTAAACGCTCCCCCCAAAAAATAAAAGGCAAACGCTGAGATGCGAAAGTAGCTCCCTTGTGCTTTCAGGCTGATGCAGCTCCCAAGTTGACGCGTTTTTTTCCCCTACTGGTTTAACTGGTGATCTTGCCAGCATAGGAGTCCTAGATCTACAAAAATGTTTTTTTAAAAAAATATCTGCAGTTATTGTAAATAACAAAGCACCTCTGCGTTTGGATCCGGGTTGTCTCAAACTGTTTTGCCAGAGCAGCGGATCGTTCAGATCACATAGGGGTATCGATTACCAGAACAGGACACATGGGCTTCTCCATCTCTGAGCTCAACAGAAACATTTAGGATCAGGACTGCAACTGTGAGCACAAGAAATATCTCTTAAACTCTAAATCCTTCTAGATGAGAGATCCCTTTAAGAAAACAAGCAATGCATGGGCTTGTGATGAAAGAGGATTTTGCATGCCCCCCTGGGATGCCTCTTCTTGGGTGGGTTAGTTAATGTGTCCCTCTTCTTGCTCTGGACTTTGCAGGGTTTATCCCTCCTGTCTCCTGCACTTGGACGGAGCAGATCTCCATTTCATTCTAAACAAGCGATGCATGCAGCTCAGCAGCAACTCTGCTTAAAGGGGCCGCCTACAATTCCCTTCTCTCTTTTGTTGTTTGTTACAAGTATTTCCAGTTTCCAGAGCCAGGTTCTTTGCTGCCATCTGCTGGCTACAGTAAAGTTACATCTGAAACGTAGCTTCATTTTTTTAACCCTTTGGATCCTAGCGAAGTCTCCAGTCCACACAGTCCAAATCGTCGCTAGCATCAAAGTGGTGAAAGGAACGCGTTCCAAATACAATTTAATCAAATGTAAGGGTTGGGTTTACACTTCAATACGTATATTAAAAAGATGACATATCTTGACAGATTATTGTATTGTTTGTGTTGTTTTTTCAACAGGCTGGGGTAATTTCTTTTCCCCTCATCACTTCTTGTGATAAACGACTGTGCTTCACTTTGTAGCAGGAGGTGAGGTGTGCAACAAACATTCATTTTCCCAACCTGCTGGAAATAAATCATACCCCTCTGGTCCTTAAGGGTTACATTCTGCGTTCTTAACCCTTTGAGTGCCACAGGGGTACTCAACGCATTGCACTCGAAAGGTTAACGCCTACATTATGTTCTCCACTTATAGAGGAGCAATAACCAAATAATAAGTGTCCCTTAAGTTGCTTAAAGGTATAGTAATGTTTTATAATAAAAGCAGCTCTAATTAATCTTCATAGGATTTGGAGAGTGCCATTTCAATGCTGTCAGAGTTGTAGTTTAAGAGTAACTGAATGATAAAGTATCCCCCTCCTGCCCCTTCTACTGTTGTAACACTGCTCAGCTTAGATCAGCAGGGAGTGTCCAGGTAGATTGCAGAAAGGGATACTCTTCAATTAAGATAAGGGAAAAAGCTGGAGAACCTGTCAAGGGGGGCAGGGTTTTCATTGTTCTCAGAGTAAGAAGATTGTCTCCTGCTGTTATCTGTCTGGTCAAGCAACCAGATTCCACATCTGAGGTGAGCAGTGTTACACTAGGTAAAAGGGGCGGGAGGGGGATACTTTGTCATTCAATTACTCTTGAACTACAGCGCTTACAGTAATGAAATAATACTCTGTATGGCTCAAATACTATGACGATTAATTGGGGCTGCTGTTTTTGTGAAACATTACTATCACTTTAAGGATTTACCTAGCTATTTGTCCTTTAAACAGCAGCCAGTTATATCTGTATGCTACAAAAAAAAAAAAAAGTGGAAAGCACTCACAGGAAGCTTTTTAGATTTTCAAATCAACGTTTTGGCCAGCACTGTGGTCTTTCTCAATCTTGATAAAGGCCACGGTGCTGGCCGAAACGTCGATTTGACTAAATACACCTATTCACTGCAAAAAAGCTTCCTGTGGGTGCTTACCACTTCCCTCTATGTATGTTTATATATATATATATATATATATATATATATATATATATATATATTGTGGGAATTAAGTAGCAAAAGTTAATTTTATTATGGTCAACATTTCGGACCAGATTCTTGGCTAGCTCAAGCAAGTATTATCAATAGTATTCAAATAGTTACATATGTATCTGACAGTTTTGATCTCTCATTACTGATAACATCCTATGTCCTCTACAATTGAATAAAGGGTTAGTAATGCCCAGAACAAAGTGTATTGTGTATGGTAGATTTTACAAAAATAAAGTATTTGTTGAAAGTCCTATCTCTCAAACTTTTATGGTTTGAGAGATATCCTCCGCTAAAGTTCCCCTTCTCCTGAGGTCAGCTGTAAAGCTGACAGAAGGAGATCCGTGTCGGCTGACATGAGGAGGCTCTTCAGCAGTGCCGAAATAGCGATATTGGAAAATAATTATTTCATTGGAATGGTCTACAAAGTGTGCTTGCAAACCAGGCATACTTTGTAGACCTTTCCAATGAAGCAATTATTTTCCAGTAATGCGATTTCGGCTGTGCTGCAGAGCCGCCGGCTGGTCCCCAGACCAGGATCTCCTGCCGTTAGCGCAGCGCTGACATCAGGAGAAGGGGAGGGTCGGGGGAACTTTAGCGGAGAATATCTCTCAAAACCATCAACTTTATTTTGGGCATTACTAACTCTTTAACCCCTTAAGGACCGGGAAAATCTGAGGTGGATTTCCCTTAAGGACTGAAGCAATTCTGATCTTTTTCACTATGTCTTTGTTCAACAGTAATTTCCCTCTAAGTACTTTATTTTACACATGAAAATTATACACCACTTTTTTATGCACAAATAGGTCTTTCTTTTGATACCACACTTATATGGATAGCCCACCATTTATTTTAGTAAAATTATGGAAAATGGTAAAAAAATGTAAAGAAGCACCGTTTTTGTTTTTTTTCTTGTGATCATTTGGGCGAAATGGGTTAAATTGTTATGGAGACTGCATGAAAGGTATGACTGGTCAGTTACAAAATGGGCAGTTTTAAGTGGGCACTGTCCCCCCTGGATGAAAATACCCATGTCCCTTTTTCCCACCTTATTTTCCCACTTTTTTTATTGATTACATTTGGCGGTGTGTATGAGTGTATTACATGTCTCCACAACAATCACAATCACAATTTTGTTCATTGACATGTTTGTTTTTTGATATAAAATTTTTATTTTGTAAAAAAAAAAAAAAAAATTGTGTTGTGTTAAAAAAAAAATAAATAAAAAAGTTTATTTTAGCAGGTCAAAAATGGACCTGCATCCAGCCGGCCTCCAGCACAGCAGTGAAGGGGTTAATACCCCCAGTTGCTGCATTTTTTTCCACTAGGTGTCTCCTCTCTGCTTCTCTCTCCCTTACTTTGATCATAAGGGATAGAGAGGCAGAGGGGAGACAAAGCACACTGCCTCATTCATTCAGAATGCCGGTACATGTGATCGCTGCTGCATCGATCACATGACCCGGCACAAGTGAGAAAGGCTGAGACTGAATGCTCCGGTACCAGAGCGCTCAGTCTCAGCCTGGAATCCAGGCTGATACTGAGCGCTCCTTAATGCGATTCTACCCATCTTGTCTGTACGCCTGCGCTTTCGGTCTAGGTCTCCATTGAGTATCACTGCAGTGCACTATATGGCTACCGAAAGGGACTGACGGAGCAGGCACGCAGACCTCACTAACCTGCCCGTCAGTCCCCAAACGGGAAAGATTTCTGTATAATCTGCTATTTTTTAAATGTAAGACATCTATTTCCAAGCTAGTCGCCATGCGTTTAATGAATGCATGGCGACTTAGTATTAACTGAAAGTTCCGCTGAATTGCCCAGTGCTGCATACACTTGTGGCACTATATAAACATACATCCATTCATTCAAGGTGTGGGACAATCTTGTACTTATATGTGAAACTGCATCTTTCATATAAAGGCAACTTTTATTTAAGCTTGTAATGCAATGAATATGTCTCTGGCACTCAAAAAGTTAGTGTTCCTTTATTTTTCAAAGTTTTAATAAATGAACAAAGAACTTTCATCAAAATTAAATTGCCCCCCAAATCCTTATTAATATAGAGATGAGCATACACATACTTTTATTATGCTGAATAAGTCCGGCATTAGTGAGAAATACAACTTGTCCTGCAGGAATCAGAGGCAGGGATCTTGCTGTAGACGTTCTGTGAGCCTGCGCCGTCAGTCCCTTCTGATACCCAGGGCTGGACTGGCCTACGGGGATACCAGGAAAATTCCCGGTATGCCGCCTGCACTGGGCTTTCCTGGGGCTGCTTAAAATCCAGAACAGCAAATCTCGCGGCCGCGGTCCTGTCACCTTGTGGCCGCAATATTTGAAGGACCGCCATCTCGTGTTGTGATAGTGCCATTTTTAGGTGCAATATTATAGTGCCCTGAAATTGTACAGTGGCGCTGTTGCTACACCATCCTATGGACAGCTCTGGTCCTGGGACCATAAATTTCCATTGGATGGTGTAGCAACAGCGCCACTGTACAATTTCAGGGCACTGTGATATTGCACGTAAAAAAATCAACTTTGAGCTGTAATAACTATTGAATAAAACACCTTTCAGCAGTGGGAGTACCCTTGTTTTTTTTTACATTTTAAGTCTTACTATCCCTTTAATACATCAGCCTCACTATTGTGATGAGTGCAAAGAAAGTTACTTCCAGGGGAGGGCTGGCCTTGGAGGCACAGGGGGCAATTGCCTCTTGTGCCTGTCATAAGTCTGGGACAGTGGACCACTGCCTCACTCAGTCTCCTGCTTGCTGCTGCAAATGGAGCAACACTAATGATACCACAGAGCTTATAATTGAAATGGAGCTACACAAAAGATTCCACAGAGCTTAAAAATGAAATGGAGCAAAACTAACACCACAAGAGCTTACAACTGAAAAGGAACTACACAAGTGATACTACAGAGCTACAATCCAAATGGAACTACACCAGTACATAACCCATTTCCCTTGTAAGCTCTATGGTATCACTACTGTAGCTTTACTTAAATTGTAAGCTTTGTGGTATCACTAATGTAACCCCCTTTCAAATGCAAACTCTGTGGTGTCACTAGTGTAGCTCGATTTCAGCTGTAAACTCTATGTTATCACAATTGTAACCCCATTTAAAGTTTAAGATATGGTGTATCACTTATTTCACAACATTAATGCCAATTTTAAAACTAACAAATGGGTAGGCTAGGACAGAGTCCTTGAACTATAATAGAGATGGGCCATTTGATTTTGTATTTGCCACCCAAGCCACAAGTTGCCTGCCCTCCTCAGTAACTTCCCCCCAGCCTGATAAATATAGCATATTCAGTAGTATAAATGATACATTGTAACAAGGTATAGACACTTTACACTTTTACATTCTACATACACGTATATTATTTATATAGTACATCTGTGAATGTTTACAGCACAAACCCTAGCTTATATTATTGTTTCTTTTAGGATAGTGCCATTTTATTATTATTAATGTTTATTCATAAAGTCCCAACATATTCTGCAGTGCTTATCATTTCATTAATATTAACCACCACTCCAATTATTTTAATGCAACAATCAAAACATACAAACATCTGTCTAATGTTCCTGCAGCACTGCATATGATAGCACTGGAAACCCCCTCTGGTATACATGTTAAGAATCTATAAACATTTCTCCAAACCATTATTATTATTATCTTCATCCTAATCATCATCCTTTATTTGTAAAGCTCAAACTTATTCGTCAGCGCTGTACAACAAGGAATAGACAAACTGAGGTTGTTGCATTAAGTAAGTGGAGCAATTATGGAGCACACCAAATGCACTGTGGTTTGCTAAAAAGGTTCCATTAACATAAATGGAGCTTTCAATGCCTTGAATTTCATCTATCTATCTATCTATCTATCTATCTATCTATCTATCTATCTATCCATCTATATATATATATCCTATATATAAATTTGCTAGGATGTTTGTCAGAAGCCGCATGTGCAGTAGAGACTATGCATGCAGCAGTCATGTACAGTAGAGACTGCCCGCGCTGCAGTCATGCGCAGTATAGACTGCCCGAACGCGCCGCTGCTGATATGGAGCTGGGAACTCCGAATTTGGACTGTAGTCCTCTGTGCACCTTCCTGGGATCAATCGGTCCCAGGAAGGTGCGCAGAGAGGACTACAGTCCGAATTCTGAGGGCCCCGCTACATGTCAGCCGCGGAGCGTTCGGGCAGTCTGTACTGTGCATGACTGCAGCATGGGCAGTGAGCATGGGCAGTGTGTATATATACACATACATATAAAACTTAGGGTGGCCCTGTTAGATGCAAAATGAATGCGTATGGCAGTGGTATGTGATGTTATCTTTTTTATTGGACTAACATTCAGTTTTCAGAATGAGCTTTTGACTTGATAAAGGGAGGTTGTTACTCTCAAAAGCTCATCCTGAAAAGTTGTATGTTAGTCCAATAAAAAGTATATTATCACATACCTCTGCGATACACACACATATATATATATATATATATATATATATCTACAGAGAGAGAGTATGTTTATATAACTAAAGCCTGACATTGCGTGCAGCACTTTATCTAAGCTTTTAAGAAAATGAGTTCAAAGGTAGTTTCAGTAAGTGCTGAGTATTGAATAAATACCATGAAAGTCATTCAAGTTCCATACTCACAATTTAACACCCTTGGATGCTAAAGAGGTCTATTTAACCCTTTAAGGACCAGAGGGGTGTGCACCACATTGCAAAGAAATGTCTTGAAGACTGCTCTGGTCCTTAAAAGGTTAACAGCCAGTGGTTTATGTTGGTAAATTAAATATAGTAAACCAGTGTAAAAGCCCGTGTTCACGGCCCAAGGTGTGGTTGATGTTAACCCTTTGAGTGCCAGAGGGGTACGCAACACATTGCTATGCAATGTGTTGCGTACCCCTCTGGCACTCAAAGGGTTAAGAGGCCGGTCCTGCTCTGCGCCCTGCCGCCGACGCAGTCATGCACTGTAGAGACTGCCTGAACGCACAGAATGCTCCCAGCACAGAACTCCCAGCATTCTGTGCTCCCAGCATTCTGTGTGCTCGGGCAGTCTCTACTGTGCATGACGGCTTCTGACAAACATCATAGCGAATTATTATATAGGATATTTCAAGAGATTAATTTCTTAATGTGATAATTTAATGGAAATAGAGGCCAGTCCATTACCTCCATTGTTATGGTTAAGATATGTTTGATATTCAAACTTTTTAGGCAATATTATGTTCTTGATGAGCCAAAACTTTTGAACACTGGAAAATTCATCATTTAATTTTCATCATTTATTCTTTTTATCAGTCAACTTTACATTCATAACACAGCCTGACCAATACTGTAGAGAGAGAGATAAGGAAAAGTCTATTAGTTTGTCAGACAACCATCACTAAACCTAGAGAAATATTGCAATCATATGTAGATTACACGGAAATCTAAATGGCTAACTGCTGAGTCCATTAATGGTGTAAATATTCTGGATATGCTAATTTTGCACTTAATAATTCTTATAAACCCTTTTTTTTCAATTTCACATCCAAAATTAATTTCACTTGAATTTGAGTACAATCAATGCCAAATACTAAGGACATTATTTATTAAGTGGAAAATCAGCCTTGATGATGATTCTGTGGACATTATTACTATGTACTGTGATATAACACATATTCCTCAGTGATGTATAGCAGGGAATATAATACAGAGAGGTACAACAGTACAGACAGAAAATACACATATCTGGGAACTTCATCCTCTTGAGCCCTCAAAGAGGGCTCATATGCTGCTACCAGGGGTATGCAAAATACACAATTGTTGTAAAAAATGGGTAGGGCTTAATTGAGTGGGTGGGGCTTATCATCATTATGCCATGAAGTGGGCAGGAAGTGAGTGGGAATTGGGCAGAACAGGGTAGGAATGAGGAAACGTAGGTGGGAAGAGGGTAAACAGGGAGGGAAGAAGTGGGCAGAGTTTCTCTGGAAACTCCCCACTGCCTGAGAATAGGCGTCTGTCCATGGAGACCTGGTAATTAGCTCTAAACATTGGGGTCTTTGGGTCAGATCCAGTGAGTTCCCATAGATGAATATAATGAACTATAGGATAAGAGGACCCTGCTCATGAGAATTTACAGTCTAGAGCTTTATATACCAAATCAAAGTGGAACAATCTTGGGGACAACCAACTGCATTACAGGAAACCAAAGTTCCAGTTGAATGCTATAGAGATCTCCAGTACATTGAGAAAAACAAACCTTATATATGTGGCAATATTACTGTGTGGAGAGGTTTCTACTCGTGGGGATGGGTTGTGCCTTTTCCATCTTGGTTTTTGGAGTGATATATAGTGATACCAGAGATGTTTTGTCTGGGGCCAGCACCCTGAGATGTATTAAAGTTTTATATGTGAGTAGCCACTTGGTGTGATTGTTCAGTTATAACTATGATTTATGTGCACAATGTTGCTCTATTTTTTCCTGTTTTTTCTTTTTATAGTGATTCTTTATAAATGTTTTTTGGGGGGATACTGGGGAAGTTTAGGATCAGCAGCATGTCTTATTTGTAATGTGGGTTCCAGATTTTTTTTTGGAGAATGTATTTAACCCTTTGATTGCCAGAGTTTTATACAGTGCATTGCAATTCCATGGATACCTCACTGGCACTCAAATGGTTAAGCTCATACTCTGTATGAATAAGAGCTGCACGAGCCAATATAATCCCAGAATACATGAGGTGGGCAAGCTTTGGTCCTTAAAGAGGACACTCTTGGCCCTTAAAGAGTTAAGAGTCCCACATGCAATGGGAAGTGTTGTTTGGCCCGCTAGCTACTGTCATGTCTGCCTCCAATGACTGCCTGGGCATCCATTAATTACTGAGCAAAACGCACAAGGGCAAGATTTATAAGGGTCTTTAGGAATTTCTGGCCATAGTAATATAAACTGGGAGTTATTTTAGGAGGTGTTAATTTTCCTATAATTAGCTTACATTTTAAAAGTGCAGAACAAATTACAATGATGTTTGCATTTTTTCTATTTATTATGATCAAACTGAATTTTGCCCATAACAAATTTCGATTTACTAACAAATAAAATTGTGATCCTGATTAAAAAAAAAAAATAGTAATGTTTAAGAAAAAAAACAATAGTATTATGTTGCGTACCACTCTGGCACTCAAAGTATTAAAAAAAAACAAAAGTAGTAATACTCCTAAAATGATACATGTATGTAAAGTGGCACATACTTCTATGTTCAATTTTTTGGACACAATGCACCTGTTTGAGTGCACGGGCAATAACAGAGCTGGCGATAAAGGAATCAATAAATCACAAGGAATGCGTTTACCTATTTGCTATGCAGTTTTAAAGGGATAGTAATAATTCGATTAAAGTCTAGCTCTGAGTCTTCTTTATAATTTTTTTAACATGTAGAGCTATATTTAATTAATTAAAGTATTGTATTTCAAACACTATTCAAACCAAAAGGATCCCCCTCCTGCCCATTCTGTCCGCCTCCCATTAGATCTGGAATGCGGTCATGGGACCGGACGGATGCAGCAAGAGACAATCTTCATTCAGTAAGTATAAGGATAACACTGCCCCCCCGATGAAGGAGGGCAGGATTTTCCTTTTGCTTACTGAAGTTTGTCTTTCGCCACGCTTCATCCGGACCAGCTGGTTCATGGAGTGAAAGGGGCAGCAGGAGGATCCTTTCGGCTTGAATAGCATTTGAAATACAACACTGTAAGTAATTAAATATAGAGCTACATGTTAAAAAAAATTATAAAGAAGTGTCAGAGCTAAACTGTAATTGAAGTATTACTATCCCTTTAAAATCAAGTTTTATTAAATGTTCTCCATTTTACTCATCCCTGAAGCGTCTACGGTGCACAATTAATTGAATGGGATAACTCATCTGGCTCAGATGTTAACCAAAAAATAAAGAATAATCCAATATAATAATTTGCTAGGATGTTTGTCAGAAGCTGTTATGTGCAGCAGAGACTGCACAGGTTCGGCCAGTCTCTACTGGGCACGATTGCATCGTGTGAACGAGGTGACGCAAGACTGCATTGTGTGGAGCAGTGAGGTAGCGCACTTAACATTACGCGGACCTTGACCCGTGTACAAGGGCTTTTACACTAGTTTCAAATAATAAATTAAGCATAAATGTAAATGCTGCTCAGAATAAGTGTTTAATCTTATTAGTAAACAGGAAACATCTGAAACATTCTATTTATTCATGTATATATTTGTTATTTATTTACTCGGATATTTTGGCCCTTTGTAAATGTTTTGTAAGGATTAAAACGTGGAGCAATTCTGGAGGAAACCAACTTCACAATAAGGAGCAAATAAAAATTCCCAAAATTTCAAAAGAAAAAAATGAACATTCTCTGGGTAAAAATCTGATTTAAAGGGGAATATTCACTTACAGGGATAGTAATGTTTCATAATAAAAGCAGCTCTAATTAATCGTCATAGTGTTTGGGCCTTGGAGAGTGTTATTTCAATTCTGTCATAGTTGTAGTTCAAGAGCAATTGAATGGTAAAGTATCCCCCTCCCGCCCCTTTGACTGATGTAACACTGCTCACCTCAGAGCAGCTGGAAGGTGCCCAGATAGTTTGCAGAGAGGGACAATCTTCAATTAAGATAAGGGAAAAAGCTGAAAAACCTCTCAAGGGGGCAGGGTTTTAATTGTTCTCAGTGTAAGAAGATTGTCCCCTGCTGTTATCTGATTCCACATCTGAGGAGAGCAGTGTTACACTAGGTAAAAGGGGAGGGAGGGGGAAACTTTATCATTCAATTACTCTTGAGCTACAACTCTGACAGTATTGAAATAACACTTTCTGTGGCTCAAATACTATGAAGATTAATTGGAGCTGCTGTTTTTGTGAAACATTACTATCCCTTTAACCCTTTGAGTGCCAGAGGGGTACGCAATGCATTGCAAAGCAATGCGTTGCGTACCCCTCTGGCACTCAAAGGGTTAAGGCTGCAACCTCAGCAGCATGGTAAACGGAGCTTGTTGTAACGATAGCCTACTTAAAAGCCCCTATGAAGGGAAGCATGAACGTGCTCCCTGGGGCAGCTGGGAGAGAGGTCGGAAGTCCTGCGGCTGTGTGCCGCCCTTACATCGTGGCATGGAACCTGAAAGTGCCACATGGTAACCCTTAAGATCTTCCAAAGTAGGTCTTTAAAATTAAAAAAAAACCAAACAATTCTACTCTTGTTGTAGTGGTTGAAACCACTACATGAAAT
This sequence comes from Rhinophrynus dorsalis, assembly GCA_037306005.1. Classification (NCBI taxonomy): domain Eukaryota; kingdom Metazoa; phylum Chordata; class Amphibia; order Anura; family Rhinophrynidae; genus Rhinophrynus; species Rhinophrynus dorsalis. The sequence continues at coordinate 75,875,834 of CM074719.1, read as the reverse complement.
TTTTTCTTAAGTGAATGTTCCCCTTTAAGCATGTTACCTATTCTGCAGATAGTTTGCTACAGAGCTGTTATACTTTTTCATAGTAAATCAGCCTCCATATGAGGGTAATAGTTGTTGTGATCAGCTCTCTGGTGAAGTAGAAAGGGATTGTATATTGGTTCAGAGCCTTTCACTGCCTTGAGCTTTCTGACCTCAGACCCCAATCAGACACTGCAAATTCACTTCAGAACATGTCAGTTATTAGGCACTGCTGGGTTTTAGATTTAGTCATTGATTGTTTTATCATGACAAATTGTGCGTCAATAACAAATTGGATGTAGCATCAACAGAAAGCCAAAATGTGCTTACGATGTGACTACACATTTATTAGCCATTGTATATGTCATCATTTTATTTTATTTTTTAGGAAATTGGAAAAACTCACAGTACTAAAACTCCATAAAATACATATATACAATAAGTGAACAAGATACGAAGTGCAGCAAGGAATGAGTGGCCACTTACAGGCCATAATTAAAAACAAAGACAGTAGACAGTCCTACTCTGCGTCATGCAAATTGCCTAAATGTAAACCTTAGATATACATTAATTCACTCATTTAAAAAATGAAGGTTGAGTCGCATAGGTTGACCAACATATATCTGATTTCGCTTACCTTGCCAGGGTACCTTGAGTCCTATCTATTACATATTGCCTTTTTTGGCCTACAGAAATGCTTTATATTAAAAGAGGAATCTATGTAATGCCCTCATGGCTGAAATAGCCTGCTTTCAAACAACGCTCACCTCCAGTGAATGTGTGGGAACCTCAGGAACTAGAATATGTCCCCCAGTCCATTTAAATAGACTTGCGTCTCACCCACTATTATAAACTGCATTATTTATTTTTGCTTGGAAATTTAAAAATCTGCCTTTGAAAATAATTTTTAATACATAAAGAGAAGCTTTATAAATTGTGACAGCCAGGTTGGTAGGAAATGTATGGAAAATAAGAAAACAGAATGAGGCTGAGGTATTAAGAGAATTAAAATCCCCCATAATCTCATTCATTTAAACAAGGCTTTTAACTCATTGCACAAATGATCTCCAATGCATTTAAGGGCATAAAAGTAGTGTTTAATGTGAATGTAACTACACAGCTTTTAGTCTCAATAGAGGTACAATAAAGATACGGAACCTATTTAAATTGCCCGCACCTAATGATTTTTGCCCTGTCAGTGTATTGTCTTAGATAGTTTGAGTTAGTAATTAGTATCTCTTTAACCCCTTAAGGACCAGCACGATCACGTGCGGCTGGCACTTGCAGACCACGGGACTTTTTTTATTATCGATTCCAGTTAAGGGCTTCCTGAGCGGCGTGCAGTGCCGTGCCAGGACCGTCATTGGTCCTTAAGTGCCGGACCGCCATGACGGTCCTGGCACAGCAATGGTCCTTAAGGGGTTAACCTCCTCAGAGATGTGTTTTCTGATATGTGTGGCACAGCCTGCATAACCAACCCTTTGAGAGCCAGAGAGATAGCCAACAAATTGCAACTTAATGAGTTGGATATCCCTTTTGCACTCAGTGGGTTAATGACTTACATATCCTGTCTTCTCTCTGAGGCTTCCAGTACACTTCAGATCCACTAAAGGGGTGGAATAAATTAATCTGGATTAATTATATTGCAAACTAGTTGAAAAGCCCGTTACATGGGCCACAGTGCCACTGCCAGACGGTAGCGGAGCAGTCATCCGGAGTAGAGACTGCCCGTGCCACAGCTGATACAGAGCTGGATGCTCCGAAGGAGCGTCTAGCTCTGTATCAGCCGCGGCACGGGCAGTCTCTACTGCGCATGACTGCAGCATGCACAGCAGTCTGTATTGCGCAAGTCTGCATCGTTACACACTTTTTAGCGAATTATTATATAGGATTCTTTCAAGATGGATACTTCCACTGAGGTGATGATTAGACAGATGACAGATCCTTTTAAAATCAAAGGGAATTTTGGGAATTTATATTTGTTTCCATTGACATGGATAGTTTACCCCATAACTGCTTCAGTGTGCCTTTAACCCTTTGAGTGCCAGAGGGATATGCAACGCATTGCTCTGCAATGTATTGCATACCCACCTGGCACTCAGCAGCAAGTAAATTAACTGACGATAGACACTGTCAAGATTTCAGCTTTGGCCTTCAGCTCTCAGCAGGAAATAACGTTCCTACTGACGCACAATCTTACATGTTTCCAAGAAAGAGTATTAAGGCTACCTGTGGACTGTCCAATATACTTTCAGTGACTGGTGACAGTCTACACCTGATCTGCCTCAGCCTTTAAAAATCAGCTCTTCCTGATTGTGTTTGTCACATCAAAGTGGTTCCATTAATTGAACCAGCAGCCAGTCTTCAACATCCAGCATCCTGCTTCTTGTTACTTGCTGATTTCGACCTGGTTTGTTTACTTATGATGCTGTGCTGCCTCTCTGAATTGTCACCTGGGAATCTTTACTTATAACCCTGACCGTAGTCTGTATGAAAACAGCATCAGTATCTCCTAGCCTGTTACTGTACATCATACCAAAGAAGTGTGAAATATTCACTGAGAATGATCAGAAACATAATTAGCTTGTTCTATTGCTTGCAACATTTTAGAGTTTCATATTTTAGTTCTCTGCCATTACATGTATACAGGATGCCAGCCTAACCCTTACCCTAAAAGAACACACCAGCTCAGATGTGCAAGAAAGTCTCCTCTGCACAATACCAGCTACCTCCATACTTACAGTACTGTGCAAAAGTCTTAGGCAGGTGTGGAAAAATGCTGTAAATTAAAAATGCTTTAAAAAGTAGACATGTTAATATTTTATTTTTTTATCAATTGACAAAATAATAGTGAGTGAAAAGAACAGAAATTAAAATCAAATCAATATTTAGTGGGACCAGCCTTTGCCTTCAAAACAGCATCAATTTTTCTAGGTACACTTGTACAAATTCAGGAAATTTGTAGACATATAGTCAGGTGTATAATTAAACAATTATACGAAACAGGTGCTATTGATCATATATTTAATATGTAGGTTGAAACACAATCATTAACTGAAACAGCTGAACAGCCAGATTCAGCTAACATGATGAGGTTAATGAAGACAGTTTAATGTCAAAAGTCATACACCATGGCAAGACTCAGCACAGCAACAAGACAGAAGGTAGTTATACTGCATCAGTAAGGTCTCTCCCAGGTAGAAAATTCAAGGCAGACAGGGATTTCCAGATGTGCTGTCCAAGCTCTTTTGAAGAGGCACAAAGAAACAGGCAACACTGAGGACCATAGACGCAGCAGATGAAAGACACATCATGCTTATTTCCCTTCACAATCAAAAGATGTCCAGCATTGCCTTCATCTCAGAATTGGCAGAAAACAGTGAGATCCTGGGACACCCATCTACTTTCTGGAGAAGTCTGGTCAGAAGTGGTCTTCATGGAAGGCTTGCGGCCAAAAAGCCATACCTCCAAAGTGGAAGCAAGGCCAAGCGACTCAACTATGCATGAAAACACAGGAACTGGGGTGAAGAAAAATGGCAACAGGTGTGCTGTGCTGATGAGTCAAAATCTGAAATATTTGGCTGTATCATAAGGCAGTTTGTTCTCCAAAAGGCTGGAGAGTGGTACAAGAATGAGTGTCTGCAGGCAAGAGTGAAGCATGGTGGAGGTTCCTTGCAAGTTTGGGGCTGCATTTCTGCAAATGGAGTTGGGGATATTGGTCAGAATAAATGGTCTCCTCTATGCTGAGAAGTACAGGTAGATACTTATCCATCATGCCATACCATCAGAGAGGCATCTGATTGGCCCCAAATTTATTCTGCAGCATGACAACAACCCCAAACATACAGCCAAAGTCATTAACAACTATCTGCAGTGTAAAGAAGAACAAGGAGTCCAGGAAGTTATTGTATGGCCTCCACAGAACCCTGATCTCAGCATCGTTGAGTCTGTCTGGGATTACATGAAGAGAGACAGAAGCAACTGAGGCTGCCTAAATCCACAGAAGAACTGCGGTTAGTACTCCAAGATGTTTGGAACAAATTACCTGCCAAGTTCCTTAACAAACTGTGTGCAAGTGCAGCTAGAAGAATTGATGCTGTTTTGAAGGCAAAGGGTGGTCACACCAAATATTGATTTGATTTAGATTTTTCTTCTGTTCACTCACTATCATTTTGTTAACTGATAAAAATAAACTATTAACATGTATATTTTTTGAAAGCATTCTTACTTTGCAGCATTTTTTTCATACCTGCCTAAGACCTTTGCACAGTACTGTATATTTCTGGCTTGTTCAATAGCTAGTCACCACTTAGCAACTTCACATGTATCTCTCTAGTGATCATATCAGATTGATGCAATCTAAATGGACAGTCAAGAGATAAGAGCTACTATCCTTCGGACTAGCCTTAAGACAAGAAAATTATGATTTTGTTCATTCTTGGTATTTCACCTGTTTTATAGAACATATGCTGTTATTTGCAGTGGTGGAGAGTTTCTGTTTCCTGTTCTGATTCTTTTTATTACCACTAGAGGCAGTATTCAAGAAGTTAAACAGGAGGAATTCTGGAGCAAACCAACTGAACCATAGTTGACAAAAATTCCCGTTGATTTAAATAAAGATTTAAACCTCTTGAACACTAGGATGGCTTCTAACACATTGCAAAGCAATGTGTTGTAGACGTTTCTAGCATGCAAGAGGATAAAACATTAATTTGTATCAAATGGAATTTTCATTTGCCCCAGATGGTACAGTTGGTTTGTTCTAGAGTTGATCCTCTTTAACCCCCCCTAGGTCCTGGATTTTCATCCTAATTATTCATGTATTCTTATCACTTTAAATCACTACAAAGTAGTCTCTAAAAATTAGTCATTTTTCACCAAGCATCATATAAATATTTTAGACTTACTTCATTGTACATATCATTATATATTCTGTGGTGACAAATGCAATAATCTATATATACACCAATTTAAAAAATTAAATGCATTTACAGGACCCTGTGGCAATACAGTGATTAACTTTAAAATTACACTAATAATTTCATTTTTTTCTGTGATTTAATCCCATGGCTCATGTTTCAGATAGCTTTCATTTCCATCTAGATTCTAACTATGCTCAACCCCGTGTTCCCTTTTAACTGTATTTAATAATGCAATAATTAAAAGAGGTAGGATGACTGCAATCACAAGTTATCTACCGCAGGGAGGTCCAAACCACAGCCTGGGGCCATTTGTGGCCCTACAGTATATCCATTGAAACCACTCATGCAAATTCTGTTAAATAATTAAAATATTATTTGCTACAGAACATCTTACAATTAGGCGGACATTTAATGCTCAGTGAGGCTGATGTACTTAACAGAACTGGAACCAAACCAACTGCACCATAGGGAACAAAGAAAAATGTCCAAAACTCCAGTTTACATGGAACATTTAACACTATGGGTACCAGAGATGAAGCCAACGCAATGCATTGGATAACACTCTGGCTCTCAAAGTATTAAACTCTTGAATGCTAGAGATGGCACAAATGCATTTAAGGGTCTGAAAGTCATTTTAAATAAATAAGATTTTGTTTATTCAAATATTGGAAGATTCTACACTGTAGCTTATTTAGGACAGAAAAATCTTTGTCACATCATACCATAAACATACTGGCAGTAGCTACTACAAAATATGTGAAGTGCAGACTAACACTATTGTTGTGACGTCATCACTCTTCCGAGTTTAGACTCATAGTTAAAGGGATAGCAATACTTGAAAATAATTTTATTTTATATTGTAGCCCTTAAAAAACATTACAAATGATATAAGTCTTATCTCCCAAACCTTTGTGGTTTGGGAGATATTCACAAGCAAAGTTTCCCTTGAGTGACGTCACTGTTCTAGCTCAAGATTTGGAATCTGGTCCCGGGATCGGCCGTGGCTCTCCAGAATTGCAGAGATCACAATCTTTAAAAATAATTTCTTCATTGGAATGGTCTACAAAGTGTGCTTGCAAGCCAGGCACACTTTGTAGATAGTTCCAATTAAGTAGTTCTTTTTAAAGATCGTGAACTCGGCACTCCTAAAGAGCTGACAGTTGATCTGTGGACCGGATTCCAAATCTGTCCACTAGATGGCAGACTTGGCTGAAACAACCAGGAAAAGGGAACTTTATTTTTATGTTGGTATCCACAACATAACACATCTATTTATGAGCCTGTCCATTTTTATCTTAACCACTTAATTACTATCCTGATAATTAAAGGCATAGTAATGCTTACCGTTGGAAAAATATGTACTGTAGGGTTTATCCTGCACTAATGAGAGATGTTGTATTCAAAAGTTATTGCAGCTCAGACTTGCATTTTTTGGGTGCAGAACTTCCTTGGCCTGAAATTTTATGGAGTGGCTGTTGCAGTTTATAAACAGCTCTCGTCAGTTGACTATAAACCTCCATTGGTTGCTATATTAACACTGCAACTGTAAAATTTAAAGCAATGGAAGTATTGCACCCAAAAAAATGCAAGTCTGAGCTGCAATAACCTTTGAATAAAATATCTCTCTATAGCGGACATTCCCTTCCTCAGCAGAATAAACCCTGCAGTATATATATTTTCAATCATAAGCATGAGTATCCCTTTAAAAGCAATTTAGATGTTGTGCTAGACATTTATTTATAATATAAATAGAGTTTGGGGGTCTTTGGGGGACTTTATTCTAATTAGTTTCTGTGCTTAGCCAGAAACTAATTAGAATCTGGGCAGATTCCATGCTGGGGTCACTTGTAATAGCACAGAAAGGGACACATTTGACCTTGTATGGAACAGTGCAAGTAATTAGCATAAAGTGCCATGCTGTGAAACCAAAACATAAAGGTTCATTTCTCAATAATTATTTATTTTACAGGAAACGGTGAGCAAAATCTGAAGAACAGTTTCATTTCCTTTAAACCAAGCTAAATGAAAGGTGACAGGTCCAAGTTAACCCTTTTAGTGCCAGAGAGGTATCCTACACTTTGCATGCAAAGGGTTAAAAAGGACTTTCTTCCCCTTGAATGCTAGAAAGGGCCCCAACACTGCTGCCTTTCTCATTTAAATCAGAGACAATCTGTATTTGGTGCAGTTGTGGATCCAGGTCTTATTAAATCAGCCTCAAGGAGTTAAATAATGGCGCTTTTTTCTGTTTCTATGTGTAGAATTCTGCTGCAGCGTGTATACATAAGAAAACACACACATAGCACTGTTTTCAGAAGTTCATTTTATCCATTATAAGGGTACTCCTCTATTTCTCTGATTCCCTTAGGCATCCTACCAGTCTACACTAGTCCAGGGTTTGAAACATGAAGAAAAGACATTTTGTTTCAATGTTAGAATTATGTTTCAATTTCATACATTGTTTAGAAACATGGATCTGTACGTATACAATCTAACATTGTACTGTGTACGTCTAGAGTCTGAAATCTCTCAGCGAAGGTAGGCTTAAAGAGGAAGTAACATCATAAAACAATATTGAAAAGCTTACATTTACTTCTATATTAGACTACTGTAGCATTTACACTTTTTTATAATGAATCAAGTAATATGAACAATCCAAACTGCTATCACTCATCTGGCAATGAAAATGTATGGGAAAAATAAAAATATCAGTAACAAAGAACCTTCATTCGAACTTTAGTATCAGGCTTCTACAATACTCAATGGCAAGCACATATGTATGACTTCCAATACTCCTCCTGATATAGCAGTATTCTGAGCCCCTATATATACATTTTCTTGCATCTATATTGCTATTTTGGCTGCCATCCTGTGGTACCTAGAAATGGGGCCAGGCTTGGCTGGTCTCCATCCACAATGTGCAGTTTGATGTCTCCTGCCTGCAGGTGCATATTTTAAAGTGTAAGACTTACCCACTATTGGAGTTTACAAGTAAATACTGTTTATCATTTGGTGATTTGGAGGGGGCTGACTGATACTTTTTTGGTGGGGAGAGAGGCACTGTGCATTAGTATTTTCTTTTTGAGTGATGCTGTCTGCTGCCAGTGGGGTTGGGGGAATACTATCTACAACTAATGTGTTGTGGAGGAATTTTTTCAGTAATTGGTTACAAATGGTGATAGTTAAGGAGATGGGGGGTTTTGATGTGTTTTTATCTATATATGAGTGGGGGGTAAAAGGGTGCATGTTAGAGTGCTCCCCCAGTTCCTTGCCCACACTTTTTTACTTTGTACTTCATGTGTTGAGGTAACCTGTATTGACCTAATGTGATGATAGGCTGATCTCTTGCAGTGGTACAGTGCACTCCAGGGGAAACAAATACTAAGGTGAGAGTCATCTCCCCAGTGATGGACATCTCTACAATACTTATATTATTCCAGTAAGCTGCTTTTTCAGAGAGAGAGAGATAGGCACTTTGGTGAGTAAGCTCCATATGGTAATATAGTAATTTCAGAGATCTCTCTCACCTAAACTTCATGTAATACTCTTGTGATTATTGTTTTGCTGATCTTATATAAATATACTGGTCTCACCAGGCATTCAGTCACCTCATCTAAACATAAGGAACCCTTACATTTTATGTCTGTTTATAGATTTGTAAAGCGCTTTGAGTCTCACAGGGAGAAAAGCACTATAAAAATCACAAATTATTGTTATTATTATTATTATTATTATACAATACTTCTGGTTTCTTGTGTTGGTCTGTTGTCCTAATGATGCATTCTCCTCCTGCATTCTCCTGCTGGACACATGTTCTGCCGTTGTCATGTGATAGTCTTCTAGCTTCATGTAATAGTATTTTTCGTTCTTATTTCAGTGGCCCTTTCCAACCAACCTGGGTACCAACTTTGTCCAACCTATTCTCTCTAACTAATGGTAATCCCATATGATTTGACCTTGACCCCAAATAATTGACTCACTATTTAGGCTCACTCAGTAACATGAGGACTCTGTCACTCTGTTTTACCCTATAGAACTGTTGCATCTCCTCTGGCCTTACAGGAAGTGGTGCATGAATCTCATCCACATGACACCACAGGCCTTACAATCAACAATCTATGACCCACATGGCACCATGGAGCATACACTTCATTCACATGATAACACACACTGTTTATGGGTGGTACCATATGGGTCATAAATTGTAGCTTTGTAGTCTGACCTCAGTTAAAGATTGCAAACCATGTCATTTCATGCTGGTGACCCTCATTGTTCCACTGAATTTGCACTCATAGTACATGACAAAAATGGTAATTCATTTTAAATTATAAACTCTGTGGTGTCATATAGGCCATAAATTGTTGATTGTAGTGCAGCAATAACAGGTGTCAGGCAATGTATGTGTGGTGCCAGAACAACCAGCAGAACAATGGTGCAAACACGCTGGTGCCTTAGCTAGTGCAGGAAGGGTATGTGGCTACCAGTGGAACAGTGCAACAAGGCTAATATGTCAGTGTATGTGAGGTTCTGTGGGTACCAGTGAGACAATGGAATAAAGCTGCGGTTGCACTCAGTGTATGTATGGTTCTGTGGCTATTAGAGGGTATAGAACCAATGCTGGGGTGTCTTACAGTGTATGTTAGCATTAATGGCAACCAGTAGACAGTGGAACAAGGTTAGAGTGTCAGACAGTATATGTGTGGGTCTGTGCCTACCAGTAGACAAATGGAATATTTCTCTCTTCCACCTTCCGGTTCTCATACAGGCAACACCAATTTTTTTTTCCAGTTTCTATTTATTAGCAGCATAAGCAAGGTGTTGCCCATACAAGAAGAGGTAGAAGGAAGTGAGAGATATTCCGCCATTCACTGGTAGTCACTGAGCCACTTATACACTGCCTGATAGCCCAGATTTGTTCCACTCCCCTATTGGCAGCCACAGAAACACACATGACCTGTCTGACATCTCAGCCTTCCCACTGGTAGCAAAAGAACCACACAAACATTGTCTGACACTTTGTCCCATTCTTCCACTTGTAGCCATGCAGCAACACATACACTGTCTGAAAAGTGTGCTTTGTTCACGTGTCCACTGGAAAATATTGGAAAATACATACACTGTGACATCTCAGCCATTCCATTTGTACCAATAGAACCACACATACATTGTCACACACCACAGCTTTGGTCCACTGTTTAAAGTAACTGACAGTCTAGGAGACAAAGGGACAGAAATAACTGTAAAAACACAGGAGGCAGGTATACGAGACATGAAGATGGAATGGTGACATAATGTCCCAGTCTAGGATCTATGACTGATGATTATATAAACTGATCTTGCATATATGCAGTCAGATTTGTTGATCTCAGAGTCAATCCTGATAATGTACAGTCACATTGGTAGCTTTCTGGGCTTGTCCTCATGAGGTGCCATCAAATTCTTAGCTCTCTTTTCTTGCCCTGATGAGTTTTATGTTTTTATTAATAGGGAATGTTTGGAAAAAACTATGAAAACAATGGCAAATAAGTTAAGTTCTCACTCAAATGCACAAAAGCCGGTAAATACATTTTAAGTCCTTCAATTTTAGCTACTCTCCCCATAAGCTTTGTTGACATTATCAGTAACATTGTGATGGTTAGGAATTGGTAAAAATATTCACCCAAAAAGAAAAGTGAAAAAAAAAATGGATTTTTCACTTTATGAGTTAATTCCTGCAAACAGATTCATTTTTCTGCTTTTTCCTGCCACATGCTTATCCCCAGTCTTGTTGCATGGTAGCCATAGAATCACACACACATACTAAAACCCCAGCCTTCTTCTATAGTAGACATAGAACCACAAATACTGACCACCCAGCCTTATCACTCTGTCTGGCAGCCACTGATCAAAAATTTTAAATTCTGCTGCACCATGGGGCTGATCCACTCAACCACATTCTAATATATTTTTACATCGTATAAATAAACATTTTTAAAACATCTATAACATTGTAGGTAAAGGGGAGGATTATGGGCATGGGTATTTGTATAGTAAAATGTATATGTAGCACTGTTTCATTTTTTGTTTTATTTCAATTAATGTATTTATTTATTTTCTTTAATTGGGATGGAACCCAGAACATCCTTACACATGGGCCCTCCAACTATTAGTTCCACCACTGAGTAGTGTAGAGTATAGTCAGTAATGCTGCTAGCTCGGATCTGAAGTGGCTTCAGAATAGATCCTATTTACCCTAATAATGACCAAAATATAATTTTACCTATATTACCACATTGTATATGAGATTGAGAGAGATGAGAGCAAGGAGGTAGGAGTGAAGAGTGGAAACCAATTTAAAGGAATACACACTGCTGTGATGATTCATGAACTGTAATCCTGAAAGGTATAGGTTGCCAGGAATGGGTTCATGAAGATTCACTATCTGCCATAGTTATGTGTAATGGACATCATGATGTATAAATAATGTGAGACAATATAGGTGGTGGGATGGAATTCTCAATTGATAACTTACACACAAAATGAAGAAAAGTATAGCCTCTCTTCATACATAAGTCATTAAGTTGGATGTACTTAGAAGAACTGGAGTAATGGACAAATCTTCTGAACCATAACAGAGAAATAAACATTCCAAAAATTCCTATTGATGTCAATGGATTCTAGGGAGGTCTTCTTTCTAGCAATCAAAGGGATAAGGCATTTAAATCAATAAGATTTTTTAATTTTCTTCTATGGTACAAATAGCTTGCTCCAGAATGACTACAGTTCTCTTTAGTACATCAACCTCATTGGCCCTAAGACAACAATGCAATGCTTTGTTGGGCTCATGCTTTGGTATAATGTCTTGTTGGTCTCTTGTAAGTTTGTAATATTTTGCTGACCATGTATGATAGTGTAATGATACACCTCTTAAAGGGATAGTAACACTTCGTTTTAACTTTATTTTATTTTGTAGGCATTAAAAAAACATGAAGAATGATATAAGTCTTATCTCTCAAACCTTTATGGTTTATGAGATATTCACAAGCAAAGTTCCCCTCCCCGCCCCTTTTACCTAGTGTAAGCCATCTCTTCTCAGATGTGAGTCTGGTTGTATGACAGTACAGATAACAGAAGGGGACAATTTTCTTTGTATGAAAACAATGAGAGCCCTTCCCCCCTTGACAAGTTTTTCAGCTTTTTCCATTATCTTAATTGAAGATTGTCCCTCTCTGCAGTCTACCTGGGCATCTCCCTTCTGATCTGGTTGAACAGGGGGGGGATACTTTGTTTGTGAATATCTCTTAAACCATAAAGGTTTCAGAGATAAGACTTATATCATTCTTCATGTTTTTTTAATGCCTACAAAATAAAATAAAGTTAAAATGAAGTATTACTATCCCTTTAAGTACAGTTCTGCTGGTCTAATGTAATGGTAAATTTTTTCTGTTGGTTTCATGGTAAGGAAAAATGTTCTACTGTTCTCATATAATAGTATGGATTTTTAGTCTTCAAATAGTCTCCAAATATAGAAGTCACCCTCCTCCTATGCTCTTAAAGGGATAGTAATGACAGAATAAAAATGTAGCTCCAATTGATCCTCATATAACGAGCATCATACAGCACTATTTCAGTAGTTTATGTTTCATAGTTCAAGAGTAAATCAATTCTAAAAGATCTCCCTCCATTCCCTTTTACCTACCCTTAGCCACCTCCCCTCAGATGTGGGATCTGGTCGTGGGATCAGACAGTGTGGAGCGAGGGACAATCTTCATCCACTTGATGTAAGAGGGCAGGATTTCGCTTATGCTCAATGAAGATTGTCCCTTGCTGCGGCTCAGAGAGGCAGCATGACGTAAGTAAAAGGGGAGGGATCCTTTAGAATTGATTTACTCATGAACTGCAAATCATAAACTATTGAAATACAGAGCTGCATGATTCTTGTTATATGATGACCAATCAGAGCTGCATTTTTATTCTGCCATTACTATCCTTTTAAACATGTAAAGAGTGTGACATTAGTGAATAGAAAAAATATTCTTTACTATCTTTTTAAACTCAAGGGCGTGCCCTGAACCCACACACTTTTCATTACAATCTTTAAACAAAGGAAAGTCCCTGCTAAGACCATGTTGAATCATGGTGAACAGCATCACCCAACCCAAGATTCAGTAATTAACAAGCTAGTTGACCGCTGACAGTCACTAAGTCCTGGGAAATATAACCTTAATTTTAACCATCTTATTTCTGGTGTTTTTTTTTGCGAAAAAGTACACTTTTCAGGTTGTGTAGGAATTCATGTGAAATATGCAGTTTTTCCACTTTTTTATTCTCAGCTTTACACAATTTTTGATAAACATACTTCTTCAGGAATTGAAAAAAAAAAAAAAAAATAGAATCACACATACTGACCCCTCAGTTTTGTCCTACTGGTAGCCATAGAACCAATTACTGACCTCACAGCCTTGTTCCACTGCACTTATAGCTACAGAACCACAAATACTAACCTCACAGCCTTGTTTCACTGCACTGATAGCTATAGAACCACACATACTGACCCCATCAGCTTTGTCCTTAACTGGGAACTCTCCGGATTTGCCCTGGAGACTCCGGTTTTGACAGAGCTTTACCAGGTCTCCGGGGCAGAGGCAGATTCCTCTGGATGTAGGAAGTTTCTATTGAAACTCTGCCCACATCTGCTGTTTTTCCCGGTGTTCCTCCTTCCCCAGCCTTCTGTGTGTCACCTTTAAGCCCTGTCCCCCAACTTGTTCAAGCCCTGCCCCTTTTGATGCAATTCACGTCATTATTGTCACCCCCTGCTGCACCAGAGGACTCCCCTCCGGGCAGACCTGAATTGGAAGTTCCCAGGTATGGCTTTGTCCTACAGCACTGGTAGCCATAGAGCCACACATACTGACCCTACCAGCTTTGTCCCACAGCACTGGAAGCCATTGAACCACACATACTGACCTTACCAGCTTTGTCCTACAGCACTGGAAGCCATAGACCCACACATACTGACCCTACCAGCTTTGTCCTACAGCACTGGAAGCCATAGAACCACACATACTGACCCTACCAGCTTTGTCCTACAGCACTGGAAGCCATAGAACCACACATACTGACCCTACCAGCTTTGTCCTACAGCACTGGAAGCCATAGAACCACACATACTGACCCTACCAGCTTTGTCCTACAGCACTGGTAGCCATAGAACCACACATACTGACCTTACCAGCTTTGTCCTACAGCACTGGTAGCCATAGAACCACACATACTGACCCTACCAGCTTTGTCCCACAGCACTGGTAGCCATAGAACCACACATACTGACCCTACCAGCTTTGTCCCACAGCACTGGAAGCCATAGAACCACACCTATACTGACACCCTATACTCATACCTGGAAACTTTTGAAGTAAGGCTCCCCGGAGGGTAACACTGGCAGTGCCGACCGGGGAGGAAAATGACGCGAATCACGTCATAAAAGGGGCAAGGATTAGTCGCGGGGGGGCAAAAAAAAAAACAACAAATGCAAAATACCTGGGAATGGAGGGTAAGAGGGCGGGGAGTGGGAGGAAACGGGCGGGATGCAGCACAAGTGGGCAGAGTTTCTACTTAAACTCTGCCCACCTGGAGATTCCCACACTGCCCCGGAGACCCGGTAATTCAGTTTGAAATCCGGAGTCTCCGGGGCAAAACCGGAGAGTTCCCAGGTATGCCTGTACTTGTTTACCTGCACTGGTAGCTATAGAACCACACAAACTGAGACTAATTCCCAGTATTACAGTGGGAATTAATATGGCCATAGAAAGCATAGGTGGGAAACAGTAAAATTCTCATGAAAATTCATTGGCAGTAGCTAAAAAGTTGAAACGGTATGCATTTTGTATTCTATTGCTCTGTAAAATATGCTAATTAGTTCTGTTCAAGGCCAGGGTTATTGCTCACTGTGCTATAAGAAATGCCTCAAGTTTGTGTCTAGATTCAGTCATAGTACAGTGAGTTGTAGTGTACTGGCCAATAACAAAGTGTAATTAGCATTAAAGTGCCTTACAGTGCAAGGCCAAACTTATCCTTTAAAATAATGCATGGGAAACCGCTTTTGTAGACAAGTGGTTTAAATCTGCATATAAATTAACAAGAATTTTCATTTGTCACTTGTGGTATAGTTTGTTTACTTCACACTCCAGAATTGCTCCTCTTTTCTTTATATGGCCTTCTAAACATAAGCACTACCTCCAACAAGGCCCCACTAGTGCACCAAGGAAGGATACCTGAGATATCTGAGACACATTGTTAGGGAACAAAGAGACTGTTATTGCACCATGGGTATCTGATAAATACCTGATAAGGTGGGTGTGATTAGGAGTAAGGTGAACATATATTGTTTTAATTCAGGGATGCTTGCGAAGTCTTCATTCTGCGTGACTGCATATGACTTCAGTGTGTGGTTTCTGATAAGCATCTCTTATTTAAAGAGCTATGTAGTCACCTTAATTGGGAATTATTATTTATTAAACTGAGGTGAATATTTCTATGTGGTGACACTTGAGTAAATATATATATTTCTGTGTGTGTATGTGTGTATTTTATATGTATATTTATCTATATCTTGAAAATTCTTTTTCTGGTTCGCTGTTCACTTTGCCCTGGGGCAGCAGGGGGTGGAGCTCAGAGGAGACGATTTTCACAGGAGTGGTCAGGGGAAGGAAGCGGGTCCCTGAACGGCATAGAACACCCAATCATATGGGCAATGCTTGCTGTGCACCATTCGTATATATATATATAAATATATATATATATATAGAGAGAGAGAGAGAGGGAGAGAGAGAGAGAATCATCTGATGTCTCTCATTAAGATAGTTAAAACATATTAGGTATCCTGTCTTCAACATTGTTTATTTTTTACATTTTTGTTCACCTTTGATGTAATTTGTTTTTTTTAACAGTCACTGATGTTACATATGTTTTATACGTGGAATGGGTATTGATGTCAAAGTGTCTCATTAATCCATTTTATTGCGTCACACTTGTCACATTAATTTTGCAAATTTGATTGTGGTTTGGAGCCGTTTTTTGGCGTCTACATGTTCATTTGGTATTTAAGGGGGCTTAGCACTAGGTGTATGTAATCTTGATAAAGGCCATGTAATGTGGCTGAAACGTTGATTTAAATAAAACATCTTTCTTGCTTTTCTAAGAGATCCTGTGATATATATATATATATATATATATATATATATATATATATAGAGAGAGAGAGAGAGAGAGAGAGAGAGAGAGAGAGAGAGAGAGAAGGAGAGAGAAACAATGTTCACCTTCATTCAATATCCATTATGTGCTGTTCCCAGACTGAAGCACCATATAAACCCACTTCACTGAATATATTATCTAAAATGGAGGCCTGTTCCACATGAATAAATAAGCATGTACAAGGGCTAGGTGACTAACCCTGTGTGTGTGCACCTTGTCTTTATATGTATCATAGAGAGCTATACACATTTTCAGTGCTTTAAAATATAATCATTTTCTCTAGCAAATTTCATTCACTTTATACAGAGCTGACAACCTCTGCAGAGTCCGATATGTCATTGCTGTTTATCCAGGAGATTGCATAGTCTGCTTCCACTGGATGAGTGTCGTGCAAACAAAAGGGAAATCTCTTGGGTTTTTAAAATATTAATTCTTATGTGTATGTAACAAAAAATGAAAGCTGAGATTTTCAGCATTGCTGCTAGTATTTCATATGTTCCTTTGTGTCTCTTTGAGGAAATCCAAGCTGTTGTTCTTGTACTATACTTACAGCTGGGGCTGTGCAGTTGAAGGACTTTCTGGTTTACATTATATAAAATGTCAGAAAAATAATATGAATGCTACTTCAGTGAAATATATGCATCAAAACAATTTTCTAGGTGTCTGGGCTCAAAAAGCTAAAGAGGAAGTTCCATATAAGGACCAGAGAGATGTGTAATACATTGTAAAGCTGGAAATATATGATATTTAAAAAGATACAACCCAATTTGATTTTTAGGCACTAGTGTTCTTCTAAGCCTTTGAGTCCCAGAGAATTATCCATTGCAGTGCAGTGCGATGGACCCGTCTTTGGCATTCAGAGGGTTAACTGTGTTTGAACCCTTCACAAGTCAGCTGGCACAAGAACATTTATTTTTTCATTTTGGTATCGCAATTATTATAAAACCTCTCAATCCAATGGACTTCAGGACACTGGGCTGTGTTCAGGGAGCTAAAAAGATGCAATACTTTGTCGAGTCAACTATACCATAGAAGGGAATATAAATTCCCAATTGTCATTATATTAAATTAGAGGGATAGTAATGTTTCACAATAAAAACATCTCCAATTAATCTTCATAGAATTTGGGTCATGGAGAGTGTTATTTCAATACTGTCAGAGTTGTAGTTCAAGAGTAATTGAATAATAAATTATCCCCCTCCCGCCCCTTTTACTGATGTAACACTGCTCACCTCAGAGCAGCAAGACTGTGCGGATGGATCACAGAGAGGAACAATCTTCAGTGAACAAAGGGGAAAACCTGTCAAAGGGGGGCACGGTTTCATTGTTCTCACAGTAAGAAGATTGCTCTGACCTGTCTGGTCAAGAGACCAGATTCCACATCTAAGGGGAGGTGGTTTACACTAGGTAAAAGGGGGGGGAGGGGGAAACTTTATCATTCAGTTACTCTTGAACTGCAATTCGGACAGTATTGAAATAACACTCTCCATGGCCCAAATACTATGAAGATTAATTGGAGCTGCTGTTTTTGTGAAACATTACTATCCCTTTAAATAGGGCTTTTAACCCCTTGAATGCAATGGATGCTTTGTAATGCATTGGAGACCTCTTTAGAATCCAGTGGTTTAAAAAACCTATTGAATGAAATCAATGAGAATTTTCCTTTCACATTGTACACTCAGTTTGTCCGCAGAATTTCTCCACTCTGACTTTCAGAATACAACCCATGTCAGTTGCCTCTAGATGATTTTGCTACTGCTCACTGAATTATTATTGTTACACTGGTAACCAAAGCGACCTTTAATACAGAGGAAAATAAACTTTGTATTTTCAGAAAATTGCCAATTTTATTAATTTCTTCCAAAAGGACGGTAGGATGAATAACTGGTAATACTTATTTTCTCAACAAGGAGAGGACTGTTTACATGGACAATGTAGTGTCATGTCATTGCGTCTACTATGTTTATTTTAATATTAACAGATACATGTCAAGTAGTAAGAGAAAGTTATGCGTGAACCCAGATCCAGCTGTTAAAATAAAAAGGTCAACTTTTTTTTATGCTTTTTACAGCATTGGGTTTAAATATGTTTGCTTACCTAATCCCGGTTATAACTAGGATTGTCTATCTTCTGATTTAATAGAATAGTACAATACACAATCTGATTTCTAA
Organism: Rhinophrynus dorsalis; assembly: GCA_037306005.1. Lineage (NCBI taxonomy): Eukaryota > Metazoa > Chordata > Amphibia > Anura > Rhinophrynidae > Rhinophrynus > Rhinophrynus dorsalis. The sequence continues at coordinate 75,857,494 of CM074719.1, read as the reverse complement.
AATAACCCAGTGTAATGCTATTTAATTTGATCAAGTTTGTTCTGCACAGAGATATCATGAAACATAATAAAACATAATAAAATAAGGCGGAGGTTCATTTCAAGTTAATTTAAATTTGTTTAGTAAAATAAACATAAAGGTCATTTCATAAAAGTTAATATGTCTTCAGAAATAAAGCGTAAAACCTGAATTTCAGTTGAGATAAAGTTAACCTTTTGATTGCCAGAGAGGTACACCACGCATTGCTTTGCAATGTGTGGCGTACCCCTCTGGCACTCAAAGGGTTAATCTTTTTTTTATTCATGTATAAAAATGACACTGTCTATTATTCTGTAGCTGTAAACTCAATCCCAGTGCAATGTGTTGGATACCTCTCTGGCACTCAAAGGGTTAAAAGGACTCTGTCACCTAAAAACAACTTTAACAACTTAGAAAGAGCTTTCACATCAGCTGCATATGTATTGTATGGTATTAGCCATTTTTAATTAGAAATCTAGTTGTTCAATTATTTAGGTTTATTTTTTATGCAGATTAAAGGGATAGTAATGTTTCACAAAAACAGCAGATCCAATTAATCTTCATAGTATTTGGACCATGGAGAGTGTTATTTAAATACTGTCAGAGTTGTAGATCAAGAGCAATTGAATGATAAAGTTTCCCCCTCCCGCCCCTTTTACCTAGTGTAAGCCACCTCTCCTCAGATGTGGAATCTGGTCCTCGGACCGAACAGGTCACAGCAAGGGACAATCATCTTACTGTGAGCATAAGGAAAACACTGCCCCCTTGAAAGGATTTTCAGGTGCTTCCTTATACTCGCTGAAGATTGTCCCTCTCTGTGATCCATCCGGACAGTCTTGCTGCTCTGAGGTGAGCAGTGTTACATCAGTAAAAGGGGCAGGAGGGGGATACTTTATCATTCAATTACTCTTGAACTACAACTCTGACAGTATTTAAATAACACTCTCCATGGCCCAAATACTATGAAGATTAATTGGAGCTACTTTTACTGTGAAACATTACTTCCCTTTAAAGCTTGGTGTCCAGCCTCTTCCTGTGCTAGCCCTACTCTACCTCCCCCCCACTCACTGTCACTTAAATCTTTCAGTGGCAGGGGAGGTTGTCAATGCATTGCCCACCTCCCCTAGCACTGAAAGGGAAAGGTTTCAGTCAGCAGGTGAGGTAATTTAGGGTCTTAACCATTTGAATGCCAGAGAAGATATGCAACACATGGCTCTGCAATGCATTGCAAACCTCTCTGGCACTCAAAGGATTAATAAGCTATTGATCTAAATAACTTAAAACAATGTTCCTAAAAAATGCCCATAACATATAGCTGATTTAGAAAGCTCTGTTTTGTTTTGGTTTACAGGGTCATTTTAAAAAGTGGAGATAAATCCAAATTGTCTAAATGGCTACTCTCCTGCATAGCACCACCCAAACCCCCATAATGCCTCACTTGGATTCCTCTTCCAAACCCAGACTGTCTCTTCAACATATTCTTGATTGAGCGAATACTTACCACAGTGCTACATTATAGCTATCCTCCGGAATACGAAAACACTACTCCCTTGATTGATGGGTTGGGCCCTCTGGGACTTTGGCAACGGTCATCACCCCCTCATCCCTGTTGAACTCCAGCCCTCCCTGTTTACCCTTCCCCACTGTCCTACTTATTCCCCACCCATTTCCACATCTTGCCTTATGCAGAACTGAAACGTGATAGATTTCCTTCAGGGTACAACTGATTGATTTCCTGTGTACCCAGTTTTAATGATTGGGCATACTTGGGGGGGGGCTCAGGCTCAGGAGGGGCCTTGTTACTTGCCTTGCTCTGTGATAATTTATTTTCAGGTGGCCATGGTCCCAAGATACAATCATCCCGTGGGGTGTGCAACAGCCTGATTCCTTTGTCTGCCACAGAAATATTCAGCGTGGCACTACAGTGTGAGAAGCAGGCCACAGTGAGTACACTGTGCATGACTGTACTGTGCCTTGGGACCTGGCCACCCCACTTCCTGCACAGTTCACTGTGGATGTCAGCACTATCATCTCATCTGACTAACCTGTCACCTCCCACCATGTGAGTGCAGTACTGCACCCTGGACTTCCCTGTGCTGCTGCCCCCATGTCTTGTCCTTGTCCCCCTCAGATACCACCAGCACCAATGTTGCTCTGCTCTCAGCATTCTGCAGAATACTCAATACCATATTGGGTAAGTAGTCATTTTTAAAAAAATGGTGGCACAGAACACCAGAAAACTAGTAATACCACTACGTTATCAAACATCAGATGTATTTGCATAAAGGTCTTAAAACAGCCCTGGTAAACAGCCAGTGCACAAAGGAACATCATGCCTTGAAAGCACACATACACTGCCACATTGCCCACCCCTTAGCACACATGGAGCAAAGCAAATTGCTCTTAGTGTATCATATTGTTGTATTTAAGCAAGAGAGTTCATTTAACCCTTTCAGTGTCTGAAGGGTATGTAATGCATTGCCGTATACACCTCTGGCACTGAAAGGGTTAACTTTTAGTGCCAGAAAGGTATCCAATGCATACTTCTCTGTTACTCAAATGGTTTTTAAGCATGTTTCACAGATAATTCTGGAAAATAAAGTAATGGAAACCAATGAGTTGGATACCATCCAGCACTCAAAAGGTTAAAAATACCAAAAAGCAGTAAAACCATAGGCACAATGATATTCATATGCAACTGAAGGCTACACTTCACTGCTGGTGACTGTGTTTGACTGAGATTAGGATATTAAAATCCGTTATGATAGTTTCCTTTTAATGGACAAATAGAGGCAATTTATCAGTCTCGGCAAATTACTTTTGAACAACACATATCTCAAGGAAAATGATTCTCATTTTATATATATATTTGTTTTGTTACCTTGGATTAATTGATCCACAACCTACAGATGAGTAATTAACCCATTTAATACCAGGGGGTATCCAACACAATTGTTTGCAATGAATTGAACACCCCTCTGGGACTCAAAAAGTTAACCAAGTAGATATTATAGACATCTCAAACTCATTGTTCTAGCATTCAGTTGGGTTAAAAATACATGCTATCTAGTGTTGAGCGAGCGTGCTCGGCCGATGCTCGGATCGGCTCGAGCATCGCTCTGCTCGGCACATGGCAGTACTCGTACGAGTACCGCCATGTGCTCGCCCGACATGTTCGGGTGAAGAGGATCTGTGCCGGAAGAGGCACAGATCCGAAGACGCTCCGCTGGACCACCAGGGAATGGAGGTACGGGGGCATTGCGGAGATGAAGGGGGCATTGCGGAGATGAAGGGGGACATTGTGGAAGAGGGGCATAGACTCTATGCCCCTCTTCCACAATGTCCCCCTTCATCTCCGCTATGCCCGTCTTCCACAATGTGCCCCTTCATCTCCGCTATGCCCCTCTTCCACAATGTCCCCCTTCATCTCCTATGCCATAGAGGAGATGAAGGGGGACATTGTGGAAGAGGGGCATAGCGGAGATGAAGGGGGACATTGTGGAAGAGGGGCATAGACTCTATGCCCCTCTTCCACAATGTCCCCCTTCATCTCCGCTATGCCCCTCTTCCACAATGTCCCCCTTCATCTCCGCTATGGCATAGGAGATGAAGGGGGACATTGTGGAAGAGGGGCATAGCGGAGATGAAGGGGGACATTGACCAGGCACCCTCCGCTCATCAGAGCAGGGGGTGCCTGGTTTAATGCTCGAGTGCTCCCATTCATTTGAATGGGGCTCGGGTGCTCGGCCGAGCACTCGAGCATCAGGGGGTGCTCGGTCAGAGCACCCGAGCACCCGAGCATCGGGGTGCTCGCTCATCCCTAATGCTATCCACAAGCATGCACAAAGGTACAGATCTCATCTTAAACAAGCCAAGGGATGTGAGAGGCTCTGAGAACAAACAGAAGCATGGTGCCAGTTCTACAGCTAGTCACCACTCAAGAGCATCACATTTTATCTCTCTAGTGCCATTACAGAGGAGCAGATTCCATATACATAGTACAATAATCCCACCCATAAGGGCGGTCCAGTTCCAAAAGGATGGGAAAGTCCCCTCTGCACGGGAAATACCAGCTAACCACAGACAAATGTTTCAGCCTTGTTTGGGCCTCGTCAGTGAGGTGCAGCTGGGTTTACTAGGCACTGAGAGCAAGGGGTCCATGTCTGGATTACCCTTCAGTCCAGACCATAAAAGTGTATCACAAACAAACCAAAGGATGTATCTTGTAATACATCTAGCTGCCATCTTGGTCCAGACCAGGAACAGCAAATGAAAGTAATGTATGTAATATCTTTAACACCTTTTCTGTCAGAATCAATTAGTGAATAATTTATTGCAGTCTGCTATAAATAAATAAAATAGATAAGGATGTCTTTTTTAATCATTCTCTAATTTTCAGACTTTCTGATTTTTTTCCTCCTGCTGCTTACAGATTGCTGGGGATGCTGTACACTTAATTTTCCATACGATTACCCACAGAGAAACACCATACTTCACATTTAATGAAGAGATATTTTAGCTATTACATCTGAAACATACCATTTATATCCATTAAGAGGTCATTCATAAAATCAATAAGGGCTCCAGGATATAAGCAAATGCATCACTGAAGGGATACTTTAAACAAATCACAGAATGACACTGCCCCCAAAACATTTGTATTGTTATACATCTGTAAATGTGGATTTATTCTCCATCCCCTATGGCTCTGTTCAGCTCATGATCTAGTCCAATCCTTCATTCTAGAAGGCAATGACCAGACCATGTTATATCAAGAGGATAAGCAGCGCTTCCCTTCTTCATCCCTTCTGCTGCTATAGACTAGGGCTTATAGGATATTTTGGTTCTGGTATAATAGTGGGTCAGAGGTCACAGAAAACGTACACACACAGTTACATAGAGGGTACAATGTATGGGTTACTTGGTAGCTTGAACTCCTTAGGTCTCTTCAGTAGTTTACTGTCATGAATAGGGAATGGCAAAAATTTTCACCTCAAGTGAAACCTGCAATAAACTTTTCCCTTGAACTGCTTCAAACGATGCAATGTTTATGCTTTTTCTGCCCTTTTCACTGCATCAAAATTCATGATAATAATGTACTTCCCCCACATTGCGAGTTCCTCCTATGAATTTATGCTGTTCTAAAATATTAACCTTTTGAGTGCCAGAGAGGTATCCAATGACTTGTATTGCATGGTGTTGGATAACTATCTAACACTCATAGGGTTAAATATTGTATCAGTTAAGTTAATGTTATCTGTGCTTGGAATAGAGAGAGAGAGAAAGTAGGTGAATGTTTGATGTTACTCAGAGGAATAATGGGGTAGCCACTGTCAGTTTCTCTCTTGGTGTAGATGTGGGTGGAAAGTAAGAAAGGAGCATTAAAAAAATTAACAAAAAAAAATCTGTCTGATAAGTGATAGAGTCAAACACACAGGTGAGGTGATCCTTACTTCGTGAGTTGGAGAGTCTACTGAGACAGATGGATTTGTTACTACCTTGAGGTTGTCATGGCACTTTCTCTTAATCTTAATCTCATTCAGAGTGATAAAGTCTTCTGTTTATTGTGTTAAGGTGAAAAAATGATACAGAGCTGAAATGGGGCACATAATATACATGCAACTGCAAAATTATACAAAAAAATAGAGATACCTGAGTATTACAATGAGATGTGAAGAATTCCCTTCTTATCATGTAAATTCCACATAGACAGAACAGCAGAGAAACTTAGCTAACAAGGGTGTTCCTACACAGACATCCACTTTCTCATGCTAAGTGCTGACAACCCTAAATGAATTCTGTCATTCCCATGTAGCAGATCTGCTACATTGATGTCATGACACATACATGACATGCACACGTCATCACACATACATACTCACTCCATTCAGCAGCATGGAAAAACAGTGGAAGGGCCTTCCCACAGAAAACATTTCTGCTTTTTTAAGCCAATTCACATCCCTACTCCCACCTAGGTAAGTACTTCCATTAACCCCTTAAGGTCAAAAATCATCCCTGCCTGCAAAAGACAGATCATTCCTTTGATTACCATTTCATTAGTAGCTGCATTAGTTTTTTAATAATACTATGCATTTTGATTCATGTAAATGCTATTCTAGCCTTTCTTGAACATATGTATTGTATCTGCCAACAATACCGCCTAGGTGGTAAAATCAGTTTAATTGCTTCTCTTACAGTAAATAATTCTATCCCTTCCAGGAGATAACACTTCCTTCCCTAGTCTCAGTGAATGACCTTGTGTCATTTGTTCTGTTCTCTTGATGAAAAGGCCCCCTGACAGTTCTCTATATTGACCCTATATATTTTTGCAAATAGTAATTATATCACCTTGTATTTGCCTCATTTCCAGAGTAAACAGACCAAACTGAAAAGTCTTATCTTATAATTAAATTCTAACTTTCTTACATTTTTTTACAGTGCACCCTACATGCCTAAATGCTTGATAACAATTCTCACAATCACCAGTGATTTCAATTTGGCTTTTAACCCATTGCATACTAGAGGTCTACAATGCATTGTGAAATTGCATTATGTTCCCTATTGCTCAAGAATTGATAAAGTTCTTATTTCTAAGGCCTAAATTATAGGTGAAAGAATTTATCACTGGTTTTATGTAACAGATTCCCATTCAAGCCTGTGGACAAATGTATAGGCAAAACCAGTGTTAAAGTTACCAATTGCAATCTAATCCAGGCCCAAATCAGCCTCTTAGAGGCTGATTTAATAAAATTAGGAGCAATTATTGGGCAGATTGACTACACTGTTGTGGACAAATAAATATCCCTCAAATTCTCATTAATTTACATTGGTGGTTATGCTCTAAGGAGTGATAAAGAGGTGATAAAGTGGAGATGATTTATCCAATGAGATCACTTCTCCAACACCTATGTTATTCTATGGAACCTATGTGCCGCGGTTTCCCCAGCTTTGGAGATCTTAGTGCATAGGGTCTATACAATAATATAGGGACAGGAGAAGTGATATCACTGGAGAAGTTGTCTCCTCTTGATCACCTCTTTATAAGTCCTTAGTGCAGTGGTTCACAACCAGGGTGCTGTGGCATGGACATCAATTTAGGGTGCCACATGTTTTCTATGAAGACTGACAAAAATGTGAATAATGAGTATTAATTGTTTATTTATTCTGCACAAAGTTTATTTTCATTAGCATGAGTGTAAGACCTAATAATAACTGTATATTTATGTATTGTATGCTTCAATATGCCCTGATAAATGACATTAATGTGCCCTGAAAGATCCAGATTGTGTGTTAGGGGTGCATTGATAAAAAAAGATAGATAACCACTGCCTTAGTGCATAAATCCCCTGGTATGCTAGTGAGGTATAAATACATTACTTCAAGGGGTTAAAAATCCAACTTAACCCTTTGAGTGCCAGTGGGGTATGCAACGCATTGGAAACAATGCGTTGCATACCCCTCTGGCACTCAAAGTGTTAAAACAATCCAAATTTTTACTTCTCCCTTAGGTGCAGTTTGGTTGTCTCAAAATTGCTCCAATCCTTACTATTAAATAAGCCTCTTAGCGATCTTTTTTTTTAAAGCCATTAATGCAGTACTTAGCTTCCCTGTTAGAAGAGATAAGTTTTGATTTTATGTAGTATTTCTCTTTCCATTTTTAACACATTTAAGACTTTATTTTATAAAAGGTATAACCTGCCTTGGATGTTTGTGGTTTTCCGACTGTTACTATAAGAAAATCCCACATTTTTTGATGTATGTAACAAAGCCAGCAATCCCACAGTAAGGAGTTTACCACTAAGTCAAATGGAATAGTTTATCTGCAGATCATATGTCACATGCAGTCTGAAAGCACAGTACTTTCATTCTATCCTGCATTTATAGGCCTACAGAAACCACAAATATTTCTGAAGATTCATATCTGAAATTATATTTTATAAATGTCAGTCTAGAGGGTCAGTAGTGATCTCAGTTCTACAATATATGAAGCACTTTCCGCCACTGATTTTTGACAAACATGGCTGTCACTCATATATATATAGCATCCCAGTTTATTTTTTAGCATGCAATTTTTATAGTATTTAAAAATATTTAGACATAAGACAAATATGATATATACAAAACATATGAATTTAAAAGCATACAGAGCTTTTATTATCTACATTTAAAGAGGCAATATAGCATCAATTTAGAACCATTTTAACTCACTGTGTGTGCACTGAGAGCTATGGGAACAGAGTTCCTATATAATTTACCTGTTCTCTGATATCTGCACAGCTGGGTCATATCAGTGCTTTAATGGAAACTCATAGGAGCCTTTTTCTCTCTCTCTGTAGAAGCCCATTGACAGTATACTCACTAACACATGGCTGCTATGGGGCTTCTATGGAGACAAGAAAACACCCATGAGCCCAAAGTAAGGCGCTGACATCACCTAACTGCACCAATATCAGCGATCTGCACAGGAAACTGGAAAAGAACAGATAACACAGTAACATAGTAAATTAGGCTGAATAAAGACACAAGTCCGTCAAGTTCAATCTTTGCCTTATACTCCAGAGACTGAGAATTTTATGGCTTGCCTGCTACCAATTAGGTTAGTCTTTATCAGACCTTCCTTATCTGCCTACTGATAAATTACAGCATAAGTCTGTATGTTCCCTTTTGAAAGAAATGTATCTAATCTTCTCTTAAATGTATCCATTGTATCTGCCATAACCACCTCCTTGGGCAATGAATTCCACAATTTAACAGACCTTACTGTAAAAAAACCCTTCCTCTGCTGAAGTTTAAACCTCTTTTCCTCTAATCTCAAGGGGTGTCCCCTGGTCACCTGATTAGGCCTTGGAATAAATAGCTCACCGCTAGGTGAGTTATAAGCTATTTGAACTCTGTTACAGTAGCTGTGGGGGCATACCCCTCTGGCACTCAAAGGGTTAAAGGGTATTGTACTGACTATATACTGCCCCTTATTATTATATATATTTACTTAACAGTAGGAAAATATATTATTCATTGTTTGTAACTTCTGCTGTTTGCTGTGATCATTGATAGAAATTGTAAGGTATTTCAATGTTTTTTTCCCGTGCTAATGTAAATTTTCTCTTGTTATACAGAGAAAGACATTAAGCTAAGAACATCCAAACTAAGGCCCAGGGGCCATTTGTGGACATTGAAAAAATGTTAATCAGGCTTTCAGGATTTAAATCAAATTTAGTTATAAAAATGGGATTTACTGCAAAGCACATTAATCCTTACATGATATTTAATAATGAAGTAGAAATGTAATGGTGTGTATGTAAGTTTATGAAGCAAAATATGTATATTCTTTCCTTACCTATGACTGCATATAATAGTAAAAAAGCAAATTTTGTTCATTTTTGTTTGCATCATCATTAAATGATTTAGTACGTGGCATTTCATTCATTGTTTTTATTTTCGGTGCGGCCCTTGAGGAAACATTTTGGGCAACTTTGCACTAAGCAATATGCACAACATGGGCTTTTAGTATGGAAAGTCTTACTTTGGGGGGGACACACAAAAATACACAGAAAAAATGGTTCACTATTTGTCGAGCATAAAAATGCCGCTTTAAAAATGTCACCTGAATGAAAAGGAAGATATCAGAATGTCTCTTGAATCAAAAAAGCGACATTCTGATGTTACATGCTTAAAGGTCGCCAAACAGAGGGTGACATTTCAATAATAAAGCACAGCCTCTACAATGCTTAATAAATGCTTAATAAAATATTCTTAATAAAATATTATTCCTTGAATAGCTGATGCCATATCTTACTGACCTTGTGCCTTAACCCTTTGAGTGCTAGAGTGATTCTGGAACTCAAAGATTGAATGTAAAGTTGTACCTCTTTTGAATGTCTTGGTTTTGCCTTGTGAACACTCGGAAGGCCGCATCACAGTCATGTTTAAGTTAACCCTTGCAGTGAGTGACAGTGTTAGATCATTAGCTGGAGGCTCAGCCAGTTTATATATAGGTTGTGAGTAACATAAGTAACACTTGTTTTCTCCCTGTCTGTCTTTGTCCTATCCAGGAAGAGCCCAGGTTGGGATCAACTCCTCTGGCCATGTTGGCCACCAAATGTAATAAGATTGGCAGCTCCAGCCCTCCCTCGTCTTCCCTATCAGACAGATTGGCCTTCTTCAGAAAGGGTTTTCACCCCTAGAATACTCAACGTTCACCTCCAGGAGCTGCGTGATGCGGGCAAAATTATTGGCAGGCCACGACTCAGAAGGCTGCATCAGGGCTAATCTGAGTCCTACAAAACTGTGACTTCCCCAGAGGGGTGACAAGGAGTTAATCTGAGTCGACCAAGGCCGTGACTTACCCAACAAGGTAACACAGGGCTAATTTGAGCCCAAATAAGAACAGATTTCCTCAATTGGGTGACACAGGAGTAATCTGAACCCAACAAGGCTCTGAGTCCAAAAAAGTATATTAGTTCTCCTGCAGGGTGATAAAAGGATAATCTGAGGCTGTGACTTATTGGCAGGGATACTCTGAGTCCAACAAGGCAGTGACTTCTCAAGCAGATTGAGATGTCTCCTTTTGGAAGGGTTTTCACCCCTGGAAGTGCTCATCATCCACCTCCAGGAGCTGCGTGATGAGGGCGACATTCTGATGCGGAACTTCCAAGTCACGGCCTGCCGAGAATGTTGCCCTCATCACACAACTCATGGAGGTGGATGTTGAGGTGAAAACACTTCCCAAAGGAGGCTGAGCTGTCTGAAAGGGAGGATGGGGAAGGGCCAGGGCTGCTAATCTTGTTCCAGGTGGGGGACAACATGGCCAGGAGAGTTGATTAATAATTAGATGATCAACTGCAGCAACAGCATCCACTTCCTACCCAACACTTTCATATATTTCTCTTTAAAATTGGAAGAACTTTCTTTTATTTTTCCCCTTAGGAGGATTTATATAACATTCATCACTAGTTTGTGGTGGGGTGTTACTGCCAATATCTAATAAATCAGATGACCTCACTGCCAAATATTCCTCCACTATGCCAACAACATTATAATGCAACTCATCTTCTTTAGAGTTGCTAAAGATTTAGTACTTACTACCTCTTTTGGTAGTTAAATATTCCTTGCCAGCCTCCACAGAAGGAGAAAGATTATCACTTTATTGAAAAGCTGCAGCAACCATGGTCACAGTTAGTTTATATAGCCTGACTTTACTACCAACAACATGTCCATGCACTGCTCCCTCTCCTTTCAACTTACCTCTGCCCATAGTATGTTTGATATACATAATGATAGTAGTGTTTGTTTTTATAAACACTACTTAGTCAAGCACAAAAAACAAACACCAATCCCCATTAATAAATAAATATTGAAACTTATATAATGCATAAATCTATTTATCGAAATAGTTGAAAATGTACATTGAAATGTTGACACATATAAACAAGTTTGGTGCAAGCTTTTTCCTGAAAGTGTTGGCTGATTCTATGTACTTGGATTTACACAGTTCGCTCAGTCAAGCATTAGCATCATGTTAAGTGATCGTGCATCCCCAATCTTTGTTATATACATATAAATATATATATATATATATATATATATATATATATATATACATACATACACATGTCGGGGGGGCTGCACATCTCATTGCAACCAATTCTTTAGAGCTAGCCATCTCTGGTCAATTTCACCTGAGTATAAAATCTTGTTTGCATTCTCTACACCACTTTATAGAGCTGTAATGGTACCACACTTCTCCATTTATAACCTCACCCTTAGAACAGCTGGTAGTGGCTGTCACCAATAATCCTATTAAGCAACTCCATGTCCCTCTTTTTGCCTGTTTGCCTACACTATCTAGTATCAGAAATACAGCTGCTTCCTTTCTCATTCCCAAGCACAGACTGACAACATGGTAAACTGCATCCCCCCTTTTATGATTCAGCATGTATGGAATACATTTTTTTTTTCCTGTCTCACAATAACAAGAGGTTTCTGTCTACCTATATCTTCCCTAGTATCCTCCTCATGCATGCCAACATGAATAGATTAATACTCACTGTTCTAACTATCCCACTAATAATACAGATTTACTCTCATCCTTGCAACCATGCCCCGCACCCTCACCATAATATAATAATTCATCATGGACTTCTGCATACATGTGCACTATCAACTGAATGCTGGTGGAGAGTACTAAAATCAAGCCCACCCAGCCCCAGCAATTATAGCAAGAAACGCACCCTCTCACTATATGTTCACCGCAAACAACTCACTAAATTTTTATGCATATTGTTACTTGCCTTAGCAAATGATATAGAAACTAACCCTGGCCCTAAAATAGAAATAAATGGCAACCTCCCCTTTAAAAAGGGTCTGTCATTAGTGCACTGCAACATACGCAGTATACTGCCCAAAATGGACGAACTAAAAGCATGGTGTTATGCATACAAACCAAAAATTCTTATTCTTACTGAATCCTGGTTATCCCCAAAAATTCCAGACACTGCTGTTGCCATAGATGGATACTCATGCTTTAGAAAAGACCGTGCAAAGCGAGGAGGAGGTGTAATCATTTACATACAGGAGCCAATAAACTTTACACTTCTAAAGGACTCTCACAACACTGATTCTTATGAATACATTGCTGGTAAAATTTGTCTTCCATACTCAAAACAAATCATAATTGTAGGCATCTACAGACCGCCAAATACCTCAGCACACACCGTATCTGACATAGCTCAACACCTAAAGGTGATTGCCACACAAAACAAGAAAAGCGAGTTGATGGTTCTTGGAGACTTTAATATTAATTGGCTTGATTCCAGGAATGAAAAATATTGTTCATTGTTTAAAGCACTGAACTTATCACAACAAATATCTTCCCCTACTCGCATAAATCTTAAAACATCCAACCATACCCTGCTAGACTGGATCCTCACATCCTGCGCAAGCAGAATCCAAGATTCAGGTGTTCTAGCTAACGTGTTTAGTGATCACTCCATAGTTTACTGTGTCCGCAAAATAAAACCAGTCAAATCAAATTTCAAAGTCATACTCACGAGATCATTTAGAAAATTTAACATTCAGTCCTTCCTAAATGATTTAAAAAATTGCTCATGGCATAGATTACATCTAATACCTGACCTTGATTCAGAGATTGACTTTTTTAACTCAGAATTCCTACAGGTCTGTAATACCCATGCCCCACTAAGAAAGGTCAGGGTCAGGGGGGCACATCTACCATGGGTCTCAGCTGACTTGATTCAATTATTCAGTTTCAGAGATTCATTATGGACAAAATTTAAACAATCTGGGTCCCCTCATGATCACACTATATATAGGCAAGTACGGAATACATGTACAAAACAAACAAAACTAGCAAAAGCACAATATTTTAATAACAACTTGGACAATAACATTTCAAAGCCTGCCAACTTTTGGAAGGTTATAAAAAACATCTACAATCCACCTAACCATTCTCACCCATCAAATATAACAATAGACAATGAAACCATACAGTGCCCCCCAGCCATAGCCAATGCTTTCAACAGCTATTTTGTTGGATGTGCCACCACACTGATTAAACAAAACAAAGGCCACTCTGAAGTCCCACTAAGTTCAGAACAGTCACTGACACCTGCTGCCTGGTCCAACAGTGCAAACAAATTCAATTTCAGGCCAGTAAATGAAAGTGAAGTATATGATCACCTCCTCAACCCAAAACTGAAATCTCAATCTAGCCCTGACCAACTACCAGCAATTTTATTAAAGCTCAGTGCTATGGTCACAGCCCAACCGATAGCAACTCTAATTAATGCCTCTTTGACATCAGGGTATATGCCCAAATCCTGGAAAGTGGCTAGAGTTGTACCTATCCACAAAAGTGGGGATAAAAATGTAGTATCAAATTACAGACCGATATCTCTCCTCCCCACTTTATCTAAAATCATAGAGAAATGTGTACATGTGCAACTACATAAATATTACCAACAGACCAGTTTCTTCACCCCTCTTCAATCAGGGTTTAGACCAAACCACTCAACAGTCACGTCTCTTCTAAAAGTAACCAATGATATCCAGACTGGCATGGAAAATGGTGAACTCACTGGAGCTATTTTCCTTGATTTCGCTAAGGCCTTTGACACAGTAGACCATAACATTCTTATCAGCAAACTCCATAACTCAGGATTGGGTAATAATTCTCTACAATGGTTCCGATCCTATTTATCAGACAGAATGCAATATGTGTCAGTTGCAAACAATGACTCCCGTCCGCTCAAAATAACAAGTGGAGTTCCCCAAGGCTCCATTCTTGGCCCTCTTCTATTCTCTCTTTTTATAAATGATCTGCCCAAGGTTTGCAAATCATCTTCAGTACACATGTATGCAGATGACACCATAATCTATGCTAAAAACTCTAGCATATCACAACTTGAAACCGAATTACAACATGATTTCTACAAAGTGGAAAGATGGATAACACAGAACAAACTTTTCTTAAACACAGATAAAACAGTCACAATGATATTTGGCACAAAGCACAAACTGCGTAGTCTCGACAATATCCACCTATCCATTGTGACAGAGTCTAATCGTAAATTGGCCCCAGTAGACTCCTACAAATATCTTGGTATGTGGCTTGACCCTAACCTCAATTTTGGTCACCACATTGACAAATTAACCTCTAAACTTTATCCCAAAATAAGTACACTTTATAGAAACAAATTATGTCTAAGTACCCAGGTGAGAAAACGTATTGTACAACAGATGCTGCTGCCAGTCATAGACTATGGCGACGTAGTATATGCTCCAGCGCCAGAAATCCACCTCAGTAAACTTGACACTCTATATAATTCATTATGCCGCTTTATCCTCCAGTGTGACTACACTACCCATCATTGTGACATGCTAAAAGAACTAAATTGGCTAACACTCAAATCTAGACGTGACCTTCATCTTTCTTGCTTAGTACACAATCACTTCTCTGGAAAACTACCACAATACCTAAGCAGTATGCTCACCCCAGCTCTCCATACAAACTATGACCTCCGCTCCACTACTAACAACTCACTGCGTATACCACAATACAAGAAAGAAGCAGGAAGATCTGCCTTCTCCTTCAGAGCTCCAAAAATCTGGAACAATCTGCCGGAAAAAATCACATCTGCACCCAGTCTAAAATCCTTAAAAGCAAATGTTTCTTTATATCTACAAACAGTGTGTAACTGCAAATAATCCCATTATTTAATAAGTATGTATATTTCTGTATGTTTGTATATAATGTCTCACAATTAGTGTAAATATGTAACCTTTTACTGAAAACTGTCCAGGACATACTTGAAAACGAGAGAAATCTCAATGTATTCTTCCTGGTAAAACATTTTCTAAATAAATAAATAAATAAATAAAAAACTGCACATGAGGGACATATTTTAATATTGTTGATTTCAATACAATGAAAATAGCTGAAAAATTACATTTTCCGTTACAATTCCAACAGAATGCAGCAAATTATGTTTTTCTCATATTTTGCCTTTGAGGCAAAACCTTTTGCCAATCTTAGTCAGAAAACCTTAACCATTTGAGTGCTTGAGGGGTATATACAGGGGCGGATTGTCTTATCTGGGGATCGGGCATCCCCCGGTGGGCCGCCCAGTCATGGGCCGGTAGAGAGATAATATGATCTCACCTCTCCAGTCCACAGCTCTGTAGATGTGAAGGACAACTCACTCACCTGAGCTGTGCAGCAGTGAAGAGAGAGACCGGGTCCTGTGCTCTGTAATTGTCCCGCCCCCAAGGCTGACTTAGCTGGCCCTGCTCTGCCTGTGTGTGTCCTGTGCAGTGCAGGGTTAGCAAGCAGAGCTTCTGAGTCCCAAATGCTTAGTAGTTTAAACTGGTATGCTTTAATTCTTCCTAACTAACTGCACACATTGCTAGAGAGGCTAGTTTATCATGTTTTAACCCTTTGAACCCCTTTAACCACGTGTATGCATTAGGGAAGTATAAATCATCAGTTATTAACCCTTTGCATTCCGGAGAGGATTACAGCAATATTCTGCTATTAACCCATTGGATTCCTCATATGTGCAGTACCTCACTGATTAACCCCTTGCATGCTAGAGAGGCATAATTCATCAGTAACTGACCCCTTTTGTACCACAAAGGTGAATAAAGGTGTTAGTTAAAGGGATAGTAATACTTCATTTTAACTTTATTTTAGTTTGTAGGCATTAAAAAAACATGAAGAATGATATGTCTTATCTCTCAATCCTTTATGGTTTATGAGATATTCACAAGCAAAGTTTCTCCCTCCCGCCCCATTTTCCTAGTGTAAGCCATCTCTTCTCAGATGTGAATCTGGATGTAAAACCAGACAGATAACAGCAGGGGACAATCTTCTTTGTATGAAAACAATGAAAGCCCTGCCCCCCTTGACAAGTTTTTCAGCTTTTTCCCTTATCTTAATTGAAGATTGTCCCTCTCTGCAGTCTACCTGGGCACCTCCCTTCTGATCTGGCTGAACGGGGGGGGGGGATACTTTGCTTGTGAATATCTCTTAAACCATAAAGGTTTGAGAGATAAGACTTATATCATTCTTCATGTTTTTTTTAATGCCTACAAAATAAAATAAAGATAAAACAAAGTATTACTATCCCTTTAATGATGAATTATGCCTTTTTAGCACACAAAGGGTTACTCATTGAGGTACACGTTCCTGTGCAATGTGTTGTGCACCTATGAGACATTCAATGGGTTAATGGCAGAACACATTACTGTACACCTCTCTGGCATACCAGGGGTTTATAACTGATAATTTATTGCATTCAGTAGGTTAAGGGGTTAATAGATAAGCATTTATGCCTCTTTAGAAACGTGGTGTGTGTGTGTAGGGGGAATAATAGGCTGGAGCAGGAGGACAAAGTGTGGGAAAAACAGTTGTATTTAACCCTCTGAATGTCAGAGGGGTGCACGACACATCGCTGAGCAATGCACTGTGTAACCCCCCCAGTGAGCCAGTAAAATAAAAAAATCCCCCGGGCTTGTACTGCACCACAATCCGCCCCTGGGTATACAGCCTACCCCAGTACACATGTAAACCTAAATTAGGGAGTGACTGCATTTTCACATACTATACTTAGCTGTTATTCTAGGCTGTAAAATTGGAATAGACTTCACAACACAAATGTGGTAATCTATAAAACTTTATGAACTAAAAACAACATATATATAGAAGTCTGCTTTCCACTTAATGATTTCTTTTCCTACCAGTACTCATTTTTCTACTTTTCAGTTTTGCTTAGCTTTCTTATCTCACATTTAGTGCCAATGGAAATAAAAGAGCAATAAAACTGCAGACTTGATGGTTCGGGGGTTTTGATTTTTTTTGGCTTTTTCAATTAATTCAATGTTTTTGCATAAAATAACCTTTTTTAATTTTAAATACAATATTAGATTTTATCATTTTATGTTTATAGACTTTATAACTTCCTATAATTATATGCTTGGAAAGCTACACAGCAGCCAAGGGTTAATATTTTAGATTCTTTGGAAAGCAAAATACTGTTTTAAATATTATGCCTTCAGTTTAATTGATTGAAGTGTTATTTTCCCAAAGCAAAGTAAACAGTACCAAGCTGTGAAAACACAGGGTGTGCTTAGGCTACATTTTTTTGTTACTCTGCATTGGTAAAATGATTAGGACTTCAGTCAACTAATCTGATTCTGGCTTCTGTTACATATATATATATATATATATATATATATATATATATATATATATATATATATATACTAGCAATGTGGGATGGCGCTGCCCATCAGGATATATAGGGAATTAATGCACACACATGAATGCAAGACAAACACACAGAGAGACACACAGATGCAAATGCACAAAGAGCGACACAGTCATATACACATACATGCAATGCACGTCATGCAGACACACAGAGTGTGATACAGACATGCAACACACACAGTGAGGAATACACAGGCACACACAGAGACACACACACACAGAAGTGAATCATAAGGGGGTGACTTATGTGTCACTGTAATGAGTTTGTGTTTGTACTTATGCCTCCACTGTGGCATTCATTCATATAGTTGAAATGCATGTGGTAATTGCACATACCATGGTGGAAGGTGGATCATGCTGGCTTCTAGGGTGTTAGTGAGTGTGAGTGTGTGTGACTGTGAGTGAGTGGAATTCATTCATGTAGTTGAAATGCATGTGGTAATTGCACATACTATGGTAGAAATTGGATCGTGCTGGCTCCTAGGGTGTGAGTGTGAGTGAGACTATGGTGGATCGTGCTGGCAACTGGGGTGCGTGTGAGTGCGAGAGAGGGCGAGAGAGTGTGTGTTTGTGTCTGTGGTGTAGGAGCGAGTGGCAGCCATTTTGTTTTCTCAGTTGAATCACCCAATGGGAGCAGTAACTCCTCCTTACTTAAACTTTTGAGTGCCAGAAGGGTACGCAACACATTGCTTTGCAATGTGTTGCGTACCCCTCTGGCACTCATAGGGTTAAGTTGAGGTAACATAACAATATAACACACAGTGACTCTTCAGTTGAGGCAATGTAGCAATATGCTGAGGGAACAAATAGAAAGTGGTGTTTGAGGCTTGCCCTCTGTAACATACAGCAAAGCATTTCTCTCCCTTTAAGGAAAAAGGGCGGGAATCAGGAAGCAGGAAGTGGAGGAGTGACAGCTGAAAACAGACAGTTAGTGAGGTGACTGAAGAGATTAAAAGAGTTAAATAAAAGAGTTGCTATTAAGTTTATCCCTGAGTTTGTATTTTATGGAAACATTACACCCTCGTACAGAAACAGAGTGTATGGAGGGTTACAATTATCTGTAAGAGGTGATACAGTGTTTTTGTGGGGTCATGATCATGAGTGAGAGTGTGTGTGGACCGGGAGAAGTTACTGATATCCCCTACTTCAGGAGCGAGTGGCAGCTATATTTTTTTTTTTGTCATTTGGATACTGGTGGGCGGGCTGGAGGGGGCGGGCCAACTCCCTGTATGATAAACATGCCCCCATTGAATCACCCAATGGGAGCAGTAATGTCCCCATTGAATCACCCAATGGGAGTTGTGTCTCCTAATGAGGTATAAATTATGTAATGAGGCATTCTGTTCAATGTGTGTTCGTTTTCTGAGGAGACATAAATTATGTTCTCTGTGTGAGGTACCATAAATTATGCAATGAGGCTTATTCTTTTAAATATATATAGATATATATCTAGAGTGGAGATTGTAGCCGTATTAGTCCAGTGATGCAGATGTAAAATAACAAACAAAATAAGTATCTTGTAATACCTTTTTTATTGGACTAACAGAATTTTGGATTGACAAGCTTTCGGGAGAACCTCCCTTTCTCAAATTCTTTAGACTTGAGAAAGGGAGGTTCTCCCGAAAGCTTGTCAATCCAAAATTCTGTTAGTCCGATAAAAAAGGTATTACAAGATACTTATTTTGTTTGTTATTTTACATTGAGATATATATATATATATATATATATATTAGTGAAGAGCGATCACCCCGATGCTCGGGTGTTCGGGTGCTCTGACCGAGCGCCCCCGGAGGCTTGAGTGCTCGGCCGAGCACCCGAGCCCCATTGAAGTCAATGGGAGGACTCGAGCATTACACCAGGCACCCCCTGCTCTGATGAGGGGAGGGTGCCTGGTTCATAGGGAAAGGTCAGAAAATGATGGAAACACCACAGAAATGGTTCAGGGACAGCATAGGGAGGATGTCTGGATGCATCTTTGACTCCAACGTCGCTGCTGGGAACGATGTTTTGCCCGTAGTACGCCATTTTTACAGACTGACCGTAAAACACACAAAAAGGAAGAAAAAAACGACTTTAGGCGAAAAATTGTTACCAAACAGTATTTGCTGTATATTTACTTGTATATCATCTGCAAATTCTGCAAAAAATTTCATCGATTTTTCGGAACTGGGGCCATGATTAAGAGGGAAACGTGCGCAGCGTAAAGCAGGTGTTCAACGTGGTTATGGCCCGGGTAAGGTACAGCATTCAGGAACGGAGGCCGCAGCTACCACAGGTTTTACAACATGTCCGTTTGCCCTTGTTAAGTCCAAAATTTATAGTCGGAACAGTGGGGTCTGATCCATTGAGTAAAAGTGACGAAGTGACTTAGTGGATGAAGCCAAGAACTACCTTCTGCTCTGTCGAACACCCCAGCCCTATTTAATTCAATGGGAGGACCTGAGGCACTCCGATACAACCTGTATATCACAAAATGGAGGGCCTCATTCACATTGTGGTACAATAGTTCAGGTAGTGGTCCAACACTCATAAAGCCTATGCACTAAGTGAAAGGGCTGCCAAAAATTAGACTGAAATGTCACTCCAATACACCCTTTATTACACAGCCTTGAAAAATTAGGATTAATGGCCTGCTGGTGACCCTCTAAAACATTAGGGGCGAGGGCATGCCGCTAAGCTGACCATCTAAAACATTAGGAATGAGGGTCTGCTGCTGAGCCGACCATCTAAAACATTATGGGTGAGGGTCTGCTGCGGAGCTGACCATCCTAAACATTATATGAGAAGGCCCGCTGGTGAGCTGACCTATACAAAAATTGTCAAACAGGGCCCGCTGGTGAGCTGGCCCTATATAAAAATTATATCACAGGGCCCGCTGGTGAGCTGGCCCTATATAAAAATTATATCACTGGGTATATGGAAGAGGAGGAGGAGGATGAGAAGATTAAGAGTCAACCATATACCCGTTTTTTGGGTGGAAGGGGTGAATGGGAATACAGAGTATTCCCATCATTGTAAATAACATATCTAAAGTGACTTTATGTTCACCCGGGGCTTTCCTCCAGTGGAGTGGAGAAGTCAGGGGAAATCCAGGCCTTGTTCATTTTTATAAGTGTCAACCTATCAGCATTGTCGGTGGAAAGGCGGATACGCTTATCTGTTATGATGCCACCAGCAGCACTAAATACCCGCTCAGACAGAACGCTGGCGGCAGGGCAGGCCAGCACCTCCAAGGCGTAGAGCGCCAGTTCATACCACGTGTCCAGCTTGGACACCCAGTAGTTGTAAGGCACAGAGGGATCATTGAGGACGCTGACACGGTCTGCTACGTACTCCTTCACCATCTTCCAAAACTTTTCCCTCCTTGTGACACTAGGCTGCGCATCAGGGTGAGGGTGCTGGCGGGGTGTCATGAAGGTGTCCCACGCCTTGGAGAGTGTTGCCCTGCCTTTGTCGGAACTGCTGTGTGCTCCCCTTTTCTCCCCTTCTCGGTTGGCCAAGGTAGCACGTACTCTGCCGCCAGCGTTGTCAGATGGAAAATTTTGGAGCAATTTTTCGACAAGAACCTTCTGGTATTGCACCATTTTGCTTGTCCTCTCTACCGGAGGAATGAGAGATGAGAAATTCTCTTTGTAGCGGGGGTCCAGAAGGGTGAACACCCAGTAATCCGTGTTGTCTAAAATGCGTATAAAGCGTGGGTCACGGGAAAGGCAGCCTAACATAAAGTCAGCCATGTGTGCCAGAGTACCAACAGGCAAGATTTCGCTGTCCTCACCAGGAGGATGACTCTCAATCTCCTCATCCTCTTCCTCCTCTTCTGCCCACCCACGCTGAAGAGATGGAACTAAAGTTCCATGGCTACCCTCTGTAGCGGAGGCAACCGTGTCTTCCTCCTCCTCCTCCTCCTTCTCCTCCTCCGCCTCCTCCAATTGTCGCTGAGAAGACGAAGTGAGGGTGCTCTGGCTATCACCTTGTGTAAGCTCTTCCTCCCCCATTTCCACCTCTTCCACATGCAAAGCATCGGTTTTAATTGTGAGCAGCGAGCGTTTCAGTAGACACAGAAGTGGGATGGTTATACTGATAATAGCGTTATCGCCGCTCACCATCTGTGTCGATTCCTCAAAATTGCGTAAAACCTCACAGAGGTCTGACATCCATTCCCACTCCTCACTTCTGATTAGAGGAAGTTGAACGGAGAGGCGACGACCGTGTAACAGCTGGTACTCCACTACTGCCCTCTGCTGCTCACAAAGCCGGGCCAACATGTGGAAGGTGGAGTTCCAGCACGTGCTCACGTCACACAGCAGCCGGTGAGCTGGCAATTGTAAGCGCTGCTGCAGCTTCAACAGGCCGGCTGAAGCTGTAGATGACTTACGGAAATGTGCACACACGCGGCGCACCTTCGTCAAGAGATCATGCAAATTGGGGTAGGTTTTTAGAAATCGCTGAACCACTAAATTAAATACATGCGCTAGGCATGGTACGTGTGTGAGCTTGCCGAGCTCCAAAGCCGCCACCAAGTTACGCCCATTATCACACACAACCATGCCTGGTTGCAGGTTGAGTGGCGAGAGCCACTGCTCGGTCTGGTGACTAATCCCCTGCAACAGCTCTGAGGCCGTGTGCTGTTTGTCCCCAAGGCAGATCAGCTTCAGCACGGCCTGTTGACGCTTCCCCACTGCAGTGCTGCACTGCTTCCAGCTACCGGCTGATGGGTGAGTGGCGCTGCGCGCAGAGAATTCGGAGGTGGAAACGGAGGAGGAGGAGCCAATAACGTAGGTGCTGGCGGAAACCCTGATGGAGGTAGGGCCCGCAATCCTCGGCGTGGGTAGCACCTGTGCCATCCCAGGGTCCGAGTCGCTCCCAGCCTCCACGACATTCACCCAGTGTGCCGTCAGGGAAATGTAGCGTCCCTGGCCACAAGCACTTGTCCATGTGTCAGTCATTAAGTGGACCTTCCCAGTAACTGCGTTGATCAGGGCACGGGTGATGTTAAGGGACACATGGTGGCACACCGGGAAAAGTAGTGGCGGCTGGGGACTGCGTACCGAGGAACAGCTGCTGCCATCAGGCTGCGGAAGGACTCAGTGTCCACAAGCCTAAATGGCAGCATTTCGATGGCCAGTAATTTGGAAAGGTGTGAGGTTAGTGCTATGGCCTGTGGGTGGGTGGCTGGGTATTTTCGCTTGCGCTCAAATGCCTGGGGTAACGACATTTGGACGCTGCGCTGGGACAGGGAAGTGGATGTGGTCGCTGATGGTGCTTCAGATGGTACAGGTGCAGGGCGGGAGGTATGCGGGCCTGCGCCTTCGACAGGCGATTGGCCGGCACCGAAAACAGGGGAAGAGGAGGCAGTGGTGTGGCCTGCAGACACAGATTGGCGATCCGGGCGTTCCTCCCACTTATTACGGTGCTTGGATGCCATGTGTCGGATCATGCTGGTGGTGGTGAGGTTTCTAGTGTTCATGCCTCGGCTCATTCTGGTGTGGCACAGGTTGCAAACTACAATTTTTTTGTCGTCCGCACTTTCCTTAAAAAAACGCCATACCGCGGAACACCTAGCCCTTGGCAAGGGAGATTTACGCAAGGGGGTGCTCCGTGGAACATTTGCGGGCCGGTTTGGTGCGGTCCGCCTTCTTTCTTTAGCCACACCACTGCCTCTTCCAGCCTGTTGCGGTGCTGCAGATGGCTCACCCTCAGGACTGCTGTCATCGCTCGGCTCTCCACCTTCCCAGGTGGGGTCAGTGACCTCATCGTCCACCAAGTCCTCCTCCACTTCCTCACTCTGATCATCCTCCTCATTTCTTGATCCCACCACATACTCAGTCATTGACAACTGTGTATCATCCTCCTCATCAAGGTCTTGAGACAGTAATTGTGGTTGATTTGATGGCAACTGTGTCTCATCATCATCATCATCCACTTCCTTTGACCTTAAATGCCGTTCCCCTCTGTCATCTTCTTGTGATTGGGTACCCTCTAGAGGTTGTGAATCAGGGCACAAGATCTGATGTTCCTCTGCAAGCGTGCTTGGAGAGAGGTTCAAATGAAGGATTGGTGATGAGACGAGCTCCTCACTATATCCCAGTGTGGGATCACTTCTTTGGCCAGACCCTCTATGGTGGGAGGAAGGATGATCAGGGTGAGGATTATGTTGACCAGACTCTTGGCTACTGAGAGTGGACTTGGTGGAAGACAGGGTGGTGCTTAACCGACTGGAAGCAGTATCAGCTGAAATCCAACCGACCACCTGTTCGCAGTGGTCTGACCTCGAGAGTGATGTCCTGCGACGCCCTGTAAACTGAGACATGAAGCTAGGTATGGTGGATGTCTTTCTGTCTTGTGCTCTGGCACCAGGCACAGTTTCTACGCGTCCTGACCCGCGCCCTGAACTATCAGGATCACGTCCACTTCCCCGTCCCTTTTTACCCGCCTTCTTCATATTACACGGAATATATGCCGCTAATCTGCGGCTAGGCACACTAAACAGAATGTGACGCTAATCTGCGGCTATTTTCAATGAACGGAATATGTGACGTTAATTTTAAAATTTGCACACTAAACAGAATGTGACGCTAATCTGCGGCTAGGCACACGAAACAGAATGTGACGCTAATCTGCGGCTAGGCGCAGTGAACGGAATATGTGACGTTAATTTTAAAATTTGCACACTAAACAATATGTGCCGCTAATCTGCGGCTAGGCACACTAAACAGAATGTGACGCTAATCTGCGGCTATTTTCAGTGAACGGAATATGTGACGTTAATTTTAAAATTTGCACACTAAACAGAATGTGAAAATAATCTGCGGCTAGGCAGACTAAACAGAATGTGACGCTAATCTGCGGCTAGGCACAGTGAACGGAATATGTGACGTTAATTTTAAAATTTGCACACTAAACAGAATGTGACGCTAATCTGCGGCTAGGCACACGAAACAGAATGTGACGCTAATCTGCGGCTAGGCACAGTGAACGGAATATGTGACGTTAATTTTAAAATTTGCACACTAAACAGAATGTGAAAATAATCTGCGGCTAGGCACACTAAACAGAATGTGACGCTAATCTGCGGCTAGGCACAGTGAACGGAATATGTGACGTTAATTTTAAAATTTGCACACTAAACAGAATGTGAAAATAATCTGCGGCTAGGCACACTAAACAGAATGTGACTCTAATCTGCGGCTAGGCACAGTGAACGGAATATGTGACGTTAATTTTAAAATTTGCACACTAAACAATATGTGCCGCTAATCTGCGGCTAGGCACACTAAACAGAATGTGACGCTAATCTGCGGCTATTTTCAGTGAACGGAATATGTGACGTTAATTTTAAAATTTGCACACTAAACAGAATGTGAAAATAATCTGCGGCTAGGCACACTAAACAGAATGTGACGCTAATCTGCGGCTAGGCACAGTGAACGGAATATGTGTCGTTAATTTTAAAATTTGCACACTAAACAATATGTGCCGCTAATCTGCGGCTAGGCACACTAAACAGAATGTGATGCTAATCTGCGGCTATTTTCAGTGAACGGAATATGTGACGTTAATTTTAAAATTTGCACACTAAACAGAATGTGACGCTAATCTGCGGCTAGGCACACTAAACAGAATGTGACGCTAATCTGCGGCTATTTTCAGTGAACGGAATATGTGACGTTAATTTTAAAATTTGCACTCTAAACAGAATGTGACGCTAATCTGCGGCTAGGCACAGTGAACGGAATATGTGACGTTAATTTTAAAATTTGCACACTAAACAATATGTGCCGCTAATCTGCGGCTAGGCACACTAAACAGAATGTGACGCTAATCTGCGGCTATTTTCAGTGAACGGAATATGTGACGTTAATTTTAAAATTTGCACACTAAACAGAATGTGAAAATAATCTGCGGCTAGGCACACTAAACAGAATGTGACGCTAATCTGCGGCTAGGCACAGTGAACGGAATATGTGACGTTAATTTTAAAATTTGCACACTAAACAATATGTGCCGCTAATCTGTGGCTAGGCACACTAAACAGAATGTGATGCTAATCTGCGGCTATTTTCAGTGAACGGAATATGTGACGTTAATTTTAAAATTTGCACACTAAACAGAATGTGAAAATAATCTGCGGCTAGGCACACTAAACAGAATGTGACGCTAATCTGCGGCTAGGCACAGTGAACGGAATATGTGACGTTAATTTTAAAATTTGCACACTAAACAATATGTGCCGCTAATCTGCGGCTAGGCACACTAAACAGAATGTGACGCTAATCTGTGGCTATTTTCAGTGAACGGAATATGTGACGTTAATTTTAAAATTTGCACACTAAACAGAATGTGAAAATAACTGCGGCTAGGCACACTAAACAGAATGTGACGCTAATCTGTGGCTAGGCACAGTGAACGGAATATGTGACGTTAATTTTAAAATTTGCACACTAAACAGAATGTGACGCTAATCTGCGGCTAGGCACACGAAACAGAATGTGACGCTAATCTGCGGCTAGGCACAGTGAACGGAATATGTGACGTTAATTTTAAAATTTGCACACTAAACAGAATGTGAAAATAATCTGCGGCTAGGCACACTAAACAGAATGTGACGCTAATCTGCGGCTAGGCACAGTGAACGGAATATGTGACGTTAATTTTAAAATTTGCACACTAAACAATATGTGCCGCTAATCTGCGGCTAGGCACACTAAACAGAATGTGACGCTAATCTGCGGCTATTTTCAGTGAACGGAATATGTGACGTTAATTTTAAAATTTGCACACTAAACAGAATGTGAAAATAACTGCGGCTAGGCACACTAAACAGAATGTGACGCTAATCTGTGGCTAGGCACAGTGAACGGAATATGTGACGTTAATTTTAAAATTTGCACACTAAACAGAATGTGACGCTAATCTGCGGCTAGGCACACGAAACAGAATGTGACGCTAATCTGCGGCTAGGCACAGTGAACGGAATATGTGACGTTAATTTTAAAATTTGCACACTAAACAGAATGTGAGAATAATATGCGGCTAGGCACACTAAACAGAATGTGACGCTAATCTGCGGCTAGGCACAGTGAACGGAATATGTGACGTTAATTTTAAAATTTGCACACTAAACAGAATGTGACGCTAATCTGCGGCTAGGCACACGAAACAGAATGTGACGCTAATCTGCGGCTAGGCACAGTGAACGGAATATGTGACGTTAATTTTAAAATTTGCACACTAAACAGAATGTGAAAATAATCTGCGGCTAGGCACACTAAACAGAATGTGACGCTAATCTGCGGCTAGGCACAGTGAACGGAATATGTGACGTTAATTTTAAAATTTGCACACTAAACAATATGTGCCACTAATCTGCGGCTAGGCACACTAAACAGAATGTGACGCTAATCTGCGGCTATTTTCAGTGAACGGAATATGTGACGTTAATTTTAAAATTTGCACACTAAACAGAATGTGAAAATAATCTGCGGCTAGGCACACTAAACAGAATGCGACGCTACTCTGCGGCTAGGCACAGTGAACGGAATATGTGGCGTTAATTTTAAAATTTGCACACTAAACAGAATGTGAAAATAATCTGCGGCTAGGCACACTAAACAGAATGTGACGCTAATCTGCGGCTAGGCACAGTGAACGGAATATGTGACGCTAATTTGAAAATTTGCACACTAAACAGAATGTGACAATAATCTATGGCTAGGCACACGTTTAAAATGGCCCTTTTTGTCGCTGCGTTGTACACTGTTTGTCCCTGTGCACCTAGTACAATGCCACCTAAATATCCCCCCCCACAAAAAAAAATGAAATTGTGCCCCCCC
Organism: Rhinophrynus dorsalis; assembly: GCA_037306005.1. NCBI lineage: Eukaryota > Metazoa > Chordata > Amphibia > Anura > Rhinophrynidae > Rhinophrynus > Rhinophrynus dorsalis. The sequence goes on along the minus strand of CM074719.1, from coordinate 75,829,855 downwards.
AAACAAAATATAAATGCTGCCCCCACACACAACAGTCCTAAAAAGGACTTTTGGGTCTTGATAGAGTTCCAACACTTTTATTCTCCCTACACTGACTTTCCCTTCCTATCCTCATCTCTCCCTGGCTAAGACTGAGCCGAACTCGCTGGTCGGGTGCTATACAGCACCCGATCACGGGTTCTGGCCAGCCAATCAGTGTAATGCCAGCAGCCAACATGGCTGCTGGCATTACACTGATGTCAGCCAATAAACGTGCGGGGAGGAGACCCGAACATGGCGGGCGAGCACATGCGGTACTCGTACGAGTACCGCCATGTGCCGAGCAGAGCGATGCTCGAGACGAACCGAGCTTCGGCCGAGCATGCTCGCTCATCACTAATATATATATATTTATATAGTTATATATATTCCATTCCTGCTGTAATAACCAATTTGATAAAGTTAATAAAACATTTGAAAGAAAAACAATTCTGCAGATTCTCAGATTTCATAATAGGCGTATCATATACATTTATTCATGTTACCATCTTTTGCCTCATTTTCACTGCAATGTATAAGGATGGATCAGAAATTTAGCTACAGAAAGAAATAGGTGGTAAACAGTTTGTTTCACCTCCAATAGGAATCACCACTGGAACACCTTTTCTACCAATGTTTCCCTGTGGTGATGGACTCTGAGTAAATATGCTGAGTGCTCTTGTGGTTTACTGTATGCTTTTGTATGTATGAGTGTGTAATGACATGCATCCATTATGATGTGTTTGTGTGTGCATGCTGGAATGTGAAGCTTACTTAAATCAGCGTGCTTCATATGCCAGCATATAAACAAATTGCCCCTCTTGTACTCTGCAGAAATTATTGTAGGAAGAAAATGGCCCCTTGTTCCCAATCCTAATAATGTTGTGTGTATGGTCTTTTATTTACTAAACAGTGATTATCAGCGTTTCTGCTCTGGCAGACAAAAATAATTAGGGCCATTGTAATAAAGTAGATCTTTCACCTTGAATTTGAGTTTTCCTAATTGAAAACTTAATTCAAAGTTCTCTTGTTTTATTAGCCAAGAGACCAACAGATAGTTTAAAAGACAGGCATACATTTGTTTCTGAAATGTAGAGGATTCTCTCTGTGTGGTTTCAAATGCAAATTATGCTGCGTGTTGCACGGAAAGCTTTATCAGCATAAACTGGCATATGTTACCTCACTCTGAGATTTCACCATACATAAAATTATCAATATCTCCTACGTTTTCTATCTGTGAATAAAATTACTTAACACAGGGAATTTTTAATTAGGTTTTCAAACATGGAAACCTGAATTCAAGGTGATAGATGGGGATGGAGATGTGGGCAATACAGAGCAAAATATTTTTCGTCCTTGTGAAAGCCATATTAATTTATCCTACAATATAGGATATGAGATAGATTCCTTCTCTCACGTCCTCTATCCTATATTATAATTTGCTAAGTATGTTTGTCAGAAGCTGTCATGCGCAGTACAGACAGCTGCACGTGCTGCAGCCATGCTCAGTACTGACTGTCCAAATGCTCCGCAGCTGATATGGAGCGGGGCGCTCCAAATTCAGACCGGAGTCCTCTCTGCGCATGACTGCAGTGCCGCCTTTCTTGGCCCGTGTACACAGGCTTTAAAACTAGTAATAGGATAATGGACAACTCACTCTTTTATAAATCTCAGCCACAGAGAAGGAAATTTATCATATAGTATGTATACATTTGTAGAGAACGCTTGATGAACAAACATTAATCTATCATCCTTGATGTTATTGATACACATTTATGACTGCTAGGTAATCTGTTATTTTCTGTATTTTTCCTTCTTTCTTTTTTTCTTTCAGTAATTTTTTCTCTTTTTTCTCATTTTTGTATTTTCTGTTTATTCTTTTATTTCTTTTTGTATGTTCAATTCTCCCATTTTATTTTTCTATATTTTCATTTGTGCATACATTTATTATCACTGTTTCCTTTTAGTATCTTATACTATTTCATATATCAACAAGGATATACAGTGAGGGAAAAAATTATTTGATCCCCTGCTGATTTTGTACGTTTGCCCACTAACAAAGAAATGTTCAGGCTATAATTTTAATGCTAAGTTTATTTGAACAGTCAGAGACAGAATAACAACAAAAAAATCCTGAAAAACGCATTTCAAAAAAATTATAAATTAATTTGCATTTTACTGAATGAAATAAGTATTTGACCCCCTATGAATCAGCAAGATTTCTGGCTCCCAGGTGTCTTTTATACAGGTAACAAGCTGAAATTAGGATCACTCTCTTAAAGTGCTCTAATCTCAGCTTGTTACCTGTATAAAAGACACCTGTCCACAGAAGCAATCAATCAATCAGATTCCAAACTCTCCACCATGACAAAGACCAAAGAGCTATCCAAGGATGTCAGGGACAAAACGGTAGACCTATACAAGGCTGGAATGGGCTACAAGACCATCGCCAAGCAGCTTGGTTAGAAGGTGACAACAGTTGGTGCGATTATTCGCAAATGGAAGAAACACAAAATAACTGTCAATCTCCCTTGCTCCATGCAAGATCTCACCTCATGGAGTTTCAATGATCATGAGAATGGTGAGGAATCAGTCCAGAACTACATGGGAGGATCTTGTCAATGATCTCAAGGCAGCTGGGACCATAGTCACCAAGAAAACAATTGGTAACACTCTACGCCGTGAAGGACTGAAATCCTGCAGCACCCGCAAGGTCCCCCTGCTCAAGAAAGGACATGTGCAGGCCCATCTGAAATTTGCCAGTGAACATCTGAATGATTCAGAGGAGAACTGGGTGAAAGTGTTGTGGTCAGATGAGACCAAAATCCAGTTCTTTGGCATCAACTCAACTCGCTGTGTTAGGAGGGGGAGGAATGCTGCCTATGACCCCAAGAACACCATCCCAACAGTTAAACATGGAGGTGGAAACATTATGCTTTGGGGATGTTTTTCTGCTAAGGGGACAGGACAACTTCACCGCATCAAAGTGACGATGGACGGGGCCATGTACCGTCAAATCTTGGGTGAGAACGTCCTTCCCTCAGCCAGGACATTGAAAATGGGTTGTGGATGGGTATTCCAGCATGACAATGACCCAAAACACAGGGCCAAGGCAACAAAGGAGTGGCTCAACAAGAAGCACATTAAGGTTCTGGAGTGGCCTAGCCAGTCTCCAGACCTTAACCCCATAGAAAAGCTGTGGTGGGTACTGAAGGTTTGATTTGCCAAACGTTAGCCACGAAACCTTAATGACTTGGAGAGGATCTGCAAAGAGGAGTGGGACAAAATCCCTCCTGAGATGTGTGCAAACCTGGTGGCCAGTGTCTGACCTCTGTGACTGCCAACAAGGGTTTTGCCACCAAGTACTAAGTCATGTTTTGCAAAGAGGTCAAATATGTATTTCACTCAGTAAAATGCAAATCAATTTATAACTGTTTTGAAATGTGTTTTTCAGGATTTTTTTGTTGTTATTCTGTCTCTCACTGTTCAAATAAACCCACCATTAAAATTATAGACTGATCATTTATTTTTCAGTGGGCAAATGTACAAAATCAGCAGGGGATCAAATAATTTTTCCCTAACTCTACAGGTGATATATTGTATACAAAATGCATTGTCCTGACTGCCTAGTCCCTTGCTACCCAGTGATGGTTTGCATCCATGTATTATTACATATGTCTAAATGTTATCAGTGGAGTTTAGGGTTATATGAACAAAACAAAATGCAAACTGGAGCAAACCAAGTGTGCCTTAGGAGAAAAATAAAAATGTCCACAATTTTGATTAAACTGAATAAGACGACATTTTTTATGCAGCTTTTTGATGGTCAACAAATAGAGGGAGACACTTCAATATCACAATCTTAAAATGGAGGTCCCCACCATGTGAAATTCCACATTCTACATGCTGTACCATTTGTATGTGTAGTACAAGTCTATTAGTGAGTATAAAATACTTGGACAGCTGGACAGCTCTGGACAGGCTTCTTTGACACCTGTTCAAAAGAGAGGAAGTGTGCAGTTATCTAGAACTGCAATGTGCATGGTGTGTGAAAACTTTCTGAAGAGCAGGAGGACTGGGATTACACACCTTGGCATGTCTGCTCTAATTAAGCATATTAACAATCTAGAGATTCATTGCCATATGGTGGTGATGTAAAATTTTCAGTGACAGTGCCAAGGAGGATGATCCTGAGGGTGCCGGGAGGGATAAATGACATACTAGTAGTAGCCCATTCTGAAATGTGAAGCTGTGGGCATTCTGAGCTGGTGGGGGTTAGCCTCCTGCATTTTTTGTAGGATTATTTTGTGCTATATTATTCTTGTTGGTGATGGACAGGGGGCACACTGTTAGGTGCACTTTATTATTTCTCAACTGTTATGCTCCATGTGCATTATTATGGCAGATGTGCCAGGATGTGATCCCTCCACCCCCCTCTTCATAACCTTGTCACAGAGTGAACAAATTGCATTTGGGGAAAATTCCATACTCTCCGTCCCCAATGAAAAGTGTACTCATGATTTCTGGGTGGGGGAGGAGGTAGAGAAGAATGCATCTGAAGTAGTGTCTGGTTCTGTTGCTCCTGCTGTGTCACCACTAATACTGGGATCTACCATCACTTACCTTTTCTGTGTCATTGCTATTCCTGTTACTTCCACCCACAGTCTGTGTCAAGGATAATAATCCCACTCTCACCACTCCCACCACCACTACTACTACTACTAGTCATGATGGACACAACAGTCTGATCCTGCTATGATTTTGACCTTTGCTATTGGGATTTATTGTCAATCCTATATAATAATTCGCTAAATCTTGTGTAACGCCGCGACATGCGCAGTAGACACTGCTGCGCATGCTGCAGTCATGCGCAGTAGAGACTGCCCGTGCCGCGGCTGATACAGAGCTGGGCGCTCTGAAGGACTGCCCCGCGACCATATGGCTGTGACACTGTGGCCCGTGTAACGGGCTGTTCAACTAGTAGAATATATTACATCAGCAAACTACATAATGTCTACACTGCTGATGATACTTATTATTTTACTTTCCCACTGCTGGTTGGTCTGACCTGGGAAAGCTATTTTCATTGTCTCTGAATCACATTCACCACCAGTGCCACTCTTATGAGCATCAGTAGACACTGCTGGGCGTGCTGCAGTCATTCGTAGTAGAGACTGCCCGCGCAGCGGCTGATACAGAGCTGGGAGCTTCGAAGGAGCGTCCAGCTCTGTATCAGCCATGGCGCAGGCAGTCTCTACTGCGCGTGACTGCCCCGCGACCGTATGGCTGTGACACTGTGGCCTGTGGAACGGGCTGTTCAACTAGTAGAATATATTACATCAGCAAACTACATAATGTCTACACTGCTGATGATACTCATTATTTTACTTTCCCACTGCTGGTTGGTCTGACCTGGGAAAGCTATTCTCATTGTCTCTGAATCACATTCACCACCAGTGCCACTCTTATGAGCAGCAGCAACACCACCATCAGACTCTTCAACTCTTGTTGGTGTTGAGGTGGAGATGGTGATGAGTGTGACATAGGTGTAGACAATGCAGAAAATCTGCAGATCTTTGGGGAAAATAATTTGACAAGCAATTCTGGGGCAACCAACTGCACCATAGGCGACACGTACAACTTCAAACTGATTTAATAAGACGTTTTCACCCCTTTCACACCAGACACATTTACAGCATAGAACCCTATATAAATCAGAGATAAATTGGGGAATTTTAATTTGTCCCCATTTTGCAGTTGTTTTACTCCAGAATGTCTCCAGCTCCTCTTAGTATTTTAGTCTTACTGGCATAATTGTACAAATAAAAAAAAATCACCTGGCAGCAACTTGGAGACCTGCCAAACATGTAACCCTTTGAGTGCCAGAGGGGTATGCAGCTCATTGCTTTGCAGCAGTGGAGAAATAAAAGTTCTAGGTATACAGCACTCTCTTCTATTCACCTCACGCATTGATAAAAACCCTTCAGGTATTTATCAATGAGTGAGTTTCATTCCTAGTGTAGGGTCTGGGCCAGATTTACCATAAGGCAGAGTAGGCATCTGCCTACAGGTGCACCCCACAGAGGGGCGCCTGTCATTGGGACCCTTTTTTCTTTTTTTTTAAAGTAGCCTCGCAGCCTGCACTAACCCCCCAATGCCAGGTGAGGTCTGTGCCTCCTTTGGCACAGACCTGTAGCTACTGCGTTCCCTCATCGGCTCTTTAGTAATACAGAGAGCTGGGAGATGACAAAGGAGGCACAGACAGACCTCTCCTGCCGCTGGACCACCAGGGAAAAGGTAGGAAACGGACACTGGGGGGGCAATGTGAGGGCAATATGGAGCTGATGGGGGCAATATAGAGATGATGGCAAATTGGCAATGTGGAGATGATGGCAATGTGAAGGTAGGTTCGAGCTGATGGGGGCAATATGTAGCTGATGGGGGACACTATGGAGATGATGGCAATGTGGAGATGATGGGGGCAATGTGAGGGTAAGTTGGAGCTGATGGGGGCAATATGGAGATGATGGCAATATGAAGATGATGTGGGCAATGTGAGGAGATGATGGGGGGCAAGTTGGAGCTGATGGGGGGTAAATTGAGGGAAATATGGAGATGATGGGAGCAAGTTATAGCTGAAGGGGGCAACATGGAGATGATGGGGGGCAATATGAAGGTTAGGAGCATTGTGGAGGTGTCCAGTGGAGATGGCCAATGTGGGGGTGCTTCAGATTTCTGTTCCTACAGACTCCTGACATGTAAATCTGGCCCTGTGTAGGGTGCTCTTGTTGCATAAAATAATATGGATAAAAATGAGTGTGAGCCACCTTATATTCTACTGATAAAACATACAAATGCGCAATGTACATTCAATGTACATTCAGTAGTGTGTAATACTCCAACAGCTTCTTTCATATTTGAGTGACATTTTTGTTTTTCACTCGATAATTAATCAAATATATTAATCAGGTTAATCAAATATAAGTGATATATATTTGAAATATTTGCATTTTTCTCCATAGTAAAATTACACCATAGTCTTACAAAAGCTGTATAAATATTTAAAATGCATTCTCGAAAACAAGTTTGCAGGCATTTGACATTAAGAGAGATTATCTCTATCTTTGGTTAAATATAAGACCATTAAATCACAAGCACAAAGAGCTCAGTTGATGTTTAAATAATGGCGTATTTAAAGTCCCCTGGAATAGATTAAATATATTCATTAGATTGTGTGTTATCTATTTCTTTGTAGTGATGCAAGAATTGTGTGCATCAGTTGAAATGACATTTCCAACAGATGTACCTTTATTATTATTATTAAAAGTGTGGATAGCTAGGCTCAATGTAATGTCTATTTAGCTTAGTTTTAGCTCATCATGAGAAACCTACAGATGAAGCTAGCTTAATTGTGGTGGCACAGTATTAGCAAAATCACTACAGAAACAATAGACCAACTGAAAAGATTAATATCGACTGCAGTGTTGCTCTTGTCTGTGCCAAATATATGCAACCTCATCTTGTCAAAGTACCTAAACAACACAATATCATTAATGGAACTCTCCAGTGTTTTGGTGGGAAAGGAAGCACGATAACTCGTCTGTAGGCATCTTTGATTGTGGTTTTAAAGTAAAGTGCCACATTTTGAGCATGATGCACTAAAAAAGAATTGGGACAACTCTGAAGCAAACCAACTCTGCTCTATGGTACAGTTAGTTTTCCCAAGAGTTCCTCCACTTCTTAGTACATAAAACTTATTATAACAAACAGATGTAAGAGCGTGCTCATTTTGAAGACAAAGGTCAAAACCAAAGGTTAACAGGATCAATATCTCATAAGCCAACTTTCTCACTTGAGGTGAAAATAGTTATGACTAACCCTCAATTTGATTATTTTGACTTTTTAAGTTATTAACCTAGTTCCAAAATATTTTATTAAAAGTTTGGAAAACATGAGAAGTGCATTTGAACATGAAATAATATACAATGGGAATTTCTGAGTAATATTAGACTGGAATGGATATTTAATTAAATACTTCAGCAGACCATCAAAATTGATGGCAAATGATACACATTTAATTAAAATTCAGGCTATGTTAAAACTTATGTAGAGATGAAACTATACTGTGTAGAATTTAGAGAAACAACTCAGATCAAATTGCACTTCTCAAGTTTTCCAACTTGACTTCATGCTCTGGCTACCAATTTATATAATTTATATATAAAAAATAAAATAAATATACAATCATTGTACTATTATACTGACGCATACTTACACACACTGTACTTGTGCTATTTGAAAAAATGACTGATAGGTGAGGCTGATAAACTAATAAGAAAGCTAACGATTTTGGGGCAAACCAGTTGGACCATAGGGCACAAAGGCACTGTAAACCACTCTAGCATTTAAAGGGTTACATTCACCTTTTAAATCAGTGTGAATTTGGGGCATTTTTATTTTTCACTTTTGTTCCATTGATTTGCTCATCATTGTTCTAGTTTTTCTTAGTATAGATGAATGAAACCCCTGCTATTCTTTTAACGGATTGATGTGGAGGACCTTAAGAAAAGTCCAGGTCCATCTGAGTCAGTCTGGAATGGATCAAAAGAGTGGGAAAGAGAGGGAGAGGGAGAGAGAGAGAGAGGGAGAGAGAGAGAGAGAGAGAGGTACAAAGTGGAGGGAACAGAGAAGGTGATTGGTTAACTAAAGGAGAAGGTAGTGGTAATCACATGGTAAAGAGATGGGGCTAGTTCATGGCAAAAAGGAGATGGAAGGAGGAAGCACTGAGAGAGAAGAAAGCAGGAGTGGACACTCTATGGAAAACATAGGCAGCAGTAGGGATCAAGGTTGTGTCAGCAGATATTATGGACAGAGTGAAGGTGGTACTAGGGAGTGGCAACGTGGCAGTTTGGACCATGGGGAGAGAGGATTTGGCAGCAGGAATCATGGGTGGCTACTGACAGCATACAATGAGAGGAGTAGCTGGTGGGCAGTGTGAGGAGGGAGGAAGAGAACGATGGGGAGAGTCCAGTGGTGCTTCCACCCATTGAAGAAGTTCTCCTATTTTGTTCAGACAAGTGACTGGACAGGAGACTGATTGAAATTTAAGGTAAGAGATCCCGCTTTTTTTCCCATGATCACTTTTGCTACAATCAGATGGGTTTTTAACATGTTTTTTGTTACCAAGTAAAATTATTTTGCAAAACATACAATTAAAAATGGGTACAGTATACTGGATTATTTTACCTTGTTTTACTGCAGAATACTGGAAATTAGCCATTGCTATATTGTGCCATCTAAGATTCTGGTGCAGTGCAACATGAATGCAGGCAGCCATCAGCTGCACAAGATCACACTAAAATGTAATGGGGCCTCAGAAAGGGGAATGTACCAATTCAATTTCATCCTGAAAGGTGATGGAATTGATTTACTAGTACTACATCTGCCTATGTACTAAGCTGTCTATGCAGTAACATCTGAGAGATTTGGGACATTACATTCATCTGTGCCTTGTTTCCCTTCCCACTATGTACTCTAAAGACACAAAAAAATTAGACTAAATGTAATCAGTGTTCTTGTGCATGCTATAAGAGAGATGTGCTACAGTATTAGTGAAGGAAGATAGAGAGATATTGCAATTGCTCTAACTTTCAAGGGGGACTTGAATGTAATATTTGGGGACCTTGGAGATTTGCAATCTTCTTCTATGGTTGTTTTTTTGCAGAATAACTCCAGCCTCAAGGAAAGCTTGCAGTTGAATTAAAATGAACTCAAGTCATTGATGTGTTTAGATGTCTCATCTGGTTGTTTGACCTCTTATTTCTGTAATCTGACATCTAGCTATAAATATTTTCTTAAATAATATTTGAATGTTTTACTTGGTAGCTGTCTGCTGCATCCTCTTGTTCAAAGCCACGAAGAAGTCAAGAAGAATTTCCATAGATAAATCCAGCTTATCTCTGTCTATCCATCTTCAGCGACTCTTGGAGAAAACAAACTGTGAGATTAACGCTTTGAGTGCCAGAGGGGTATGCAAAACATTGCATTGCATACCCTTCTGGCACTCAAAGGGTTAAACGAGGACACACTTTACTGACAAACACTTTCTCCAAAGTGTAGCCATCTTAGTCCAGTGGTGTACTGAAGAATGTAATAATACCATTTTTATTGGACTAACATTCAGTTAGATGCTTTCAAAAGTGATGCTCCCTCTTGCTTTATAGCCATGATTTTAGGGGAAAACAAGAGTGCCTATGTATAACACACACCCTTATTTTCCCTGTCTAGTCACAAAAAAATAGTTTTTTGGGGGCTCTGATTCCCTCCCTCCACCCAGCACAATACACTTCCATCTTGCCCTCTTTCTACTCACCCCCTGATCTCTGCACAGCGGGTGGCATGCTTGCATTTGCCTCACACTTTCAGCAATGCCCTGTGAGGACCTTTTAATTAAAGCCAATGATAATGCCATTTGAGGACCTCAGGTTCCTCACAGGGTACTACTATAGATTCAGTATGCAGAGCTCTATGCATTGGATCTAAGGATTGCCCTGTGAGGACCTTCAGGTCCTCAAAGGGAATTATCATTGGCTTACATTAAAAGGTCCTCACTGGGCATTGCAGTCACTATTGATAGAATAGTACAAGAAGGTTTAACAGCTCAACCAACTGCTGCATCTGACAGAGAGAGAAACAAGCAAAAAAACACCTGTCCTGAAAGTAGTAGTGAAATCCCTCAGAGGGGAAAAGTAAAATGAAATTGTTTGAGACCTCTACAAGCATACAGTAATATCAAAGTAGTGGGGAAGACGTGGTGGTTGATGCTGAAGATGACCTAATGACTGACGATGATAATGTAGATCTAAAATATGTCCCTCCAGCATCCAGAGAGAAAGATAATGATATGGCCAGAATGTTACCTGAAAGGCAAAGGCTCATTCTTCCACTACTGAAAAGGAGCATTGTGCCTGTCTATAAACTATTTGAGAAATCAGTTGGAAAGTCTGAAGCTGGACAAGCAAAGATGGCAAAAAGTACAATGTCATCCTGTCAATCATCATACACATCTTCACTGTTTCCAAGTCCCACTCAGCCATACACACTAATAGTGTTGTGTACCCAGCAACAGCACAGGTTATCATTATCTACAGCCGTAGCTTTGAGTGCCTCTGCTGCTCTTGGAATTGCAGCACCTGTGACACCTAGTACTAGTACAAATTCAGCAACATCTAGCCACATTAGTAGTAGTAGCAGCCTCGCAGGAACCCACAGTGTATGAAGCCCATGATCCAAATGCTAAGCATGTTGCTATATATTGTCTGTTTAAGAAATATGTGAGAAGGACGAAAGCAGACTCTCACTTAGGTACCTCCTAAATCAGTTCCCACCTGAAGCACAACCACAGGGCTGACTGTGAGACACACAATCAAAAGGTCAGAGGTGCCACAAATAGCAGTAGCAGAAGTACTCGTAAACGTTCCCGGGTCTAAGGGGTACATAATAAAAGTGCTGTTGATATGTTAGAGAGTGTGCCAAGATTTTCTGCTCCTGCTGCAGAGGAGTATGACTTTGATTTTGTTTTTGGAGATGACAAGTGTCATATTGTGCCTACACAAATCAATACACTTACACAGTTCTTCCACTATGTACTGCCATCTTGCACTTACTACGTTCTTAGAAAGAAGTGAAAACCTGCACAAAAATAATTCAAAAGCATGCCTATGGAATATTAAACTTGCCAAAATGTTGGTGGTTGTCATTGTCACAAGCGAAGGCTATAGGCCCTGCTGAGACAGTGGGGAGAGTACGGGAGTGAAAGGGTTAACAATACCAGACCCATAGTTACCTGTTACTATTCCTAGCAACCACCAAATTAACCCCTGAAACTATCACCCCAGTACTACAATTTGCTGCCACCACCAAGACTTTATATCTGGGCGTCTTAGGTTACCCCAAACACAACAGAATACAGAATAAAATCACCTTAATAATCAGTCATATATAATTAACCCTTTAGTAACGTGTGCTATCTGAGCTTCCTTCAGAGTAGTGAGTTCATATTAGAGAACAGAGACAAAAGCTGATTAATTGAACATTTAATCTGAAAAAAGACTTCGCAGTGCTGGTTACAAAAATACAGAAATAAAGGACATACACAAATAAAGATTATACATTGGAAAAACAGTCCATAAAATAAAATGGGAGAAACACAAGAAATCCTTAAATACAATTACCGATATTTTTAAAGTTCTTCTAGGAACTTCAGATGGTATTTTACCCTTCAGTTGGTACAAAGAAATTCACTGTTTTATCCAACAAACCCATATTAAATACTTTCCACAGTTCCTTCTAAGAGGCCAAACCCCCTGGGTGTTACCTGGGGGGAGGTTTGGCCACTCAATCAAACCTGTCAAGGATGTTACTGCAGAGTTCTACCTGAAAAATCATAAGGCTTCCCAAAACATGCAACCCACAGCACACCTGTATAATGTTATAATAATCATATTCCTCATATCTGTGTGAATATCTGGACACCAATCTGCTGCTAAAATACCATTTACTTACTTCAAAGTTCAAGTCCCCACATTTTCCTCATTAGCAGGCAACATATAACAGATGTCAATATTCCCTGCGCGCGGCATGCTTCCATTCACCGCCCGCTTCCTTCAGGACCTACCGGCTCCAGCCAATGGTAATGCCCTGTGAGGATCTGAAGGTCCTCACAAGGCAATACCATAGATGGAAGGAAGCGGACGGCGAATGGAAGCATGCCGCATGCAGGGAATATTGACATGGGTTATATGTTGCCTGCTAATGGGAAAAATACGGGGACTTGAATTTTGACATAAGTAAATGGTATTTTAGCAGTGGATAGATACGGGGGAGGGAGGGAAGGGATCTGGAAGGCTTAATTTTTTTTTCTTAAGAGGGGAAAACAATGGTGCATATTATACACAGGCAATCTTGTTTTTCCCTAAAATCTTGGGCATATTATACACCTGTGTATTATACACAGGTGCTTATTATACCTGAGATTTTACAGTAATAAAACAGCTTACCTCTAGACTTCAATCAAACAGGTTCCTGTCTGGGCCACTCAGCCAAACAAGGCAGAAGAAACTCTTGTGGTAAGACAAATAAAGCTTTGTTCATCTCTAATTAAAATACAATTAATTATTTCATAGGAATCTAGAAATCCAGGGGGTTAACACAGAAGAAACCCATCTAAAAGCAGTGTGTTTATATTTATCTCACTCCTAGCTCGTATACTGTTGAAGCTGTGTCTGCTTCCCTCCATCCCTGCTACCTCTTTGAGTAATGTTGATGATGCAGAATATTTAGACTGGTCGCTTGATATGTTAGATGGTCCTCCACGCCATGGGCGGATTGTCCTATCGGGGACTGGACATCCCCTGGTGGGCCGCTAGATCATGGACCGGTTAGGGAGATCAGAGGATCTCATCTCACCGTCCCACAATATTTTGAAGGAGAGGTCTCTGTTGCCACCGGCACAGGCACTCTCTGTGACGGCCCTCACGTTCCTTGTTAACGTAGAGCACCAGGATATGACATAATATCCTGGCACCTGCACTCCCATGCTACACAAGGACCACAAGGGGGTGTTGATAGGAACCTTGGTGCTGGAGGCTGCACGGACCTCTCACTCCCCACACTGGACCACCAGGGAATGCAAGAGAGGAGGAAGAGACAGATAGCAAGAAGATATGTTGTAAGGCAGAGGAAAAGACAAAAAAGACTAAACGGAGAGAGAGGTGGGTAGGAGAAAGGCAAGAGACTGAGGGGGTCTGACTCAGCAATATTAGAAAAGAAGGGATAAAGCAATGGGAGAAAGTGGAGGGGAGACAGGGAAAGAGGGCATGAAATAGACTGGAGGAGAGAGGAAGCAGCAAAGGGGCCTTTAGGTAGAAAGTGAAAGGGGTAATAGGCTGGGAATCAAAGTATAGAAAGGGCTGGGGAAGAGAGAGTGGAGGAAAGGGGGTGGGAGTTGCTAGGGTTGTATTTAACCCAATGAGTGCCAGAAATGTATCCAAAATTATATATATATATATATATATATATATACATATATATATATATATATATGAAACACCAGCTAGTGGGCTACTTAAAAAAAAAATTGCCCAGGCTGGTATTCCCCTACAATCCGCCCCTGCTCCACACCATTCAGAAGGAGCACTGGGGGCAGAAATTCACACAGAGGGTGCAGCTAGGAGTGTCAATGCTAAAAATGAATAGATAACCCCACATGGGCTACTCTATCCACTTTGCCAAGGGTAATTACAGCCCCCATCCAGATGTTCCTATATATGGGCTCTTAGTGATGATGTTAAGCAACTTATTTGTCCGTCTATTTAGTAAACATATTGTAACTAAATTACAGCACAATTTCAACCATAATCACACAGAGAATCCTGTAAAAATGTGGATAGTAAACTAACTAATATACTGTAAAAATTCTGTAAAACCAGATACTGAAGTAAATGGCTTAATCTTCTGGGGCTTATCTTCTCTTATAGATAGTCTTTCTGTGAAGCTACTTAGTTGCAATTGGTCTATGAGCTAGGAGTGAGATATGAGATTCTTTATTTTATCCTTGTAAGTGTAATGGTTACACATGCAGATTGGTTTTAAAATATAAATACACTGCTTTTAGATGGTTTTCTTCTAGGGTTTGCAACCTTGATTTCTAGATTTCTGTTTGCATGTGTGGATGAGGATATATGCAAGGTGCGGCAACAATGTGATACCCAAGAAAGTGGAATAAGACATTTGATATTCATGCTCATTACCATCCATTCATCCATTTGATAATTCATCATTTCATTCATTTATCGATTCATCTGTCCATTCTCTTCTTCATGTGCTTCATCCACTTCAGATAAGTGAACTCCATGGGTCCTAGTCTCCTTTGTTTATCAACACATTAACTTCTAGTTACAAAGCCTGTATACATGGGCTGATCGAGAGCGGGGAGCTCTGGATGGCTCACAGCCTGTCTGTGCTCCCGGCTCCAGGACAGCAGCGAAGGCGCTGAGTGACAGTTTGTCACCCAGCCACCTCTGCTACTGCCCCGGAGCCGGGAGCACAGACAGGTTGTCAGCCTTCCGGAGCCCCATTCTGCAATTCCCCACTGCACATGTGCGGTTATGCACACAGTGAGCGACGCATTCTAGGACTTTATGTTATAGGAGGATTGTATGGAGAATTATTGAAGAGTTCTCTATCATCCTTACCAGCCCTCTCTCTTTTCAAGTATATATTTTTCATGGATCTGTTCACAAGGTTTGTCCATTTGCTTTTTATTCATTTTTTACATTTCATGTTTGTATACATGTTTTATGATATTTAGTGTACTAGATACATAAAGTGCCAGATACATATTCATTATAGATAGCACCTATATAGGTTTTATACTCTGGTCCATCTGTATACACTGCTATTTGTTTTGTGTTGATAGATAAATCCTACCTAGGAGCATTTCTTGGTGTATGTTTTGGCATTATTTTGTAGGAACTAACAAAATATATATTGAGGAAATTATGTGTTGAAAGTTTCCTTTAAGTAAAAAGGAAAATATGGTCAATAAGTTCTAAAGAGGCAAGGGACTAGTGCAATGTCTATGTTTCAACTGAAGCATACTTTAACAACAACTTTATCAAAATACAACTTTCATTTATTGCCTGGAAAGCACCACCTGCATCGACAGGAAGTAACATTTTAAAACAACAGCTGGCTCATTAAACCAGTGAGCAAAGAGAATGCTCTTAACATCTCAAGACACATCAGGGTACAATTAAAATAAAAAAATAGACAGAGATGAAAAAATGTAGAACATTTAGTGAAACACATCTGGAATAGAAACTGTGTTATGTTTGTAACTGGGAACTTGTGAGAGATCAAATATGTATGACTAGGTGCACAATTTATTCCATGCTTCCTTAATGGGAAATTGTAATACGTTTTTATCTTCTGTAAATTAGAGCAGAACACTTATACAGTGTTGTGATGTTGCACAAAGTAAAGGGTATATAGAAATATAAAGGCACTGTTTTTGAGATATACAGCAGTATGGGAAGTTTCCATGCTGTTTTAAAGGGATAGTAATGTTTCACAAAAACAGCAGCTCCAATTAATCTTCATAGTATTTGAGCCATATAGAGTGTTATTTCAATACTGTCAGAGTTGTAGTACAAGAATAATTGAATGATAAAGTATCCACCTCCCGTCTCTTTTACCTAGTGTAAGCCACCTCCCCTCAGATATGGAATCTGGTCCACAGACCAGACAGCTCACAGCAAGGGACAATCTTCTTAATGTGAGAACAATGAAAGCCCTACCCCCATTGACAAGTTTTTCAGTTTTTTCTCTTATATTATATTAAATGCAATCCACCTGGACAACACACTGCTGTTCTGAGGTGAGCAGTGTTACATCAGTAAAAGGGGCAGGAGGGGGATAATTTATCATTAAATTACTCTTGAACTACAACTCTGACAGTTTTAAAATAACACTCTCCATGGCCCAAATACTATGAAGATTAATTGGAGCTGCTTTTATTATGAAACATTACTATCCCTTTAATCTTCAATACAGTCCCAAGATGTCCTTCATACACAAAGACTACTGAGACAATTTTTATGGAACTTAGCAGTTTTGTCAGCATTGTGCTTGGGACCATAAATCCAGTATTTTAGCTAAATTGGTAGATACATAGAGCTGCTGTGCTAAGAGGAACTGGAGTGATTCTAGGGCAAAGCAGTTGCTCCAAAGGGGATCAATAGAAATCCTTGTTGATTTAACCCTTTGAGTGCCTCTGGCACTCAAAAGGTTAAATGGGCATTTTAAGCCCTTGAATGACAGGGGGTCACAAAGCAATGCTTTAGTGACATCTCTGGTGTTCAGTGGATAACCCCTTTGAGTGTAAGAGAGGTATCCCATACTTTGTACGCCTCTCTGGCACTCAAAGAGTTAAAAGTCCCAAGTAAATCGATGGCAATTTTTATTTGCCCCCATGGAGCAGTTGATTTGCCACAGGGTAACTCCTGGTCTTTCTAGTACATTTGTCTCAGTGTGTTCCATGTGTGAAAAGCGTAATTAGCATTTATTATAAAACATAAAATTAAATTAAAAACAATTAAAACAGTTTCAGGGAGAACTGAATAAGCCCCTGAATGTAACCAGCACTCTGGAATAGAAGGGTCAAAATTGACCTTTGCTTTACCTGTCCTGGATTTATAACCGAGACAGAGCTGGCTATGGTCTGGTGCTCTCTGTTGTCACGTCTGCTCTCAGACACAGCAGAAGAATTTATAACCAATGCATACAGAGGGCGTTAGTAATTTGTGTGGGTTCCCTCTGCCACCTCTCTGGCCCTTCAGCTACCTTCATACATATTAATGGGAGGAAATTGCTACTGGCCAGTATTTTTAGAAGGGTGGACTAGCTCATTATGCACAGAATATAAGGTGAGCAAAAATTTGCTCATTCCTTGGCTTACAATAATTGCTAAGATTTTCACTCCCCTAGCAAGACACACATCTCAGCTAGAAACATAAGCCCGCTAGTGCCTGTAGGGGAAATGTAACAAACAGATCCAAGATGAATGCAATACACATAAAAAAAGCTATTATTTTTAAAATTAACCCATGCTAGGTCCCCATTTTTTGGGTTTGGAATATATAAATGGACTGTGCTGTATGCTTTCTTTTGCATGCTGCTGCATTGAATTCTGGGAATGCAATGGAAATAGCATAAGCTTTGGAGTCTTTGCTACAAACAGGTTTTCGTATTTGCTTCAGACAAACATTTACAGACAATTATATTATATAGATACTGTATACTAAATGGTGGCACTTTTTTGCTCACTATAACCTTAATGATACTTTTGCATATTGCCTTTTCCCAGATTTACTAGCACGAATCAGTGAAATAGCCCCACAATGAGTACAGCACTGCGGAATAAGTTGGCGCTATATAAATAAAAATAATAATAATAATAATAATAATAAAGTCAAGAATGTGGAAACAGCTGTCTGTGGGTGGGTGGGTAGGTCATTTGGTTTATGCCTTTCGATTCTGTGCTTTGCTGTATAAGCTGTGAAAACAGCAAGTATATTCTAAAGGCTCAAAAATACCACTATACTAAATAAAGAATTCAGAGGCAACAGAGGATAGGAATCATCTAAATGATATAACCACATTCAATATCACATGGGGACCTGTGCCCATACAAATAGTTAATATCGATGGACAATACAGGCCTTAAAAGTTGAAGTCCTTTGCTACTAGCCAGACCTGAAAAGTTACTTGCCACTGCAAGCCATAACATACCCACCAGGGCTGAATTTCTACTCACCAGGGCTGAATTTCTACTTGCCAGTACTGAATTTCTACTCGCCAGGGCTGAATTTCTACTCGCCATTGGCTAGTGGTGAGTGGAAATTTTGAGCCCTGAATACAATACAATAATATTGGTTTATTTTGCACCGATATATAACAAATATTAGTCACTGCTTCATTGAAGTAGCGCCACCCACTCTGTATATTATTTATATATTCTAAAGGACTATCAAGGTGCTGGAATCTAAAAAGTAACTGCACGGTGTGTTTTTATTTGCATGTGGCTGCAATAAATTCTGGGAATGCAATGGAAACATTGCAAGATATTTGGATCCTTTGCTGGAAGCTGATTTTATTTTCTGTTTCAAACAAGTAAATCTATATACAAGTATGTTATATAGTCACTGGACTCTGCAGGGTGCTGTTCTTTTGCTCTCAGTAACCTTATTGATGGTTTGGCAAACTGAATTTTACCACATTTAGTAGCATGGGACAATTTAATTATTATATACACACACATACATATTTGTTTTTCTATTTGTGCAGAAAATGAAAGAAATCTCAATGTATTCTTCTTGATAAAACACTGTCCAAATAAAGTGTGCTCTTTCTGGTGCAGTTGGTTTGCTGCAGAATTGCTCCAGTCTTCCTAAGTACATCAGCTTCACTAACTTACGAATATACCTAATAGCATCAGTTCAGGAAATCTAACTCCAGCACAAAAGAAAATAGGACCTGCACGACTTCAGCAAATAGTTTCCCAGATCAATGCCTTCATCTCTGCTGGTGCCAGCAGTATCAGTCTTTCCAGGCTTGTATCATCCAGCCCTTAATCTCTAAGCATTTCTGCTTAAAGGTGTTCTCTGTTCAATTTTACAGTTTTTTAAAATGAAGGGAAAAATGATTCACATATCAATGTTCATTCCTGTTACTCTTATTAAATCTCTTTTTTAAACGTCCATGATTTTCTGTTATTCATCTACAACAAGCGCCCTGTTGTGATGATTTTATATATTTCCAATAATAGAGAAATAAAGTATTTAACATTTCCTGATATTTCTCTGGACTGAGAAGAACTAGACCGATGCTGAGCTAATCATTGACACCTTAGGGGACTATTACCTATTCCCAGTGATATAAATAGTGTTTTTAACTCCTTAAATGCTAGAGACGTCAACAGTATATTGTTCTTACAAGCACTCAAGAGGTTAAAGGCTCCATTTAAATAAATTGAATTACCCCAGAATTGCTCAAGTACATCAGCCTCTCAGCCACTAAACAGTATGGATTTTTTTCATATTGTGTGTATATATATAAGATTATTTCTGCTTCGTTTATACCAAAGAAATGCCATATAAATACATGGAACTATAGTTCTTGAAAATGAATTCAGTTCAGTAAGCCAATCCCTCATTCCAGTGAAGTAAATGTACATCAAATATACAGTCAAAACAAGCCTTTGTTTACAATTGGCTTTAGTTTACATCACTAAGTGTCTTTAATGTACTTTAGGACTACATTATTGGTCTTATTCTTTACACATACATACTGAGAGAACTTTTTCACAGTTGACTGTCTCCAAAGTGTTTGAACAGCACTTTTCATGGACATTGACTCCAATATGATAAAGCAATGGATGATGTAGTAAGACTACTTGTATCTGCCATTTTAAATCCTTATATGACAGACAGACCCCCATGCATTTCAAAGTAATGTGTTTGGGGCCTTTCTGGCACCTGTGAGTAAATAGGTGACATCTCCATAGTTTAAACAAGCATTATTAAAAAAAAAACAGTTAAAAATGAGAAGTTTCTGTGTTTGAAAAGTCTGGGTGGAATATACAAGAAAATATTATGCACAAAATCAAGAGCTGGAATCAGTTTTCTAGACCTATGACTGCATTTATAAGGAGTAGAGGAAATGGTAACTTTACACCAGTGTCCTGCACAAGCTGTGGGGCAGGGGTAAGGGGCTTCCTGGCATTACAGTTTTGGTGCAGATGGAGGCTGTCCGGCACAATGTACTGTGACAATCATGTACTGTAGTGCATACCCTGAAGTGCAGCCTCTCTCATTGGAGGCTAATGCCAGTGGAGATGCTCTGATGAATTCCTAAATTTACTCCTCTGTATGAATAGAAATTCTTTTACATATCATGCCCTCCAAATGTACCTTTTTACCAGGTACAGTACTTTGATTTTGAATTTGTGCAGCAGTATTTTGTGCATTTGTTCCCACAACAGAATGAATGGGGAGCTCTGCTGGGTTCTTTCAGTGAGTAGGGATAGAAAAGAAAAAAACAACAGAAAAACAACAATTTTGTGAATTTTCCTGAGAAAATTCCTCTCATAGAAAATACATAAAACTTCCATCTTTTCACCACCACAAATACATTTGCTGCAAGAACTTTGCTATTTTTCACGTATATTTACTATTACTACAATATTTCCCACTGCAATACTACTCTTTCTGAGTACTGAAGAGGAGAAACAAATTCATGAATTTAAAAGTTGTGAGACCTACAGCAACATATGCCTTGGAAAAACTGTTAGCAGACTGAGTGCCTTTCTCCTTTGCCCATGACTCTAACCTCCTGCTAGTGAAACATTGGCATAGCCATCCTTGAGAAATATCTGCAGTTTGGGATATTCCAGCAGGGTGCAACACATGGCATCAGTTCTTTAAAGCCTCTGTTTTCAACAAAAGAAAAGGGCAGCATGTCAACTGCTAACATTTTGGTAGTTTTACTATTCCTCAGGTGTACTTTTGGATTATTTTTGTGCAAGTTTTGAATTATTTGTAAGAATGTAGTAAATATGGGATGACAGCACATAGTAGAAGAACTGTTTAACTTTATTGCTTTAACAACATGGCTTGTAAAGGTGGTAGGTGTTGGTACTTTATGACTTTTTTCATCCTCTGCAGCAGGAGCAGCAAATCTTGGCAAACTCTCTAACACATTAACAACACTTCTATTAGGTACCCCAAAATTGGCACAGTATCAGGGACATTAAATTGAATGTACTGATGGGACTGTTTCACACTAAGAGGGACAGAAAAATATGAGATGTTAAATTAATGCTACAGTTTAATGCTTTAAATAATGGTCTGAATAGAGACAGAGAATCTCTGTCAAATTATCACATTGTGGATTAACCTTTACAACAGTCCCATGGGGATTGTACATACCTTTGACAACTAAGAGGAATACTGAGATTTATATCACAATCCTCTACCATTGACTGATCAAAGAACCTGAGTCTGGACTGAGTTTATGGACTGAGCTTTCTTATCTGATTTCCATTCTAAACATTGCAATGCATACTTATATTTAAGAGAGATATTTTCATATTTATCTTTATAACATGCCTGAAGAAGAGACCTAAGTGGTCTTGAAAGCTTGAATCCTAAATCTGCTTAGTTAGCCAATAAAGGTGTCAACTTGACTATAATTGCCTCCTGTACAGCAACATAGGACTTGGAAAAATGTTTGCAGGCTGTGGTATATAGCAACATATGCCTTTAAAAATATTATCAGTTTGGTAGGGACCTACATTTTAAGCTGGTGAAGATAATGGAACATGTTGTTATCCTTTTGCAAGTAACATTAGAAGGTAGAGTCCTGTGGCAACATATGTCTTGAAAAAATTATTAGCAGGCAGAGGCCTATGGCAATTTAAGCCTTCAAAATGACAGTAAGGTGCAACACATAACATCAGTTCTATAAAACCATGTTATTTAGCAAAAGATTATGTCAGCATTTTGCCATGATTTCCAATCTACACACTCATTTTGGATTATTTGTGTGTATCTTTTTACTTCTTTCTAAGAACTCAGTATGTTTGGGTTGGCTGTGCATAGAAAAATAACTACGTAGCTTTGTTTTAACAACCTGACTGGTGCTGGTGGAGGTGGCGATGGTGGCAGGTGTGGGGACTCTTGATTCTTGTCATATTGAGCTAGCTTACAGTCATCTTCCTTTGTTCTTTGCATTTGCACAACAACAGTAGGAGACATGGGTGTTATAATTACAGAGGAAAATGTCCCCCTAATCCGTACAAAAACTACAATATCACTGTGCACTTTTAGGGGTGCTTCTACTGCTGCTATTCATGACACCTCTGATGTACTCCCATTCAGGACTACTTTCTATTACTACTACTAATAATAATACTATGACTACTACTGCTACTACTGCTACTACTATTGCTGCCACAGTTGCTTCTGCTACTACTACTATTGCTACTGCTACTACTACTTCAGGGACTACTTGTAAAAATACTAGCAAGATTTGTCATTGGCTCTGCTCTTTGAACATCAGTAGAAACACTCATTGTCAAGGTTGTGGGTGTTCACCTTTGTTTCTGCTTAGTCATAATTTCTTGTTGAACTCTCAAATAGTATTTAACCCCTTAATGATCAATCAATCCGGGGGTGGGTGGCTGTAAAAGACCACACCACTTTTTATTGCAATTAATTTGACTTGCCAGGACTGTCACCAGTCCTTAATGTCCACACCGGCGTGATGGTCCTGGAGTGTCACACATTGTTAAGGGTTTAAACAGGCATACTGCTATTTTCAATGGTGGAAGATTGAGCCTTTTCCTTTTAGCTAATTTTTTGGTAACATCACCATTCCTCTCTATGCTTCATCAGAAGAAGGGGAGAAAAGTGGAGGGACATATTCCAAATCAACATCATCATCTATAATTAGGCCATCAGAAACTGTATCAGCAGCATCACCTGCTTCTTCCCTACTATTTTCATATTTCTTAGGGTTTTTTTTGAAGTTTTTTTCCCTTAGCGGGATTTGCAGAACTTTTACTAGTTTAATGCAGAGTATTACTGTTAGTGTCTGACAGAACAGTTGGTCTCATTGCTAAATCCTCTTCTGTTATGAAACAGCAATAGAATGTTACTCATTGTCTTCATTAGTGTTTTTAAAAGGTTTAGTCCTAGTGATGATGGAACTTTTTTTCACTTTCACAAATTGTCCTTTCAGGAGGGGAAGGGTTATCAAAATTCATTGCACAAGCTGCACCAACCATGGCTACAGACAGTTTTTGTAATCCAACTTTAATACCACAAACAACACACCCATACACTGCTACTAGTCCTTTACCCTTACCCCTGTCCCTAATATGCTTGGTGGACATAATGATAGTAGCATTGATTTTTACTGTAAAATACATAACAGAGCTCTTCGCATGTGGAGTGATGTTTTGTCTGTCTGAAAATAATGTATGTCTCTAGTATCTGTCACTGTTGCTCTTAGTGATAGCTCAGGTGAAGGATTTCTTGCCAGTCAAAAAATGTGTGTGGTTTTTTTTTAATAAATTATCCCCGACTGTCACTTTCAGAGAGACTGTGTACAAACTCCAAATCACACCCATACTTCCTGCAACCACAAGAGAAAATATTTTTCAGTGCTACCAATAAAATTCCCACAAGAACTTTGCCTATGCTTACTACTGTAGTGAAAATTTCCATTCACCATCATTTTCAGATGTGAACATGATGGGGCATGCTGTTATGCTTTTGTAAGCAATGTAATGCTTTGTTAGCAGGCTGAGTCCTATGGCAAAATAAAACCTCAACAATTGTTCGTAGGCTGAGGCATATGGCAACAATTACCCTGACAAAAGACTTGGGACAGAGAAGGGGCACAGTGGTAGTAACAGCCCCTGATTTCTATTCCTGGGGATGGCTTGACATTGCCAATAAACCGTTTCATACGATGGTTCTACCTCTTTTGCCCACTAACAACCTGCTTGTTTAATTTTGACACAGCTGTCCTGGAAAATTACTGCAGGTAGATATATACCAACAAAGTGCAACACCTGACATCAATTCTATACAACCACAAGCAACTCTAGCTCCCCCTCATTGCCTGTTTGCCTCTACACTAGTTGCTACTGTCAAAATTTCAGCAGCGCTGTTTTCCTCTCCAAGGACTCAATTTTTTTTACAGTAAAGTACAATGCAGGATAGACCTGTTAACTTTAGTATCAGAAGTATGCAATGAAGGATAAAGTAGCGGGTTCACCACCACTACACCTCAGTATCTGCTTGTCCCTCTTGTTCTTGTGGATGTAGGAGTAAGTGTGTGTACATCAAGTTGTGCTTGCCTGTTTCACTCAGTCTCATAAGAGTATCAGGCTCAGACAGTTCAGATATGAAGGATCTCTTGACTGTCTGACTGTCACTTTAAAGTTAAAAAGTTTTTGTATCTATCTATCTATCTATCTATCTATCTATCTATCTATCTATCTATCTATCCATCCAACTGGCTACCACCAATACTACCTTTAAGCAACTCCAGCAAAGACTGACAATGTTAGTTAAACTGACATCCCCCTTTATACTTAAGCACTGTGGAACTACATGTTGAACCTTTGCCATACAGAAGAGAATTACATTATTATCATTGATTTCAATGCAGTCAAAAAAATAGCACAAATAAGCTGAAAAACTGCACTTTTCTGAGGAATCCACACAGAATGCAGCAAGTGCCATTTTCCCATGTTTGCTACATGGACTAAACTAAAAATGAAATTGTGTTATATAAGTTTAAATACCATGTATTTCTAGTTAGCGTCAGCCAAAAAAATACATTTTAATTTGATTAATTGTGTTTGTGCTGGTTGTGCTGTTTGTACTGACAGATTAGACCTAATGCAGTCAGTTGGTCCTGCTAGCAACTGCCTCCTTGTCATGACATCCAGGATTGATTGAATATCCAGGGAGCATGGGAAAATATATCGTGGCCATTAGGATGCACATTCCTATAATTTACTGAGATTAGTACTCACTGCTCTATTAATAAAGGCTGTGTTACCTTATATTAGCCCATTTAAGGCAATGAAACATAAGCAATTCTCAGGTACCTGTAAAGATTGCAGTGTTAATGGGAGCCCTAGAGACCTGGGGCCCTGGAAAATACAGGAATGGAAGACACAAGTAAGGCTAGATTTTAGGCCTTAGACAATACATAGAGAATTTTTTTACAGATGCTCTCATGCGGTACAGGATATTTAACCCCTTAAGGACCATACAATCTGGGGGTGGGGCACTCTAGAGGACCACAGCACTTTTTTTTCTGACATGTCCTGTGATCACATCTCTACACAGAGTTCACAAACTTCCATTACTTGCCAGGGCCGTCACCAGTCCTTAATGTCCAGTCATGTCACACGTCTTTAAGTGGTTAAGTGCTAATTACACCAAAATATTTTTAGGTGTTAGAAGCCTTTGACCATTTAATTAATGGTTTTACAGAAACACTAATGTGCATGATTACATGCATGCATGCATCATTATGCACTCCACTTCATTACGCATGCATCCACATATATTCATGTACACCAACAAACCCTCCAACAGGGAAAACACAGCCACAATGTGATCAGAATTGTCAAAGGCTTAATAATGAGAGATTTTCCTTAAATTAAATTTTCCTAAATTTCTCTCTGTTACCTGCAGAATAAACCCAAATAAGCTCCCCTTTTGCGTCTCTAATATAAAAAGGTACAACAATACCTTTGCTATTATACAAGGCACAAAAGGAGGTACTGTACATGGTTAAAAGGTATTGTTGGAGGGTATATACACCACTTGCGTATGCACACTCACACACTCACTCACCTCATGTGGAAAGATGTTGACATGAATATCCTTCCTGTGGGAATTGCCATGGGGACATTTTCCATTCCTGCTCTAAACTTGCACCTCTTTAGCGGTCTGTATAACTATCATGTTATACATTTTTATACTGTTTTTGTGTCACTGTCATGGATTTAATGATATATATGGCAACTATACCTATTCAGTAATAATAATCCTACATTTTATGTCTTCATTTTACAGTTGCCAGTTAGTGACATCAGGGTCTCACTGTAGTTTCAACTTTTGGTTGTTTTCTGTTGAAGCCTGACTTTATGTTTGAAGGCACGCTGGCACGTCTGATCCAGATATACACTTTGGTGGAAAAAAACACTGAGTATTGTGTGCAGTTAAGTATTCACCAAACATGAGTAATGTGAAGGACATATTTTTAGAGTTATTTATTTAGGCGTAATTGGCTTAACAAATAAATACGTTTATACTGTTACAAATTAGTGATCAGCATATCTATCAATGAAACTGGAGAATGTTTAAGTTATTCATTTCATGATGATTTAGTAGAGGTGTGAGTAACATTCTACTGTGGGGAGGGATTTTAACAGAATACAGGGCCTTCCCCCTTCCATGGGAATTCCTGTAGGAACGCTATTTTTCAAGTATATGTTCCATTCAGCTGGAAAAAGAGCAAATTAGTGTATGCAAACTCATGAGCATATGAGTGTGTGATGACATTTGTATGCATCATGTTGTATGCACATGTTGTGAACATTGGGATGTCAGAACTGGGGTCACACTAGGCTTCACCTTCTGGATGTAAGTTTCACCTGCACCTCCTGCATGAGGGAATTCCCATGGAAAGGAGAAATAAAGCATCAGGATGAGCTTGATATACACACTTATGGCGCGATGCAGGAAACGTGTGCAATAGCTATTTCCCGTGTGAAAACCACTAGGGAATAGGTTTGCGCATGATTTTGTTGAATTGCGCATGAAAATTCAAGATTAGCGAACGGCTGCGTATATTTTTTTTGTGGGTGTGGCTATAATCTGTGTGAGTGGAATAGTGAATGCGCCTAATGCAAGAACTACTGTTGCGAATTAATTTATACGTCTGTGTACTCTTGTCGTACAATGGAATTTTTCATGCGCAATTCAAGAAGCGTTCGGTATTTCGATTCCTGGATTAGAATATGCGCAGAATCTATCTGCGCACAAAAATGCCTTTATCTGATCAAACATATCTTGCATCGCACCATTAGTCTTAGACCTCAGCATATGCAGATCTTCTACATTATCAATGTTTTGATCAACCTCAAACCTACATCAGTAATTTCTCAGAAGGGTGAGTCACTTTACTTTTGCTTTTCCCATCACCAGCTCATTGCATAATTTGGGTGTCACATCTGAAAACATATTGGTGGAGACACCATTTTTCTCCGTGTCCATGAGTACAGGGTTATTCATTGGAAATATATAATTTCTGAGCTCCAGATTTTGGCTGGAATAATCAATCCTGGATATCATATTTAGGACTGCAGACATGACAGCTTTTGGCAGTTTTTTCAAATTGAAGCCGACAAATTACATGGGCCTTCTTAATCCCTTAAGGGTAGAAGGGTGTGATATGCATTCTTTCGCAATGCTTTGCATACCCCTCTGGTCTTTAAAAGGTTAATATTACCATATGCAGTGAGCAGAGTTTGTCTGCTAACAACTGTCATGTCTGCCTCCATGGACATGACATACTGATTGATTGAATAACCAAAGGAAAAAATAATAGGGGCCATTAGGGTTTGCTGGCCATAGTAAGGCAAATGGGTGGCTATTAGTATGAGGTATTAGTTCCTCTTTAAGTGTCAGAGCACACAGTAAAAACTTGTCTTTAAAGCATTTTAGGAAGCATGATGTGGGCAAGTGTTTTGCTTTTGCTCTTGAATTTGAAAGTTAAATAGTTCTGCATCTGTCAACACTGTCTTAAATTCCAAGATATTTTAGATAGAATGTATACAATCATACTGGATGCAGAAACTCTGTACTGTACTGTCATCAAGTCCAGACACTTTCTGGATGACGTTAAAGAGTATCTGTGATTTTAAGAGGTTTTAATTTCTAGCCTTTATGTGGAAATATGAATATGTTTCACAAAGAACACCTTTTAACCCACTGGGAGTTGTTACACTTTCAACAAGGAACATTTGGTAAACTCATTGGGAAGAATATATGAATCTGTTAGATCAGCTCATTCTCCTGCACTTTGGGATATGCATTAGAGCATATGGCTCATACGCCTTGCCTTGACTAAGACTTTAAAGGTGCAGTTAACATTTTTATGAAAACCTATATGTTATAGCGTTTTACCTGTTGAGTAAAAAAAAAATAACACTGAGAGTTTTTATTCAAATGTTAGAATAGTTCAAATAGTCAGGAAGTGATTTACAGTGTGGTTACTTCCTGACAGTCAGCAATCTACCACGTTCTATGGAGAACTGTTTGTCAGTGACTTTCCTCTCAAATACAATGAAACAATAATTGGAATAGGGCCAAAGAGCACTGTTAATGTAAAAAAAACAATAGTTTCAACTATAATAACTCCGGAATTATGCATCTCTCAGCAGTGGGGAATGGAGATATCCTTATTTTACTCAACAGGAAAAGCCCTTCAATATATATATATTTTTCATAACAAAAGTTTACTGCTCCTTTGAAAGCAAGTCACAGATCCCTCTTATATAGAGGGAAAAAATGAGTAAAGATAACCAATTTGCTTTGTGCTGTTTTATTACATGGCATTAGATAAGAAGCAGAGGACAGCAACACCCTGAAGTGTCTACACATTTTCCTACTGTCCTTTGCTTGGTGCAAGCAGACTACAGACAACTATTTTTCACAAAAGTAGCTTAGTAAATTGACTTTAGTCAGGTGTAGCAATAAGAGATCACTCCCAACTTCTAGTTTAGTAAATCACCCTTTTATATTTCAACATTAACCCTTCAATTTCTAAGACCCATATGATCAAAAGAGGAACAACTCTGGGGAGTTGTTTAAAAATTTAAAAGGTTATTTATTTTTAAATTAAGATTGGCTTGATAAAGCTGTGTGAACCGTGAAACGTGTAGCCATTTGTTTTTAGAGAATTATAGCTAGGCTCAATATTGAAGCTGTATTTTTCATGGAGTTTGTATTAAACATCATTTAATTATAAGACATCTTGATGCATTGTTTGTTAAAGTGAGTGGACAGAGGCCGATTATGAGACACCGAGTGGACATGGTGAGAGCGATCTACCTGTGCATTTGTCAGCACCGGTTATCCCCTTTGCTGACCTCACTCAAATGTGAGTATATGGATATTTATATTTTATTCATATATACATTGTTGTCATATACTTCACTATTGGGCGCTTTTCTGCTTGTTCTTTTTTGGGGGAATAATAAAAATGCCATTTGAACACTGGAGATATCTGCAACACGTGAAGCTATGAGTAGTAGACCTTTCTAACATCCAAGGGGTTAAAAGTACATTGAAACTAAAGAGCATCTGGGGAATTTTGATTTATCCTCAATAATGGAGTTAGTTTGCTCTAGAATTTCATCAGTTCTTGGTAGTACATCAGCTTTATTATAGATTTACCTGAACTCTTCAACTTCAAAGAGGATAATCACCCCCAAAATCTAGTATATAACATATGAAAATAGAAATATATATTTTTTTGTAAAAGATACTTCATTTTTTAAAACAAATCACTCTACAGGTATGAGGGTCATCCTGGGGCAGAGACTTTTCATTAAAGCAGAACGTAACCCAAACAATGTGTCAGACAGGCTTGCTAGAGCTATCCGGTGAGATCAGAGGCCCTGACTCCCTCAGATTCTGCATTACTCAATAATTAAATGCTTAAGAAAAAAGAACACTTATGGAATGTATCCTACATGGTATTTCAGTTTGATTTCTTTAACCTTAAATGAAATACTAGTTTTAAAGCCCGTGTACACGGGACAACACTGGCAGAGCTGCAGTCAGGGCCGGATTTGTAATTAGGCAGAGTAGGCAACTGCCTACAGGCGCACCCCACAGAGGAGCGCCTGTCATTTGGATCCCCCACTTGGCACCTGCGGACAACAACAACATGGTGAGGTCTCAGTCTGTGCCTTGTTCAGCACAGACCTGTAGCTGCTGTGAGCTCCCTCATCGGCTCTTTAGTAATATAGAGCGATGGGAGATGACATCATCTCCCAGCGCTCTGCATTACTGATGAGAAGACTGCGCGGGAGCTCCAGCAGTTGCAGCTCTGTGCAGAAGGAGGAGGCACAGACAGACCTCTCCTCTCCAGGGTAGGAAACGGACACGGGGGGCAAAATGGAGATGATGGGGGCACTGTGAGGGGCAATATGGAGATGATCATGGGGGCAATGTGAGGGGCAATATGGAGATGATGGAGGGCTTGTTGGAGATGATGGGGGGCAAGTTGGAGCTGATGAGGACAATGTGGAGATGATGGGGGCAATGTGAGGGCAATATGGAGCTGATGGAGGCAATGTGGAGATTAGGAGCATTGTGGAGATGGCAAATTGGGGGGTGGGGGCGCTTCATATTTTTATGCCTACAGGCTACTGTGATGTAAATCCAGCCCTGGCTGCAGTCATGCTCAGTACTGACTACCTGAACGCGCCTCGGTTGATACGGAGCAGGGCGCTCTGAATTCAGACCGTGGGCTTCTCTGTGCACCTTCCTGGGACCAATCGGTACCAGGAAGGTGCGCAAAGAGGACTCCGGTCTGAATTTGGAGCGCCCCACTCCGTATCAGCTGCAGTGCGGGCAGTCTCTAGTGCACATGACTGCAGCTCGCACAGCCATCTCTACTGCTCATGATGGCTTCTGACAAACATCCTAGTGAATTATAATATAGGATATATGTTGTCACAATAAGATTGATGAGCCGAGAAGACCTGAAGCAATCCAGGAGCACCATACGGTACAAATACAATTCACCTAATTTCCTACTGAATTAAATAGGAATTTTAGCCACAAATGCAAGAGGTGTCTTTAGCAGATTGCAAAAAATGCACTGGAGACCTCGCTAGAATTTAATGGATTAAAAGTGCCATTTTAACCAATGATTTATATTTTTCCCCTGTCGTAGTGTTGGTTTGCCCCAGAAATTCTGCATTTCTCTTGGTGCAGGAGCCTCACTGGGCTGTATTCAGTTACATTAGATACATTTGACACTGGGTTTATCTTCAAATTTCCCCATCATTTCAACTGGAATTCTGAATATAAAAAAATCCATTTATCACCTTTAAATGTATACAGTTGATTGTGTTGATGATGTTGATGTTAAAAAAAAGCCACTGCCAAAAATATTTTAAATAAGGTTGTATAACTATAACATCAGCCAATCTGCATTATATTCTACAGTATTGTACTTGTTGCCAAAATATTATTAAGCTCACAGTACTAGATTGTAAGCTCTTAGAGTCAAATACTTCTTTCACAGTCTTGATTCTTGCCACTAATTCTGAGGCTTAGTTAATCCTGGTCAAAGTGTTCACTTCTTTTTGTTTTATTATTTAAGCTTTTAATTACCAGAAGACATGCAACATCTTGCTTCACACTATTCTGCACACCTCCCTAGTCCTTAAGTGCCAGAGGGATGTGCAAAGCAAAGAGTTGCATGGGGTACTCTCAGAGGAGTAACTAGGAGTTACCGGGACCTGGTGCAAAAATTACCATGGGCCCCCTACCACATTGCAACCAATGTCCACCTCTCCACATTGCACCCAATGTCCACCTCTCCACATTGCCCCATTGACCCCCAGTATTCATCTCCTACCTCCCTGGTGGTCCAGCGGTGTGGCAGGAGAGGTCTTTGCCTCCTTCTGCACAGACCTCTATTAGCAGCTGAAGCTCCCACGTGGTCCTCTCTCCAGTAATGCAGAACGCTCTGCAGTACTAGAGTGCCAGAGACAAAGAAGGTGCTCTGCTGCTTATAGAGGTCAGTGCCGAAGAAGACACAGACTCCAGCTTGTTGCGGCGCCAGGCTGGGGGTTGCAGGGGGTGTCCAGGCCCCTGGAGTAACGTGCCCAGTCGCAGTTGCTACGCCTGCGACCCCTGTTGTTACACCACTGGGCACTCTGGTACTCAGAGGGTTAAATTGTTCACCCCTCTAGTCCTTAACCCCTTAAAGACCAGTTACGTGGACAGCACTTAAAGACCATGGAGCAATTTTTAGTTGTTTTGTTACTCGAATCAGAGGTCCCCGAATGGCGTGCAGCTGCGTGGGGACCCCTGAATTCCATGTTGTACATGCACATTCTTGGGTCCTTTACGCACATTATCCCCAGGACTTACATGTAAGACCTTAGTCCTTAAGGGGTTAAATTGTACAACCTTGTTTTTTTTGTTTTTCTATAGAAATATCCAACATTGGACAGCCCTCTAGTTCAACAGTGTCCTTCTTCTATACCGACATCAAACATTGGCAACAACCTTTATTCATATTAATGGGCATATTATAACTCTCTGGCATCTGAAAAAATCTGTAAAAGGTTAAATCTTGGAATACAATTACCTTCTTTCTGTTAGCCATCTTTCCTCTGTATAAAGCTGATATTTTTCGTTGCTCCGTGTAAATATAAAAATACACCTCTGTGCAGTGGAAGCATTTCCTCACTTCTGCCATGTTCACAATATACATCAGTAACCTTCAGCTAATTGTTGCAGTCAGACTAATTCCCACTGAAATTTGTAAGCAATCTAAACTGAGTGTTTTCTCTTTCAAACATAATATAGTTAGGCAGTATATTTTTTTAACCTCTTGAATGCTAGAGACGTCTCCAAAACTATGCATTGGAGATAAAAATAGCTCTGTCCTTTGTTGCAAAGAGCAACAATTCTGGAAATCAAAGAGTACATACAGCTTTTTGAATGGTGTGATTCTGCACTGGATGCCTCTCTGATACTCTGATACTCTCCAAAGCATTGTATCCTAATAAGGCTGATGTGATTTAATAAATGTTGGGCTATTGATTTAAACTGGACTTTTAACTCATTGAATACTACAGAGGACTCATACACATTGGTGTAGACCTCTCTAGCATTTAAGTTGTTAAAAACCCATTTAAATCGATACAAATTAGGAAATTCGTACTCGTCCCCACCATGGCGCAATTGGTTAGCTCTAGAATTACTCCAGTTCTTTTCAGTACATCAGCTTTAATAATGTGTTGGGGATCTCACTAGCATTCAAGGGGGGTTATGCACTAAGGGGTGATAAAGAGGTAATAAAGTGGACATGACTTCTCCAGTGATATCACTTCTCCAGCTCCTATGCTATTGTATAGAGCCAATGCACTAAGATCTCCAAAGGCAGAAAAATCTTAGTGTAAAGGCTCTACAAAATAACAGGAATTGGAGAAGTGATATCACTGGAGAAGTCATCTCTACTTTATCACCTGTTTATCACCTCTTTATCACACCTTAGTGCATCTCCTCCATGTTCTTAGGCCAATATTTATAAAAGTAAAATGGAGTTACTCTGGAGTAAACTAACTGCATAATATGGGACAAATTAAACAAACCTACATTCCCATGCAATAGAATAGAGCTTTTCAACCTCCCTTGCATTCATGGGGTTAATTTTTCCCCAATGGTGCTGTTGGTTTACTCCAGAATTACTCCAGCTTTTATAAATATGGATCTTAATTCTTTAATTCTTTGAGGGCTGGAGAATTATCCAACACATTGCTTCACACACTTTGTCAATCAAAGGGTTAAGGATTGTGCAATACACTGCAAAACAATGCACTGTACACCTCTTTGTTCCTTAAAGGGTTAATAATAGAATAATAACTACTTTTCTTTACCACTCATGCAGTATGGAAAAAAATCAAATAAGAATGATACTTTTTTTAGCATGTTCCCACAGTCAGATGGCTTTTCTAAGTGGTGCCAACAAACCATTATGCAAGGCCTCCCCAAACACTTTGAAAACTGGAATCTTGAAGCACAAAAGTAAAGTTCACTGGTGGAAAAGATAGTGTATTGAATACACAATAGTAAGCTTTGTTTGTCAGGCCCTCCGTTGAGGGAGAAGGCTACTTAATCTCTACATTTGCCCTAGGGATTTTAACTATTTTAATGTGTACTTTTTTTTCTTCTGAAAGACTGTGAGCTGTAGACTATAGGTTGGTAACAACCTATTCTTTCAAGGCAAGCTTCAGCAAAAACCAAAGCTGCCAACGTTGACAGCTCTCACAGTAGTGTTAACAAGCATGGAGAGCACATTTAAATGTTTTTAGATCTACAGTAGCTGTTATTTCATGTCAGTATTCAATATATTTAATGTCTTGTGCTATTATACAGATTAATGCTTACTTATTTTGTGAAGCTAAGAAAATCTATCACAAATAGCTTATATGTCTTAAAGGGATAGTAACACTTCGTTTTAACTTTATTTTATTTTGTAGGGCATTAAAAAACATGAAGAATGATATAAGTCTTATCGCTCAAACCTTTATGGTTTATGAGATATTCACAAGCAAAGTTCCCCTCCCCGCCCCTTTTACCTAGTGTAAACAATCTCTTCTCAGATGTGAGTCTGGTTGTATGACAGTACAGATAACAGAAGGGGACAATTTTCTTTGTATGAAAACAATGAAAGCCCTTCCCCCCTTGATAAGTTTTTCAGCTTTTTCCATTATCTTAATTGAAGATTGTCCCTCTCTGCAGTCTACCTGGGCATCTCCCTTCTGATTTGGTTGAACAGGGGGGGGATACTTTGTTTGTGAATATCTCTTAAACCATAAAGGTTTCAGAGATAAGACTTATATCATTCTTCATGTTTTTTTAATGCCTACAAAATAAAATAAAGTTAAAATGAAGTATTACTATCCCTTTAATGAAATGACTATCAATAGAATATGTATACAAACTGAAATGAATACTTAAATGTATATCAGACAGTCTTAGCCGTATACCATCATTGCTAAGGGGATTCAAGCCTCTGGTCTCATGTTAAATGTCAATTATCATGCTTTACTAAGCCTGTTTCTATGTTAGAGGTCCCAAAAAAAGCTTCTATCAGCTGTTCAGGGTGGGAGTGGGAGGAAAAACTGACCACCCACTCTCAAGCACAAACTTTGTGGGTTGTGTGTGTAGTTCCCATAGATCCTCAGTGTCGGGCATTACACTGCAGGACTTCAGTCTCTTCTGATAGATCAACACAAGAGAGACAAGTAATGTCAATAATCTGAGAAGGAGGATAGTGAATTTCCACAAACATGACAATAGTAAAAACTATATATATATATTTATCTCTTGACATCATCATGAATATGTGTCAGTGTCACGTAAGAAGGAAGTAAGTGTTGTGGGCAAAGGACGAATGCATTCTGTATGCTAATACATTTTTCAAGGCCTATGTTGCTGTAGCTCTTTGACTTCCAGCTACTTATTTCTAAACTACAGCCATCAGAATAAGTAATATTACAATGGAAAATGTAGTACCTATAGGAAATATAGGTGAAAAATGTGTTACAATAGGTGAAAAGGAGGAAAATTTTGCATAGGAGAAAAGGAGAAAACTTTCACGAAAAAAGCTAAAAATCAGCAGGTTTTTGCAGAAAGCCATGAGGGAAATTTATCACACTTTTCGCCCACCCCTACTTCTGAGGGCTGCGGTGGAGTCCAACAACAACATATGCCATGAAAAGTATGTTCGCATTTAGAGTGCCTTTGTCCTTTGCCCACAACACTAACTTCCTACTTAAGTGACACTGGCACATATTCATAATGATGTCAAGTGATAAAAAAAGAAATTACAACCTACAATGTGGCAAATGTGTATGGTAGTGGTGGTGGGGAACTGGTATGGTGTGATTTATGTATGTGTGTATGTATATATATATATATATATATATATATATATGTATTTATATCTTGACAAAGGCCCAAGATAGGGTCGAAATGTTGATAATAAACTCTGCACCTGTTTCATCATTTGGAAGTCCTGTGAGTTCGGTTCTTGAACTACAAAACTGTATGTACCTTCTATGGGACCTGGCACATTTTTTTTCATATCACCTAAACATCTTAGAGACGCACCGGTTATTGAAATCTAGGATGGGAGGTGAGACAGACAACATCTATCAGACTTCGTCTAACTCCTCCTGCTTTGTTGGATCAGATAAGAAAGCCGTGGATCCATTGTGTTTCTTTATAAGGAGCTGCTTAATCGAGATAGGAGAGATGTGAGAATCACCACTACATATTATTATTGATTGTAGGTCTCTGCCCGCTATCTTGTTTGAAGTGATCTGACGGTGAACATCCTTACACGAACAAGTGATCCAAGTCAGGGGAGTAACGTATGCTGTTATCCTATTCTACCTGCCCGTTTCTATACCGGGAACCTCACAAACTTTATATTATCTTTAATTGGTGATATGTTTTAAAATACATTTTTTCTACGTGAATTCACATATTAGTCAATATAGCGCTATATTTCTGGGGGAATAGCTCAAGAAAATATTTCACTGTAAAGATGGGAAATCTAAAGATAAAAAAATCAATGATACTATATAGCTAGATTGTAAAAAATGTGACTGAGAACTTAATTGTATATGTATGAGGATTGTCCCATTAGGTGCTGCTTGATCATGTTTTTCACTCCCCTTTGCCATTACAGAGGATAAATTACCATATTCATATCAGTCTGCCCACAACAACAGAGAGTTCAGTACTGAAATGGCAGGCAAATCTCCTCTGCACATGGGAGCAAAAAAACATAACTAAGAAGCATCTGGGAAGGCACCATCCACAAGAAAAACTATTACATTTTATTTGTCTGCAGTGTACACTTGTCACACCCCTTTTTATCTCTATTTAACTAAGGGTATTAATATGTTGCACAAAGACTTGGTGTTTTGGCTCATTTAATGCAGTATTTGT
This sequence comes from Rhinophrynus dorsalis, assembly GCA_037306005.1. Lineage (NCBI taxonomy): Eukaryota > Metazoa > Chordata > Amphibia > Anura > Rhinophrynidae > Rhinophrynus > Rhinophrynus dorsalis. The sequence continues at coordinate 75,792,908 of CM074719.1, read as the reverse complement.
AGAGATGGGTCCAAATTTTTGCCTAAAATCAAAATTGGCGAAAAATTGCACTTCCTGTTTGGCGAATAATTTCCTGCGAAAAAAGCGCAGCTTTCCCGCTTTTTTTCGCACCTTGCTTATTGCATTGAAATCAATGGGAAGACTGAATTTTTCCCCACTAGATGGCAGTTTTCTTTTCTGTTCATGCAGGCATATAAAAGGGTGTCAGGCTCTCACAGCATGCCATTATGCGTTTGTGTGAGAAGAAAGCAGCACAATTTTGATCTAGAGAAGATAGGCAAATAAAGGGGAATTGAAGCTTAGTTTAGGGAGACTTTTAGGTAGGAAATTTGTTCTCTTATTAGGAGAGTCTGGCAACACTCTGGGGGAGAAGGTAGGAAGGGGGTTTATCCCAAAATACCCTAAAATTCAGTGTGACTGACTAGCCAAAGACACAGGCAGCTGGGGTCTTGCTGTTATTAGTAGGGATGGGCCACAATGTTTGCCTCAAAACAAATTCAACGAATAATGGCTCTTCCCGCTCATTCCACTGAAATCAATGGGAACATTACATTTACACACAACACATAGCAAATGTTATTTTATTTCCCAAAGGCATAGTATAAAAAGGGAATGAGGGTACCTGCAGGGCCGGCCCAAGACACTGTGTTGCCTGGGTCCAAGGATGAAATTCTGCACCCCCCACACCAAAACCCATACCCAACAAAATACTCTCAGAGGAAGCTGTAATAGTTCTTGTTGCCCCAGGGTTGATAATGTATGCCAGTATATACTGTGGTATTATTAAAACATATTTCAATGCTATTGTCCTTCTCTGCCACATTTGCTTACAGTGATCTCGGTTTATCAATGGCACTGCCCAGCACCCCTGCACTTGGTGTGGGCTGCAGAAGATCTGTGCTGCTGACATCCAACAGAAAGAAGGGGGCAAGATCCCATAGGTGAAAGTGTTCAAGTGACCCTTGCTCCCAGTACAATGGGGTGGAAAAGACACCCCACTCCCGGAAGAGATCGGTATAGGAATGCTGCTTCCAAATGCATCCCCAGCTTCCCAATGTTCCTGCCTGTCCAGCCCCATATCCTGCCCCCTGCTGTCCCTCAGGGCTCCCTCTGCACATAATACCACGACTTGTACAGAGACCCAGGCCGCCCTATCATGCTGGATATTGTTGATGCACAGGGATTACAGCAGGCAGCAGTACATGATGCAGTGGGTTGAGCACTGGCCCCTTGTCTGCATCCTGCTGGCCCTGCAAATTCCTGCTGCTACTTGATGCCCCATTATCCTGTAGGGTTCACCCATCTATGGAGATGTTTTTTGAGGAATGAGACCGCAGCTTGCCTCCTGCGCTGCCTTCTAGCATGATCCAGGCTATGTGTGCCAGGAGACTGCACAAAGCCTAATATTATGATGCCATCGTTAGTGCATTGACTAAAGGCAGGCACCATATGTGTGGATTTGAATGGAGGGTTCAGTGCAAGCTTCAGGACTGTCCCATGACAGCACAGTCCACACGAGTCCACACCAAAACACTGCTTCTTATTGCTGGGAATGGGGCTGGATCACAGCTTAGCAACTTCCTCTTGCTGCTGTGTGTGGGACATGGTTGGGTAACATGTGGCTGTCAAGCTGCAGCAGTTGGATTATAACTGCTGACAGTGTTTGATGTTCATACAGCACACTGAAATCTTACTGGCATCCGACAGCACATGCCTTGGGGCGGCAAATTGCAGACCTTGTCAAAGTGCCCACCGGGACCCATGTATGGGTCGGCCCTGGTTGCCTGTGTTAGTGGAGTGTGGGGAAAGAATCAGTTGAACAGTGACTTTTTTTTTTGCGGGGGGTTGTTTACTGGGATTGGGGGGACAGTTAATAAAAAAATGTAAATAAAAAAAAATAAGATATGCTATAAAAGGGGTCTGAGGAAGGTGCCAATGTTGGTGCATGGAGTCTGGTAAAATAACATTTATAGGCGATTGTTCCCATGATAATTTGAGACTAATAAAACCTTTGATCTTTAAAGATATAATATTTCTATCATATATAAAGAATATTTTTAAGATTCACTACTTCTGTAATAATAGATATTGTTATAAAATGTCATTGCAGCATTTCTACTGAAATAATTGTTAAAACACTATTATTATTTTACATTCTATTCTATTATTATCATTATTTATATTGTTATCTCAGTATCTTCATTTCTGACAATACCGTGTCCAGTTAAGGGATTTTTAAGTGAGGAGGACAGAGATAGAGAAATGATGGAGAGAGAAAGAGAGAGAGAAGGACTGCCGTTCACTGAACCCCATCTACTGCTACCTTGATATAGCAGGAAAGAAAATCTTTAGTCGTCTTTAGAAGGCACTTACATATTTTTGTGGGGGAAGCATCTTGATTTTTATTTCCTTACAATACTCCAGATATCTGTACACAAAAGTACTATATGATGAGAAATTGAAATATGGTATTTTATATAGCTTAACTCTATTAAATCAAAATGGGTGAAATATAAATAAACTGACATGCTTGTTTCCCACTCATATACAGTAGGTTATTGCCTTTTGTATGCATTTATTTACATTGTTTTTGCTACTTTAAAGGGATAGTATTGTTTGAAAATAATTTTATTTTATATTGTAGCCCTTAAAAACATGAAAAATAATATGTCTTATCTCCCAAACCTTTATGGTTTGGGAGATATTAGCAAGTAAAGTTAATAATAATAAAAGTAAAGTTCACTTTTCCTGGCTGTTTTAGCCAAGTCTGCCATCTAGTGGACAGATTTGGAATCCTGTCCACAGATCAGCCGGCAGCTCTTTAGCAGTGCCGAGCTCACGATCTTTAAAAAGAACTACTTCATTGGAACTGTCTACAAAGTGTGCCAGGCTTGCAAGTACACTTTGTAGACCATTCCAATGAAGAAATTATTTTTAAAGATTGTGATCTCGGCACTGCTGAAGAGCCGCGGCCGGTCTGTGGACCAGATTCCAAATCTGAAGCCTTCAGCAGTGATGTCACTCCAGGGGAAACTTTACTTGCTAATATCTCCCAAACCATAAAAATTTGGGAAATAAGACTTATATCATTTTTAATATTTTAAAGGACTACAATATAAAATAAAATTATTTTCAAGCAATACTATCACTTTAAGAATCCAAAATAGCAGTTGGGACGCTATGCATCTAAGTTATGAAGTGCCAAGAGGACCCTCAATGTCAGTGGCTGCAGCAATCAAGAACCCTTAAATTATAATGTCTAACTCAGGTGCAGTGCACAGTTGATAGTGATTATTCTTACCTGAACCGTATAGTAAATGTCTTAGACACAGTTGCTTTATTAAATTGTGTTATTTAACTGTTATTGATCTAGGTATTGTGGGCTATGTAATATGTGGTCTTTATCCACTAAATCTCTAAAAGAGGAGAAGGAAAGATTAATGATTGTCTTTTTGTTGCCATGATATTCATATTTTTTTTAAATACAGGGATATCCTAGCTATGTCATCAAGTAACATAGATTGACAGTACAAGTAGACCATTCTTTCTTCAGATCAGTACTGGCATGCGTTAGCACTGCACATTTTATTAATTCATTGAATTTTATAGTCATGAGTTCAGATGCTACAAAATTATAGGCAGTGATGACCAGGGTCATACCCTACCAAAGTCAATATTCTCTATAATCAGAACTGTGAAACCTACATTCTCCAGTTGTTGTTGCACTGCAACATTTATCATTGTTAGTCTTCCAAAATTGTAATCCAAATACAACTGGAGTTCTACAGGATACCCATCTCTACTCTAAACTATTGCAACATAGGCCAGTAGTGGGTGTTTAGTTGTTTGTTTGGTCATCCCAACCAAAAAGGCATTCATTGGACTCTGTACATATTAACAATAATGATGAAGGAATTGCTGTTCATGGCCACAAAGCTGCATTGTTTTTCACACTGCCATTCCGTTCATCAATTTTGTATTATGCTCATTATGTTATATTATGAGCTTAAACGTTCTATTAACTCTTCAAGTAAGCGAGGTATATGCAATGCATTGCTTCATAATGCGCTGCTCACTCCTTTTGCATTTAAAGGTTTAAATGCAAAGATTAAACAGAAATATTTTTTTTTTCTATTAAACTGTATCATATAAAATACTAATATAAATTGAATATACAAAAATGAAGATTTTTGCTGGAATTCATGAAATGGCAACTGACTGCACAAGAAATACTCATCTACCTAATTTATTAAATATTTGCAAACTAATGATAAAATGGTATAAAGTACTTCCAATATTCAATAATGAGCAAGTACCAGGTAAATCTGCTATTCTCATCCTCCAGGAATAGGAATATTTGGGGTGGACACACATACACTTACACAAACAATTAATGTGTATGAGTATATATAATTAGGGGTGGGCTAAAGTTGTAGCCATGTTCCCGTGGGAAATTTCGTGAAAACCACGTTGTTATCTGCTTTTTCATAGGAAAATCCTCTTTAAAGCTAGCGGTTAAAATTTTCAAATCTTTCACCCATTGGCCAAAACCTTTCGCCATTTTTTCAATGGCTAAAAAGTTTTTGCCCATTTATTTGCACGTCCGCTATAAAAATGTGACGTTTTTGCTGAAGGCAGACACAATAGAAGCAGATACAGAGCGAGATAGACGTGTTGTGCTGTTCTGTTGTGATATTTAGCAAAAATTGAGGCAGGAGAGGCTCATAGTGACTCCTATCACTATGAGCAGCAAAAAGAGGAACTGGAAGGACCCTTATTATGTGTCCACTGAGTCTGAAGAGCAGGAGGAGGAGGAAGTGACTAGCAGTACTGAACCAATGCTGTCCAGTCCCCCTAAATCACCCCAAGGGATCTTGGGGAATTTAATAAGAAGGGAGGGAGAAAAGGGAATGGGAAGGAAGGGAAAAAAGGATAGTGAGAGCAGTACAGGTCAGCTGCCAATGCCTGCTGCAAGACGTGCTGCCCCTGCTGCCAGTGCCACCATTTCTGATCCTGCAGCCACTAGTGTTGGACCTGTTGCCAGAAGTGCTGCCCCTGCTGCCAGTGCCACCATTTCTGATCCTGCAGCCACTAGTGTTGGACCTGTTGCCAGAAGTGCTGCCCCTGCTGCCAGTGCCACCATTTCTGATCCTGCAGCCACTAGTGTTGGACCTGTTGCCAGAAGTGCTGCCCCTGCTTCCAGTGCCACCATTTATGTAACTGTAGCCACTAATGTTGTACCTGTTGGCAGGGTCGGTGCAAGTATTTTTGTCTACACAGGCAAAAATGCATTTTGATGCCCCCCCACCCCCTCAGGGTTGCCACCTTTTCCTCAAAAAAATACTGGCCATAGTTGTGAGTCGGTAAGGGCGGAGCCACAAAAAGGGGCAGAACCACTCAATGTTGCAAGTTGATGAAGCCGGGGCTGCACTGTGAGCCCCATGTCACCACCAGAGCAATACAGTTATATGTCACACCAGAGTAATACAGTTATATATCCCCAGCACAGCAATGCAGTTATATGTCACCACCAGAGCAACACAGAGTTATATGTCACCTCCACCAGAGCAATAAAAAGAGTTATATGCCACCACCAGAGCAATACAGTTAGATGTCACCATAAGACAATACAGAGTTATATTCTACCACCAGAGCAATAAAGAATATATATATATATATATATATATTTGGCAGCACTCTCACTTAAAGGGGATGTATCACCTTACCAAAAGGTTCCCTTAATCTGTTTGTTTTATATATTGTAACAATGCTGTGTTTTTTTTGTTTTTCTTTTAAACACTATAAAGACGCAGTTTGAGGAATTTCTTTTTCCCCCTTGACGTCTTCTCCTCATTCTGATCATCAAGACACTTGCCGACAAGAATACAGGAGAGATCCTCCTTCACGCTGGTTTGTCTGTAAGCTGCAGCACTTTCATTGGATTAATATCTAGCCAATGAGAGTGCTTCAGCTTACAGACAGACCAGCATGGAGAAGGATCTCTCCTGTAGTCTCGTCGGCTGAGATGCTGTCACTGGGATTCTTTGCTGGTGTTTGCCCCATGATCTTGGGTTGCCATCCAATGACAGAGATGGCTTTCTTCATTGTCAATATGTACCTGTCGGTAGAAGACCACTCAGGCTATGACCTCCCTTGGCCTACACACAGACTGATTCCATTTGGACTCTGCAGAGGACCAGGCCACCACGACCTGCATCATCAGAAGTTCATTTCCAATTATGCACCTTATTTTACGCACTTGGATAAGCTCTTCAACACAATTGCTAAACAGTCATCTCCCTTTTGCCTTTCTCCCCCTTACCTCTCTCTTTACCCCTCTTGAATGAACCTCCCTTTTACCTTTCTCCCCCTTACCTCTTTACCCCTCTTGATTTGAATTATCCCCCTTTTGCCTTTCTCCCCATCTTGATTGACCCTTTTGCCTGTTTTCCCCTCTTCCCTGTGACCTCACCGTGTCTGGCGACTGATCGGCGTGACTGGCTTCTGCTGACTGACTCTGCTCCCGCTGGCCTCCCGCTCAGATCAGCTCTCTCATCTACAGTTACGTTAGATGCGGCTGCCGGCAGGCCTACACGGTGAGCAGCAGACGCAGTGCTCGTCACTGGGTCTAGACCCGGCCTGCCCCCACACACTAGACTCGGGCCGGCGGTTCCAACTTCCTGTCACCTTGTGGCTTGCGGCCGCGGATACAAATAATTGGGCTGGTGCATGTTTTTTTAACCCTTTGAGTGCCAGAGGGGTACGGAATGCAAAGCAATGCATTCCGTACCGCTCTTGCGCTCAAACGGTTAAGAAGCAGGCATCCCCAGGGGAGCTTTGCAGTACCGTAGATATAAAAAAATAAATAAATGGAAAAAAAAAAACCTCACCATTTTGGTGCCCCTCCGCTGCGGCGCCCTAAGGCGGCTGCCTAAGCTGCCTTATGCTAACGATGGCCCTGCCTGTTGCCAGACGTGCTGCCCCTGCTGCCAGAGCCACCATTTCTGATCCTGCAGCCACTAGTATTGTACCTGTTGCCAGACGTGCTGCCACTGCTGCCAGTGCCACCATTTCTGTAACTGCAGCCACTAGTTTTGTACCTGTTGTCAGATGTGCTGCCCCTACTGCCAGTGCCACCATTTCTGTAACTGCAGCCAATAGTGTTGTACCTGTTGCCAGACATGCTGCCTGTACTGCCAGTGCCACCATTTCTGTAACTGCAGCCACTAGTGTTTTACCTGTTGCCAGACATGCTGCCCTTCTGCCAGTGCCATAATTTCTGTAACTGCAGCCACTAGTGTTGTACCTGTTGCTAGTACTGAACCTGCTGCTACTACTGAGCCTGCTGCAAGTGCTGGACCTGCTGCCACCAATACTTTGCCTGCTGCTAGTGTTTCCTGTAGTACTCAGGGGGGGAAGGAAAAAATTATGCCACGTGTGACAGTCTTGCCACTGCTAGTACTATTGCTACTAAGGTTCAGCAGCTTGTTAGCCTTAGGAGGGAAGGAGGGGCTAATCAACAATATCCTGATATTACTAGTGACTGTGAGACTGTGGAGGAAGACTCTGCGGCTGAACTTGATGTGGTTGGTGTTAGTAGTATCAGTAATGGTGAAGCAGCTGGAGTGGTAGGGGAAACATTGTACAACATTCAGACTAGCGGTCAAGGGAGCCCACACCATTCTCCTGACCCTGGGACTGGGAGTCGTCCCCTTCTCTTCACTACAGTGTTCAGGTGGAACATGAACCTGAAGGGGCCAGAACTGGTGTTGGGGGAGATGAGCAGGCTGAGATTTAATAACACCACCACCAGCAGGAGCACAGATCAGCTGCCTGTGTCTGCTGCTATTTCTGCTAGTGCTAGTCTGCCTTCTTCTTCAGGTCAAAAGGCAATGGAAAGTGTGACATTAGGGGACCCTCTGTCACATTGCTCGTCACCTCCTCCAAGCAGCAGTGAGATGTCTGGAATAGAGCAGCAGCAACAACAATAACAATTATGGACTAGTGGTGGTGGTGGTGGTGATGATGCTGGGGTGGAAGAGACATTGATGGCCTTTTCAGCAGAAACGGAGAAGGAATGGGAGACAGGAATGAGGATGGGCATCACCACCACCACCACCAGCAAGGACATCTTGGAATTAGAGGAATTTGCAACGGCTCTAATTCCTTCTGATGCTGAGAAGCAAGGGCAGCAGGATGCTGAGGAGCAGGTTAGTGTGCCACAGACCACCGTGGACACAGTGGGAAAGGGGTCAACAAGCGATGCGGGACTAGGACAAGTTCCACTTGTCAGCAGTAGCAATACTCCTGATCTTAGTTTCAGTGCTGACTCTGAGGCAGTAGCAGCAATAGCAGCAACATTATCCCCTGCCACAGACAATGAAGGGGAATGTGGAGGACAAGAAGAAGGAGGCCATTCTTCTCCACCTTTCCCCTTCCCTCTGAAGTCATCATGGGTGTGGGACTATTTTTCTGTTGGGGCAGGCACAGTGCAGTCATCATCAACAGCACTGTGTACAATTTGTGACAAGTCAGTGAAAAGAGGAAAGGAGGGAACACACCTTGGCACAAGCACCCTCATTTCACACATGAAACACAGACACCATGACATTTACTCCAAACATGTTAAAGCCAAACATCCACCACAGAAATCAAGCACCGCTTTTGCTGTCCCTGACTCACCAGAAAGGCAACAAGAGGCAAGGTGGAGATCAAAGAGAAGGAGGAATAGAAGAACCCAGGCAGAGACTAGAAGTTTCAGGACAAGTGAAACAACTAGCTCGACATCACCTTCTAGGGTAACTACATCTTCTGCCAATCCTCATCGTTCATTACCTCCCCCCGCCAAATGATAGCCACTCTGTTGATGTTAGGATGTGGCAGTTCGTCTCTACCCATTGCACACTGTGTGGTGCACTGATCACACATGCCAGTGTGGTGGAGGAGAATCGTAATCAGTGCATCAAGCAGCATCTGAGGAGATTCCATCCTGCAGAATATGCTAAAATGGTAGCAGGGAGGGTTCATCACTACTGTTAAAGTGTCAGTAAGTTGTCATGTGTCCTTAGCGGGTGTGGAAAAGGGGTACAGTGACAGCGGCAGTACTTGGTTTCAGATGTCATGGTGTTTGGATACGGTTGTGCCCCCAGATGTTATTTACCATACATATACTGTGCACATCTGTGTTGCAGAGGAGACGCACTGATCCTGCTCTCAAGGGAAAAAGTATATTCTAATAGCAACACATCCATGATGATTTTGGAGGAGGGACAGGTGGAGAAGATTTAATGGCCAACTTGTTCTTTTCTCCACAAATACTGGGGGCTACTTATTCTGCTGCTACTGCCTCAGGTGCATCACTGGAGCCAGTCGTGGCAAATGGAACCTTCATCATCCATCTTCCATGTTACTGCTATTGTTCATCCCATTCCCTTTCAGCTGCCTAATCATCCTGCTGCTTAAACAACTCAGCAGCAGCAGTATGAACAGCAATTGCAACTCAGGTCTCAGGAGGACATTTGACAGTGGCCACTGGGCAACATGACCTGCTGGCATTAGTAGGGCATTTTTATCTTTTTCTCAGGGCATGTGTTTAAAAATAAATAAATAAAAATAAAATAAAAACTAGTCCTACAAAAAAATAAACAATTTTTGGGGGGTTTGTTTCTAACAAGCCTAGGTCCTACAAATCAATGTTTCCTTAGGGTGTGTGCCAAACAAGCTAAGTCCTACAAAGGCCTCTAACAACAAATCAAACAACAATCATCCTCTAAAAAATACTCTATCAAGTCAAGTGTCAGTCCACCCCAGTGGCAGCTTCTTTCAGGGGGTTCCTGTCTCTGTCACTTTAATTACAAATGTCTTTTTTATTTCATTGATTTATTTTTTTTATTAACTGCCCCCCCAATAGCAGTCAAGAAAGCCCCCCAAAACAAATTCCCTGTTCAAGTGATTCATTCATTCACCAACACAGGCACCCTCCTCAGACCCCTTGAGACCATGTTTTATAGTTTTTATTTTATTTTATTTAGAATTTCTTTTTTATTAAGTGCCCCCCCAATCCCAGTAAACAACCCCCAAAAACATTCCCTGTTCAACTGATTCTTTCCCCACACCCCACCAACACAGGCACTCTCATGCCCCTTTTATACTGTGCCTTTGGGAAATAAAACATTATTTGTAATGTGTTGTGTGTAACTTCTATGTTCCCATTGATTTCAGTGGGTGAAAAAAGCGGAAAATCTGCACTTTTCACTATAAATTTTTCGCCAAGAGGAAAGTGCCATTTTTCAGTTTGAGGTGGAAAGTTTCGCCCATCCCTATATATAATGAAAATGGCAGCATTTGCATCATATTGTTTTGTATTTCCCTGCCTCACTTTTACATGTTAAGGAAATCTAATTAATCTTTGATGACTGACCTATAGTATTTGTCAATGATCAAGATAATGAGCAAAGTATCAGATACACTGTTAACACATTTTGATGAATTCCAATCTTTATGTTTTATGATGGTATGGATAACCAAATCAACTGATGAGTGGTGCAGTAGATGGGTAAAAACTTTCTATAATATAGAAAACAAAATACAGTTTCTTATATGATCTAACTAAATTACTCTTTATGATTTTGAGTAGCACAAGAATAGTGTTTCACACTCCATTTATGATGCAGTGCACATCTTTTACAGTTTTCCCTAATGCATTGGGCATGAAGCTAAGGCCATCAAATTAATTTGGCAAAAGAAGCTATACAATAAACAGACCTGAATGATTCACTGTCAGTGGGAAGAAAATGGATGAACGTTTGATCTTAAAGGTGAAAAGTCACCCAGTAATCCATAATTCTTCACTGTCTAGGATTATCTATTGGGCATTAAAGTGGATTTCTAATTTACTTTAAAGGAACATATGGTAAGAAAAAACATGACTTTACATTCTTTTTAATGACTTGCAAGTACATCACATATTCTTCACTTTTCTATTCCTCTTAATATTTACATATATATATATATATATATATATATATATATATATATATATATATATATATTATAAATTAGATTCTCATTCTGTGTTGCTGGATTCTCTTGCACGAAACACACTGATAAAGAATGCCAGTCTAACTTACGGCTATTGTTGTTGATTAAAAATTATGTTCACTCCTTGAGGCAAAACACATTTATATAACACCAGAAATGAAATCTGTAAAATGTATATGTATGTATATATTTATATATATATTTTTTTCTCATTTGCTTAACAATGCATTAATTGAGGTACAACCTTTAAAAGAGAATACACAAATGTTACACAATATTTACAATGAATGACTTTTTTTTTTTTTTACTGTTTTTCCTAATATAATTTTGACAGAAGAAACAGCTTGAATTCCTGTGTGTAAGCGGTATTCCTATAGATCCTGCAAGGCTGCCTCAGAAATGTTTCTGTACATGATCCTTCTTCCATTGTAATGTGACTGATTTTGCAATTCAAATTTATACTCAAATGCTGACAAGTAAGTTGGAAATATTTAATCATGCTAAACCTGTTTCAGTCATTTCAAGGTCTTGTAAGGGGACTTTGTTTTGAATATCCCTTGGGCTCATAATGAAAGTCTACATATCTTTTAAAGCCAGACCTGAACCTTTAGCCATATATGGTTGGCCACCTAAATAATGCGCCATAATTGAGTTTGCAGAATATTAACCTTTTATGTTAATATAAAAAATGCACATTTAATTTGTACATATAAATGAAAATTTACATTTTTCTCAGTTCCTCACTAAATGATTTTGTGCTTTTACTCTTTTTAGATCATTAATCAATGAAAATTGTGGAAAATGTTTTTATATAATATGTGAGTATGTTAAACAGGAAAATGATTTCTCAGAGGAAAAATATATTCTTTAATACATAAGAAGATTTATAATAATAATAAACACTAAAGCCAAAATAAGTAGCTGCTCTATAAAAGAATAAACACCAAACACACATTTTGTGTGTATGTGTGTATGTGTGAGTATGTGTGTGGTGTGCATGTGTGTATGTGTGTGTGATACACATGTGTCACTGTGCATGTGGGCGTGTGTTCATATGTCTGTGGGTGGGTGTAATGTCTATTTACTAATCTATTTACACTGAAAATTCACCACTTTACATACATACACATATATGTACCAAGTGGGGGACATTGGGAGTCTATGGGTGTTTTGGGGTGTTCCATGAATCTACTCCTTATTTCTCAAATGTACTAACAAGGCTCAGAGGAAATTGGTTAAAAATTGTTTCCTTTTTCCTTTACATATTATAGAGGTTTTATTCCCGAATTGCTTGCATTAAAATGCTGGTAGAGTGTGTGCTTTGCTATGCACTAAAGGAATTGTACATACCTATGGAAGCAGAAACATAATTTTAACCTGATGTATAATAATATAAAATGAGTTGCAATTAAACATGTACATATTCCCTCAATGTATGAATATGGCACAAAGCATATTTTGGTGGGAAAGGTTGTTTATAGGTGCAAAGTGTGCTGTACTACCACTTTGCTCCTACATACAAAGCCAATTTTGAGCAGAAACAGCCGTGTTATACTGCATGAACCAAGGGATGTGCAATGTGGGAGTGTCTGCAGGTATATCATTCCTCCGTGCCATGGCAAATAGTATGTATGACCTCGGATCAGAGAAAATTAAAGCATATCCTGCAGGCCTGCTCTTGGGGTGGTATAAATGGATTGCACACAGAGATCAGGAATTCCAGAGGGTTTATCTTGTGTATGTACTCACTTGCATGCTATTACCTTCTTTAACATGGGCAAATAACATGCTACTCTCTGTCTTGTATAACAACCCTGTTGTAACCATGAAACCATAAAGTCAGTTGGCCAGTACTCTGTGCTATAGCATGATTTATGATGATTTATCTGCTATTAAAAGTAATGCCTTCTTTGATAAAACTTAGATAGGATCTGTAGCATGTTTTTTATTTTTGTCCTCAAATTTCTTATTTGCAAAATAAAAAAATATGTTTTGCGATTGCCATAGCAATACTAGGTGATATCACATGGTAAAATCCCACCAATCCCTCTAATTCCATGCTATTCCTTCAAATTTTATTCAGTGGGATTGGATTTCATCATCAGAGGAGCAGTGGACGAGTTAACCAGCTGAATTTTTGGGCCCTGGACATATTCAGATAATGACGAAAATATTGAAAACTAACTGAATTTTTTATGGTTTGTGAGACCACTTAGGCATGTTGGGGATAGCCTCCCCAATGGTATATTTATCAAGATTTTTTTTTCATCTAGGACTATACCCATTTAAGAACATGGTGGCAGAAGAACATACTTGATATTAATATTTTTGACACCAGATAACTATTTAAAACAAGACTGTTTTTTATATACTGCTTCCCCTCACACCTCATTTTGCCTGAGGATAATACCCCTTCCAGTCTACTTATGAATTTAAATATATACTATTGTCTTATCTACTATTCATGGACCAACACATCATTGAATATTAAACTACAGCCAAAACTAACATTGTGAATCTCCTTTTTACTCAAAATGATAGTGCTGTATTTTTAAAACTGATTCTAATGCCTCATCATATTTGAAGAAGACACTACTGCATTTTTAACATTTCAAAAGGATAGCAATGCTTAATACTGAGAAAAGTATATAATGCAGGGTTTATCCTGCTGAGTAATGCAAGGGTCCTCCAATTGCTAAGAGATCCAGTGCAGATCAAACTTGCATTTTTGGGTACAGTACCTCTATCACCTGAAATTTTACAGTGGCGCTGTTGCTACAAAATCATATGGAGGTTTATGGTCAACTGAAGAGAACAGTACATAGACTTCTGTAGCAATAGCAATACCATAACATTTCAGGACATGCAAGTATGTCAAAAGAAAAATGAATACAATAGATGCAATAACATTTGAACAAAACATCTCTCTATTGTGTGAGTAATCTTGTTTTCCTCAACAGAATATATCCAGCAATATAGATTTTTTCAGTACTAAATGTTTCTATCCCTTTAAAACTATATTTTTACTTCAACCAATGTGACAATTAACTAGAGTGCACATTATAATAGACAGTTATGCACCAAATAAAACTCTACAATAGAACAACCTTGCCATATCATGTCTCCAATGTATTTCAGTGTGCATGCATGTTATCAATGGGGTGGGCTAAAAGTCAGAAACATTTCCTGCATGACTTGTCATGAAACAACAACAGTTTTTCACTTTTTATGTGAAACATTTCTCATTTTCGCCACTTCAAATGTTTTCTCCTTCTTTGCCACTGCCAATAATTTTTCCCTAGGTTTCCTATGACTGCAACTTTACCTACCACAATATTACTTCTGAGGGCTGAAGTGGAGAAATAAATAGTTGAAAGTCAAAGTTGTATGTCCTATAACAACATATGCCTTGAAAACGTTGTTAGTAGGCTGAGTGCCTTTGTCCTTTGCCCACAACACTAAATTCCTGCTTATGTAACATTGGCACAACTATCCTTGAAAAATAACTGCAGCTTGGGAAATTCCATCAGGGTGCAACACATGACATCAGTTCTTTAAAGTTTCTGTTTTCAAAAAAAGTAAAGGGCAGCATGTCATCCGCCAACATTTTGGCAAGTTTACTATTCCATATGCACACTTTTGCATTATGTTTGTGCAGGTTTTGACTTCTTTCTAAGAGCTTAGTGAGTGTGGGATGGCAGTACATAGTAGAAGAACTGTGTAACTTTATTGCTTTAACGCCATCACTTGTGGAGGTGGTGGGGGTGGTAGCAGTATGCGTAGGCACTCTACAACTCTTGTCATCTCCTACAGAAAATCTAGTCATCATGATCCTTTAAAGCAGGAGCCATAGGTGTTATTAGTTATTTGGAATTAAGTAACGTTTGGCAATGGCACACTGTCTGATACATCAATAACATCACTACTTCTCTTATCTGTCCATGAGCCCTGGGAACTTTTTGGAGTGTTTCTGCTTCTGCTAATTGTGGCACCTCTGACCTGTTAATAATGTGTTCCCCAGTCAGAACTGTGGTTGTACTTCAGGTGGGATCTCATTGAGGAGGTGCACTGCCTAGGTGTGAGCCTGTTTTCTTACTCCTACAACTTCTAGATGTCAAAGGTGCAGCAGTTCCAGCAGCATCAGACGCACTCATCATTTCTAAGGTTGTGGATGTTAATAACCTGTGTTGTTGCTGCTGGTTACTTAAAACTACTAGTGTGTGTGGCTGAGTGGCTTAGACTTGGAAGGCTGATGATGACTGTGTACTTTTTGCCATCTTTACTTGTCCAGGGCGACACAGATGTGGAGCGCTTCCATGGACCCACCGATCAATAAGCAGCCATGAAGTCCAATTCATGTTAAAAACGCTCTTTATTATGAACAATTTAAAAGCATAAGACTCAAAGTCTTATTTGTAAAATGTAAATGAAACACAGCAAACAATATGCAGATATTCTTTAGACGTTAGCCACCTAACACGTTTCGTATAAAAGGCACTTAATCAGAGGGTTGGATAATAATGTGTACTGCCTCTACTTATGTAGTAGTCAAAGGTATCACTCCCATCCATTCATGTCCAATCAGTATATTTAAATGTTATCTTGAATGAACCAATAACTTAACGTTTATATTGGGCTATTCATGAATGAACGGCTCGTTAACTCATTCGCTACCACTGCAAAGGCAAGAGAAGACCTTATAAGTATTACAAGGACACTTTTACTTAGACAGAAACATTTAACTTTAAAAACAGATCAAAAACAAAAGATGAAGCAATTCTTTAAAAACATTTAGCAAGTCTTCAGCTTAAAAATAGTCAATGTTAATTTCGCTATTATCTGACAAATGACTTACTAAATAATCGCTTCAAATCTAATGTTATTAGTAATCACCTATTGAATATATATTAATAAAAGAGAATATTTTTATCATTACTATAAATTCCTTGTCTGACAAAGATGTTTATTTGTTTGTATTCTATATATATCTTATTTTTAAAAACTTGTATGTGGCTATTATATATTTATGCCAGGGCTTATAATTTTAAGTCCTTTTCTACTAGCCAGACCTGAAAAGTTACTCGCCACTGCAAGCCATAACATACCAACTAGGGCTGAATTTCTACTCGCCAGGGCAAAATTTTCACTCGCCATTGGCTAGTGGCAAGTTGAAATTTTGAGCCCTGTTTATGCCATATCCAGGGTTTTAATCAAAAATACCCTGTAATGTATAAATGACTAAATAAACAAAACATAGTTTATAAATCATGATGGACAGTGACACCTGAATGATGAATATATATATATATATATATATATATATATATATATATATATATATATATATATATATATACACACACATCTAATTTAAGGATTTATAAGGGAAATATTAGTTAAGTAACTTTAAAAATTAACCTTTATCATTCATTACACTTCCTATATTATTTGCGTATGTAATAAAATGCTATGACCTGAACTAAATTTCCAAATTTCTGAGAGGCTAAAGATTCTAAAATAAATCTATTTCATTCATTATGCACATACAGTGAAACATCATGGCAAGAATTAAGGCCATTAGGCATCCTTGTTTCCATATTCAAGATCCATTTAACTTCTGTTCTATTTAGTTTTGCCATGATGTTGCCCCCTCTTTCTTTTAGTGACACTCTTTCTACTCCTTGAAACTTGAAGGAGGACAGATCTTTATTTGCACACTCTGAAAAATGTTTACCTATTGGTTTCGTCACATCCTCTTTCTTTATACTAAGGACATGTTCTCTTATCTTTTGTTAAAGGGACCTTGCTGTACGTCCCACATATTGTTTTAAGCATTTAGAGCATGTGATAACATATGTAACATGCATTGTCTTACAGTTGATATATTGATTGATTTCATTTATTTTTACAGTATGCAAGCTGGTCATTTGGTTGATAATTTTGACATAGGCACAAACCAAACATCGTCTCGCTCCACACTGGAACGTACCAACAGTAGACAACCATGTTGATAATGATGCTGAACTACTCCTATATAATCTGGGGGATAGTTTATTGGCTTATGTTGGTGCTTTTCTCACTATATGTATCGGTTTTTCTCTCAAAACTGTACTGAAAGTGGGATAACGATTTAAATGGGGAGATGCTTATTAATAATTCCTTTGATCTTATTAAATTCTAAACTATAATCAGTAATAAAACTGAGAACAATATCCTTCCCATATTTAATTTCCAGGGTCAGGGTTTTCAACTGTTTTCTCAAACAGTTTATAGACAGACACAGTGCTCCTTTTCAGTGGTGGAAGACTGAGCCTTTGCCTTTCAGCTAACCGTCTGGCCATGTCATCATCTCTCTCAGTCTCAATTTCATGTGTATCTGAAGAGGAGGAGGGTGGTGGAGGGATATATTCTAGATCTACATCATTCTCATCATCATTTTAAGTTATCATTAAGTCATCATCAGCATTGCCCGCATCTTCTTGCCCACTACCCTTATATTCCACTTAGCTTTATTTTTACTATTACTTTCACAAAGTTCACTACTACTTTGAGGACAAGTGTTTTGTTGCTTGTTTGTCTCACTGCATTTGGTTCAGCTACTACAACTTTCTCCATTATGCCATTGCCATCATCAACAATAGAATATGACACATTGTTCTTCCTATTTTTTATGTGTACTGGTGATGCTGGTGGTGGAACATTTGGTGGGACCTTGGTGGGAGGAGAGGGATCATCATCATATATTGTACACACTACAGCAACCATTGATGCAGTCAGTTTTGGAACTGCCACTTTTCTCTCACATCTCTGCACTGCTCCTTCTTTCCCTCTCACCTTGCTCTTTGTGCTTTTTCTGGATATTACTCAACTACTGTGTGTTTGTTTTTACTCTAAATTACACAACAGAACAGATAGAATGTGATGTCTTTCCCCGGACCTCAACAAAATTCTCAATCTTGTTTGCCATCGATCAAATCAGCCGCAGTTATACAGGTTATATCAAGGTCTCAGTCAGCTGTCCGTCACCTAATATTTCTATTTTATTTATTTAGTTTTACAGTTGTCCACCCTATCTTATCACTGTCCAAAAAAAAAATTATAACTAAAAATCAAAATCAATAACTTCTTTCCCCAGGCTTCCCCAACAGAAAAAGAATAACAGCATGATCAGCAAGGAAATTGCTTGGGCCACACCTATGTGTGCCTTTCAAATTGAATCAGTTAGACAAAATATTGCGGTATTGGGGTTAACCTTATTTGCTCCCTTCTCACACCCTCAGACATGTCCAACACAGGGATAATAATAACAGCAAGATCAGCAAGGAAATTGGACCGAAGCTGCCTGTGTCTTGCCAGCAGGAAAACTGCACTTTTCTCTGGATATTTTACCCTAGGCAGAAGTGCAATTTTTGTCCTATTTTGGTTTGAGATTAAAATTTTCACCCATCCCTAGTTACAAACTGACAGCCCTTGGTTAAAGGGATAGTAATACTTCATTTTAACTTTATTTTATTTTGTAGGCATTAAAAAAACATGAAGAATGATATAAGTCTTATCTCTCAAACCTTTATGGTTTATGAGATATTCACAAGCAAATTTTCCCCCTCCCGCCCCTTTTACCTACTGTAAACAATCTCTTCTCAGATGTGGAATGCAGTCCATAGACTGGACAGATAACAGAAGGGGACACTCTTATTCCTATGAAAACAATGAAATCCCTGCCCCCCTTGACAAGCTTTTCAGGTTTTTCTCTTATCTTAATTGAAGATTGTCCCTCTTTGCAGTCTACCTGGCCACCTCCCTTCTGCTCAGGCTGAAGAGTGTGACATCAGTAAAAGGGGAGGGAGGGGGAAACTTTGCTTGTGAATATCTCATAAACCATAAATGTTTGAGAGATAAGACTTATATCATTCTTCATGTTTTTTTAATGCCTACAAAATAAAATAAAGTTAAAACGAAGTATTACTATCCCTTTAACAGGTCTGGGCTTCTCTTCTTAACAGTTAATACTGGGAGATCTGGATAAGCAATTAATGATTCTTATTGGTTTCTGTGACATCACACCTGTTTGTATGGCCAGTAGTAAGGAGGCTGCAACTGACAGAAGGTTGGAGATGTGGTCATTCTCTTGGCTCACTATATCATATCTGGTGGCAATGTCCCAAACTGCAACCTTTTTGGAAAGAGATACATAACCGCATATCTACCTTATCAGGAATTCAATCTCTGTTACAGCTTACCTTAGTTTCAGCATCATCTATAGGTGCAAGGCTTCAAGCATGCAGCAGGTCTCTGTTTTATGTGTTTTCTTCCAGTAGTCTCCTCCTACCTACTTCCTCCCTCTGAGCTGCTCCACCCACCTATTTCCTGTGGAGGGGTTTAAAAGGCAGACTAAGTCCTGACTCAGTTGCCCTTGCATTGTTGTTCATAACAGTTCTGTTGCCTTGGGCTCCGTGTATGACCTGGCTAGTCTTCCATCCATTCTAGTTCTGACCTGTGGCTCTGTCTGACTATTCTTTTGCCTAACCCCTAATAGTGGACATCCAATCTGGTGCAGACTTGTGGCTCTGGCTGACTACCTGAACTGTGTATGACCTGGCTTGTCTGACTACCCCCTCTGGTGCTGACTGTGGCTCTGTCTGACTATTCCTTTGTCTTTTCCCCTGGTGATCAGACACCCAATCTAGTGTGGGCCTGGGGCTCTGGTAGACTTGCATAGCTGACTACAGGCGTGAGTCAGTTTTCTCTGTACTTCTACGGACTGCTTGTGTGAGTCAGTATTTGCTCCTACTGACTGCAGGCATGAGTCAGTTTTCACCTTACTTCTACTGACTGCAGGCGTGAGTCAGTATTTGCTCCTACTGACTGCAGGCTTGAGTCAGTATTCGCTCTTACTGACTGCAGGCGTGAGTCAGTATTCACCCTTACTGGCTTCAGGTGTGAGTCAGTGATATTTCCTTCTGACTGCAGGCTGAGTCAGACCTCATTCCTCATCGGATCAAGATCCTGGGTTCCTATTTCAGTTCCTGTTCCTGGTTCCAGCTGAGACTTCCAGTGGCTAAGGCCTAGTCTCCAGCACAGTGGTTTAGCATTGCAACCTATTATTTCTGATGTCAGGATTGCTGGCAATTACCCTGTGATTATTCCTATTGTATATATTGTATATATCTTCTTTATGTCATTTGTTAATAAATTGCTTTAACTAAACCGTACTGACTCCTGAACTTCGCTGGGTAACAGTGACAATCTCCCTTTTTACCATAGATATTGCTACTCAACATTTGGCCCCAGGAGAAAGCACAAGTTAACTATTGGATACTGCTTTTAGGATTTGACTTCTGGCTCTGTCAGTGGCAAGAGCTTGTGTACCTGCTCTGTGGAGATCAGAAAATCCACCAACTATATCAGACTGGAAATTCAGAATGCGTACCACTCTATCTATAGATCGCTTATATCTTCGATCCACAGGTTGCTATGACCGGTTTATTAATTTGTATTCACCATGGTTTACATTTCTGGGAACTGATGTTACCCTATAGTATTGTACATCCTTTTATATACTAAAAACCAACACAGGATCTATTGTCCATGACACTAGGTGGCATTTTCTTTCCCACCAGTGAGTATGATGATTCATTTTTTTTCTTTATCATTATTGATCCTTTCCCTAACCCATTCCTCCGCTTTCCCTCTCTATTGTATCCAATTCCCCTTTTCTTTTCTATCTTCCTTTCATCTGCCTCCTCTAGATATGCTCTAAATTAACAGCTACGTAAGATGTATACTTTTTGACGCTTCTACTGTTTTACGGGTAGACCCTTACTGGACTCATGATTCAGTTTTTCAGGATCTCGATTTCCTCTTCTACCAAACACCATCTCGGTAGTCTGGATAATTTACTGGATTAGATATATTACCATCTTATTTTGTGTTATGTACAGTATTTACCCGGACATGCCTAGCTTGTAATTCTATTAGTCATTTTATTGTATGTACTTTTGTACCTTTATGCTTTATTGTATGCATTTCTTTTTTTTTTTTCAAACGCATAAAAAAAAGTGCTGTAACTCACAAATAACATCTGCAAAAAATCTGATATTGTTGTTTTGTTTTTGTAAACCAGAAACATTCTTTCCACATGACAAGGAAGCAAAGTTACTCAATCATGGCATAGCTACTTGTGTGTATGTTGACATTATTTATTGGTGTAAAGAAATTCAAATGATAGTTTGCTAAAAAAATAAGATAGTATAGTTTGGGAATAAAACAGCATATATATATATATACTGAAAGACGTTTTTACTTGACAATAGAATTGTTACATAAAAAGTTTAGACACAAGCAAGATGAATAGTAGAAAATATAAAACCAGCTGCAATTTTTTTTTCAGACTTGCTCTTCAAAAACAAATTTATTACAAATTATTTATCACTAATTCATAAAAAATTGCTGTGGGCTGTTTTCTCTGCTTTGTGTGACAAATTGTTACTGAGGGAATATCTTTTATTAAAAAGTAAACAAGATTTTTTTTCTATGCATATTAAGAGTAGAAAAATGTATAAAATAGTTAGGCTTTGTTTGAGATAAGTAAAGTTCAGCTCTGCAACTGAAACCCAGCATCATTTTTTTTACGATGGGATTGAATAGGGCCAAAGTGGTAAGGAAAAAAAAACTAAAACACTCAGACCCTGTGAGTAATTCATTTAATAAATAGCTTGAGACAGGAATTCAGATATAATTATTTTGCTTAGTTGCTTATATAAACTGGGAAAAGTTTTTTTTCTTCTAATAATACATAGACTAAAGTTTCAAAACATAACCTTTAGTAGGAACTGAATACAGATAAAGGGAAAAATGCACAGACGTATAGCACAGATGTATATTCAATCAATCGTATGCTTCACCAGGACAACCTATCCTATATAATAATTTGCTAAAACGTGTGTAGCGACGCAGTCATGCGCAGTAGAGACTGCTGCGTGTGCTGTAGGCATGCACAGTAGAGACTGCCCGTGATGAGGCTGATACAGAGCGGGGTGCTCCGAAGGAGCATCCCGCTCTGTATCAGCCACAGCGCGGGCAGTCTCTACTCAGCTTGACTGCACCGTGACCAGCTGGCACTGTATTAGCCATGGTGTGGGCAGTCTCTACTGTGCATGACTGCACCGGGACCGGCTGGCACTGTATCAGCTGCGGCGTGGGCAGTCTCTACTGTGCATGACTGCCCCGCGACCGGCTGGCAGTGGCACTGTGGCCCGTGTAACAGGCTCTTGAACTAGTTATGTTAATAATAAAACCCGTGAAGTGATATACATAGTGAGTTCACCTTTTATCTGTCAGAGCAGTAATAGCTATAAATAAATAAATAAATAAACAAAAACAATACAAGTTCATTTATTCTACAATACAAGTTGCTGCTAGATTATGGCACCTTAGCTTAATCAAAAATACTTCAACTAAATTATTAAAGGAGCTGTGGACTGTTTCTTTCTACATACTTTGCAATGCAATTATTTTTGGACAAGACCATTTCTGACTGGAGCCAAAACGTAGTGAAAATTTTGGTAAATGTTTATAAATATCCTTATGTGTTACTCAAAATCTCCCCCGTTGTGCTTACCAGTCACATAGAAGAAAATTATTTTGTATTAAAATATTTCTATATTCAGGAACATACTTTACACCATCTAGACATACTTAACAGAGGAAATTATATATTTGATTTATCTCAACAGCTTT
Organism: Rhinophrynus dorsalis; assembly: GCA_037306005.1. Lineage (NCBI taxonomy): Eukaryota > Metazoa > Chordata > Amphibia > Anura > Rhinophrynidae > Rhinophrynus > Rhinophrynus dorsalis. The sequence continues at coordinate 75,770,129 of CM074719.1, read as the reverse complement.
TTAATTTTTTTCCCTCCTGCAGTGTTATTTTTTCCAGGGTTCTCATGGCAATCAATCTGTTTTCTTAATATATTTGAGTTAGAGTGTCCATTAAAACTTCCAACGTTAAATAACTTTATTAAGTTGACAACCACACAGCGTAACTACAAACTATTAAATGGTTCACATGACTAAAAGCTTGAAGTAAACAGGCTATACAAGTGGAAAATGTCTATTTTTAATATGAACATATTGAATTGCTGTTCTGAGGACTGAGTAATGAAAGCAGCATTGCACTGATCATGACTGATTACAAATCTTTGGACAATCACAATGCTGTCAAATAAACATTCCATGAACTTAATTGGATGCTACATGAAGAGATACAGAGACTGATTTAGTAGAAGTGCAGTTCTGGGGCAAAGCAACTGCTCTAGTGTAGAAATAAATGTATTTATTGATTGAAATAAGGGATGAACTCCTTGAATGCTTAGAGGTCAATGAATTGCAGACATTTTAGCTTATAAAGAGTTAAAAACCTCATTTAATTACCTGGAATTGTGGAAATTTTTATGTTTAACTTATTGTGCATCTAGTTTGCTCCAGGGATATTTAGTAGCACATTAGGCTCTAGAGGCTGATGTACAAAGGGAATTGGAGCAATTCTGAGGTAAACCAACTACAATTTGCATCGATTTAACCTTTTGAGTTGTGCCTCCTATTTGGCATTCAATGGGTTAAATGCAGTATTTAAGCTACTGAATGCATGAGTGGTCTCTAACACATTGGACACCTCTAAAGGGATTAAAAGTCTCATATAAAATAATTGGAATTTGGGTAATTACTATTTGTCTTTTATGGTGGTGTTTCTTAACCTGTGTGTGTGTGTGTGTGTGGGGGGGGTAGTTCTCAAAGCATGAACCTTTTCTCTGTTAAGATGTACTGATTGGCCCTCATCAAAATGATGCTGTGATATACCCAGAATGTCTGTACTGTGGGTTCATCCTCAGCTGTGAGTCTGGGAATTCCAGAGGGTCTGTTGAGGATGAAATAATTTAACTCATTATGAAACTGAAGCTAGCGACTCCGTTTCCTCTCCTATCCCTCATGCCCTCTCCTAAAATGTACATTTTCTTTCTTTCATTTCATTTCAGTTAATGAACAGATATAAAACCATGAGCAATGAGTGTCTGACATTTTATTTATGAAAGATAAAATAAAAAATAAAAACAAATAAATAAATAAATGCCAAGTATCTATGAGACGGTATACAGGGGTGTAAGATTGTGTGTCTGTGTTACAGAGGGTTGTTCTCTTAATAGCCCAGGATGCCCTAATGCCAGTTTCCCTCTTTTTCTACTCATATTTCAGGTTTTCAATAATTTATCCGTATTAAATTAAAATATATTTACTATTACTATTTCATTGCCAATGTTTGGAATTTTTGGTTTTCCCCTACAGTGCAAATGGTTTGCCCCAGAACTCCTCTACTTTTCTTTTGGACACATATCCCTTAAAGGGATAGTATTGCTTAAATTTAACTAACTAATATTGTAGAGATTAAAAATATGAATAGAATGAGATTATGTCCCATCTCTCAAACTTGTATAGTTTGAGTGATCGAAGCATCTAAAGTTCCCGTTTGATAAGAAGTCTGCCATCTAGCTGAGAGAAGCAGATCCTGGTCCCAGGACCGTCCTGCGGCTCTTTAGCAGAGCCGAAATAGAGTGATATAGAAATAAACACTTCATTGGAACGGTCTACAAAGTGTGCTTGCATCCAGGCACACTTTGTAGACTGTTCCAATGAAGTATTTCTTTCTGCACTGCGGTATTTCAGCTTTGCTGAAGAGCCACAGGATGGTCCCCGGACCAGGATCTGCTTCTCTCAGCTAGATGGCAGACTTCTTGTCAAACGGGAACTTTAGATGCTTCGATCTCTCAAGCTATACAAGTTTGAGAGATGGGACAGAGTAACAAGTCCAGAGCTGGATTAACACTTTACAGGGACCTAGGCAAGGTACCAATTCCCCCCCCCACCGCCAGAGCCCCATAAAGCCGCCCACATCTCTCATCTACATGTCCACAAAATTACATAATCCAGTGTTCTCCCTTCCGCCCCACTTCAGTAGCTGATCAGTCAAACCACTGTAACAGCGAACCCTTTTTTCTCAATTTCCAGTGACTGCACCATGCCTCTCACCAATCTCTACAGTCCCCCCAGCCATAATATGGCCCTCTCCTTGCCCATGGGCTCTGGATCATGATAATGGACTTGATGCTTCATGAAGGCTGTTTCTCCCTCCTCCTCAGCTATAACATCTCATATGCACCCATAATCCTACAGTTAGGGAACACATATCCCAAGGTACAGCAGGGCAAAGACATTGTGAATCTTACAGTGATTTTCTGTTTGTACACTATCTGCTTCTGAGTGCCATAGTTCAGCATAGCTAGGCCCCACCCAAGTGTGACAGGCTGTAGGCAGGTGCCTAAAGTTCCTGGTCATTATTTGGCTGTGATTAAGTCTGAAAGGCAGATGCAGAGAGTTCTCATATGTTTATAAGCGCATAACCTGGAGAAAGTCTTGAGAAAACAGGCATCACTGTGGGAGACACTAAATAGTTTGATTGATTTCAAATGGTTTTTAAATCATTAAATGCAAAGGAGGTCTCCAGGACACTGCTTTGCAATGTGTTGGAGACCTCTCTAGCACTTAACAGCTCCATTTCAACCAAGGGATATTTTTTGCATTTTTATTCTACTTTTTTATGGTGCAATTGATTTGCTCCAAAATGACTAGAGTTTTCTTAGTAAAGCAGCCAATGAAATATAAAGTATGCTGTTTCATATGGAAGTTTATGTTCCTTTAGTCCTATTGAAGCAACAGAGGTCTACAATGCATTTTACTATTGAGTGTTGTAGATTTGTCTCTGGCGCCCAAGGATTTTAATGCTGAAGAGTGGATGAGAACAACAGTGATCTTATTGCCTTATTTATTATGTGCCTCAACGTTTACTGATTACATGATGAGGATTGATGTTATAAAGTAGTTGACTTATTTTTAGTGCAAAATGTTTTAGAGTAAGAATCTAAAGTGGGCAGTGAACTGGATTTCTCTTTCAGCCAAATTCATAAAAATAAAATCCTAAGCCAAAGCATATGTGTCTGAAGCACTTCCTTCCTAACCGTAATGTCATACATATGTGTAAATAGCCTATATTTCCATTATCCCTGCATACTGACATTTGTGTAAGTCTCAGTGTGCACATCACAGAATGAATTATGTAAGTGATTTTCTGAAGCAACCTATTACCTTAAATCTAATTGATGTATTGGAAAATAAAATGAATACTCAGTCACTCTGTAAACTAACACTACCCTTCATATTGGACCAGTAGTGGAGACACAGAACATTGAGTCACCGTTATTCTTTCTAAGCTGCATTTGATATGAAAATGGAAAACCCTGACAACATTTATCACTAATGTAAAATATAAATTATGACTGTAACAAAGTTTGCTTTTATTTAATGAAACAGCTTATACAAAAAAATAGCTGCCCTATTCCATAGCCAGTGCAGATTTGTAGGGTCTCCACCTGAGGGAGAGGACTTGGAATTAGATGAAAGTGATTTCTTGGTTGTGTCTGACTAAATTGAAGTGTTATTTTTGCATTTCTTCACATTATCCCCTTAGCATCTGGCTATCCCTGCCTCTTTATGTTCTTGCAATATACTGTACAGCTGTTGAGGCACTATACCAGCTTTTAAAATACACAACACACTCATTTTAAGTTAGAATTGTTTTAGAAATGACAAAAGCAGTGTAAAAAGTATAGAAAAGTTAATACCTTCAATGTATTGCTTTTTATTAAAGTGCATACTAATTTTGCAATGTGTTAAAGCTGAACTTTCACCTAAAATAAAAATGGTCCCATGGGTTTTAACCCTTAAAACAACATTAGCGCTATGTTTTTCTTTTTCAAATCACCTAGTAGCGGAGATATTTACCCATCAACATTGGGCACTTCCACATTCTGCTGGACCCTGTATGTCCCACATGATGTATCAGGACTTCCCAGCTGCCCCAGGGAGATCGTTCACGCTCCCCTTCTAGCTGTTTTTTGTGGTCTAATGTTACAGCAAATTCCGTTTACAATGCTACTGAGGTTGCAACCTCAGTAGCATTGTAAACGGAGTTTGCTGTAACATAAGCCTACAGAAATACAGCTACCAAGGGGAGCGTGAACGCATTCCCTGGGGCAGCTGGGAAGTCCTGAGATGGTACAGGTACCTGTAGAACAGAGAAGTGCCCAATTTTGAAGGGTAAATATCTCCACTACTAGGTGATTTGAAAAAACAAAACACACAGCGCTAATGTTGTTTAAAGGGTTAAAACCCATGGAACTATTTTTATTTTAGGTGAAAGTTCCACTTTTATGCCCATATGCAACAAGAGCAATTTTGGAGCTAACAGACTACATCATCAGGGATTGAAAAATTATCAGAAGTCCAATTGATTTAACCCTTTGAGTGTCAGAGAGGTATTTAATGCTTTGCATTGTAATTAATTGAATACCTTTCTGGCACTCAAAGGGTTAAATGGAGCTGTTAAGACTTCAGATTCTAGTGACATACCCAATGCATTGAGAAACAGTGAGTTGGAGAGCTCTGTAGCATTTAAGGAATTAACCATCTGAGTGCCAGAGCTGTGTCCAACATCCTTCAGGCACTCAAAGGGTTAAAAAAACATATTTTATTCAATGGGAATTTTCATTTCTTCCCTATAGTTAAGTTTGTTTGCTCCAGAATTGTCTATACACGTAATTCTGTATACAGTCCTTAGAGACAATCAAGGCAAATTTTAAACATTTAATTAATGTCTGATAAAGTCTGGCAATTTTCCTATCTACTAAAGAAAGGGCAGGCACTTAATATTTAGTATAACTTTATATCTGTCAGAGGAATTATTAAATTGTTTTTTGCATTAGCCCTGGCTACACCCCCTGGGAGGCTCATCCATATATCTTCCACCCCTAAGTATTATTTTCCAGCCTTGGAAATCCCTCTTCCTAGGATTATGCCCTAGCTTTGTAATGCTCCCTTAGTGTCTTGTATAGGAAAATACCTACATGAATTGAATTGAAAAAAAAAAATGTAGTTGTATCCTGTGGGTCATGTTCGTGGAAGCAGGAGGGACCCATGTTCATTTAGTCTTTTGGGTTTTAGATAAATTATTTTCTCAGAATTTAATATTTTACTTGTTTTATTCTGTAGTAGACTTCTCCTTATCTTCATAGCTTACCATCCACCATCCACATGATCCTGACTTGTCAACTATTAGAGTGGTCTAAGGGTTTCACTTTCTATTTTGAATCATTATGACATTGATCAGCTAGTTGCTAAGGCCACTGTTTCTAACTAAATGTAATTGGAATGAGTGTAGGACCAGAATATTGATAAAGGTCTGAATCAGGGCTTAATTATTGATTTACACAGCTATTAGGAAAAGTGCTCAACATCTAATCAATAGTCATGAGTGCATTGGATTCCCCTCATATGTACATAGGTAACCAAGTTGATATACACTTTTTCATGATCTAGGCTCCATGTGTTCTCTCTTAATACACTCACACAAGCATTAGCAATGCATGCTTACAATGGAACACAATAGTTGTAATAGGTAAGAATCTATAACAAATTATTTAGAATTGCATTACTGTGAGAATTTCCTGAAATACTGAACTATGTATTAAGAATGAAAGTGTGAATAATAGTAAAATAACAAGAAGCTACATCTCTATCTCTGATGGACATCTGCATTCTAGTGTACCTCTTCACACACTACATGAGTGTTCTTACTTCCAAGATCCCACTCTTTTCGCTTTCTCACTCTTAGTATAAATACATGTTCAATAGGTTCATCCCAAACGCTCACCTGCTTTCCTGTAAATTGTATACACAGTACTTAAATCAATACATAGTATTGATTTCAGGCCTCAACAATTACATTTATATAGAAACTATTCTCTTTATTTACTTAGTAGAATCATTTTACCATAATATTCTGATGCTGCCCTTTTTCTGTTCAATACTTTTACAAAACAGTATATCATTTCAAAATGATGCTTAATTTTGGGGGAGTTTGAACTCCCAATACAATGAGTGTTTGTATTTGGAGGAATAGTTCTGTAACAGTTTTAACATTTAATTGGTTCTACAGAAAACAGACCTCATGCTTAAAAATGATTTTAATTCTCTGAGAGTTGGTTAATTATATTGACTTTATCCTGTGGACAATGATGCCATTTCAGTAAGTACATGCTATTTTAATGGAAGATGTTGAATTTAGAATGCAAACTCTTCATCATTCAGAATCTAGATATTAGCTAACTCTTACTTTTTAACTTTTTACATTTATTTACATGTTTTCATAATTTTCAGTATCTAATCACTTAGGTTATACATATACTAAATGGATCTAAGACATTCAAACTCAGAAGACACCCTGGAGAGTATGTACTAAAGTGTCTCATATGCAAAACTAATACTCAAGTTGCACTTTTAGGTCAGATTGATAACCTATTTTCATCTATGTTGGAATGTACTATTTTGTATTAAGATGTGTATTTTGTCTCAGCATTGCTCAAGTAAATGAGCCAAGGTGCATGAAATTCTGATATGGGTAGATTTAATGGGAGATTAAATGATTTCCTTAAATTAAATATTGCACTGAACAGAAATAAAATTGAAACTTGATGATTCAAATCTTTTTCAAAGTATGTTAAAGATTTGATGTATAAAGCTCAAAGTCCATGTTTTTAGGCAAAAATTTGAAAGTCAATAATTTACATAATATGAAAAATAATACATGTGCACTACCACTGTCTGACCCTACTTTTCTTACTATCTACTTGACTACTACTAAAGAAATTCCCATAGCAATTTTGATTCCATCCCAAACTATTCTAACTTCCAGAAATGTTTGTGTCTTCTGTTGAAGTCATTGAATGCCAGTGAATTCTGTTGAAACTCAGATATGAATAACATTTTGAAATACACACACACACACACACACACACACACACACACACACACACATACACACATATGTATATACTAAAAGAGGACAGTTATAGAGAAAAATATATCACATATCAGATTTATTTCTTAGATGCATATGGTGCTGTTATATTTTGAATTGATACATATTCCCCTTTGTTTATTTTATATTATCATTGCATAATAAGTGCAGTTTTGTCACAGTGATAGTATGCTATGTTTGATTTTCTGATTGCCTTATAATGGCTTTATAATCAAATTATTTATGGGAAATCATTTTAATAAAGAAATGTTGATCTATCTTAGATTTGGATGTACTTCCTTTGCCTTATTTCACTAAAAGCACCAATAAAATGTAAAATGCTTATGTGAAAAAGAATGGTACCAGTTTAGACAACACCCCATCATGTTGAGTATATTTTCTTTTAACACAGCAGTGTTGCCTGATTCTTACTTATTATACAACTGGAAATATACCACAAAATATTATTAAAATCTCAAAAGTCTAATGCTTTTTGGCTCATTTATAAATACTGAAAAATTGTGGCTACTGTTATTCTGTTTACTGAAAGGGCTAGTAATGCCCAAAATAAAGTTGACTCTATATGTTAGATTTTACAAAAATAAAGTATTTGGAAAAAGTCCTATCTCTCAAACCTTTTTGGCTCTGCTGAGGCTCTGCTGAGGAGCCTCCTCGTGTCGGCAGACACGAATCTCCTTCTGTCAGCTCTACAGCCGGCATTAGGAGAGAGGGAACTTTAGTGGAGGATATCTCTCAAACCATAAAGGTTTGAGAGATAGGGTTTTTTCCCAAATACTTTACTATTGTAAAATCTACCATATAGAATAAACTTTATTTTGGGCATTTCTAACCCTTGAATTATTTGAATTGTGTAAGCTCTTATTTCTCACAAATCTTTTAGTGCAAATGAAGTCCTAAATTACATTGCAGGTGATAAAAATTATAACTGCTATAACAGACTCCTATTAAAGTGTAATCCAGCCCTAATTTTGCTCTAACACATGCTGAAAATGTTTTGTTACAAAGAAAAATAGCAGATTTGCTAAATGTAACTTTCATATTAATATGCAAATATAAAAAAAAACAGATTTCATTATCCTGTATAATAATTCGCTAGGATGTTTGTCAGAAGCTGTCATGCGCAGTAGAGACTGCCCGAACGCACAGAATGCTGGGAGTTCTGTGCTGAGAGCACGGAATGCTGGGAGTTCTGTGCTGGGAGCATTCTGTGCTTTTGGCCAGTCTCTACAGTACATGACTGCGTCGGCGGCAGGACGCAGAGCAGGACCAGCCTCTTAACCCTTTGAGTGCCAGAGGGATATGCAATGCATTGCAAAGCAATGCTGGGAGGTGTAGGAATGCTGGGACTTCTGTGCTGGGACCATTCTGTGCTTTCGGCCAGTCTCTACAGTGCATGACTGCATCGGCGGCAGGTCGCAGAGCAGGGGTGCCAGAGGGGTACACAACATTGAAGCCTAGTTTAGGGAGTCTTGTAGGAATATGTTCTCTTTATTACCAGAGTCTAGGAAAAATGAAGTGTGACTACTGGGAAGACAAAGGCAGCCATGTTCCAAGTTTATTCCTGATCTGTCTGTTATCTCTGTGTCGTGGGGGGTCTGGGGGTGAGAGAAGGGAGCAAAGGAGAACTACCAACTACCTCCAAATTCTGTGTGACTGACTGGGAACACACAGGCAGTAATCCAAATTTCTTCCTGATCTAGCTGATATCTATGTTCTAGGAGAGTCTATGGGTGTGAGAAGGGAGCAAAGGAGGCTTACCCCCAAATAACCACAACATTTTTTGTGAACAAGTAAACATGGGCAGCTGAGATCCAATTTCCTTCCTTATCCGGCTTTATCTCTGTGTTAGGGGAGTCTATGGATGTGAGAAAGGAGCAAAGGAGAATTACCTCATTTACCCCAAAACTCTGTGTGATTATGAAGATACAGTCAACCATGATCCAAGTTTCTTCCTATTGTGGTTTTTACCTCTGTCATAGCATAATCTTAAAAAAGAAGCAGTGGAACAGGGAATGTGTTTTATTGTATTTTTGTTAGGGAAAGGGGAACAGTTCCTTAAAAGAAATAAATAAAATTTTAAAAAATGATAGTTGACAGAGACAGGGACCCTGATATGAGCTGTGACTGCGGCAGACTGATATATATATGGTAGATGTGTAAGATCCAGCAAACACAAGAGGTAGGGAGAAAGCATTAGGAGTAGTGCAAGGATGCGTGAGTAAAGTGGTAGTCCAAAAATTGACTGCAGCCCTGGTTACTGCAGCATGTGCAATAAATGACCATGATCCATCTCCTCCTGAAAAAAGTTTGCCAAAGTGCAACCAAATGTTCCACCACCACTATCACCAGTATTATTAATAAACCGTCTAAAAGCACTGAACATGACAATGAGTCACATTCCAGTGTCAATATCATAATGCAAAAAGGTGTACAGCTCAACCAACTGCTGCATCTGACAATGAGACAAAAAAAAGCATCAAAACTCCTCTCCTGAAAGAAGTAGTGAACCTTGTGAAAAACCCTCAAAGGAGAAAATGTCACGGTTTGTTATGACTCTCAGACACAAGTTTTAGGTAAAAATCAATTTTATTGAAATAATAAAATGATAACGTAGGATGGCAAACACATGTATACAGATACATACAGAATATAACAAGTCAGAATGCAGACTCTACCGGTCCTGTCAGTATACCGGACAGGACAGTCTGAAGAAGCAGAATGTTAGGCTCTACCGACCTTGCCAATACCGGGTAAGGCAACCTGCAGATGGAATAGCATAACGGTTCTACCGGCCTTACCAAATTACCGGGCAAGGCAGCCTCAACAGATTCACAATGTAGGCTCTACCGGCCCTGCCAATACCGAGTAAGGCAACCTCAGATGGAATATGACAATAAGGTTCTACCGGCCTTACCAATACCGGGCAGGGCAGCCCAGAGATAATAGCAGCAGTCAGATGGTAATGGCAAATTGACAGGATCATAAGCAACCCAGTGTACATACACTGAGACCAACAGGGATTGTAAAGTCGCAAGACTTTGGAGCAAACCAGCGTCCACACGCTGGGACCAACACAGGATTGTCTAGCCGCTAGGCTTTGGAGCAAACCAGTGACCGCACACTGGTGTAACAAATGAGTTAGTATAGCCGCAAGGCTTCGGAGCAAACCAGCGTCCGCACGCTGGGACCAACACAGAACTGTATAGCCGATAGGCTTTGGAGCAAACCAGTGACCGCACACTGGTGTAACAAACAAGTAGTATAGCCGCAAGGCTTTGGAGCAAACCAGTGACCGCACACTGGTGTAACAAGTGTGTTTGTATAGCCGCAAGGCTTTGGAGCAAACCAGCGTCCGCACGCTGGGACCAACTCAGGATAGTATAGCCGATAGGCTTTGGAGCAAACCAGTGACCGCACACTGGTGTAACAAACAAGTAGTATAGCCACAAGGCTTTGGAGCAAACCAGCGTCCGCACGCTGGAACCAACACAGGACTGTATAGCCGATAGGCTTTTGGAGCAAACCAGTGACCGCACACTGGTGTAACAAGTGTGTTCGTATAGCCGCAAGGCTTTGGAGCAAACCAGCGTCCGCACGCTGGGACCAACTCAGGAGAGTATAGCCGATAGGCTTTGGAGCAAACCAGTGACCGCACACTGGTGTAACAAACAAGTAGTATAGCCGCAAGGCTTTGGAGCCAACCAGCGTCCGCACGCTGGAACCAACACAGGACTGTATAGCCGATAGGCTTTGGAGCAAACCAGTGACCGCACACTGGTGTAACAAATAAGTAATATAGCCGCAAGGCTTAGGAGCAAACCAGTGACCGCACACTGGTGTAACAAGTGTGTTCGTATAGCCGCAAGGCTTGGGAGCAAACCAGCGTCCGCACGCTGGGACCAACTCAGGGTAGTATAGCCGATAGGCTTAGGAGCAAACCAGTGACCGCACACTGGTGTAACAAACAATGTCGCCGACGCGACCGAGCAAGAGGTCTCCAGGATACAGGAGACAGGCGATGCGATGACAGGAACCAGCAACGATCAGTCAGGTCAGGAAACAGCAGAGTTGAAGAACCGCAGGAACAGAAACACCAGAGACTAGGCCGGAACCAGGACTGGAACAACTCAGCAGGCAGGAAACACTGGAACAGTAGCAAACAGGTACTCAGGAACACATGAGATCAGGAACTCAGGAACACTGGAACAGAGGCCCAGCTATCACTAGCATAGTGATAGCAGGAAGGTCAGAAACAACACGAAAGGGCACCCAAGGGGTGCCCAATCCAGGTTTAAATAGGCAATGAAAGGCGGGCTATCTGCAGACAGGCAATAGCAGCCCCCTACTGGTGACAGACAAGGAACTGCAGCAATCACGGGCACCGTGATAGAAAAGTAAAAAGAATTTGTTTGAGACCTCTAAAAGCCTAGGGGAATATAAAATTAGTGGGGAAGAAGAACGGCGGGTGATGCTGAGGCTGACCTAATTACTGATGATGATGATGATGTAGAGCTACAATATATCCATCCAGTATCCTCCTCTTCTTCAGATACAGATGAAGTTGAGAGTGAGATAGATGATGATATAGCCAGAAAGTTAGCTGAAAGGCAAAGGCTTAATCCTCCACCACTGAAAATGAGCATTGGCCTGTTGTCACGGTTTCGTAAGAACACTCAGACAGGTAAGGTTAAAAAAATGTATTAAAAATAAATAGAACACCCTGCTCAGGTACAGATGAGGTCCGTACCAAGTACTTCCCAAATCTTACTCAGGTCAGGATGTATGAATATCACAGTGGCAATATATATCAGGACTCTGTAGGCTTGATCCTTGGACAGGTTCAGGAACAAGTAGAACCACAACAGCCCCACACCGCAACTGGGTGAGATAAGGTGATGGGTGACTGCAGGGCAATTCCCTATGAGGCTAGGGATAGCGGAGGCAACACAGGCAGGACTCTGGCAGTGATCTGACCCTAGCACGCTAGGGTTAATCGAAGCAACACAGACAGGACTCTGGCAGTGACCTGACCCTAGAATTCTAGGGTTAACGGAGGCAACACAGACAGGAGTCTGGCAGTGGTCTGACCCTAGAACGCTAGGGTTACCGGAGGCAACACAGACACTGGCAAGTGACAGGACTCCACAGACCCCTGGAGACTATGGGGTAGACAGGCCTCGCAGACACTGTTCAGTATAGCGAGTGGGAGTAGGTGGAATGAGATACAGGGTGCGTACCCTGACAGATCAGAAGCCAGAGTTGCCCCAATCTGTACACATGGAGGTAGTCAGCCAGTCCTGTCAGAACTGAACCGGATACTCAGCCAGGTCGGCACACATGGAGTAGTCAGCCAGTCCTAGTCAGTAACGGAATCAGATACTCAGCCCAGCCAGGTCGGACACACGGAGTTAGTCAGCCAGTTCTAGTCGGTAACAGAATCGGATACTCAGCCAAGCCAGTTTGGTACACACGGAGTTAGTCAGCCAGTCCTAGTCTGTAACGGAATCAGATACTCAGCCAAGCCAGGTCGGTACACATGGAGTTAGTCAGCTGGTCCTAAATCAGCAATGGAACCAGATCACAGGAGCGTCAGGAATCAGAAGCGTAGTCAGGCGAGCCGGGTCATACACGGAAACAGGAACAAGCAGTCATAAACGCTAGGTACAGGTACACCACGAAAGGGCACCGTAAAGATGACGGGAGGGAGTATATAAAGGCAAAGCCTGGGAGGAACCACAGTCCCAAAGCCAATAAGAATAAGGCAATGGTAAACCCGGAAGTAATAATGTCGCTCAGCAGCTGGAATCACGGGCACCGTGATACCTGTTTATAAACTATTTGAGAAAACAACTGGAAAAAAGTACACAGTTATCCTGTCAGTCTTCATCACCATCATTGCCACTTCCATGTCCAAGTGTCACTCTGCGACACACTAATAATGTTGAGTATCCATCAACAACACAGGTTATCAGCATCCACAGCCTTAGCTTTAATGAGTGCCTCTGCTGCTACTGGAAGTACAGCACCTGTGACACTTAAAAGAAGTACAATTTTAGCAACATCTAGCCCCAGTAGTAGTAATAGCAGCCTCTTAGGAACCCCACAGTCTATGAAGTCCACAGTTCAGAGATACTTCAATCTGGATACAAAACCTATGCATGTTGCTGTCTATTGTCTGTGTAAGAAGCATATGAAAAGGGGGAAAGTAGGCTCACACCTAGGCACCTCCTCAATGAGTTCAACTTGAAGAACAACCACAGGTCTGACTGGGAGACACACCATCAACAGGTCAGAGGTGCCACTGGGGTAGATAATAGAAGTGCTGGGGCTCTGGGGTAGATAATAGAAGTGCTGTTGATGTGTTAGAGAGTGTGGCAAAATGTTCTGCTCCTGTTACAGAGGAGTATGACTCTGAGCTGGTTTTCGGAGTTAACAAGAGTCATAGAGTGTCTACACATACCACTACCACTACCGCTTCCATAAATCATGTAATTGAAGCAATAATGTTACACAGTTCTTATGCTATATACTGCCATCACTTACTAAATTTTTAGAAAGACGTCAAAACCTATAAAAAGTAATTCAAAAGTACTCCTATGGAAAAGTAAACTTGCCAAAATGTTGGCGGCTGTCATGCTGCCCTTTTCTTTTGTTGAAAATGGAGACTTTAAAGACTGATTTCATGCATTGCACTCTGCTAGAATATCTCAAGCCACAGTTATTTTTCAAGAATGGTTATTCCAATGTTACTTATACAAGACGTTAGTGTTATGGGCAAAGGGAACAGACACTCACCTTGCTAACAGTTTTTTCAAAGGCATATGTTGTAGTAGGATTCAATTCTTTCAGTTATTAATTTCTCCAATTTGGCCCTCAGAAAAAGTAATATTGTGGCAGGAAATCTTACAGTCAGAGAAAGCATAGGCGAAATATGGTAAAGTTCTCACTGAAAATTGATTGGCAGTGATGAAAAGGAGAACATTTTATGTATTTTCTGTGGGCAGGAAGTGTTTGCTAAAAAAATGGGAAAACATTTTTCCACAAAAGTGGAAATTTCTCAAATCCCATGTCCATAAAAATGCTTATGTATGCAAATGTCCATTAGGAATGCAGATTTATAAAAGTGTGTCCTGGATACACATACCACTTCATATCCATCCATTTCTTCTATTATTGTGTCCTGACACCATCTGACACTACTTAGTAAAAAATCTTCTTTTAAAGAAGCAGTAAACTTTTGCAAATAAAAATTTATACATCTTTGTCCCCCCCATGGACGAATGGGGTGTCCAAAGTAAAGGATCAGAGTCTATTTGACTGACATGGCAAACTAGGAACCTTGACCCAACAGTTTTGACTCAATGGTCGGATGAGTGGTATAATTCTAAGCCCACCCTTCTAAAAGAACAATGACAAGGGTCAGACTTCTCAACAACAACCACTTGGCATTTCCAGCCTAATCCTTTATTTTCCCTATCCCTCCCTCCTTCCTTCCCTTTGTTACACTCCTTCTTTTCTCAAGCTCTTTCTTTCTGTTAAATCATTCTTCCTCTTCGCAGTTGATCTTACACTAGTACTTCTGCTTTGGTGTTAACTTTGATTTTAGTCCAGGAAATTTCGAAATAGGTATTCAAAGTTAACGGGAAAAGAACTTACTTACTCTCCATTTATGTTAGCATGTTAATAGAGTCAACTAAGGAAACCATGTTTTGCATATTCTATATACCGCACATTTATGTATCCTTGACTGTACTGGTGTGTGATGTATTGCTTACGTGTTGCTTATAAAATCTTAATAAAATACATTGAAAATAAAAGAACCAAATATATTTTAGTGGTTTTCCCCGAGTAAAAGGCTAATCACACTGTTGAGAAATTATTCTTTCCAGGGGTATGACAGTTTAAACTATTATTATTTTAAATTAGTGCCCTCAGGTGACCAAAATTCAGATAGTGTGGGGTATACTATGGGAGAGGAGAGTCACTGACAGTTCTCTGTAGAATATAACAGCTTTATCACTTCCTGTCAGCTTGAACTTGAAGGAAGTAATGAAGCTGTAACTTCCTAACAGTTTGGTTACTACTTTTCAGTAAAACAACTACCACAAGCACCTTTGCTTTACTCACCAGGAAAAGCCCTATATCATATGTGTTTTCATTAAAAAAGTTTACTGCTTCTTTGAGGACATAGTACTGAGACTCAGCACATCACCTCTCCTAGAGCCTTACTTTCAAAAGGAAAACTGGAGTAAATCTGGAGCAAGCTAAGTGCACCGTTGAGAAAAAAATAAATATTCCTCAAATTTCTATTGACTTAAACAGGGCATTAACATATTAAATGTGATAAAAGGTCAAATTTAAAGCAATTAAAGGGATAGTAATACTTCGTTTTAACTTTATTTTATTTTGTAGGCATTAAAAAAACATGAAGAATTATATGTCTTATCTCTCAAACCTTTATGGTTTATGAGATATTCACAAGCAAAGTTTCCCCCTCCCGCCCCTTTCCTAGTGTAAGCAATCTCTTCTCAGATGTGAGTCTGGTTGTAAGACCATACAGATAACAACAAGGGACAATCTTCTTCCTATGAGAACAATGAAAGCCCTTTCCCCCTTGACAAGTTTTTCAGCTTTTTCCCTTATCTACCTGGGCACCTCCCTTCTGATCTGGTTGAACAGGGGGGGGGGGATACTTTGTTTGTGAATATCTCTTAAACCATAAAGGTTTGAGAGTTAAGACTTATATCATTCTTCATGTTTTTTTAATGCCTACAAAATAAAATAAAGTTAAAACGAAGTATTACTATCCCTTTAAATTTTTTTTTTTTTTTTTATATGGTTCAGATGTTTTTCTTCATATTTGCTCTACATCTCCTTAAAGGGATAGTAATACATCAGTTTTACAAATGTTCATATAGGTATTTAAAAATAAATTGAATGCCCCCAGTCCCATCTCTCAAACCTTTTGGTTTGAAAGATATTTACTGTGAAAATTCCCCCTCCCCTGACGTCAGTGCTCTAGCTGACTGTAGGGGAAACCAGTCCTGGGACCGGCAGAGGCTCTTCAGCAGAGCGGAGATTGCGTTATTGAAGAAAATTCCTTCACTGGAACGGTCTACAAAGTGTGCTTGGTTGCAAGCACACTTTGTAGACCATTCAAGTGAAGGATTTCTTCTTCAAAAACATCATCTCTGCTGCTAAAGAGCCTCTGCTTGTCCAGGGACAGGCTTCCCCTACAGTCAGCTAGAGTGCTGACAGCAGGGAAAGGGGAGGGGGTAACTTTGACAGTGAATGTCTCTCAAACCATAAAGGTTTGAGAGATGGGACTTTGGGCATTTAACCCTTTGAGCACCAGAGTGGTACGGAATGCATTACTCTGCAATGCATTCCATACCACTCTGGCACTCAGAGAGTTAATCTCTTTTTTAAATAACTACAAGATAAACATTTGTAAAAATTATGTATTGCTATCCCTTTAGTCAGCTTCTCTGTGCCCAGTAGTACACAATTACAGTCCAGGTTATGGGAAGCACACCCAAGGGAAAAAAAATAAATGTAAATAGATGGAGTGCAACCAGTTTTACCATAATAGCAAACAGCAAGAACACTGCTGGTTGGTTATGCACTAAGATGTTATAAAGAGGTGATAAAGTGGAGATGACTTCTCCATTGATATCACTTCTCTTGTTCCTATTTTATTCTATAGAGCCTGTACACTAAGATATCCAAAGTTGGAGAAATCATCATCACTTTATAACCTCTTTATCACACCTTAGTACATAAACACCAGGGTATTGGTGCACATCCATATTTATGCAATATGAACTCTGTATAGCCTGCACACAACCAATTGCTTTGTCAAGGAAATACTCTCCTTTCATTAATTTGGCCTCAGCAAGAAATTTCTGTCAGTTTTATTGATGACTAACTATATTACTAATTTGTTAATGGGCTTGCAATAATGTTAAGACTAATCAATAATTGACTCTGTATAATAAAGTAAACCTGCAATTTTACAGGATGCACTATTGATAAATCTGAGGCAGAGTGCCATTTTTCATCTTTTTTCCATTTATTTTCAACAGTGGAAAAACACAGTTAAATAATAGTAATCAGTCATATAATTATTGCAGCCTTAGAACCATAACCCAAACATCAATTCAATGTATCCAATATTGTTTCTAGGGAAATTAATTTAGATAGTAGTATCATGTATTCATTCCTCACACTACAATATTTTAAAACTACTTCTCAGAAAAAATGCATTGATATACATTATAGATGTGTGCTGTATTGTAGGAGCTAATATTTTATCAAGATAAAAAGCAAACACCAGTAATGTGGTAAAGGCCAATGGTCATTAAGAATGTCAGATTATATATATAAAATATATATATTTAGTCAAGGGTTGCATCATCAACACTTGCGTCTAGAGAGGGCCACAACAATTCTGACCATGACCATTTGGCATTTCTAAATAATAACATATGTCAAGTTATACGTTATAAACACAATTATTTTATTTGGTACTAGGTCAGATGGGAAGGGGAACTGGTTATCAAGATCCATCCTTTTTGCCACTGAAATAGAAAATGTTATGAATAAATAATATTAGATATATTAAATTAAATATTTAATATACAATCCTTTATGAATTGTAAATTGTGCTATGGGAAGATCTGAAAATCCAAGCCCTGTTTAGTCTTTGTATAGTTTATATAATTGGGATGGATGTTTGTATTTTTAGATTTGCTTCCTGATGAAATAACCAGAACATAGGTTAAGAAATGCATTGGGATATTCTGAATCCAAGATCATTTTACTGTTCTATGCAACGCGCCCGCAGAACAGCTGATCTCCCGGCGGCCGGCGCTTTAATAATGCAGAGCGCTGGGAGATGACATAATCTCCCAGCACTCTGCATTACTAACAACCGCGCGGGAGTTTGGTTCCGGAGGTCTGTGCCTCATTCGGCACACCACTAGATCACCAGGGAATCGAGGTGGGGGGGTCAGTAGGGGCAATGTGTAGATGGGGGCAATGTGGAGAATGAGGGGCATTGTGATTGGGGCATTTTTGAAGGGGCAATGTGGAGATTGAGGGGCAGTGTGGAAGGGGCATTGTGGAGAATGAGGGGCAGTGTGGAAGGGGCAATGTGGAGATTGAGGGGCAGTGTGGAAGGGGCATTGTGGAGAATGAGGGGCAATGTGGAAGGGGTATTGTGGAGAATGAGGGGCATTGTGATGGGGGCAATGTGGAGGGGGCATTGTGGAGATGAAGGGGCAATGTGGAGAATGAGGGGCATTGTGGAAGGGGCATTGTGGAGATTAAGGGGCAATGTAGAGGTGGCCAATGTGGTTGAGGTCAGAGGGGGGTCCATGGCAATTCTTGCACCAGGGCCCTGTGGCTTCTAGTTACGCCTCTGGTTCTATGTGACACATGATCATACCTGGGAACTTCCAGTTGAGGGCTACCCGGAGGGTAGTCCTCTGTTCAGCAGGGGGTGACAAAAATGACGCTAATCGCGTCAAAAAGGGGCGGGGCTTGTCGCGAGTGTGGGGGGACTTAACCCTTTGAGTGCCAGAGTGGTGCGGAATGCATTGCAAAGCAATGCATTCCTTACCACTCTGGCACTCAGAGGGTTAAAGTTGTCACACAGAAGGCTGGGGACGGAGGAACAGAGGGAGAAAAAGCAGATGTGGCAGAGTTTCAATAGAAACGCTCCACATCAGGAGGAATCTGCCTCTGCCCCGGAGACCCGGTAAAGCTCTGTCAGAACCGGAGTCTCCGGGGCAAATCCGGAGAGTTCCCAGGTATGCACATGATACACTATTTAAAACAAATCCCAATATATTCTTTTAGAACTGGTAAACTTGAGCTTACATAAATATCGACTTAGTGTTTTCCTGAGCTGTAAAAGTGTTAAAACATCTCTCTACATGCTTTCTCTCAGTGTCTGTTCCTTCAGAGAACACAAGGGAGCAGATGCGCTACGGTGTGATAAAGAAGTAATAAAGTGTAGATAATAGTAATGATCGAGCACCCCAATGCTCGGGTGTTCGGGTGCTCTGACCAAGCGCCCCCGGAGGCTCGAGTGCTCGGCCGAGCACCCGAGCCCCATTGAAGTCAATGGGAGGACTCGAGCATTACACCAGGCACCCCCTGCTCTGATGAGGGGAGGGTGCCTGGTCCATAGGAAAAGGGCAGAAAATGATGGAAACACCACAGAAATGGTTCAGGGACAGCATAGGGAGGATGTCTGGATGCATCTTGGACTCCAACGTCGCTGCTGGGAACGATCTTTCGCCCGTAGTACGCCATTTTTACAGACTGACCGTAAAACACACAAAAAGGCAGATAAAAACGACTTTAGGCGAAAAATTGTTACCAAACAGTATTTGCTGTATATTTACTTGTATATCATCTGCAAATTCTGCAAAAAATTTCATCGATTTTTCTGAACTGGGGCCATGATTAAGAGGGAAACGTGCGCAGAGGCAAATTCTCCCAAAAATTTCCTCGATTTTTCTGAACTGAGGCCATGATTAAGAGGGAAACGTGCGCAGAGGCAAATTCTCCCAAAAATTTCCTCGATTTTTCTGAACTGAGGCCATGATTAAGAGGGAAACGTGCGCAGAGGCAAATTCTCCCAAAAATTTCCTCGATTTTTCTGAACTGGGGCCATGATTAAGCGGGAAACGTGCACTGAGCCGACCATCTAAAACATTATGGGTGAGGGTCTGCTGCGGAGCTGACCATCCTAAACATTATATGCGAAGGCCCGCTAGTGAGCTGACGCTATAAAACATTATATGAGAGGGCCCGCTAGAGAGCTGACCCAATAAAACATTATATGAGAAGGCCCGCTGGTGAGCTGACCTATACAAAAATTGTCAAACAGGGCCCGCTGGTGAGCTGGCCCTATATAAAAATTATATCACAGGGCCCGCTGATGAGCTGGCCCTATATAAAAATTATATCACAGGGCATATGGAAGAGGAGGAGGAGGATGAGAAGATTAAGAGTCAACCATATACCCGTTTTTTGGGCGGAAGGGGTGAATGGGAATACAGAGTATTCCCATCATTGTAAATAACATATATAAAGTGACTTTATGTTCCCCCGGGGCTTTCCTCCAGTGGAGTGTAGAAGTCAGGGGAAATCCAGGCCTTGTTCATTTTTATAAGTGTCAACCTATCAGCATTGTCGGTGGAAAGGCGGATACGCTTATCTGTTATGATGCCACCAGCAGCACTAAATACCCGCTCAGACAGAACGCTGGCGGCAGGGCAGGTGTCACGGTTTATTATGACTCTCAGACACAAGTTTTAGGTAAAAAAAAATCAATTTTATTGAAATAATAAATGATAACTTAGGATGGCAATAACATACATAATATATATATACAGAATATAGCACAGACAGAAGGCAGACTCTACCGGTCCTGTCAATATACCGGACAGGACAGTCTTTAGGCTCTACCGGCCTTGCCAATACCGGGTAAGGCAACCTGCAGATGGAATAGCATAACGGTTACCGGCCTTACCAAATTACCGGGCAAGGCAGCCTCAATAGATACACAATGTAGGCTCTACCGGCCCTGCCAATACCGGGTAAGGCAACCTCAGATGGAATGTGGCAAAAGGTTCTACCGGCCTTACCAATACCGGGCAGGGCAGCCCAGAGATAATAGCAGCAGTCAGATGGAACTGGCAAATTAGCAGAATCGTTAAGCAGCAAGGCTTTGGAGCAAACCAGCGTCCGCACGCTGGAAACAACACTGAATAGTATAGCCGTTCGGCTTAGCGAGCAAACCAGTGACCGCACACTGGAGTAACAAGCGAGTAGTATAGCCGCAAGGCTTAGGAGCAAACCAGCGTCCGCACGCTGGGACCAACACAGATTTGTATAGCTGATAGGCTTTGGAGCAAACCAGTGACCGCACACTGGTGTAACAAGCGAGTTTGTATAGCCGCAAGGCTTAGGAGCAAACCAGCGTCCGCACGCTGGGACCAACACAGATTTGTATAGCTGAAAGGCTTAGGAGCAAACCAGTGACCGCACATTGGTGTAACAAGTGAGTTTGTATAGCCGCAAGGCTAGGAGCAAACCAGCGTCCGCACGCTGGGACCAACACAGATTTGTATAGCTGAAAGGCTTTGGAGCAAACCAGTGACCGCACACTGGTGTAACAAGTGAGTTTGTATAGCCGCAAGGCTTAGGAGCAAACCAGCGTCCGCACGCTGGGACCAACACAGATTTGTATAGCTGATAGGCTTTGGAGCAAACCAGTGACCGCACACTGGTGTAACAAGCGAGTTTGTATAGCCGCAAGGCTTGGGAGCAAACCAGCGTCCGCACGCTGGGACCAACACGGAATTGAGCAATGTCACCAACGCGACCAGGCAGAAGGTCGCCAGGATACTGAAGACAGGTGATGAGATGACAGGAACCAGCAACGATCAGTCAGGTCAGAAAACAGCAGAAAAGTTCAGCAGGAACTGCAACACCAGAGACTAGGCCGGAACCAGGACTGGAAGTACTTCAGCATGCAGGAAACACTGGAACAGTAGAGATCAGGAACTCAGGAACACATGAGATCAGGAACTCAGGAACACTGGAACAGAGGCCCAGCTATCACTAGCATAGTGATAGCAAGAAGGTCAGAAACAACACGAAAGGGCACTCAAAGGGTGCCCAATCCAGGTTTAAATAGTCAATAAGAGGCGGGCTATCTGCAGACAGCCAATAGAAGCCCCCTACTGGTGACAGACAAGTAACTGCAGCCAATCACGGGCACCGTGATAGCAGGCCAGCACCTCCAAGGCGTAGAGTGCCAGTTCATACCACGTGTCCAGCTTGGACACCCAGTAGTTGTAAGGCACAGAGGGATCATTGAGGACGCTGACACGGTCTGCTACGTACTCCTTCACCATCTTCCAAAACTTTTCCCTCCTTGTGACACTAGGCTGCGCATCAGGGTGAGGGTGCTGGCGGGGTGTCATGAAGGTGTCCCACGCCTTGGAGAGTGTTGCCCTGCCTTTGTCGGAACTGCTGTGTGCTCCCCTTTTCTCCCCTTCTCGGTTGGCCAAGGTAGCACGTACTCTGCCGCCAGCGTTGTCAGATGGAAAATTTTGGAGCAATTTTTCAACAAGAACCTTCTGGTATTGCACCATTTTGCTTGTCCTCTCCACCGGAGGAATGAGAGATGAGAAATTCTCTTTGTAGCGGGGGTCCAGAAGGGTGAACACCCAGTAATCCGTGTTGTCTAAAATGCGTATAACGCGTGGGTCACGGGAAAGGCAGCCTAACATAAAGTCAGCCATGTGTGCCAGAGTACCAACAGGCAAGATTTCGCTGTCCTCACCAGGAGGATGACTCTCAATCTCCTCATCCTCTTCCTCCTCTTCTGCCCACCCACGCTGAAGAGATGGAACTAAAGTTCCATGGCTACCCTCTGTAGCGGAGGCAACCGTGTCTTCCTCCTCCTCCTCCTCCTCCTCCGCCTCCTCCAATTGTCGCTGAGAAGACGAAGTGAGGGTGCTCTGGCTATCACCTTGTGTAAGCTCTTCCTCCCGCATTTCCACCTCTTCCACATGCAAAGCGTCGGTTTTAATTGTGAGCAGCGAGCGTTTCAGTAGACACAGAAGTGGGATGGTTACACTGATAATAGCGTTATCGCCGCTCACCATCTGTGTCGATTCCTCAAAATTGCGTAAAACCTCGCAGAGGTCTGACATCCATTCCCACTCCTCACTTCTGATTACAGGAAGTTGAACGGAGAGGCGACGACCGTGTAACAGCTGGTACTCCACTACTTCCCTCTGCTGCTCACAAAGCCGGGCCAACATGTGGAAGGTGGAGTTCCAGCGTGTGCTCACGTCACACAGCAGCCGGTGAGCTGGCAATTGTAAGCGCTGCTGCAGCTTCAACAGGCCGGCTGAAGCTGTAGATGACTTACGGAAATGTGCACACACGCGGCGCACCTTGGTCAAGAGATCATGCAAATTGGGGTAGGTTTTTAGAAATCGCTGAACCACTAAATTAAATACATGCGCTAGGCATGGTACGTGTGTGAGCTTGCCGAGCTCCAAAGCCGCCACCAAGTTACGCCCATTATCACACACAACCACTGCTCGGTCTGGTGACTAATCCCCTGCAACAGCTCTGAGGCCGTGTGCTGTTTGTCCCCAAGGCAGATCAGCTTCAGCACGGCCTGTTGACGCTTCCCCACTGCAGTGCTACACTGCTTCCAGCTACCGGCTGATGGGTGAGTGGCGCTGCGCGCAGAGAATTCGGAGGTGGAAACGGAGGAGGAGGAGCCAATAACGTAGGTGCTGGCGGAAACCCTGATGGAGGTAGGGCCCGCAATCCTCGGCGTGGGTAGCACCTGTGCCATCCCAGGGTCCGAGTCGCTCCCAGCTTCCACGACATTCACCCAGTGTGCCGTCAGGGAAATGTAGCGTCCCTGGCCACAAGCACTTGTCCATGTGTCAGTCGTTAAGTGGACCTTCCCAGTAACTCCGTTGGTCAGGGCACGGGTGATGTTACGGGACACATGGTGGTGTAAGGCGGGGACGGCACACCGGGAAAAGTAGTGGCGGCTGGGGACTGCGTACCGAGGGACAGCTGCTGCCATCAGGCTGCGGAAGGACTCAGTCTCCACAAGCCTAAATGGCAGCATTTCGATGGCCAGTAATTTGGAAAGGTGTGAGGTTAGTGCTATGGCCTGTGGGTGGGTGGCTGGGTATTTTCGCTTGCGCTCAAAATACCTGGGGTAACGACATTTGGACGCTGTGCAGGGACAGGGAAGTGGATGTGGTCGCTGATGGTGCTTCAGATGGTACAGGTGCAGGGCGGGAGGTATGCGGGCCTGCGCCTTCGACAGGCGATTGGCCGGCACCGAAAACAGGGGAAGAGGAGGCAGTGGTGTGGCCTGCAGACACAGATTGGCGATCCGGGCGTTCCTCCCACTTATTACGGTGCTTGGATGCCATGTGTCGGATCATGCTGGTGGTGGTGAGGTTTCTAGTGTTCATGCCTCGGCTCATTCTGGTGTGGCACAGGTTGCAAACTACAATTCTTTTGTCGTCCGCACTTTCCTTAAAAAAACGCCATACCGCGGAACACCTACCCCTTGGCAAGGGAGATTTACGCAAGGGGGTGCTCCGTGGAACATTTGCGGGCCGGTTTGGTGCGGTCCGCCTTCTTTCTGTAGCCACACCACTGCCTCTTCCAGCCTGTTGCGGTGCTGCAGATGGCTCACCCTCAGGACTGCTGTCATCGCTCGGCTCTACACCTTCCCAGGTGGGGTCAGTCACCTCATCGTCCACCAAGTCCTCCTCCACTTCCTCACTCTGATCATCCTCCTCATGTCTTGATCCCACCACATACTCAGTCATTGACAACTGTATATCATCCTCCTCATCAAGGTCTTGAGACAGTAATAGTGGTTGATTTAATGGCAACTGTGTCTCATCATCATCATCATCCACTTCCTTTGACCTTAAATGCCGTTCACCTCTGTCATCTTCTTGTGATTGGGTACCCTCTAGAGGTTGTGAATCAGGGCACAAGATGTCATGTTCCTCTGCAAGCGTGCTTGGAGAGAGGTTCAAATTAAGGATTGGTGATGACACGAGCTCCTCACTATATCCCAGTGTGGGATCACTTCTTTGACCAGATCCTCTATGGTGGGAGGAAGGATGATCAGGGTGAGGATTATGTTGACCAGACTCTTGGCTACTGAGAGTGGACTTGGTGGAAGACAGGGTGGTGCTTAACCGACTGGAAGCAGTATCAGCTGACATCCAACCGACCACCTGTTCGCAGTGGTCGGACCTCGATAGTGATGTCCTGCGACGCCCTGTAAACTGAGACATGAAGCTAGGTATGGTGGATGTCTTTCTGTCTTGTGCTCTGGCACCAGGCACAGTTTCTACGCGTCCTGACCCGCGCCCTGAACTATCAGGATCACGTCCACTTCCCCGTCCCTTTTTACCCGCCTTCTTCATATTACACGGAATATGTGCTGCAAATCTGCAACTTTGCACAGTAAACAGAATGTTCTCCTAATATGCAACTTTGCACACTAAACAGAATGTGCTTCTTAACTGCGGCTACGCACAGTGAATGGAATATGTGACTTTGATATTTTACAGTTTGCACAGTTAACAGAATGTTCTCCTAATATGCAACTTTGCACACTAAACAGAATGTGCTTCTTAACTGCGGCTAGGCACAGTGAATGGAATATGTGACTTTGATATTTTACAGTTTGCACAGTTAACAGAATGTTCTCCTAATACGCAACTTTGCACACTAAACAGAATGTGCTTCTTAACTGCGGCTCGGCACAGTGAATGGAATATGTGACTTTGATATTTTACAGTTTGCACAGTTAACAGAATGTTCTCCTAATACGCAACTTTGCACACTAAACAGAATGTGCTTCTTATCTGCGGCTACGCACAGTGAATGAATATGTGACTTTGATATTTTACAGTTTGCACAGTTAACAGAATGTTCTCCTAATATGCAACTTTGCACACTAAACAGAATGTGCTTCTTAACTGCGGCTCGGTACAGTGAATGGAATATGTGACTTTGATATTTTACAGTTTGCACAGTTAACAGAATGTTCTCCTAATATGCAACTTTGCACACTAAACAGAATGTGCTTCTTATCTGCAGCTAGGCACAGTGAATGGAATATGTGACTTTGATATTTTACAGTTTGCACAGTTAACAGAATGTTCTCCTAATACGCAACTTTGCACACTAAACAGAATGTGCTTCTTAACTGCGGCTCGCCACAGTGAATGGAATATGTGACTTTGATATTTTACAGTTTGCACAGTTAACAGAATGTTCTCCTAATACGCAACTTTGCACACTAAACAGAATGTGCTTCTTATCTGCGGCTACGCACAGTGAATGGAATATGTGACTTTGATATTTTACAGTTTGCACAGTTAACAGAATGTTCTCCTAATATGCAACTTTGCACACTAAACAGAATGTGCTTCTTAACTGCGGCTCGGCACAGTGAATGGAATATGTGACTTTGATATTTTACAGTTTGCACAGTTAACAGAATGTTCTCCTAATATGCAACTTTGCACACTAAACAGAATGTGCTTCTTATCTGCGGCTAGGCACAGTGAATGGAATATGTGACTTTGATATTTTACAGTTTGCACAGTTAACAGAATGTTCTCCTAATACGCAACTTTGCACACTAAACAGAATGTGCTTCTTATCTGCGGCTACGCACAGTGAATGGAATATGTGACTTTGATATTTTACAGTTTGCACAGTTAACAGAATGTTCTCCTAATATGCAACTTTGCACACTAAACAAAATGTGCTTCTTAACTGCGGCTCGGCACAGTGAATGGAATATGTGACTTTGATATTTTACAGTTTGCACAGTTAACAGAATGTTCTCCTAATATGCAACTTTGCACACTAAACAGAATGTGCTTCTTATCTGCGGCTAGGCACAGTGAATGGAATATGTGACTTTGATATTTTACAGTTTGCACAGTTAACAGAATGTTCTCCTAATATGCAACTTTGCACACTAAACAGAATGTGCTTCTTAACTGCGGCTACGCACAGTGAATGGAATATGTGACTTTGATATTTTACAGTTTGCACAGTTAACAGAATGTTCTCCTAATATGCAACTTTGCACACTAAACAGAATGTGCTTCTTATCTGCGGCTAGGCACAGTGAATGGAATATGTGACTTTGATATTTTACAGTTTGCACAGTTAACAGAATGTTCTCCTAATATGCAACTTTGCACACTAAACAGAATGTGCTTCTTATCTGCGGCTAGGCACAGTGAATGGAATATGTGACTTTGATATTTTACAGTTGCACAGTTAACAGAATGTTCTCCTAATACGCAACTTTGCACACTAAACAGAATGTGCTTCTTATCTGCGGCTACGCACAGTGAATGGAATATGTGACTTTGATATTTTACACTTTGCACACTAAACAGAATGTTCTGCTAATCTGAAACTTTGCACACTAAACAGAATGTGCTGCTAATCTGAAACTTTGCACACTAAAAAGAATGTGCTGCTAATCTGCAACTTTGCACACTGAACAGAATGTGCTCTAATCTGCAACTTTGCACACTAAAAAGAATGTGCTGCTAATCTGCAACTTTGCACACTGAACAGAATGTGCTCTAATCTGCAACTTTGCACACTAAACAGAATGTGCTGCTAATCTGCGGCTAGGCACAGTGAACAGAATATGTGAAGTTTTTTTTTTTATATCTCTGCCCCCCCAAACAAAATAAACTGCTGCCCCCACACACAGTAGTCCTAAAAAGGACTTTTGGGTCTTTTTTTTTTACAAATTCGCTTTTCTTCTCCCTACACTGACTTTCCCTTCCTATCCTCATCTCTCCCTGGCTAAGACTGAGCCGAACTCGCTGGTCAGGTGCTATACAGCACCCGATTACGGGTTCTGGCCAGCCAATCAGTGTAATGCCAGCAGCCAACATGGCTGCTGGCATTACACTGATGTCAGAGCCTCCGTGCACGTTTATTGGCTGCGCAGCAGCCGCGAAACTTGCGGGGAGGAGACCCGAACATGGCGGGCGAGCACATGCGGTACTCGTACGAGTAACGCCATGTGCCGAGCAGAGCGATGCTCGAGCCGAACCGAGCTTCGGCCGAGCATGCTCGCTCATCACTAGTAGATAACTTCTCCAGTGAAATCACTTCTCCACGTCCTATGTTATTCTATGTAGCCAATGCACTAAGATCCATCAAGTTGGAAAATCTCCATAGAATAACATAGGACGTGGAGAAGTGATTTCACTGGAGAAGTTATCTCCACTTTATCACCTCTTTATCACACCCTAGTACATCTCCACCTCCTATGTTATTCTATGCAGCCAATGCACTAAGATCCATCAAGTTGGAAAATCTCCATAGAATAACATAAGAAGTAGAGAAGTGATAACACTGAAGAAGACATCTTCTCTTTATCACCTCTTTATTTTGTCTAAGAGATGATTATTTTGATGAGTACAGTCAAAAGCAGACTATGAAAAGCTAGGCTAATAAGGGGGAAGGGCCTGTCTATAGCACAGTGATGTACACCTTTGTTTCTTTATTTGATGGTCCTTAAGAGATTAAACTGTCTTTTAGAATGACAAAATAAGGGCAAACTGTGAAGACAAAATAATGGAAAAGTGAACCAGTTTCCTCTGGGAAACTAGGGCTACATTGTAAGCCATGGCAGACCAGCTTAATAGGTATCTAAAAAGAGACTTCCAGTACTCTTTCTCTGATATAGTGATAGAGTCTGAACTCTGAGATATCTATTGCCATAGATCAGAATAATGTGGTACCCAAGCTGGCAGTCTTCTAGATGGCTAGGGATGGGATTTTTATCCAATCCTAGCAGTCTATGGGGCTCTGTGCACTACCTTGCAAAATGTGCAGCTGTCAGCCCTCTACCAGCCATTTTAGTAATGCACAGTGCAGACCCAAACTTTTCTCATTAACACTTTCAACAATTCAACTTTGTATTAATTGATAATAACCACTGATGGACAAAAGCTATTAAAACACATGAGCACCAGAGAGGAGTGTAAAGCAAAGCATTGTACTCCATTGCTACCCAAGAAACCAATACAGTTAAAGAAGCAGTACATTTTCATAACAAAATATATGTTAGAGGGCTTTTTCTACTGAGTAAAACAATTGCTGGAAGATCTCTAGTCAAAGGTTATTTCAGTTCGTATTAATAGCAGTGTTGCCTATAGGTGTAGAAAATAATTTTTTTTATAATTTACTTTATCACTTTATGGAAGTGGTTTGAGTTACTGACTGACTACAGCTCTCCATAGTAACTGATAGAAGCAACACAACTGAGTGACAACAAAAGAACATTTCAGTTTAATGTAAAAGAAAAATAATTAGTGTGAGATGTAATGACATTAGAATAGACTGAAAATATCTCACAGTAGTGAGAATACTCTTATTTTACTCAACAGGAAAATCCCTGTAAAATCATTTTTTTTTATAAAGGAGTTAACTGTTCCCTTAAAGGGATAGTAATGTTTCATAATAAAAGCAGCTCTAATTAAACATCATAGTTTTTGGACTTTGTAGAGTGTTATTTCAATTCTATCAGAGTTGTAGTTTAAGAGTAATTCAATGACAAAGTATCCCCCTCCCACCCCTTTTACTGATGTAACACTGTTCAGCCAGATCAGAAGGGAGGTGCCCAGGTAGATTGCAGAGAGGGACAATCTTCAATTAAGATAAGGGAAAAAGCTGAAAAACTTGTCAATGGGGGCAGGGCTTTCATTGTTCTCATAAGAAGAAGATTGTCCCCTGCTGTTATCTGTCTGGTCTATGGACTGCAGTCCACATCTGAGAAGAGATGGCTTACTCTAGGTAAAGGGGGCGGGAGGGGAAACTTTGCTTGTGAATATCTCTTGAAGGATTAGTAATACTTTGTTTTAACTTTATTTTATTTTGTAGGCATTAAAAAACATGAAGAATGATATATGTCTTATCTCTCAAACCTTTATGGTTTAAGAGATATTCACAAGTAAAGTTTCCCCCTCCCGCTCCCTTTACCTAGTGTAAGCCATCTCTTCTCAGATGTGGAATGCAGTCCATAGACCAGACAGATAACAGCAGGGGACAATCTTCTTACAGTGAAAACAATGAAAGCCCTGCCTCCCTTGACAAGTTTTTTAGGTTTTTCCCTTATCTTAATTGAAGATTGTTCCTCTCTGCAATCTACCTGGGCACCTCCCTTCTGCTCTGGCTGAGCGGTGTTACATCAGTAAAAGGGGTGGGGGGGGACACTTTGTCATTGAATTACTCTTGAACTACAACTCTGACAGAATTGAAATAACAGTCTCCAAAGTCCAAATACTATGATGATAAAATTAGAGCTGCTTTTATTATGAAACATTACTATCCCTTTAAACCATAAAGGTTTAAGAGATAAGACTTATATTGTTCTTCATGTTTTGTTAATGCCTACAAAATAAAATAAAGATAATACAAAGTATTGCTATCCCTTTAAATGTATTAACTTATTGGGTACCAGTGGAGTACAAATCATTATAATATATATATATATATATATATATATATATATATATATATATATATATAGATATAATAATTTTTTTCTTCACCCTGATAAAATGTCACCCTCTATTTGGCGACCTTAAAAACGATGAGATCAGAACATTGCCTGCACCATTCTGATGTCTCCCTCATTATGCAGGCGACATTCTGATCTAACCATTTTGATGGCCGCCAAATAGAGGGAGACATTTCAATAGAATACCATCCTTTTGAATGCCAGTGGGATATGCAATACGTTGCACACCCCCTCTGGCACTCAAGTGGTTAAGACTCTAATTCCTAGCACTAGATACATTTTATGTAACTGGTAAGACTTCTGGCATTTGTCCTGATTCATGATTTCTGTTTGCTGTAGGCGCTGTAATTTGTATATAGCGGTCACTGCATTATACAGGATATTTTCATTATCATTCAAGAAACTCTAATGATTCTCATTTAAATTTAAAATACATTGCTCTATAACCTTCAATTCATGACTGATAAAACCTCAATAAAATATAATTGTTATCTTAAACCACAAATCTTACTAATATATGAAGTGTTAACATGACATTACCTTTTGCAACATATGATAATATGCAGTTTATCTTTTATTTATTTTAGCTTATTAGAAACATCTCTAGGAGCAGTGGTTCCCATTAAGAGTTTGAACTGCCCCACAGGGGAGACTAAAACTTAGTTTTACTTTAAATCATACATATAACCCTTGGATTGGATTCCTCACTGACACTCAAAGGGTTAAGTCTCTTTTTAAACCAAAATAAATTTATGTTAAAATTTCCAAGGGATTTTGGGAATGTTAAGAAGTAAAATTAAACTTTGCTTCTGAACTTGCTAACCATTTCGTAGCTCTCCACATATTTCAGCTGTAACTACAAAATTACATCCATGGAAAATAGAAAAGGAAATAATTATGTATGAGTTTAAGATGTGAAATTTTATTAGCTTAGAGGGGAATGTTTCTACCCATACTAAATTGCATTCAGTAATAAGAAATCTCAACATTTTCTCATTAGGCTGAATGCTTACCATCATGGCCATCTTCATAAACTTCAACAGAAAGTGTGCAATGGGCATTTCCCAGTATCCTTTGAGGCCAATGAGACACTTATTCTCTGGAGCTGAAAAGTCTTGCACAATGCCAGTGCTGTAGATAAGAGGTATAACTAATTTGTGTGAGCAATCTGCTTTCTTTGATCTAAAACTCCAACATGTATATGAGCCTTGGGTATCTGAAATTAATTTTTCTGACTCATATGCTATTTGAACAAGATATAGAAGTACAGAAAGAGAAGGGGGAATATATTTTTTTCTGATGATAAAGCCTCAGCTATAAATAACTGGTAGCAGTTATCTAAAACTTGTTTTTGTAAGCCCACTAATTTAATCTTAACTTTCCAGCCATTATTCAAATACATTTGATATGGGCTAAAGGTTAACCCCTTGGCTAATTTTGCATGAAATACAAAACACGGGCTTGGTGGAAACAAAAGAAGGTGTGATATGAGTGGATTCACCAAAGTTAGGCCTAGATTACATTGCTTTGAATAAGTATTGTCCTTGGTTTTATCTCATTGATTTCTACTGAAGTGCATGGGGAAAATTGCAGATAAAACCAGTGATAAAGTTTGTAACTGTAATGTAACCTAGGACATATAAAGGCATTTGATAATGTTTAGAAAGGGATCATTTTTCCAAAAAAGCTGAAACACTAGAATAAGAGGACATGATCTAATTGTATGGTTGGATTCTTGGCAATATGTAAAAAAACTGGATTATGAAATAAGTGATACCTAACCATCCAGCAGCCATGGGTAATTTTCAGGTCGATTGTGTGGGGATATTTTTTGGGGTAAGGAGTGATTGGGTGTTTCAGCATACTGGAATGCACTGTAATTATTATTACCTAAAATCCATAGTACATCCCAGTGAGAAATCAACAAATTGCATGATCATAATGGTTCAAAGGGACAGATGCTGAGCTAACCTACACTAAGTTCTTGATGTCACACAATATTGTTGGAAGCTCCCCATCAATTAACTAATAGTGCACTTGCAAGGTATTTAAATAAATCAGACCAGAGACAGCGCTTAGATAATTGAATTGAGCTCTTTATCGTAAAAAAATAAAAATAAAAAATATATATATATAAAATGCTTCACGTTCACATCTTGGGTAATAATATATATTATTTCAGCTGCCAATTTGGTTAAAGGGATACTAATACTTTCTTTTATCTTTATTTTATTTTGTAGGCATTAAAAAAACATGAAGAGAGATATTCACAAGCAAAGTTCCCCTCCTGCCCCTTTTACCTACTGTAAGCCATCTCTTCTCAGATGTGGAATGCAGTCCATAGACCAGACAGATAACAGAAGGGGACGATATTCTTCCTATGAGAACAATGAAGGCCCTGCCCCCCTTGACAAGTTTTTCAGGTTTTCCCTTATCTTAATTGAAGATTGTCCCTCTCTGCAATCTACCTGGGTACCTCCCTTGTGCTCTGGCTGATCAGTGTTACATGAGTAAAAGGGGTGGGAGGGGGATACTTTGTCATTGAATCACTCTTGTTTTACAACTCTGACATAATTGAAATAACACTCACAAGAGATGATTAATTAAAGCTGCTTTTATTATGAAACATTACTATCCCTTTAATTCCAAGGACCTGCGCTGAAAGTGCTTTGAGCCCCACTGGGAGAAAGGCTCCATATAAATAATAGTTATTATTATTATTATTAATAAGAAAGAATAAAATACGTTTTATCACATCATTTTTGAGAGAAACATATCCCTCCATAAAAGTAATTTCTTTACCAGCAGAATCGAATATGAATGTTTAGCTCACTAGATAAATTATCTATTAAATATATTCTTTGCAAAATTGTATAATCTACTTCATACTTAAATTGCAGAGCAATCAAGAAATAATTCATAAAAGAATTAGAGTGACTATAAAATATAATAATGTAAAATCATTTTAGCAAAAAGTCACATATCTCTAGCATCTAAAACTTACAAAAAACACTTTTGAGAAAACCAGATGATGGACATTACAATAGTAATGCAAATGGCCTTATACTAGTAATCTATTTTGATCATATGAAGCGTTGTTAGATTTAATATGAGTAGATGAAAATGTTGCTAATATCACCGTAATGTACTTTGTAAGAAATATGTTAAATCATTATATATATATATTTATATATATATATATATATATATATATATATATATATATATATATATATAGGGTATACTCAGCATGGGCTGCAGTGAAGAAACAGCACACTCAGGATACAGATTGAAGGTAGATAATATTTAATCAAACATTCAGTTCCATATTCCCAAATGCTTTCGGTCCTCAGGAGGGACCTTCATCATGACCGAAAGCGTTTGGGAATATGGAACTGAATGTTTGATTAAATATTATCTACCTTCAATCTGTATCCTGAGTGTGCCGTTTCTTCACTACAGCCCAGGCTGAGTATACCCTGTATATTTCTATGGGACATGCACCTTATTTATAATAATACTTGGTTTAAAGGGATAGTAATACTTCATGGAATGCAGTCCATAGACCAGACAGATAACAGCAGGGGACAATCTTCTTTCAATGAAAACAATTGAAGATTGTCCCTCTCTGCAATCTACCTGGGCACCTCCCTTCTGATCTGGCTGAACAGTGTTACGTCAGTAAAAGGGGCGGGAGGGGGATACTTTGTCATTGAATTACTCTTGAACTACAGCTCTGACAGAATTGAAATAACACTCTCCAAAGTCCAAATACTATGATGATTAATTAGAGCTGCTTTTAATATGAAACATTACTATCCCTTTAATACTGGTGTGCCATTGTATATATCCATTGCTAAAGATCTATATATTTACATATTCAGTACTGGGCAAAAGTCTTAAGCAGGTGTGAAAAAATGCTGTAAATAAGAATGCTTAATAAAATAGATGGTAACAGTTTATTTTTATCAATTAATATAATGATTACCGAGTGAACAGAAGAAGAAACTAAATCAAATCAATATTTGGTATGATCACGCTTTGGTTTCAAAACAGCGTCAATTCCTCTAGGTTGTTCCAAACATGTTGAAGAACTAACCACAGTTCTGTGGAGTTAGGCAGTCTCAGTTGCTTCTCTGTCTTCGTGTAATCCCTGACAGACTCGCTGATGTTGAGGTCATGGCTCTGTGGGGGACATACCATCAGTTTCAGGACTCTTTGTTCTTTATGTTGAAGATAGTTCTTAATGACTTTGGCTGTATGTTTGGGGTCGTTGCCATGCTGCAGCATAAATTTGGGGCCAATTAGATGTCTTCCTGATGGTATTGCATCTGCCTATACCTCTCAACATTGACAACACCATTAATTCTGACCAAATCTCCAACACTATTTACAGAAATGCAGCCTCAAACTTGCAAGGAACCTCCACTAAGCTTCACTGTTGTCTGCAGACACTCATTCTTGTACACCTCTCCAGACCTTCTCTAACAAACTGCCTTCTGCTACAGCCAAATATTTCAAATTCTGACTCATCACTAAATAGCACCTGCTGCCATTTTTCTGTGTTTTCATGCAAAGGTGAGTCGCTTGGCCCTTGTTTTCACGTCAGGGGTATGGCTTTTTGGCTGCAAGTCTTCCATGAAGACCACTTCTGACCAGACTTCTCCACACAGTAGATGGGTGTACTAGGACCCCATTGTTTTCTGCCAATTCTGAGCTGATGGCACTGCTGGACATCTTCTCACTGTGAAATGAAGTAAGCATGATGTACCTTTCATCAGCTGAACTAAGTTTTCTTGACCAACCACCGCGTCTACGGTCCTTAACCTTGCCCATTTCTTTGTGCTTCTTCAAAAGAGCTTGGACAGCACATCTGGAAACCCCTGTCTGTCTTGAAATTTATTCCTGGGTGAGACCTTGCTGATGCATTTTAACTATCTTGTGTCTTGTTGTTGTGCTTAGTCTTGCCATATTGTATGACCTTTGATATTAAACTGTCTTCAGCAACCTCACCATGTTAGCTGAGTTTTGCTGTTCCTCACCCAGTTTTATTCCTCCTACACAGCTGTTTCTGTTTCAGTTAATGAATGTGTCCCAACCTACAAATTAAATTTATGATCACTAGCACCTGTTTGATCTAATTTTTTAATCATACACCTGACTATAGGCCTGCAAAATTGGAATTATATCATCATAATTGGCAATGCAAAATTGTTATGTGAATAAAATAAACAAACTTGTTATTGGGGATGGGAGAAAAGTCAGATATTTCCCTCAGGACTTTTTGTGAAAAGTTTTTACTCCTAGACAATTTATAAAATGTTCTCTTTTCACCACTGCAATAAATTTCCCGACAGAGGTTTGACATATTTTGCCTATGATTTCTATGACTGCAAGATTTCCCACCAAAATATTATTTCTTCTGAAGTGGAGAAATAAATAACTTAAAGTAGAAATTGTGTGTCCTACAGCAACATATGTCTTGTGTTAGCGGGCTTTGTGCTTTTGTCCTTTACCCACAAGACTAACTTTCTGCTTAAGTAACATTGGAAGAACCATCCTTGAAAAATAACTGCGGCTTGGGATATTCCAGCAGGGTGCAACACATGACATAAGTTCTTTAAAGCCTCTGTTTTCAACAAAAGAAAAGGGCAACATGTCAACTGCCAATATTTTGGCAAATTTACTATTCAATAGGCATACCATTGCATTATGTTTGTGTAGGTATTGACTTCTTTTTAAGTGCCGAATGACAGTACATAGTAGAAGAACTGTGTAACTTTATTGCTTTCACACTATCATTTGTGGAGTTGGTGGGGGTGGCAGCAGTATGTGTAGGCACTCTATGACTCTTGCCATCTCTTAGATCAAACC
This sequence comes from Rhinophrynus dorsalis, assembly GCA_037306005.1. Lineage (NCBI taxonomy): Eukaryota > Metazoa > Chordata > Amphibia > Anura > Rhinophrynidae > Rhinophrynus > Rhinophrynus dorsalis. The sequence continues at coordinate 75,734,007 of CM074719.1, read as the reverse complement.
CAGAGTCAACATACTACTGTGCATAGGGATTCATTGGTGTTGTTTGGAATTAACTAAATGTTGGCAGTGGCACACTCTCTGTCAACTCAATAACATCGTCACATACTAGGATTATAGGCCCTGCTGAGACAGTGGGGAGAGTGTGGGAGTGAAAGGGTTAACAATACCAGACCACTGGTTACCTGTTACTATTCCTAGCAACCACCACATTAACCCCTGAAATCCCTCCTACACTATCTCCCCAGCACTGCAATTCGCTGCCACCACCAAGACTTTATATCTGGGCGTCTTAGGTTACCCCAAACACAACACAATTACAGTATAAAATCACCTTAATAATTAAACATTTAGACTTAACCCTTTAGTAGAGTGTTCTAACTGAGCTTCCGTCAGAGTAGAGAGTTCATATCAGAGAACAGGGACAAGAGCTGATTAATTGAACATTTAATCTGAAAAAAGGCTTCACAGTGCTGGTTACAAAAATACAGAAATAAAGGACATACACAAATAAAGATTATACATTGGCAAAACAGTCCATAAAATAAAATGGGAGAAACACAAGAAATCCTTAAATACAATTACCGGTATTTTAAGAGTCCTTGAGAACTTCAGATGGTATATCCCCCTTCAGTTGTTACAAAGAAATTTCCTGTTTTATCCAAAAAACACATATTAAATAGTTTCCACAGTTCCTTCTAAGAGGCCAACCCCCTTCAGTTGTTACCTGGGAGGGTTAGGGGTTTGGCTTGACTGTTTACAGCCCACTCAATCAAACCTGTCCGATCTTACTGGAGACTTGTACCTGAAAAGTCATAAGGCTTCCCAAAACATGCAACACACAGCACACCTCTATAATGTTATAATAATCATATTCCTCATATCTGTGTGAATATCTGGATACCAAACATGCTTTGTCTAACTGGTTGCAAAGTTACTATTCTGGTAACTCATAGCAGGAACACCTCCCCCTGGCATGTCTGGTACCCACCAAAAGGGTAGAACCTGGACATTCTGAATATATACTTGTATTGAACCATTTTATACTGTATATACATGTTCCCTCTATTTCATAATATTTGACTGTCCTCTACGTGAACTCCCATCAGAACAGAAAGTCCAATATAGATTATGACACTCTGTTCTGCTCTGGTGATCTACTCATTTAGTTTCTGGTGATGTTATCTACTTAGCTAATTTTATGGCCTAGGACTGGTGCACTTTGAATAACAAACAAACAAATTATACAACCCAGAGGGCCAACTCATGCCTTGGCATGACAATCATTATTTCACTTATCTGCCCCAGAGTCTTGGGAAGATTTTGGAGGGCTTGTGCTAGTTATGACACCTCTGACCTGCTGATTGTGTGTATCCCAGTGAGACCTGTGGTTGTGTTCAGGTGGTATCTCATATAGGAGGTGCCTAGGTGTGAGCCTGCTTTCCCCCTGCACAGGTGCTTTTTGCACAGACAAACATGCTTAGGTTTTGGATCTTAAGTGAAGTATCTCCATAATGTGGACTCCATGAACTGCGCAGGGACTGCTGCTACCACTACTGAGGATAGATGTTGTTGCAGCTCTATTACTACTACTATGTGTCAAAGGTTGCGGATGTTAACAACCTGTGTTGTTGCTGTTCCTGCTGGTTACTCAAAGCTAATAGGGTGTGTGGCTGAGTGGGGCTTGGACTTGGTAGTGTTGATGATTCTGACAATGACTGACAGAATGAATTTGTATTTTTGGACATATTTGTTTGGATAGGGTCAGAGTTTCAACAGTTTATAAACAGACACAGTGCTCATTTTCAGTGGAGGAATATTGAGCCTTTGCCTTTCAGCTAACTTTCTGGCCATGTCATTATCTCTCTCACTCTCAACTTCATTTGTATATGAAGAAGAAGGGGATGCTGGAGGGATATGTTCTAGATCTAAATCATTATCATCATCTTCATCAGTCATCAGCCACACCTTTTATAGTATGCCTGTGGGAAAATCAGGGAAACTTGCCATGTGCTTGATAGAAATTCAGTCTTCCCATTGATTTCAATGCAATGTGCTGTTAGGACCTTACGGCTACAGTATTGCCCTGTGAGGACCTTGAGATCTTCACAGGGCATTACCATTGGCTGGAGACGGAAGGTCCTGAAAGCTCATTGAAAGAAGTGGGCGGCAAATGCAAGCATGTAGCCCGCAGGGTAGATGGGACAGATGGAGCTTTTTCACATGCAGCGTAACCCAATGACATTCACCAAGTACAGCATCAGGAAGTAAGTATTATTATCGGATTGCACTGGGGAGGGAGGGAAGTTATCTGCCAGACCTAATTTTTATTTTTTTTAAGTGCAGCAAAATAACTCTTGGGTATAATACAGCCCCCCACACACTTCACACAAGGTAAAGAGGGGTAAAATTATATGTATTATACCCAAGATTTTATGGTATCGGTGTTCTTTGTACATTGTCTCTTAACCCTATTGGAGGTTTTAAGAATTTTTACAAAAAATCTGGTTTCTGAGCAAGAAGGATTGGTCTAGCTAATTAATGTATATATTGCTTTTATTTTAACAGTAAGAGAGATAAGATGCAAAGTGTATAGACGGATTAGTATTTTCAAAGTGGTGTCATTAGTTCGGTCTGCATAAAACAAACAGAAGGTATGAATGGTTTCTATAGTGCAATAACAGGCCTGAACATGCAGGGAGCATATTGCTAGGTAGCATGTGGACAGAGAGAAGGTATAGTCATCTTCAGGGAGAAAGCAATAAGAAAATGTAGGCCAGAATTAGATTATTTGCTTATCCACAGGAACATAATACAATCTTGAATGTAGTGATCAGTAGCAGAATGCTAGTCAGTTTAGAATAAGAATATGTCATTGTCCAGTCAAGAGATTACCGGTTGCCCTAATGTGGCCTGATCCAGTATTCAGTACAGCTCTTGTTATCACCTGGCCTCTTTTATAGAGCTGCCTCTTCCTTGCATTGGTGCTTGCTCATAGCATCCTGTTTGCCCTTGTCGTTTATATGCAGTTACTGTTTGCTCCTGCTCGCTAGTTACTGACTGGCTTTGTTTCTGAACTTGCTTTTGTTTGCTGCTTTTTCCTATTATGACACTATGTTGTTCAACCAGTCCTGTGCTCAGCCAGTCCTTTTCCTGACCATTGTATTGTTTGATAATTGTTCCTGGATTTATCCACTGTTGCTTAACCTGTCCCGCTCCAAACCACTCTATTGCTTGTCGCTTTTCCTTTACAGATCCTTTGTTGATGAACAGTCCTGTTGCCAAATCAGTCCTTTTCCCGACCACAGTTTTGTATACTGCTTGTTTCTGCTTTGATCCACTGTTCCTGGGCCAGTCCTGTTCCAGACTTTGGCATTTATTGCTGCTTGCTCCTGTGTTGATCTGCTGTTGCTGAACCTGTCCTATTGCAGAACCAGTCCCGTTGCTGAATAAGCCAGCTTCCTGCCCAGATTATTGTTTCCTGCTTCTCCTCTATAGATCTGCAGTTACTGAACTGAACTGGTTCTGGCCTTTGCTGTCTCATATTGCTTGTTGCAGTTTTGCCTGTGGCTGCTGAACCATACCTGTTCCTGTCAGTCCCTGTTTGACATTGCTTCTGCTCCTTTCTGCTGGTTCCAGCCTGGTCATTGGCTCTGGTGTGCTGCACTCTTGGGGAGAGATGTTCAGAAAGTGGTGGTAACTGAAATTGTCTGTAATCAGAATAAAAAAGTTTTTACGCCATGGTCCGTCAATTCTCATACATGTTTCTGTCATTTTTTGCATCCCCCACCATCTCCGTCAAAGGGGAAAAAGCCATCTTAAAAGTGGAAGTGGATTAATCAACCATCATATTGTAAGGTATTTTCAGAAAAAAATTTTGTTTCAACGTCACTTTTTTGTCTGATTAACGTCATTTTTTTTTCAGAAAAAGTTTTTCCAGACTTTTATATTTGCCCTGCTTCACTTTTGCTGTTTGGGTGGCTCTCCAGCTATGCTGCTCTTGTTGGGTTGCTCTACTTTGCCAACAGTTTTCTGCACCTGTATTGCAGTTTGTCTTCAATTAGTCCACCTTGTGTCCAGTCTCTGTATTGCAGCCTGACTATAGCTACTCCTCCTAGTGTTCAGTTCCTTTTCTGCAGTCAATCTTCAGTATCTTGTCCTGTTTGTCACTACACAGTCATCATGAGCATAGTCTTGGTCAACAGGTATGTTCTACCTTTACCTGGCTTCTACTGAAGGAAGATTGCACAATGGCCTGTCAGCATTCTCTAGCTCTGCACTCTAGTACTATTCCCAAGTGTTTTGTTGCTCACAGTTGTAGTTCTTGTTAGAGTGTAGGAAATCATAGCCAGGTATCATGACAGAAAAGCACACTTGGTAGCTTAGTCAAATTGAGGTGTAGCTGAAGGTAGTCATTCTAGAGAGAAATGCATGTCTACAGTTTAAGGGGAATGTAACAGTCTATTAGGTGCTTGGGTTGATGTTTACCCAAAAGAAAGTATGCATAGTATAGGATTGTTATAACTGCTGACCAGCTTTGGGACTATTAATAGGTAATAGGTTTTGATTGCCAACCAGTGGCAAGAAGGGAAGGGAATATATATGCGAACATGTAAAGATTGTTTTATAAGCTTTCTAAGTTGGCCACATTTTTTAAAAATCTAATTCAATACTTTTCACTGACACCATATTTTTTGCAGACATGTCTCAGCTGTAGGAGACAGTAGAGTGCACCTAAGTGTAGATAAGTTTTAATATACAAATATGTATAAAAACAGAGTTTTGTAGATAATGCAATTACAAAATAAAGGCAAACGGAATTCCTTGTGATAATCGGTCCAATGTCAACCATGTCCTCATTATGTGGCACCTGCAGCTTACAATGTGTATCAGGGTTAAACGGTGGTGTTCTGACAGGTTTGTAATATTTTATATGGACATAGATTAGTCCATAGAGAGTCCTCTCAAACAAAGCCATGATGTCACCCTACACATTTTGTGGTTCTATTGGTCACTTTGTCAAATCATTGGGAGTGCGCTGTATGTTTCTGAGGTTTTTGGAAAGCTAATCTGGTTTGAATAGTGGGTAGATCAAGTCTGAAATATTTAGCACTGACTAGGAAATTGGTTTGTCATACAGATGGTTCCAATTTAAAACAAAATGTATGTATAAGAGACTGGAAGTATTGGGTCTAGATGTGAAGGAATTTGTAATAGGGGTTGCTACTGAAGCAAGGTGTGCCTGGAGAATTATATAGTGAAATAATGGATAGATGGAAATTTGTTTCATTCCAAAGCTGGTGTAAATGATAAGCCATTTATACATTTATTGAGCCCAAAGGAATACAACAGTTCAGAATATGAAGGATAGTCTGGCTTTCCTCTGAGCCAACTTTGCTTTTCAAGTGCTATGGGGAGGTGGTAAAATTCACTAGGTTGGGAAAAAAGCATGGTGTGGTTTTTATTCATTCTGCTGGAAATTACTTGAGATTTGATCTAAAATATTTATTTAGGTTAATTAAGTGTGATTACTAACTGTTTCTACAAGTTAAAACTGGATGATACCATAGAATAACTAGAAGACATATACTGAGTGCAAAAAAAGAAGTCTATAGCTAACGGTCTGGGAAAGATTTAGAAGAGTTGGGACAATATGTTTTTGGAATATAAAGGTGTAAGAGTTTGTTAAAGGGAATATATCACCCCTATACAAGTTAGCCTTAACAGTTAGATTATATAGCGAATATATATAAAAGTATATTAATTTTGTTTTTTAAAACTCTATTTGGCTGAAATTGAACTAATAAACTTACCAGCGCTGTAACTGCAGTCTGTAACTCTGCCTCTGCTCTCCTCCTTCTATCCAGCCTCCTCCAATGATGGAGGCTTTCTGTCTGTAAGCTGGAGCACTCTCATTGGCAGAGACCGATATCTAGCCAATGAGCCAATGAAATTCTTAAGACGTCTTGAAAAGTATAACTGTCCTGTGTGCATGCACTTGATTAATTCCAGAATTAGTTGAGTTCTTCTTATTAGATCAGCCTCAGTATGTTTATAACCCAAAATAAGAAAAAGAAACTGCTGTATAATATACAATATACAGTGATGCATATTATTTCTTCAAATTTACCAGAAGGGCTTGAGAAGCTACAGTTTGCTTATGGTGAGGAGATAACTTTACTGACAGTTCTTAAACAAGAATGTTTTTTACACATCCCTCTCCAAGAGCCTTAAAGGGCAACTGTCATGTGGATAGTGCACTTTTTGCAAATCTGTTCCGCTCTTGATGAAGCTGGGTCCAAAATAGAGGGTCTGTGGAGTCTGTACATGCAATCCAAGAATTAGTGGCGTACAACCACATACTTCTGAGTTGTTTTCAGGTCTGAGGGGGTTAGTTTTCTATTTACCCCCACCAAAGAAATAAAATAATACCTGATAGGAACAGTTTTGTAGCTGCATAGGGCAGCCACGGTTTGTACTAAATTTTTTCCCATTAGATTAGACTTAAAAAATATCATAACTGCCCTTCAAAACAAACTGTAATTATTTTGGGTGAGCCAACTGAACTATAGGGATCACACATACATTCACACTATTTTAAATGGGGCTTCAAACTCACTGAATGCTAGATAGATCTCTATGCATTGCTTTGCAGTGTCTTCAAAAACTCTCTAGCATTCAAAGGGTCCACACCCCACTTAAGAATATTCAGGTTTGTTAAATTTTACTGGTGACCTCAGCGTTGGAGTAGTTGGAGATGACATGTCCTCTGGGCTAATTAAACAGTTGGTGTTTGGGAAAAGGATGTTCAGAGAACACTGTAGAACAAGCTGTTGTTAAATGTGTTAAATGAAGTTCCACTCCAGTAAGGCCCAATCACTTTTCATTTCTTTATTAATTAGTCTGAAGTGGGCATGGGAAGCAGCTCTTACTCAATTGTAAGATAACATATTAACTATCTGAGTACCAAAGGGATATACAACACATTGCCAAGCAAAGCACTGGATACCCCTCTAGAGCTGAAAGGGTTAAAGGTGTAGCAAATATTTTTATGGAAAATATATATGTTATAGGGCAATTCCTGCTGAATAATGAAAGGAACAACCACTTTTGGGAGATATTTTTGATTCAAAACTTAATAAAGTTCAATCTTGACTTTTTTCTATATTAAACAGCAATTTTCTTTTGTGGTCACAAGCTAGTACTGTTCCTATCCAGGGTCAGGCTGAGAATTCAGGCATTAGGTGACTGTCATTTGGTGATTTGTAGCTCCATTTCAATAATAAGCTCTGTGGTATTATTAGTGTAATTCCACGTCAGTTATAAGCTCTGTGGTATTAGAGTAGTTCTGTTTCATTATAAACTCTGTGGTATTACTAGTGTCGCTCCATTTCAGTTATAAATGTTTAGTAGTTTAGCTACTGTGGTATCAATTCTTACAATTACAATTGCAATTCTATGGTATTACTTGCCTTGCTTCATATTAATGCCAATCATAAAATTTGCAAAAGGGGTGGACTGAGGCAGTGGGTAGGGCAAAACTGGAGGCAAAGTAAAGGGGCTGATGACATCCATTTGCCTGGGGGTTCTGGTTGCTGTCAGTCTACCCCTATTCCTGTCACTTACTATAGAAAGCCATAGTCAAAGACTCATAGTCAATGACAGTAGCGCAATATAGTGTCCAATTTTCTTATATATAAATACTCCCTTTGCCTTATTCTGTCTTTGCTATCTTGTCAACAACTGTGTATCTGCTTTCTTCTTCTGTTTCCTCAAAAATAGAGCTTATAACCAGAAATGTTGATAGATTCCCAAAAGACATGGGTCTTTTTATCTACCTTATGCATTATTAGTGTACTATCCTACTCAATAGCATCATTACCATTAAGTAAGTCAGCAGAGTACAACACGATGAAGTGCTCAGCACTCACAGCATCATTATTTGCTTTAAACATGATACGTGAGGCTTGAACCTCCACAGCCTATACTTAGCAATGCCTCTGCTTGTAATATCCTTTTCTACAGTTACTACTACTGTTACTTTTAATATTATTAAATGCCAGCAAGTCAACTATCTTTCAAACCTGCTATCTTGGGCTCAGTGTTGACTATTCCCTTTCTTTCAAACCATACATTTAATAACTCATAACGATCTGCTATCTTTATTTAATGCTCTCAGTAACTTCCACAATAAGATGTAAAATTCAGTGTTACAAAGGTTCCAATTCACTTTCACACCAATGTAGGTGCCCACATACTCAACTATTCACTATTGTTGCCTTCTCTCATTTCATGTATAAATTGATTTTCTTTCTTTCCCTAGACCAGAGGAAGAAAACATTTGGCTTTCCTGCTGTTGGAGACTACAATCGCTATCATCCCCAAACCATCATTTGCTGGTTGGGGATGATGGCAGTTGTTGTTACCAAAAGTTGGAAAACCAAAGATCTCTTAACTTTGCTATAGACTGTATGCTCCACATGAGCAAGGACCTATCACTGATTGTCAGTATCTTCCTGTAACATTGTTTATATTTATAATTTTGTTTGGAGCTGGGGAATATATTGATCCGTTATAAATAAATTATTATAATACAAATAACTCTACAAATAACTCAAATAATTCTACAGCTGTTAGGACGAAGTGACCGCATTGACTTCACTAATATGTAGTAAACAGATTTATAGTTTTCAAGTATTTAGAAAAATATAGCAAAATAACATTTTCCTTTCACATTATAAAATATTCAGCTATGAAACCGCAAGCAGCAATGGTCATCACATATGGTCAATATTAGAATAAACTTAGAGCATTCTGTATAAAGTCAAACTGGAGGAAGTGTAGTGTAAACCAACTATACTACAGAACACAAATAAAACATCATACTGATTTAAAATGGGCGTTTAGCCTCTCAAAAGTTAGAGAGGCAGTGCACTGTTGTACTCTACAGCATTTAAGGGGTTAAAATTTATATTCAGATTAATGGGAGATTTGGGAATGTTTATGTATCCCTTAAAATACCCTAGCTTACAATAAACTAGCTACAGTTTGTCTTCATACATAAGATCTTTCAGTTCCTAGTGTCACCTAGTAGCATTCACTGCATGGAAACAATCTAAATATTGTCAGTCATGTCCATCTTGCTTTTTGTGACCTGACCTGTAGAGCTAGCATTGAAAGGAACAAAAACACTCTTCCAGCAGAGAACAATTCCTTGCTATGAAGAAAGCTCACAATGCAGCGCCAGTGATGTTCTTTTGACAGATCAACAGACGTGTTTTCGAAATTGGAACAATGGTACAAAAGAAGCTCCTCCTGCCAGTAAATAACTGTTACAAAACAGGAGCCATATGCACATGCTTCTTTTTGAAGGATGAAAGTATGGAGATGCTGGAAATGTAGAGCTAGATGGATCAATGAATGGAAGAGGATACATGACTAAATCCTAATAAACAAGATGACCTTAGTATCTTACACAGTTGAAGGCCTATGGCAATGAAATACTTCAAGGTTGCAACGGATATTTTGATGCAAAATAAATTATTACAAACAGGGCAGTAAATTGTATAACAACACTTATTAGATTAGATTAGACATTCTAATCCACTTAAAGGGAAGTAACACCTAACAATAAGTTCCCACTTACCTTATATTTACAACCAGTAAAACGTATTATCCCCTATGAATTGTACCATTGTATTTTTGTTCAATTGATAATAACAAGTGTCCCTTTTTATGAGGAAAATTCCTACTCTGAGAACCAAATCCCACCCATATGTCCCTCTTTTATAGAGATCAGACAGTGTGTCGTGTATATAAGTGTATCCACAGCAATAGAACTCACATTAATGTGTGTTTAAACTTTAGTATATGTTGTATAAGTCTATCAGTCTATGTAAATAACATACTTTGGTCTTACTCCTAATCAGTTATTCAGTTACACAAAGAGACATCAGTAAGTCATGAAATAAGCTAAAAATTCTCACTAATGCTCCACCCTCCAGCCACACCCCAGCAACTCCACCTAAAACAAATGTGTACCTTTTTCGGCCATTTAAAATGTTGAGAGGTATGAACCTGGACGTCATGTCTGTGGAGCAAGGTGTGACAGTTGTTGGCAGTTTTTAATCTGAAATAGGCAGAGTACATGAGTCAACTTAACCCTTTTAAATACCAGGGGGATTCACGACCATTACAAATCATTGGTTTGCACCCCCCTATGGTCCTTAAAGGGTTAAGATTGCCATGTTAAGTGAATGGACCTTATGTCTTGTAGTCCTCCTAGCAACTGCCATGTTTTCCTCAGTATACATGACATCCAGGACCTATTTAAAATTATATCTCTTGAATTAATGAGCAATTAGACATTCAAAGGTTCCATTAGAATTTCCTGGTCAAAGAAAGGTAAGTGGGGGGTTATTTTTAGATGTTACTTCCCCTTTAATGAGCAAAGGATGTCTTGTAATAGGGGCCAATTTAATTATTTGTGTCAGAGGGTGTTACTCTCCCTTCTGGCATTCAGAGGATTAAATTATTAGTCACTGAGTTGAATTGATGTATTAGTAGTCCTTTCTACATAAGGGAAGACAACCTGATGCCATACAGTTTCACTGCTTTACTCTGCTTCATGTAGGCAGGGGAGTTGCTAGGATCAAAAGACATCCAGGGCTTGGGCCAACCAAATGCATTATTAGTGCACCATGCAGTCCAATTGTGTCATTACTAGTAGAGAGATTAGCACTATTACATGGCAACAGATAGCATAGGGGCTTTAACCAATTGAGTGCCATAGGGGTGTGCAACCCATTGCGTTGCATACCCCACTGGAATTCAAAGGGTTTAGCATGAGACCTGGGGGAAGATGCACTAAGGTGTGATAAACTGGTGATAAAGCACAGATGACTCCTGTGATATCACTTATCCAGTTATTGTGTTATTCTATTGAGCCAATGCACTAAGATTTCTCCATCTTTGGATATCTTAGTGTAAAGGCTCTATATAATAACATAGAAACTGGAGAAGTGATTTCACTGGAGAAGTCATCTCTACTTTATCACCTCTTTATCATGCCTTAGTGCATAACCCCCCAGGAGATTCAGACCACTCAGCCAGCACCTATCAATGCCTCAATCTGTAGAAGTGAAACAGAACAAATGAACCTTATTGGTTAGTCATATAGCCTTGACATAAGACATTTGTGCATTCTAAAAAGTAAAAATCTAAAATAATATCCAGTCAATGACATAATGGACCTTCTGCACAAATGAAAAGAGGAGCTATTCTGGAGCACATCAACTGCATTATAGAGGAGACATACACATTTCCTAAATTGCCATTGGTTTAACCCTTTGAATGCCAGAGGGGTACGCAACGCATTGCTTTTTCAATGCGTTGCGTAGCCCTCTGGCACTCAAAGGGCTAAAAGTCACATTTAACTGAATTTAAATATTTGTCAACAAAGGTGCGGTTGGTTTGCTATAGAATTGCCCCTCTTTTAATTTGTACATATGGCCAACTACCTGTAGTAGTAATTCATTTGAGTAACAACTAGGCAGGTAAGATTTCTTGAACAAAAGTTTCATTTTTCTGTGACATTGGCTTATAACAAGCACGCGATGAACACTTAGCATTCTGTGGGCCAAAATATATATATTTACAATATAATCTTTCCACGAAGAACAACTAGACATGACAGTGAGTTCATGAAACAATAAGACAGAAGTGATTTAAAATCGACTCTACCTGTATAGACCAGTGAATTGTCATCATTATCAGAGGTAGGAAGAGGTGTTCCACTGTCGATCCTCCGGTCTAGGTCATCTGTGTCTGTTGAAAATAACATCATAACAGCAGATGGGTTCATAGTTGTTGCAGAAGTTTTGCTTTGCACATTTCCAGATACAAATAAATCCACAAATGGTAGATAGACATGCAGCAGCAACAGACAGCAAACTTTCCTGGGAAGCATCTTAATCAGCACCCCATGAAGCACATTCATGAATATCTAGTTCCCCCAATTTTCTTTTGCAGTTGATATTTTTACTCTGTCTTAATTGTAACCTCTAAACTGCACCTTTTCTGTTACATCTCAGCATGTAGACTGCCTGGTGTACATGCTGTGAAGCAATCGGTATAGGCTGTAATGAGCATATGGAGAGGGGAAGGCAGGATGGTTGAATGCTAGCATTGCTAATTTTCTAGCTTATTGTTAATCAAAGCTATTGACTGTGATCACTCGCCATCATCGCTCCATCTTGTGACAATTGGAGTCTCTTGGGAGTAACCCTTTGTTGGGACAACAGGAGAAAAATAGAATCTTGTGAAACAAGGAGGAGCGGAAAATGACTATCTTTTTAAAGAATGCAAAAAAAAGAGAGCACAACAGGCCAGAAACAGCTGTGGAATAAAGTATTTCATTATAATTGAAAGACGGGATGCAGTATCTATGTCTGGTTGGGAAAGAAAATGACAACTATACAAAAGAGTCAAAACAACAAAGAATAGTCTGTTCAGCAATCATAAACATCTAGGGCCTGATTCAATATGAGACGATAACATTTGGAAAATAATAGCAAATATTGAGGTTTTTTTCTGCTTATATAGAACAGGGCCCTTAACCATAAAATAAGTTTTAACCCTATGAGTGCCAGAGAGGTTGGCATTGGCATTGCAATGTGTTGAATACCTCTCTCGCACTCAAAGGGTTAAATGTTCAAGCCATAAAAATATTTGATTACAAGCATTTATATTAATACGATTCTTAATTTCTGTGGGAACATGTATGAATGCTCACACTTAGAATAACTCGAGCAATTCTGGAGGAGCCCACCATAAGGTTCAAATTAAGCTTTACCACATTTTAATACATTAAGATCTCGCTAACATTCAAGGGGTTAAAAGACCCATTTTAAATCAATAGCTTTTCTATTGACCCCTGTGGTGTATTTAGTTTGTGCCAAAATTGCCCTGGTTCTTGTTAGAACCCCTTAACGACCATCCAATTTGGCACGGGTACTGGCCATTAAGGACCACAGAGCTTTTTTTTTTCTTTGCTCAATGGATTCTGGGATTGCAGAACGACATGAAGCCACATTGCCATTCCAGAATTCCATGACGTGCTGGTACCAGCTTGACTGTCCTGGCACATCAAGGGTTGTTAAGAGGTTAAGGCCCTGGACAGGATGCTCTGCCATTCAATGTTTTGGAGTCATTTCAAAGATTTTGCCTCCTGTGGCAGCATCACTGCCACCACTAACATAGTGTTGGTCAGACGTTTTGTGCAGTACTATTTAGCTACAGGTTACAAGTTTTGTTTGAAAAAAGACTTGCGTTCATCAAGTTCAACCCTTTTCCTATTCCTGTTTACAGTCGTTAAGCCAAAAGAAGGCAAAAAAAACAAACAAAAAAAACATTACAGCAATTTTAAATTTTGCTTTGAATGGGGGAAAAATTCCTTCTTGACTCCAAATGGCAATCAGATTTCTCATTGGATCAACAAGCACTAAATAAATATTAATCTCATTACTAACATACATAGCCCTCTATGTTCTGCTCTTTTAAAAAAAGTATCCAGGCCCCTTTTACTACTGTTATCTGAGGGAAAGGCAGCTGCTGGTAAACCAGACAAAAATACATCTAACCATATGGAGCATTTGCTTCATTACTTCATCACTATTCTGCTTACTCATACATTCACTTTTTTATACATTGTTGGCAAACAAATATGCAATTGTTGCATAGCATATTTACATTTGCAAGTGCTATAAACATCCTAATTTAAAAATATTTCCATGTGCATAGTGGCAAAGAATGAATGCAGAAAATCCAAAAAGGATTTAATATATTTATGGCAGATTAAATTATAACACTTGTTTCCAGATAGTACTCTCCAGCAATATTGTGCACACACTTGAATGCATTTCACATACAGAAAGCTTTTTAAATGATTGAAATGCTTCTACTATTTGCTAGAGTGACTTAACACATATAAAACCTGGCTGCTGCTATCAGTAAATGACATTTATATAGCAGTTAGTGATTGATCCAAATTGTTTTAAGAATATTTAGGGCCTCATGCAGAAATCAAAGGATAAGCGATTCCGGAGACAACTAACAGCATCATAGGTAGTAAATTTAGAAATCCCCCAAATTCCTATTGATATAAATAGGAACTGAATCCCTTTGAGTGCTAGATTTCTGCAATGCATTGCTTAATAATGTGGTGGAGAACTCTCCTGCATTCATGGGGTTAAATCCTCATTTAAAGGAGTGGTGGATTTCATTACCACCAATGGTGTGACTGGCTTCCTCCAGAATTGCTTATCTTTTGCTTTCTGAGTAAGGCACTTATAAGGCCCTGTATTTATAAAAAGCAATCTGGAGTTATTCTAGATTAAACCAACTGCACCATAGGAGACAAATACACATTCTTAAATCCCCCTGCACTTGAATAGATATTTGTAACCCCGTGAATGCTTGCTGTACACAGACATGAATTTTCTTGAAGAAGTTCCATAAGCCATGACAGTCAGGGCTGGATTTCCATTCCCAGGTACCCCTAGGGAAGGCCCTGTAGATACCCTAAGCACCACTCATGGCCACATCCCCACTATTCACATGACCCTACCACCCCCAGTCCAGTTTACTGTTTCCTGACATAGAAAACACCCGTGGCCTATAACAATCAAGAATGAAAAAAGCTTTAACCTGTGGTTGCTAAGGAGATCTCCTATGCTTTCCTCCACACTGCATTGAAGATCTCTCTAACATCCAAGGGCTTAAGTAATAGCCAGTAAGGGGGTATAACACTGGTGCATGGCCATTGTCATTGCTCTGGCCACACCCACAATACTAAATGTGGATGTAGCCAGAAAAGCTTAAAGGAGCAGAACACTTTTTTTATGAAAACCTATATGTTATAGAACTTTTCCTGCTGAGTAAAACAAGGGTACTCCTACTGCTGTCAGTTGTTTTATTCAAATAACCAGACAGAGAATTTATTGTGTTTACTTCCTTATTGTTCTGACAGGAAGTCACTCAGCAATTTCTATCACATCCAATGGAGAACTGTAAGTCCTTGGCTTTCTTGTCCATTAGAATGTAACAGAATAACTAATTGGAATTTGACCACTAGAGGGCACTGCTAATGTAAAAAACAAACAAACACAGGTTTACACCTGGAAATATGCATTATCAGCAATGGGAGTACACTTATTTTACTCATCAGGAAATGCCCTACAATATATATTTTTTTCATAAAAAAGCTTACTGCTCCTTTAAGCACCTCTCAAAATCTGGAGCTCTAGGCAGTTGCCTACTCTGCCAATTGGGCATATCTGGATCTGGACACAGTTGTGAGCTGGAATGTTTTCAATACCTGTGTCACAGCATGACCTTTTAATAAAGAAAGAGACTCAAACTGTGAGTGCTCCACTTATTTCTTCTGTCTAGATATGTTGCATGACATGTATATCTTTTTCCTGGCTGATATTGTATGATTGGCAACATTTCCCCAGACAATAACTTTTGTGGCAGATGATGAGTGACATCCCTTTAGACTGTTCACTGAAAGCATCTTGTAAATATCATTACCTATGAGATGTAAAAGCAGGAGGAATAAAGTATCCTGCTTGAGTGAAGCCCTATTTTCTTCTGCTTTGTATATTCACGGATCTTTGCAAAGTGAGGATTTTGACACTGACATCATGAAGATCATAATTTAACCCTTACATAGTCAGTGCCAATGTGGATGGATGGATATATGGTTGGAAGTCTGGCATTGTTTTCCTTATCAGAGTTGTGGTTAAAATGAATGGAAGTTTGGATGTGGACCAATAGGATGAGAGATAATAAGTTCTACTTAAAACTACTGTAGCCCGAACAGTTACATTAGTGATTCTTTATAATGTGCTAATACTTCAAAACAGAGTTTGGTTTATATGGATTGTAATGATATTAAAGGAGCTACATATTGAACAGCTAAGTTATTCTTAACTCCAATCCTTGGAGCATTCCAACAGGTTATGTTTTCAGAATATCCCCACTAGGGGCCATATGTTCTAAAGAAAAGCAGAGGCTTTATGGCACAAACCATTTTCACTATAGGGGATAACTAAAAATTCTAAAACTTTCTATTGATTTAAAAGGGGATTTTAACTACTTGAATGCTAGAGAGGTCTCCAAGTCATTGTTGTACAATTCAAGCAGTTAAATTCCTCATTTAAGTCAATGGGAATTTTTAGTTCTCCCCTATAGTAAACATGGTTTGTCCCAGAAGTTCTCCACTTTTCTTTTCAACATACGGCCCTAATTATCCACTTGGGATCAACCAGGGATAACATTAATACCTGCTAGTGTGCCTCCTGAAAGAACATTTATAGTTGCTGCAAAAGTTAGTAGGGACAAGGGTTAATTATTATTTTGATAGACTACCGATGGGACATCACTGTTGTAAAGGGTTTGTATTAA
The DNA here is from genome assembly GCA_037306005.1 of Rhinophrynus dorsalis. Lineage (NCBI taxonomy): Eukaryota > Metazoa > Chordata > Amphibia > Anura > Rhinophrynidae > Rhinophrynus > Rhinophrynus dorsalis. The sequence goes on along the minus strand of CM074719.1, from coordinate 75,717,543 downwards.
ATCTAACTTTCACAGTGCAATTCAGGGGTAGGCAATCACTGATAATCCAATTGTTGGTGAATACATCTCCCATTATCCACTAGTTAATCCTCTGAATGCCACAGAGTTATCCAATGCATTGGATACCTTGCTGGCACTCAGAGAGTTAAGTATTATAGGAACTATATTCTTTAACAGCTTGTGTGTCAATGTTTACCTACCTCTAATGTATAAAATAAATATTGTTGGAAATGTTTTTCCCAGAAATGGCTAAATGTTAGAAACCATTAAAACTAAGATTCTATAACAATATATACTACTATTCTGCATTTTAGGCACAAAAAAATCATATATTGTATTATAATACTTTGTATGTCATAATGTATCAAATCATAATGAGCTCTTAAGTAAGGAGGAATATAATTTAATCATCAATCACTGATGAGAAAGTAAGCAGCAGACTTCTACAATCAAATTTTATCTTTCAACTACATTATCACACATGCTTAAAATGCATCTTCTGGGAATGAGCCCAGTCTTTAATAAATCAGCCTAATTACAGAAGTTTCTGGTGTACATGGATAGAGGATGTAAAATGATTTAAGAAGAATTAATCTAAAATGTAGCATTATGAAATGCATTCTGTTATCATGTCAAGCACACTGGGGGAGATGCACGAAGCAGTGAGAGTGAGTGCAGACTCTTCAACTTCTGTGCTATTCTATGGAACTTGGTATCTGTAACATCTGAAATGTTTCTTGCTAATTAATTGTATCCATTAGAAAAGCAAAGGAATCTTTCCCATTGACTATATATGGTTCAAAGACAACTAACAACTAAAAATGGGGTTATATAAACGTATATACCATTTACTTGTTTTCTAAAGGCTAAAAAGCTAATCTCACATGTGCTCTGCTGGGGCAGCCATTGTTGCCATTTTTAGGGCTCTATGAGTCCTTGCCAGGACCAGATTTTATAGCTAAGTTGCCCCCACCTTAAGGGGCCTTTAGCTCTACCCATGGCCAAGCCCCACTTGCTACTTGACTCCACCTTTCGTCCCATCCACTATTATCTGGTACAGAAAAAGACACAAAACCCCAAACCAAGCCATATCTGCGCTCCTCCATATAAGCAATCCAAGTGTGAACCCTGTGTAAGGCATATTGTATACCACTTTAATAAATTTGCAGTCTCTGTTGCATAGTTTGGCCAAAGTATATTTTTGCAGAGAGCGAGCAGCAGGCCACTCTCTCTGCAGGTCACTGAAGGTGAGTCCTAACATGAAGTTTTTTAAATGTGGTGAATATTTTTTAAAATATGCCCAATGCGTTATGTACAAGAAATCTCAGCTTATAAGAAATGCTTCATCAGGGGTGTTTTTAATCTAGATAGGATGATTGTGTGAAGTTAGGTACTTGTCTTATAATGGGGGGCCTTGAATTGGCAGGCGGGCTTAAACATACTTTGGCCAAACTATGCAACAGAGATCCCAAATTTATTAAAGTGGTATACAATATGCCTTACACAGGGTTCACACTTGGATAGCTTATATGGAGGAACACAGATTTGGTTTGGTTTTGGGTTTCTGTTTAGGCTTTGGCCTAATCTTGGGGAGCTTGCAGAACTCACTTGGGTTCTCAATTTATATCTGTAGATTGAATGTATACATTTATGTGAATTAGAGCTGTGAATTCTGTTTCTTCTGTCTTTGCACAGAAAAAAACACAGCCTGTAATACATAACAACAAAAAATCTCTTATCCCCATGTCTGCCAAGGAGATCTCTAGTGGACACATTTGACAACCATCTAGCATCCAGAGATAGTTAACTATTGGCCAGTAAAGAGGTATATAAACAACTACCATAAACCAGGAGTCATTAAATGGTGAATAAGGATTGGGATTATTTTAGCCACACCCATTAATCAGACTGTAGGTGTGACCAGCGTAGCTGCAGTGCGCCTCAAAACTTGCCACTCTTGTTGGACGTCTAATCTGCTTATTGAAAAATCCAACTCTGCCCATTAATATGGAAATCTTTATAGGGTGCTATGAAGTGCAAGTGATATCTTGTCTGCAAACAGCCTGACTATAACAGTCTTTCTGAAAACAAGAGCAGTGGATACTATTCTCAATAAATTAACTGTCTTAACTCTTGACTCTCATTACAAACAGCACAAACAGACTTATCCATAATGGAAACTAAATAGGACAGCTAACAAATGCATTAACTCTTTGAGTCCAAGAGTGGAACGGAACGCATTGCAAAGCGCGCCACTTGCTATGACCATCAACGGTCCTTAACACAAAAAACAGGTGATGGTCATAGCACGGCACGTGTTCATTAAGGGGTTAAACAATGCACAGGCCTAAATTCCATTGCATTTGATAAGCTGAGCTCAGATTGCCATTGAAGTCTATGGATAAATTTGCATAGAAAATGCAGGATAGCGGTATCAGCTGTTATGGAATGGAATACAGACCATAATTATTACACTCAGCTGCAAACATTAACAGTAATCAATGCAGCATATCTCTCACCTATACAGATCTCATTTTCTACTGTACCAGCTAGTAGGATTATTTCAGATACCGTGAGGCTGACATGCTAAGAATAATGAAGTAATTCGGTACCAGACCAACCGGTCCATAGGGAACAAGTACAAAGTATAATTCAATAAAATTGAGATTTTAAACCCTTTGAGTGCCAGAGGGGTATTCAAAGCATTGCTTTGCATATCGCTCTAGTACTGAAAGTTAAGCCCTGGTATGCTAGAGAGGGCTCTAAAAACATTTAACCTTTTAAGCACCAGAGAGTGGTGCAATGCATTGTTTTGCAATGCGTTGCATACCCCTCTGACACTCAAAGGGTTAAAACCCCTATTTAAATAAATGAAAATACCTCATATTTTTATTTGTTCCCTATGAATCAGATGCTTTGCTCCTGAATGAATCTATTTTCTTAGTATGCCAGACTGTGTTTATCATCTAAGCCTGTCTGTTATTGGAGATAAATGAGCTGCACAGATGTGCATGAAGAAGACGTGTTTTGGAATGCGCCAATCAGAAAACATTCTGCTAAGGCTGTGTTAATGACCAGAAGTTTGATGAGATAAATGGCCTGTCAGATTGCTGAAACCAGACAGGTTAAGAAATCCAGAGCTTTATTATTGTCAAGAACGTTTTAGACACAACAGTTATTTACTATTTTTTAAATGTTTATGTTCAGTGTTTCAAAATGTACAACATCAAACAACAAAAAAATAACAAATAAAGGAAAATGAGTCAAGTTAAGAAGGGGAAAAGTAAGATCACAAAGGTCCTTTTAGGCCATATTTAACTGTAGTTAAAATGAACTAAAAGAACTTTAGATAAGAGAATTAAAGATTGTCTATATGTCATACTAACAATTTGTTTGTAAAATTAATAGTTTTTGAGAAATTAACATTTATTTACTATGATTAAATCTAGGCAGATGTTGGGGTAAGTTCTAATAGTATAAAAAGATATACATTAGGACTCAAACATAGCTAATTAGCATATGTTGCACATAATTAGCATAAAGTGCCACACTGTACCACTAAAACGTTACTTTCTCAAATGCTATTTATTTTTACGTGAAAGTGGCACATTCTCCTATATAATAATTATATACTGCCCCGCGACCGGGTGGCAGTAGCACTATGGCCCGTGTAACGGGCTGTTCTACTAGTACACCATAAAGGAAGATTTGAATTTGCTCGAAAATAACAAGTGCACTTTAAGTATAAAATGTCAGTTAAATAAGGGCCATTTATATGTACAACAAAAAAGTGCAGCAATTAATGGAGAAACCAGTTGAAACCGTGGGAAATAGAAATATGTCTGTTGATTTAAATTTAACCAAATGCTTGGGAAGCCTATTGCTATATTACTTCACATTGTGCTGACATTAAAGGGATAGTAATGTTTCATAATAAAAGCCGCTCTAATTAATCATCATTGTATTTAGATTTAGGAGAGTTATTTCAATACTGTCAGAGTTGTAGTTCAAGAGTAATTGAATGATAAAGTATCCCCCTTCCGCCCCTTTTACTGATGTAACACTGCTCAGCCAGATCAGAAGGGAGGTGCCCAGGTAGACTGCAGAGAGGGACAATCTTCAATTAAGGTAAGGGAAAAACCTGAAAAACTTGTCAAGGGGGGCAGGATTTTCATTGTTCTCATAGGAAGAATATTGTCCCTTGCTGTTATCTGTCTGGTCTATGGACTGGATTCCACATCTGAGAAGAGGTGGCTTACACTAGGTAAAAGGGGTGGGAAGGGGAAACTTTGCTTGTGAATATCTCTTAAACCATAAAGTTGTAAGAGATAAGACTTATATCGTTCTTCATGTTTTTTTAATGCCTACAAAATAAAATAAAGATAAAATGAAGTATTACTATCCCTTTAAAGAGAGCAAACACCCTATTTAAATCAATGCATATTTTAGGAATTTACATTTTTTCACTATGGTGCAGTTGGTTTGTCCCAGATTTGCTGTAATTCTTTCTGCATTAGACATTCAGTATATTACATAAGAACAGTACTAGCAATGTGTGGGACTCCAAATGCACCCGTGTTTATCAAGATTTGCTGCAGTTTTATTCCATCCTCTAACCTTATTCATATATGCCTTTCAGGTATTTATAAATGGTCCCAGCCTGGTATATGCTTTTATTATTTTATGCTTAGCAGGGCATATTGCTAAGAAATGAGCTTAGGTAGGGCCAGGGCTGGATTTCCTATTGGACAGACTCAGAAACTGCCTAGAGTGCCAGATTTTGAGGGGTGGCCCACCTGTGCTGACCACACCCACATTCAGAGCAATCTCAATGTCCCTGCTCAAGTTTATACACCTTTACAGGATATTATTTAACCCCTTGGGTACTATAGAGATCGCCAACCCATTTCTCAGCAATGTGTTGCAGATTTCTATGTCAACCAAGGGTTTAAAGCTTTTTTTTTGTCCTTTCTTGATATAGGCCATAGGTATTTTCTGTGAAATTGTGGATGGGACAGGGGTGGAGACATATGAGAATTGGGGGTCTGGCCATGGGTGGAGATAAAGACACCTAGAGTGCCTTGCCTTGGGGTGCCTGGGATGTAAATCCAGCCCTGAGTAGGACATTCCATGCACTAGTTCTATGTATACATGCACCAATACAGGTGCTTTGCAGGGAATGGATGAATCTGCCAGCACATGTTTTCTGCTGGTCTAATACATAACTTATAACCAAAAAAAAGGAGAATTCACATAGATACTTTTTAGGGCACTCTAGTGTTAAAGTCACAAGAAACAGTCCTTAATTCAAGTATATTCTGCTTGCGGTGAACGTATTAAAACATAACTTTTATTGAAATATAAAAATATACATAGATTAAAAGATAAGCTGCTAGCTTTGCCGTGACTAAACCAAATTCAGTTTAACCATGTCAAGTGCACATCTAAAACTGAAATCTGTAAGGCCAAAACGGGGACTGATGTACTCTAATAGGGAGTTAATGAGTCTGAATCTCCCATCTAAAGCTCCTACTGGCCACAAAAAGGTTTAAAGATAGCGTGGTTTGGCTTTCCCACAGCACTGCAACAGCTTATTGCTATTAAAATAATCGGCACCCTGCCTTCCCAACAGTATTTATAAACTAATCAATCTAGTTTCAAGTCAAAAAGGTTTACTCTTGAATAAGATTAACAAAGTATCAAAATTGTCTTCGTCTATATGTTTATATCATTGCAGGGTGCCGAGATAAAACGCCGATGCGCGTTTCACCCACAGGCTTTATCAAGGCTATTGTGGATGGGACAGGGGTGGAGACATATGAGAATTGGGGGTGTGGCCATGGGTGGAGATAAAGACACCTAGAGTGCCTTGCCTTGGGGTGCCTGGGATGTAAATCCAGCCCTGAGTAGGACATTCCATGCACTAGTTCTAAGTATACATGCACCAATACAGGTGCTTTGCAGGGAATGGATGAAACTGCCAGCACATGTTTTCTGCTGGTCTAATACATATGCATGTACCTGTGCACATGCATGTACCAGATATACCAGTATAGCCCTTTGGAAAAAACTCTGCCAGTTCAAAATTTTAACATGAGAACGCCTAGTGTCACCCCTACAGCTTGCAATAGATAAAGGGATATTTTCCACTGCTTCTTGTTAGTATGTTGCGTTACTCAATCAATCAATGTCATACCCTGGAACTCCCACAAGCTTCTACAATGCTCATCCCTTGATTCAAGTGACACAGTGGCAATTTTTCCACATGCAGGTGCATGTACACCACACAGAAACAGGCTCTTGCATTGCTTTTAACAAGAATGCCTATTTATACTGCTTCTTGTAAGCTGGCTCACACTCACGTTGACTTCAATGGTGTGCACCAGGTAGGAAATTACCTATGTAAATGGTGTATTTCCCTGATATGACTTTGTGTATTAATTGATAAAATACAAATCTATTGATAAATATGTGAATGGCAGCACGGAGGGCAGTACTGTCATATTTTCCTACATGCCTGATATTCAATAATAAAGTTCTTCCCTTATGAACCATGTCCAAAGATATGACTTGAAGGTAAACAAGCATTGTGGAGAAGCAATAGGAAAATAAACCCCACTTCTTAATTGTATAGGAAGATGCATAAGTAGCAGCAATTCACAGGTACTAATGCCACTCTATAGATCACTAGTAAGTCCCTCACTGTACTGTATACACCTCTTGACCTCATCTTCAGAAGGACATTAATACACTGGAGGCAGCTCAAAGCAGAGCCTCCAAAATGGTGCAGGGTTTTCATGACAAAGTACTCAAACTAATTAATATGTACAGCTTGGAAGAAAGGAGGGAGAGGGCTGACATAACAGAAACCTTTAACCCTTTCAGGGCCACTGCATTGCATAACCCACTGGCACTCAAAGGGTTAAATATATTATAGAATTTAATATAGTTCAGGAGAGAAGCAATTAAAAAAAAAGGAAAACTAGAACAAGATGAAAATTAAGAAGTAATGTTATACTATGTGAAAACGTTGATAGACTCATGGAACAGCCTACCAGCAGAGGTGGTAGGAACAAGTTGTGTTAGAGAATTCAAAAATGCCTGGTATAGACATACGTCTATTTTGAGAAATATGTAAGACTGTCTGTTTTTAATTAGAAATGGGCAGATAGTTCTTTTCTGTCATCAAAATCTATGCTTCTATGTGCTGCACATCTCCAATTGTATTTCTTTATATTTTAACTACAATGAGTTTTCATTGCACTTTCATGCTATTATGCAGTGGTGGAGCTATATGTATTCAGTTATAAGCAGCTCCCTCCTTAGGGCCCTCATGTGCTTAGGGGGCCCCACCAACCCATTTATGTCATAGTATGTTTCCACAGATCTTCCACAGATTCTTCATTACCTGGAAAAACCACAATATGATGAGCTTAACGTCATATAGACATGTTCTCTGGGGCTAGGCTTGTTCTTATGTATGTACCGCATGTAGAGCTATCAGTCTTAAAGTGGGAGCTGGCTGCCTAGAGAGGAGGTGAAGCTGTGAGTAGCTGCGTAGAGACAGGATGTCTGTCTGAGTGAAACAGAGACACAAACACGGTCACAAAAAGCATGTCACAAGTCATAGCCATTCCCTCTAAGTACCCTGGGCTCGCTACTAGTGTTTATTTGTAAATTAATGTATGTACTAGCACCTCTGCCAGTGTGAGTCTGCCTGTAGCTTTCAGGTAAAAGAAGAGAGGAAAGCAATCTTGACCAACACTATCTTTTTATTTTTTTACTAGTTGAAGAGCCCGTTACACGGGCCACAGTGCCACTGCCAGCTGGTCGCGGGGCAGTCATGTGCAGTAGAGACTGCCCGCTGCGTGGCTGATACAGAGCTGGACACTCCGAAGGAGCATCCAGCTCTGTATCAGCCGCGGTGTGGGCAGCAGTCTCTACTGTGCATGACTTCGTGGTTACACATGTTTTAGCAAATTATTATATAGGATTACTGACATATGACACCTAATGGGTACTGGTGACTCATATGTCATATCACTTTATCAAATCTAGGACTGCTGGAGAGGTGCCATATTACATATGCCATGCCCCCCCACATACTTCACTTACCTGATAATAAAGTAATGTGCCATACACTTGTACTATACAGCCCCTTGGATTCAAGATGGGAAAGGTGTCTTTAGAAAACTTTTAGGTGATAAGGTGTTTTCAGTGCATTGCAGTAACTCTTTGCGTGATAGAGGGGAACACTATACATTACAAAGCACAATGTTGCTTACCCCTCTGGCACTCAAAAGGTTAAAAAATTTTATTTTTTTGTATTCCAAATTCTATTTGCTTTTTTACAAAAAGATTAGTTGATAGGCTGGAACAAGGGTAATCTGGAAATGATGGAAGTTCTAATCCCCAACAACTGGAAGTCTGACCATTGACTATCCCTTGGTTAGAACTTTCCCAATATGTGTTATAACTGCAGATCTGTGGGTGACACTTATCAGATCAAAAGTGGATCATTCTGGAACCAGACTACTGCTGTGACAGGAAAAAAACCCGATGGTGGTCCTGGGGAGTGGATTCCCCTTAAGGACCTCTGTGATCTCATTCGGCGAGACGGCACACATGACTGATCATGCGTGCTGGCTCACAGAATGGGGTTCTGATAGTGACCACTCCGGTTTTGGAGCGGTCAGTTTCAGACCCCAGTAGTGCTCACAGCACTCCCACAGGACTAAAATATTTGACATACTAGGACTCATCTGTCCTTTTGTGAAATTTACAGATGACTGTTCACTCCAAAGCAATATGTTGCATCTCTCAAGTGTTCAGGGGGTTAAAAGCCCTATTTCAATCAATGACAATTTTTATTTGTCCCCTATGGTGTATTTAATTTGCTCCATAATAGCTCCAGCTCAGTTTCTCCATCTTTCTGAAAGATCAACCTGTGCTAGTGAAACAAACATCTAGGGAGATGCACTAAGCTTAGATACTGTGGCAATGTATGTCTGTCGATGTGTGTTGAGTTGAGCACATCACCATGGTGATGGAGACACACATTGCCATTTGCACTAAGAATTAAGTATACAAGGTGAAAGTGAGAGAATTCAATGATTAGCATGCAGGGCTGTCGAACTGCTGCCGATGTGGAAGGGATTGCTACCATTACACATTGCCAGCCATTCAACAGCACAGAAGTCTGAGAGCATGCTGTCTGCTCCCCCACTTGTCCACTGTCATCATATCAGGCATCTAGCTTGGCGAAGCATCCACTGCATCCACTTTCCTCACCAGTAACTGGCAGTGGATGCTTCACCAAGCAGATATCACAAATTGGTGAATCATCCACTGCAATCTGCATACATCCGCTCACCATTCACTGGTGAGTTGAGCAGATGGCAGTGAATATTTTAGCCAGCCTGATATCATGGAAGTAGCATATAGTATACTGATGAGACAAGTTTGCAACAGGGTGGAGAGTGAAAGAAACTGGGAAGGTGAAAACAGGCAGATTGAACATCAAGTGGCACCTGAAGTTTATATTATAAGCCAAGGTTATCAAAAGCTCAAGTTACCCCTGAGGGAATAAACCTGTAAGTGCAACCATGTTAGCTTTTCAGTTTATTTCACAGCTGCTGGTAAATTATTCTTGCAGCCTTGTTGGTTCCAACAAATGTTGAATGCATAATGGGATAGTGTAATGTATCAGTGCTAATACTATCCAGGTGCATTTTCAAGTGACCTGTGAATAAACCCTTGAAATAATTTGTATTAATAGAACAAAAAATTAAGAGGGTCTGTTTAGCAATGTCAGGAGAAAATGTCTGTGGACTAAAGTGTGAGATGTTGGTTCCATATACCCTGAGTACAGGGATTGAATCCTGCTATAACAAACTTTTTTTAACTTAAATAAAAATGTATCTCACAGAAATTTGGGCTGCACACACTAATGCAGTGCAATGCAAAAAGGGAGGGCAGCTGCTGTCTCTGCTCTTTAGCAGACAAAGCAAACTGTTCTCTGGCTCCACAGAGAGCTACAGGGAGATTCCAAAATCTCCAACCACATTCAATGGTAGGACTGTGATCTCTGACATATGAGGCTGCTATCAGAGTTTAGTGCATGTGATTATCAACCACATTAACATAAGCATTCACTCACATGAATACAACAATTTCTCGTTAACCTGCACTTCTTTGTAGAAATAAGGCATTGTTAATGTATTAAGTACAAAATTATAAATCTGATTGAAGGCATGGTGATGATGGATTCAGGGCGATAATGACGGATTGACGGGAATATGATGGTGAAGACATGATAGTGAATATTGGTGATTAGGGATGGGCAAAAGTTGTCGCAAAAACCACGTTGTTATCTGCTTTTTCACGAAAAATCCACTTCAAAACTAGTAGTTACATTTTCACATATTTCAACCATTGCCCAAAATCTTTAGCCATTTTTTCAATGGCTAAAAAGTTTTTGCCCATTGATTTACATTGTTGTCGCACTTCCCCTATAAAAACGTGACATTTTTGCTGAAGGCAGACACAATAGAAGCAGCTACAGAGAGAGATAGACATGCTGTGCTGTTCTCTTGTGATATTTAGCAAAAATTGAGGCAGGGGAGGCTCATAGTGACTCCTATCACTGTAAGCAGCAAAAAGAGGAACTGGAAGGACCCTTATTATGTGTCCACTGAGTCTGAAGAGAGAAAAGGGAATGGGAAGGATGGGAGAAAAGGGAAGGAAGGAAGAAAAGGGAAAGGGAGGGAAGGGAGAAAAGGGAAAGGAAGGGAAGGGAGAAGAGGGAATGGGATGGAAGGGAGAAAAGGATAGTGAGAGCAGGACAGGTCAGCTGCCTGTGCCTGCTGCAAGACGTGTTGTCACTGCTGCCAGTGCCACCATTTCTGATCCTGCAGCCACTAGTGTTGTACCTATTGCCAGATATGCTGCCCCTGCTGCCAGTGCCACCATTTCTGATCCATTTCTGATCCTGGAGCCACTAGTGTTGTACCTGTTGCTAGTACTGAACCTGCTGCCAGTGCTGAACCTGCTGCTAGTGCTGAACCTACTGCCAGTGCTGAACCTGCAGCTAGTACTGAACCTGCTTCCAGGTCTGAACCTGCTGCCATCAATACTATGCCTGCTGCTAGCGTTTCTTGTAGTACTCAGGGGGGGAAGGAGAAAATTATGCCAAGTGTGACAGCAAGGGACCCTAAATCACACTTGCCATTCCCAAGCAGTCCTGCCACTGCTAGTGCTACTGTTACTAAGGTCCAGCAGCTTGTTAGCCTTAGGAGTGAAGGAGGGGGTAATCAACAATATCTTGATATTATTAGTGACTGTGAGTCTGAGGAGGAAGACTCTGCGGCTGAACTTGATGTGGTTGTGTTATTAGTAGCAGTAATGGTGAAGCAGCCTGAGTGGTAGGGGAAACATTTTACAACATTCAGACTAGCGGTCAAGGTAGCCCACACCATTCTCCTGACCCTGGGACTGGGAGTCCTCCCCTTCTCTTCACTACGGTGTCCAGGTGGAACATGAACCTGAAGAGGCTAGAACTGGTATTGGGGGAGGAGAGCAGGCTAAGAATTAATACCACCACCACCAGCAGGAGCACAGATCAGCTGTCTGTGCCTGCTGCTATTTCTGCTAGTGCTAGTCTAGCTTCTTCTTCAGGTCAAAAGGCAAGGGCAAGTGTGACATTAGAGGACCCTGTGTCACATTGCTCGTCACCTCCTCCAAGCAGCAATGAGATGTCTGGAATAGAGCAGCAGCAGCAACAACAGCATGTATGGACTAGTGGTGGTGGTGGTGATGATGCTGGAGAAGCTGGGGTGGAAGAGACATTGATGGCCTTTTTAGCAGAAACTGAGAAGGAATGGAAGACAGGGATAAGGATGGGCATCACCACCATCACCACCATCACCAGCAAGGAAATCTTGGAATTAGAGGAATTTGCAACTGCTCTAATTCCTTCTGATGCTGAGATGCAAGGGCAGTAGGATGCTGAGTAGCAGGTTAGTCTGCCACAGACCACCGTGGACACAGTGGGAATGGGGTCAACAAGCGATGTGGGACTAGGACAGGTTCCACTTGCCAGCAGTAGCAATACTCCTGTAACCAACTAGTTAGTTAAAATCCCCAATTAAATCAATGGAAATTCTGGGAATTTTTATTTTCTGTTATAGTGCTAAGGGTAACCTCAAAATCTGCTCTTGTTTTGCTTTCTGCATAAATCCCTCAGAACCTATTTACCGCATAGATAGGAAATATTAATATTTTGTTTCAAAGGGGATGTATCACCCCTATATGTTAGCCTGAATAGTTAGGTTATATATTGAATATGAGTAAAAGTTTATTAATTTTTTTAAAGCTCCTGTTGGTCTAAATTGAAGTTATAAACTCTGCCCTTCACCTACTTCTGTATAGACTGCAGTTCCCTGCTCCGTAACCGCAGTCCGTTACTCTGCCTCTGCTCCCCTCGCTCTATCCAGCCTCCTCTAATGACACTTATGCACTAATAGATATGTTTTTGTCTTATAAGGAGATAACACACACAATAGTGCTGTTAGCTAATAACATACACATTATGTGTTACTATGTGCCATGTTCACAGCATAAATATCTCATTCTGCTGCGATTTCTGAAATATTGATTAAAGGAAATGAATATAAGCTAGCATCAATAGCATAACATTGTTCAACAGATTGAATCAATACTCACTGATTCGATTTCAATAATTTGGACAAATGATGTGACAAGATACAAGATACGTTTAACTAAAAGACTGTTTTTTCATTTAAATGACAGTTTGAGGATGTGCTATATTTTCACAAATCAGTGCAACAAATATTGATTAAAACATAATAGGAGAGATGTGCAAATCTGCTAATGCAACATCCCTGACTTTATCCTCCAACTACTGTGGCTGCACTTCAGTATATGCATTAGCGTGTAGTTTGATTTAGATCATACTGCAGCACACTCTTCACCTATTCAACATTAATGCCAGAAAGCCTGACCCTCTACCCAATAGCATGCAGACAGAATTGGTTAAAAGCTATGCAGTTTTCCTCTACACACTGTTATTACTTCAAGCAAAAGGAACACAGAGGAAAGGAACACCTTAAACACCCATACATGTCCACACTTTCATTCCCTAGGCACAAGTAGCATTAAAGGGATAGTAATACTTAAAGTGTAAAGAAAAAATATGTTGTCGGGTTTATTCCCCTGAGTAAAACAAGAGTACTCCCACTGTGAAAGGTGTTTTATTCATAAGTTATTACAGCTCAAAGTTGAAGTTTTTAGGTGCAATATCACAGTGGCCTGAAATTGTACAGTGGCTCTGTTGCTACACCATAATATGGAGATTTATGGTCTACGGACCAGAGCTGTCCATAGAATGGTGTAACAACAGCGCCACTGTACATTTTCAGGCCACTGTGATATTGCACCTAAAAAAATCAATTTTGAGCTGAAAGAACTTATGAATAAAACACCTTTCAGAAGTGGGAGTACCCTTGTTTTACTCAGGGGGATCAACACTACAACATATTTTTTTTTACATTTTAAGTATTACTATCCCTTTAAGGGGAGCATTTAAGACATAATTAGCTTAGCCAAATAGCTTTAGGCAGGTATACTAGAAGCAAATTGATTCCAGTGTCTGTTTTAGCTAGGAATTGTATTAGTACATGCCCAGTATTATATGGAAGAAATTGATTTGCTTTTTTTGGTGTGTGCCTCCTTAGTTTAAAGAATAAGGCCATAAACTCCTAGACTTAGTAAGAGAATTCCTGTATTGATAACTTACTCTTTTATATTAAAGTTCATCTGTGGAGTCTAGTGAATAGGCTTTTCAACCACTTTAAATTATACATTTTCAAGCAGGGGCCCCACTTACAGTGTATTACTTTGCAAAAGCACTAGTAACCCAGAAATTTCCTAAAGTGGTGGCCAATGGGGTAATTCATTGGGAATCAGCTGGAAGTGCTGAAAATGGTGAATTCAGCTGGAAGTGCTGAAAATGGTAGAGTCAACTGGAAGTGCTGAAGAATGGTGGAGTCAGCTGGGAGTGCTGAAGAATGGCGGAGTCAGCTGGGAGTGCTGACGGACATGGGGATCAGCTGTAGTGCTGAAGAAGGTGGGAATTGCAGCATGAGCCCGTACAATTTGGCCATGCTTGGTTTCAAGGAAAATGGATTGGTAAGGACTGTCAGTTAAGGACTGATTATTGGTTAAAATGTTAGTAATGTCCAAAAAAAAGGTTTTTTTTGCATTTAGAAGAGCTTAAAAAGCTGAGCTAAATGCAAAAAAACCTATCTCTCAAACCTCTATGGTTTAAGAGATACAGGCGTTTAAAGTTCGCTGTCTCCTACTGACAGCTGTAAAGCTGTCAGCAGGAGATTCGTGTCGGTCGACACGCTGGCGCTTGATAAGTGCCGAGATCTCGTTACTTACAAGGAATCCCTTCATTGGAATGGTCTAAAACATGTGCCTGGCTTTGAGAGATGTGTTTTTTTGCATTTAGCTCAGCTTTTTAAGCTCTTCTAAATGCAAAAAACTTTTTTTTGGACATTACTAACACTTTAATGTTTAATTATTGTTGTGTTCGAATAAGAACAATAATAATAATGTGAGTGAAAATAGTTAAATAAAGCTGTGGTCTGTTAACACCAAAGTAGATGTGTCTGTACTTATTTATGGATCATACCCTCTCCCGATGACATGTATTGTCTAAACCTTTAAATTGTAAAGAACCAAGTACACATTTGGTGCTATGTATATATATATATATATATATATATATATATATATATATATATATATATATATATTCATTCATTCATTCATTCATTCAATCATTCATTTTGTTCTAGCTAGGGAGCTGTGCCAGATCTTGATCCATCTAGACTAGTTATACTTAACAGGTAAGGTTTTAAAGATATCCCTACTTAAGCACAGGTTGATTAATGACAATAATGTGTTGATTACACACCTGTGATCAAGTAGGGATATCCTGGCTGGTAAGTATGTCCTGTGTACTAACATTGAGAATAACTGATCTGGGGCTGGATTCCATTGCAGGTGATAAATGTTAACACCCTTTTTATCAAACATTTTCCTATTGAAGTCTATGGGGAAAACTGGAGATAAACGCAGTGATAAAATTAGCACCTGTAATAGAATCCAGTCCCTGGACTTGCATGTCTGCTTTGCTGTAGTACATTCAAATAGTCCACTAAATTATTAATATAGTAAATCTTTTCTGGACAACCAATGTCCTATATCTCATTTAAAACTTTAACCCCTTAATGACCGGCATGAACGGTGTGCAACTGCACAGGGAGACCTGAATTCCATGATGTGCCAGGATTGTCACTGATCCTTAAGTCCAGGACAGCAGTAATGGTCCTGGCATATCACTAGTCATTAAGGGGTTAACCTTAGGAAAAGGAGAAATAAACAAATAAAATACATTAGAGGAAAAAAAAATCTAATTTTAAAATCGCTATCATATTTGGATCCACAAGCAATTAATTAGCAGATTTGTACAACTATTTTAATTCGAAAAAATAAATGATTTGTCAGTATGCAATATGTAAAATAAATGACTTTACATATTACCAATCCATTTTAACATTAAGTATTCTACAGATAATTTATAACATCTAGGAGTCAAAGCTAATATTTTGGATTGTGTATCCATTTTATAGTTACTGTCAGCATACTGTAATATTTTTTTTTTAGTTCCAAATTGTTTTTTAATTGTGATTTTTATAATGTATTTTGTGATCCAAATTACATTTCTTTGGGGAAATGGAACAAAGGAATATACAGAGACAATAACAGGCTTCACAGATATGCTTAGTAATTATGTGTCTAGTTCCATAAATGTTTTTCTAGGGCAAAATGATTATAATACTTAGAAATAGAATTTTCTTACTAATGAGGCATTTGGGGGCACATCCAAACAAAAGCTTTATTTATACTGATATGATTATAGTATGATAATGTATATGATTTAAAGTGGTGTCACCACATAGTCTGTTTGCTATTATATCATAAAACAGGTGCCAACAATACTGTCCAGTGCTTTAACCCTTCTGGTGCCATGGAGGTATCCAGTGCATTGCATTGTACACCCCTCTGATCATCAAGGGGTTATAGCACAACTCTTCAACAACAAACTTTTTCCACAATTTTTTACCTCTTTCAGTGCCACAGAGCTATGCAGTATACATCCCTATGGCACTGAAAGGGTTTGTGGTGCTGTTTGCGGTGCTGAAGTCTGAGCACATCCTCTTTGCTCCCCACATTGGGCTAGTTGGAGAGTAGGGAGAAGGCTGTCAGACTTCTACGTTGTGAAACTGCTGGTGATGTGTAAGGAAGGGTATCCCTTACATATCGCAGCAGTTTGACAACCCTACATGCTAACGAGTAAATTTTCCTTCACTACCCTTACATACCCAATTTGTAGTGCATTTGGTTATGCATGTCTCCATCACTATGTCTATGCTGTCACCACAAATATTAAGACACATATTGCTATTGCATTGCCCTTTAGTATATCTCTCCCATGGAATAATTCTAAACCAAATCAACTGCACTGCAGGGCAGAAATAATACCGTATTTCCCATCAGTATAAATGGGGCTTTTATTTCATTGAATGCTAGAGAAGTCACAAACACATTGAGCAATATTTGTTGATGAAGAGAAGACAGTATGCGATGTGTCTGAAAGCAGTCAATGGGCTACTCATTATGTCTAGTCCGTATACAATTTTCAATAAACACCCCTTGATTTTACTGTTTTGCACAGTTCTAAATGGTAATTAGTCTTTTTTTAACCCCTTAAGGACTACGTGACATACTATGACCGGCATGGTCCTTAAATACTTAAGGACCAATGACGGTCATAGTATGTCACATACTTTTTACTTACATCGCTCCACCGGGAGCGCTGTAAGTAAAAATGGGGCCTAAAATTGACCACTCCAAGAGTGGAGCGATCTCTTTCAGGCCCCAAAGCAGCGTGCTGATACACTCAACAGGTCACGTGTACCACCACATCGGCAAGGATCAAAGCTGTTCTTATGGGACGGAAACGTCCCAGGACTGCTGGTCCTCAATGGGTTAAATTAACTCAATATAAACCTTGCTCTCTTCATATATAAATACAGTTATGGTCAGAATTATTGACACTCTGAAATATTTTGTATATCATGTACAATATCTCCTGAAAAAAGTGTGTAGTAAAACAGCTTTGCTGTAAAATTAGACTCATCCTATATAATAATTTGATAAAAGAGCTGGACGCTGTATCAGCTGCGGCATGGGCAGTCTCTACTGTGCATGACTGCCCCGCGACCAGCTGGCACTTGTACTGTGGCCCGTGTAACGGGCTCTTCAACTAGTCTGTGATAAATTGTCAGTGCTGACATGGCTTGAATTAGCCAATCAATGATGGCTTTAATGCTTATAAAGACCACTTTCTTTCACTGTTTCTTTTTTCACAATGGTAAAGACAAGGGAACTGTCTGAGAGCATCAGAAACGCTATTATCACCAAACATAAATATTCTAAAGGGTACACAGCCATATCCAAAGACCTTGGCATCCCTGTTTCAATAGTTCACAATGTTACTAAGAAGTTTGCTGCTCATGGAACTTTCAAGAAACTCCTGAGACATGGTGGAAAGAGGAAAATTGATCAGAGAAGTCTTTGAAGGTTTGTGCAAACTGTGGAAAAAACACCACATAAGACATTCACACTTCTTAAGGTTGCCCTGGAGCAATCTGGAGTGATGGTTTCAACCCATACCATACGCCGCACACTAAACCAAGAAGTGCTTTTTTTGGAAAAGGCTAAGGAGAACCCCACTGCTGAGAATAAAACATAAATAGGCATGACTGATGTTTGCCAAATCTGCCTAGTGAAACCACAATCATTCTGGGAAAATGAAACCAAAGTAGAGTTCTTTGGCAATGCAGACCAGCGTTATGTTTATAAGTGACAAAATTAAGCTTATAAGGAAAAGAACATCCTACCAACAGTTAAATATGATGGAGGATCTGTAATGTGGGGCTGCTTTGCTGCCTCTGGTACTGGAAGCCTTGAAAATATTAAGGGAATAATGAAATCAGAAATTTAACAAGACATTTTACAGTGAAATGTACTACCCAGTGTCAGAAAACTAGGTATGGGTTGAGGATTATTGGTCCTAAGAGTGCAATGATCCAAAGCACGCAGCCAAAAGCACAAAAGAATGATTGAAAAATAAAAAAATAGACTGTTTAAGACTGGCCATCAATGAGTCCTAATCCCAATCCTATTGAAAACCTTTGGAAAGAGCTGAAATCTGCCAATGGGAAAATCAATACTGCAACCGTTCAAGAGCTTGAACAAACTGCAGTTGAAGAGTTGAAGAAACTGCTAGCAGACAGGTGCAAGAAGCTTATAGACGGCTACAAGAATCATTTGGAAGCTGTCATTGTTGCCAAGGGTTGTGCAACCAAATATTAGGGAAGGGTGCCTTTAATGCTGCCCATATTTCATGTTTCCTCTGTGAAATCACTACATGCCAGTTGCAAAGGCATCTTTTTTTGTTGAATACCATTGGACATTGCTTTAAAATATTCCAATAATACAAAGTAGGTACATTTCTATTTATTTCTGAAGATATTGTGCATGATATACAAAATATTCAAGAGTGCCAATAATGTTGACCATAACTGTATGTTGAAGGGGTTAAAAGCAGTGATTAAATTCATGGAAATATATTTTTTTCACTTATGATGCAGTTCATAAATTTACACCAGGATTGTTCTATTCCTGTTTGTATATCATCCTCAATGTATTATAGATGTCACTATCTCACTATCAATCAAGGGATTATGTCTAACTAATGCTTCAATATGTACATCATAACACTAATTAATACTTGCTGGTCTGACTATTCATCATATATTGCACTCTATGACCAAGTAGATTTATGGCCTATTTTTTGTGGACTTACTAATTTTTTAGTCCTCCGGAGTGACATGATTACTAGGGGTGGACAAAAAGTGTGAAAAATTTACAGCGAAAAATTTAGCAAAAACGTGACAATTTTTCACTTTTCCCGCCAAAAAATGTTGCCTTTCCGCCTATGCAAAAATGTCCTCTTTTTTGCCTATTTTAACAAATTTTTTGCCTATGTTAACACATTTTTCGCCTATATTTCCTATATGTACTACATTTCACACTGTAATATTACTTCTTCTGAGGGTTGAAGTTTAGAAATAAGTGGCTGAAAGTCAAAGGTGTGAGTCCTACAGCAAAATAGGGCTTAAAAAATGTGTTAGCATGGGGAATGCATTTGTCCTTTGCCCACAACACTTTCTTGCTTAAGTAACACTGGCATATTCAGGATGATATCAAGTAATAAAAAAAAATACAACCTACAATGTGGCAGATATGTATTGTAGTGGTGTTGGTGGGGGACTGGCATGGTGTGATTCGTTTATGTATTTTTACCATTGTCATACTCTGTCCTACTCAGATTATTGACACATTTTACTTATCGGTCATATCAGTGGTCCCAAGTGGGGTAAATGGTGGCAATTCTTCTTCACATCCGTCCTCCACCTCCTCATCTGTGCTTCTGTTAATATATTTGTCCTGGCTTTGTCTGTCATGTGTGGTTTCTGCTACTACTGGAGCTGGATGTTGATGTAATTCTACTGCCACTACTACTAGGAGTTAGAAGTGCAGCACTTACAGCAGCAGCACCAGAGGGACTCGTCATATCTAACACAGCCTGTGTTGCTGGGTACTTAAAATAGGTGTGTGTGACTGAGTGGGACTTGGACTTTGAAGAGGCAGTGATGCTGGGGATGACTGATAGGGTGACTGTGTGCTTTTTGACATCTGTACTTGTCCAGGGTCAGATTTTCCAATGGCTTTCTCAAACAGTTTATAGACAGTCACAGTGCTCCTTAAAAGTAGAGGAAGATACAGCCTAAGCCTTTAACCTTATAGCCCTGTCATCATCCTCACTCTCAACTTCAACTGTATCTGAACAAGAGAATGATGCTTGAGGGATATATTTTAGATCTGCATCATCATCAGTCATCATTAGGTCATCCTTAGCAGCATCAGAATCACCTGACAGTTCTTGCCCACTACTACCCTTATATTCATCTAAGCTTTTGGAGGTGTCAAACAATTTCTTTTTACTTTTACTATAACAAAATTCACTACTACTTTGAAGACAGGTGTTTTGGTGTCTCATTGTCTGATGCAGCAATTTGGAGGGGCAAGGTAAGTGGACAGTGTGAGGGGCAACGTGAGTGGACAGTTTGAGGTGGGCA
This sequence comes from Rhinophrynus dorsalis, assembly GCA_037306005.1. Taxonomy (NCBI): domain Eukaryota; kingdom Metazoa; phylum Chordata; class Amphibia; order Anura; family Rhinophrynidae; genus Rhinophrynus; species Rhinophrynus dorsalis. The sequence continues at coordinate 75,697,186 of CM074719.1, read as the reverse complement.
ATATGAGAAGACAGTGTGAGGTGGGCAGTATGAGTTGGGCAGTGTGAGGTGGACAATATAAGGTGGGCAATGTAGAGAGGCAATGTGAGTGGACAGTGTGAGTTGGGCAATATGAGTAGACAATGTGAGGTGGGCAATATGAGTTGGGCAGTGTGAGGTGGACAATATAAGGTGGGCAATGGGGAGAGGCAATGTGAGTGGACAGTGTGAGGTGGGCAATATGAGGTGGGCAGTGTGAGGTGGGCAGTGTGGATGGGCAGTGTAAATGGACAGTGTGAGGTGGGCAATATTAGTTGGGCAGTGTGAGGTGGGCAATATGAGTTGGGAACTGTGAGGTGAGCAATGTGAGGTAGACAATATGAGGTGGGCAATGTGGAGGAGCAATGTAAGTGGACAGCGTGAGGTGGGCAATATGAGGTGGGCAGTGTGAGGTGGGCAATATGGATGGGCAATGTAAGTGGACAGTGTGAGGTGGGCAATATGAGTTGGGCAGTGTGAGGTGGGCACTATGAGTTGGTAAGTGTAAGGTGGACAATATGAGGTGGGCAATGTGGAGGGGCAATGTGAGTGGACAGTGTGAGGTGGGCAATATGAGTTGGGCAGTGTGAGGTGGGCAATATGAAGTGAGCAGTGTGAGGTGGGCAATGTGGAGGGGCAATGTAAGTGGACAGTGTGAAGTGGAAAGTGTGGATGGGCAATGTGAGTGGACAGTGTGAGGTGGGCAATGTGGAGGGGCAATATGAGTGGGCAATATGAGGTGGGCAATGTGGAGGGGCAATGCGAGTGGGCAGTGTGAAGTGGGCAATAAGAGGTGGGCAATGTGTGCTGTGCAATACGAGGTGGGCAGTGTGAGTGGGACAATATGAGTGGGCAATAAGAGAGGGACAGTGTGAGCAGGCAATAAGAAGTGGGCAATGTGAGTGGGACAATGTGAGTGGGCAGTGTGTGGTGTGTAATATAAGGTGTGCAATATGTGGTGGGCAATGTGTGGTGGGACAATATGAGAGGGACAAATGGAGCGGGACAATGTGAGTGGGACAATGTAAGTGGGACAGTGTGAGTGGGCAATATTAGGTAGGCAATATGAGAGTGGGCATTGTGAGTGGGCAGTATGAGTGGGACAGTGTGAGTGGGCAATAAGAGATGGGCAATGTGTGTGGGACAGTGTGAGGTGGGACAGTGTGAGGTGAGCAGTGTGAGGTGAGCAGTGTGAGTCACTGTCGTAGTCTCTCCCCTAAGCCTCAACCTCAGACGGCCCTGGGATCAGTGAGAGTGAGTGCTGAACCTGAATGAGACACACACAGTGCACCCAGTACATACTGCTTTTTATTAATCATGCCAGATTGCTGGATAATGCAAAGCAGAAAATATGTAAGTGTAAGGAGAAAAGTGAAGCAAGGCAAAATAATTGCAGAATACTTAAAATCAAAATAACCACTTGGATGATGGAGATGTCCCCAATGCATTAGAAAGCATCCAATGGGTTAAAAATCACATTGTATTTTGCTTTTGTTCCATGTGGTGTAGTAATGGTCCTTACAATAGGATTGTTATTCATTTATCTTGTAATTTATATTGACCTTTACTTCAAAGGAACATTGCTTACTTGTGTTTACCCCTTGAGGATCAGAAGGGAGTGCAGTTCATTGCTTAACAATGTGTTGTGCACCCCTCTGGTGCTCAAGCAGTTAACAAGAATGGTAACATTTTGATATTTCAAAGGTTTGTTAGATTCCAAAATGCAGAGTGCAGGGTTGTGTTGTTTTCACTCCTTGGCTGTCATAAAGGTACCCAATCTACTGTGAGGCCTCTAACATCCAAAGGGTTAATTTTATACTAGAGAAGCTTTGAGGGAATTATATAAAGCTCATTAGAATTGATGCTTGTACTTTAATGGTACCTAACCTTAAAGGCAAAAGTTGGTGATGTTAAAGGTGAAATCTACAGTCCCATCCGTCCAAGTGAAATGAAAACTGTCACTGTTATTGGCATAAATCTGGAGGATGGCTGTCTGATTGCTCATTGGGTTTCCAGCTGAGTCTGTCAGGAATACCTGTGTGTCAGGGGCATATTGTCAGTCCTAACAGACAATGAAAATGTATCAGAAGGGTCATTTCATTTGAATAGGTGTTTTCTGCCTGGTCAAACAGTTGAAAATATCATTTCCAGGGGTGCACCCAGGTTTAAGCCCTCTGGCTTTCAGAAGGTTAAAAATGCATTTTTATACTGGTTTACAATGGAACTGTCAATTTGTAATAAATAGGTGTTTTTAACCATTTGAGTGCCTGAAAGGTATCCAACATATTGCATTGGATACCTCTCTGGCACTAAAAGGGTTAAAAGCATTCATATTCATATATGTTTGTTAGCCATGTTTTATTTAAAGCAATAGTGTGAGAATGTAGCTTTATGTGCTGGTTAGTGTTTATGTGGTACTTTTTAATACTCTATGATTTCTTTCTGGAATGTTTAAATTGTAATATGATGTAAATTTATTGTTGTTACACTTATTTATATGCAATTTTATATGTATTAACATCCTTATACTATTTGTGCATGTAATGTCATAGTATGGCCACCACGACATGGCTGTGGCCGCAGTGTGGCCACCAGGACATGATGGTGGCCACATTGGCGGCCACCAGAAAAAATACCTTGAGAACCACTGCCCCAGAGTGCCCCCAGACTCCCCTAATACAGAGAACAAATGTCCCACCTAAATGACTTCCTAAACTAAGCTTCAATTCCCCTTTATATACCTATCTTCTCTAGCTCAAAAACAGGCTGCTCTCTTCTCTCACAAACAAAATGGCTGCTGTGAGAGCCTGACAGCCTTTTATATGGCTGTCGAAAACTTTCATGTGGTGGAGAAATATGTGACTTCCCATTGATATCAATGGGCTGAAAAGTCAGAAAAAAGCGAAAAAACTGCACTTTTCACTGGAAATTTTTCGCCAAGCGGAAAGTGCCATTATTCGCCAATTTCAGTTTGAGATTACATGATATTAGAGCTGGAATATTAGAACTTGAGATTGTTTTATATATATTTCTTTATGTTTTATCATATAATTTTATATTTTCATATATTCAGTGTCTTTGATAATGCTCTCCATATTGTTTTTGTGTTTTTAAAATAAATAAATAAATATATATATATATATATATATATATATATATATATATTGCAAATCAATAGCCAAATTGGCAGGAAACCGTGTTAAGGGAGAGCGAGGTGCCAGATGATAAGCCTGCAACTAGACAATGCCTTGTAAATTGCTGCTTAATTATGCAGAATTAACAAATAGCAGAAGCACCAGTTGTAATACTTGAGCAGGGCTCTATGCCAAGATGATACGCTGGCATAAAAGACAGATGCAATCAAATTCTGTTATCTGACACCTCTGAGCTGTGTCCCTGGCTGCTGTCTTCCCATCTGTGGTGCCAAAAGCATTTAGCAGAGTAGAAAACACTGTTGATTTGTTAAACCAAGACAGATTTTGGTAATTGATATAAGTGACCACAAAAAGATTAGCAAATCTGTGCAAAATTAAAAGTGTTAGAAATTTCATCAAGATAACACAAATTTAAATAATTGAAACCTAGTTCAGTGATCATTACTTTAGATGTTTCCTTCTAACCCCAAATCTTCTTTGTTCCAAAGACCCATGCCCCTACACACATAGGACCTTATGCTTAAGAGCATATTGAATACATGGACAAACCAACTGCATCAGTGAAGAGGAATAAATACTCTCCAAATGTATTTGATTTAAATTGATCTTTTAACCTTGAATGTTAACCTTGTATGCTAGAGAGGTCTCCACTGTATTGGTTGGCAAAGTGTCACAGACCTCGCTAGCATCCAATGGGTGAAAGCCCCATTTAGATCAATGGGATTTTTTCATTGGTACCTATAGTGCAGATGATTTGACCCAGGAGAGTTCCAATTTTGTGTTATACATAAGGCATATAGAATTATTTGTGTGCAATAAAGAGTTCTACTATTGCACAAAGCAACAATTGTATGCTAGTGGACCAAAGCCTGGACTGAAATTGTATATTTGGCAGGTTGACCCTCAGGTGTAATGTTCTTTGCCTCTAGGACATTATAAAATTCTAGTCAGAGACTCCTTGGCGTGCTGGTGACTATACCGTATCATATTGCATATCAAAACCTCTACTATGATTTAGTGATTATATGCAGGCAATGTAAAGAGTTAATACTGATAAATATGTATATGCACCAATACTCTGATTTCTTGCTGTCATCTGTTCTGGTCAGATTAATTGGATTCCAGCTATTTAAAGAGATAGTAACACTTAATATGTGAATATATATATATATATATATACATATATATATATTGTAGGGTTTATTCTCCTGAATAATACAAGAGTACTCTCGTTGCTGAGATGTGTTTTATTCAAAAGTTGTTGCAGCTAAAACTTGAATTTTCCAAGGAGTGATATCTCAATGGCCTGAAATTTTACAGTGGCGCTGTTGCTACACCGTCCTATGGATGTTTATGGTAAAGTGACCAGAGCTGTCCATAGGATGGTGTAGCAACAGCACACTGTAACTTTTCAGACCATTGAGATACTGTATCTTAAGAATTCAAGTTTGATCTGCAAACATTTTTTAGTAAAACACCCATTTTACTCAGGAGGATAAATCCTAAACATATATTTTTTATTTATTAAGTGTTACTATACCTTTAAATGTTTGTTTGTGTGTGCTTGCCGAAACCTGGACTGTAAGTATGCATTACTGGACACAGAGAGGTTGATACGCTAAGAAAAGTACAGCAAATCTGGGGAAAAAGCAACTGCATCATATAGAAGAGTTAAAAATTCTCATTGCTTTAAATGGGATTTTTAGCCCTTGAATGTTAACTAGGTCTCCATTCAAGGGGTTATAAACTGCATATAAATCAGTGAGATTTTGAGGTTTTCTATATTTGTCCCTTTTGGTGCAGCTGGTTTTCTACAATTTGTCTTTTATGGTGCAGCTGGATTGCTCCAGAATTGTTCCTGTTCTTCTTCTGTATCAATTTTGGAGTTTCATCAGTCATTCATTACAGTGTAGAACTTGCAATCCAGTGCTGGTGTATAAAATTTGGTGACAATCAAACAAGGTAGATCTGTGTGTCAGGGTACCAATAAAATATGTTACTCAGTTTAACACTGAAGATTGTTCTAGTGCCCAAGGGCTAAATCACCCATCTGAGTTCACATTCTCCTGATAGACAATGTAGAAGCAGTCATCAACACCTGGATCCTGGGTAATGGGAGCTAAAACAGTCAATTTTCAACCCATAGCTTAGAAGTGGACAGACAGTTCTGAACCTGATGGTGCCTCTGACAAGGTTTCTCAGTTTTGCTCTAGTTATCAAGATTCTCTGACCCTCACAATATATATGAAACTGTGTAATTTCCCTCTGGCTTATGTGTTTACTCCTCTCCAGCTGATTTCCAGGGTACTGAGAAAAGTCAGGTTGGACCAGGAACATATCATTTTGATTTTGAGTGGGATGAGTAGGAGAGGGGGGAAGACTTTAGAGATGGAGGGGGAGATAGCAGGGGTAAGGGATATAATGAAAATGGAGGAGAATGGGAGAGAAGTAGAGTTCTGCCTGCCTTGAATACTGAAATTGCAGAACCGATCCCTCAGCCCTATGAGCAATTATCCATATTGGCTATATTTTTTGATTTGGCAGTGATATCTACATGAATATACTGTATCTGCACCCCACACATTATATTAAAGTATGAAATTCACAATACACACACACACACACACACACACACACACACACACACACACACACACACACACACACATACGGTTGTGCTAAGATGAAATTGAGCAGATCTAGGACAAATGAATTGCACCTCTGTGCAGCAAATCAGATTGAGCTGGCTATAGGCAGGCTGTAGTGGGGGGAAAATGTAGCACACTCACAGTTACAATTCCAAAGGTTGCCCATTCCTGACATATTAGGAGTACTGGCTCTCAGTGGTGGGAGCCATGACCCAGGTGGCCAACCCCACTTGTGAAAACAGTTTTTAAAACATGCAATAATCTAAAATAAAATGAATGAGAAAATACATAAGCATGTGGTGTGATTTAAAAGTATAAAGTAATTTCTGTTAATACATGGCTCAGTGAAAATCAATAGTACCATGTTTATTTGGGATTAAACATTAACAGGTTTCAAACATGCCAATAAAAAATACTAGTACTTTCACTAAATCAATACCAATATAAGTGAGTCAACAGAGATGACTTGACTGTTAAGGTATAAGAGAAACAGAGAAAAACAGGATTTAATCCCTAACACAGTTATTAGAGAAGAACATCTATACTCTATCCTATAACTGGTATTGACCACTCTTCTGTATCTATATCTGTCTACGCCTGTCTTTATTACCATCATACACATATTCACACACCAATTTTGAAAAAGAAATGGTTGATTATATGATTTTGGTGTAACATTTCTTGATTCAATGTCTATAGAAACGAAACTCTATTGGGATTAAGTGGAGCATTTCCTGTATATCTTTCATTAGAGTTGCTGATTAACTGATTCATGTCTTACTGGCAAATGAAAAATAGAAATATAACACAAGTAAACAAGTAAAACCCACTCTTTAAATGGTCCAAGATGCTAATAAATTAAAGAATGTAGAACTCAAAGACTTAAGATATTTGTGGGCAAACATTGCACAGATATCAGAACAGTACAGGAAATGGTGTATAGGTTATGGTCACAGTTACAAATACAGTGATTATGGATAATGTTTGGTCACTATAAATACTGGTTGGTTTCATATTTAAAATGTATAATTTACAGTTTATATAAAGGAAATATAGTAAAAGCAGAACTAAACTGATCATTCTCTTTCATTTTGAATTAAAAATACTTACTGTCATTCACAATCTGAAGTTTAAGCTTCAAATTAGAAGTTAAGGAACATTTCAGTATTCAGATTGCAGTTTGATATGTTGGATATTGAGAAAATTCCAGTTCCTTATGAACTGGTTGAGGGAGACAGAGGAAGACATCCAGCACACCTGCTAGAGTAAGTTGCTGTAACCACACAAGTGGTTCATCCACTTGTAGAGATGAGTAGTGACATAGACAGGAACCTATTTAGAATAACATTGAGTGTATGCCATCCTGTTCTTTTTGTTTTTAAAACATCATATGTAGGAATGGAGGAGACTTTATTTTCCTTAATACTGTGTGCCTGAATGGACATGCATAGCACATCATGAAAGCACAATCCGTGTTCTTCGGTAGAAGATGTCAGAAAAAACAGCGTTCAGTCTGGCATTTCCACACCTTACCACAGAATCACAAAACAACAAAAGAAATGTGTAACTTTGTTTCACAAAATGTATAAATTATTTTGTGTAACAGTCAGTTTTCTGGAAATAACACATATTTAGGGTTCTGTTTAATAGTACTGTTCAAGCCGTTTTTGCACTATATTTAATAATAGAGGCATCACTTATACTCTAAGCAGGGGAACGTTCCTCGTGCCTGTCATCTTCAGACCTGAGTTGAACCTGTTTTTCTTTTTCTGCAGTCATTGTGTTATTACGCTCCATTCAATAGACCTCATTGAATCATTTTGCTAAACCCTACTTAACATCATTGAGCATGCTCAGTTACGTTTTATTAAGACTGGGGTTAGCTGGCCACTGTTGTTGCTAATTATGGCACAACATATACAAAAATAATCAAAAATGTTATCCAAAGATAGAGGCAGTAATTGTCCACACCAAGCCCAAAAGTGTAATTTGTCACGAAGCAAACTTACAAGGAGAGCTACTTCTTGCATGTTCTTTTGTGTTTGTCCTCTGATATTTCATACTTTTATGCCTTATGTGTGCTTTTAAAACTTCCATGTAATTTTATTGCATGTCTCCTAACCATTTGATTCCTTTGGCCCTGTGTTCAAAAGCCAAATGGATAAAGTCTGTGGCAAGCCACCTACAGCGTAAGGGGAAAAATTGTGAGGTAATGCTTTGGAGACCTCTCTAGTATTCAAGCACTTTTGTTTTCTTCCCTATGGTGGAATTGGTTTATCTAAATTCCTCTACTTTTCTTTTGAATATACAGTCCTTTGAATTCTTAGATTTGTTTTCTGAATATGAACTGCATACAATGTTACTTGTATGAATTATTTTCTGCCTACATATTTTAACCCCTTAAGGACCTGGAAAATCTGAGATCGATTTCACTAAAGGACAGGAGCAATTATGACCATTTTGACTATGTCTTTGTTCAACAGTGTTTTCCCTCTAAGGCTTTTATTCCATCCACATAAAGTAAAAAAAAAATTAAAAAAATGCCGTTTTTATTTTTTTCTTTTGGAATTCTTTGGGTGCAATGGGTTACATTTTTATGGAGACTGCATGAAAGGTGTGACCTGTGAGTCATACCTACAAAATGGCAGCTTTAAGTGGGCACTGTTCCCCCTGGGTGAAAATCCCCATGTCCTTCTTTCCCTCCCTATTTTCCCACTTTTTTATTTATAAGATTTGGAGGTGTGTATAAGTGTATTAGATGGCTCCACAACAATCACACTCCCATTATGTATTGTTTAATGTTAAAATATTTATTTTATAAATAACATTTTTAAATAAAAGATGTTTTGTTTTTTTAAATAAAAAAAACAACCATGATGCTTTTAGCAGGTCAGAAATGGACCTGCATCCAGCCAGCCCACAGCACCAGCATTGAAGGGATTACTAGCCCCAGCTGCTGCATTTTTTTTTTTACCACTAGTTGTCTCCTCTCTGCTTCTCTCTCCCTTACTTTGCTCATAAGAGAGAGAGAGGCACAGCACAGACTCAGAGGTGCTTGGCACACTGCCTTCTTCAATCAAAACTTCGGTACATGTGATTGCTCCTGCAGCGATCACATGAACCAGCGGAAGTGACAAGAGTTGAGACTGAATGCTCCGGTACAGGTGCACTGAGGTGCGCTGCTATCATTTAACCCATGACTTGCCAGGACCATCATGGGTCCTTAAGGGAAGTTTACCCATGACGGTCCTGGCACATCATGGGTCGTTAAGGGGTTAAAGCGATAGTAATTTTTCACAATAAAAGCATCTCCAATTAATCTTCATAGTATTTGGGCCATGGAGACTGTTATTTCAATACTGTCTGAGTTGTAGTTCAAGAGTAATAGAATGATAAAATATCCCCCTCCTGCCCCTTTTACTGATGTTACACTGGTCACCTCAGAGCAGCAAGGTGGTGTCCTGGTGGATAGCAGAGATGGACAATCTTCAATTAGCATAAGGGAAAACCCTGAAAAACCTGTCAAGGGGGTGAGGGTTTCCCTTATTTTCACAGCTTGTTGTGAGTTGTCTGGTCTCAAGACCAGATTCCACATCTGAGGGGAGGTGACTTACACTAGGTAAAAGGGGCAGGAGGGGGATACTTTATCATTCAATTACTCTTTAATTCTCTATGGCTCAAATACTATGAAGATTTATTGGAGCTGCTGTTTTTGTGAACCATTTATTATCCCTTTAATGGATGGATGGATGAATGTATATTTTATTTTTATAGTGCCAGAAGCATGTACAGGGATTTACAATTTAAAGGTTTAGGTAATACAGGTTTACAAGAGCTTTGCAAAATGAACCATTTAAAGTGGGGCGTCTTCTGGAAAGCTTGCAACTAAAGTGAATAACGGAGACATACATACTGAGTTAGGTCTTGAAATAAAACTCTAAATTGATTAGTGGTATTTCATTTAAACTTTTTTTATTCTAGTAGTATCTATTTTATGGTATCTGTTAACCTATTTATTACATGAATTTATATTGAGTTAGCTTCTTCTGTTCTTCTTTTTCCTTTCAGAGCTAAATCTACATGCAGTCTGTAAAGAGTCTGCAACTCAACGATATCTGCAAATGATCATAAGCATTCTAGGTGTTACACTCTATATTCACTCTCTGTTCTTTTGAACAGTCAATGAAAGTGAACAAAGTGTGACACACACCAGGACATTGTATAAACTGAGCAAAGTTGATGACTTCCCAGAGCTCATTGATGGAATGGATTCCTCATAGTCAGGGAAACATTTTGTCTGTCATACAACACAGTTTGGAATTCTCTTAATCATTCCTTCTTTTATGACCTGGTGCACACAGTACATTCTATTTAATATGTGAAGCCAGGTGTGAAAACTTAGCATTAAGTGTAATTGGGTGGGAAACCTCAATATTGTGTCAATATACTATAGGTGTATTAGTATTGTGTGAACCTAGTTGTAAGTATAAATCATTATATTGTCATTATATAATAATGACAATAACTTTCAAAATTACCTATATATTGTTAAGCATTTTTTATTAAAAAATAATAGTTTATAAAATAGTTTATAAACTATTGATTTGTGTAAGATTACTATAGTAAGATAGTACTCACTGGCACTGCCTTATGCCCAGTAGTATTATTCTACATTGCTCTCCTGTTCAACTGCCTCTTTCTCTTGCTCTGGAACAGTTAAAAATAAGCTTAGTCATTTTTTTAAACTACCAATGTCTTATGCAGCTCCTTTCTGCAGCTACTAAAGTAAGTAGAATAGAAGAAAGAAGAGCAGTTGGGAGGGAGAGCAGTGTAGAATGTTAGTATATAGTACATGGCTGGGTCGAGGCAGTATAGTATCCTCCATCTGCTTGTAATGCTACTCTAAAGTACCATTACAAGCATATGGAGGATACTATACTGCCTCTATGCAGGTATTCCAGATTGCGCTATACACAATATCGGGATCCTCACAGATGAGGGTATTCTCGATATGAAACACAAAGAAACAACAATCGGGAGAATGCTGATATGTGATATAAAGTGTAAATATAGTAACAAAATAAATGAGTGGTTAATATGTACACTGACTTCCAAGAGATGAAGACTGGTGATATTTGATTCTTGACTGGTCTTAGAGCTTGTGGGGATAAATGGTGCTAGTCCTCCCCACAAGGACTTCTCCTCAGATGGTAAGGCTTGGATATACAGATCAATGTTGATAGACAGACCAACAGATTGAAAAACATGTAAAAAATTGGATTTATTGGATAAAAATGACACATATAAAATAATGTACATATAAGTACAAATAGTGATTAACATATAAAACTCTCAACGCGTTTGATGATCCTAACTGACCATTTCATCAGGAGACTATCAAATGGTCTGCCCTCCAACTGTAACATTTATATGTAAAAACCAAAATGGAGGCTGTGTAATTGACACTCTGTATATCCAAGCCTATGCCATCTGTGAAGAAGTCTATGTGGGGAGGACTAGCACCAATTGTCCCAACAAGCTCTAAGACTGGTCGAGAATCCAATATCACTGGTCTTCATCTCTTGGAAGTAAGTGTACATAATTACCTCTCATTTATATTGTAACTATATGTACACTTTATATCACATATCAGCACATATCAGCACTCTCCTGTTTGTTGTTTCTTTTTATTTCAATACTGTTTTAGTTCAAGAGTAATTGAATGATAAAGTATCCCCCTCCCTCCCCTTTTACTGATGTAACACTGCTTACCCCAGAGCAGCAAGACTGTCTGGATTGATCACAGAGAGGGACAATCTTCAGTGAGCATAACAAAAAACCTGAAAGACCTGTCAAGGTGGGCAGGGTTTTCCTTATGCTCACTGTAAGAACATTGTCCCTTGCTGTGAGCTGTTCAGCCAAGTGACCAGATTCCACATCTGAGGGGAGGTGGCTTACACTAGGTAAAAGGGGCGGGAGGGGGATACTTTATCATTCAATTACTCTTGAACTACAACTCTGACAGTATTGAAATAACACTCTCCATGGCCCAAATACTATGAAGATTAATTGGAGCTGCTTTTTTTGTGAAACATTACTATCCCTTTAAGGAGTTAATGCTTGTGGGTGATCATGCATTAGCTAGAAGCAGGGAACGTCATGCCAAGAGTGTAACTATTTTGGATGCAGGAGGAAAAGGCTTTGAATAATATGGACTAATGTTATTCTGTGCTAAAATACATGCAAGAAGTGCTTTTTGTGTGCTGTGTCTTCCTAATGTCTATTTTCTAGTCCACTTCTCTTTATTATCCTAAGAAGAGAGCATTATGGGAGAGGATTGGTATTTCTGGACTTTCTTCTATTTTTCATTATATCCTGTAATAAGGTAGAAATTGTTGAATGTTTTGTTTTTCCTAGGGTTCGAATTGGGTCTTTCCCTGAAGTCTATATTACAGTGAAGTGTGTGTACTGCAATGCACTAAAGTAATCATACATATCTATGGGTGCAACAAGAGCAGGATTTTTCAGTTAACACAGAAAGTGCAGAAAATAAGCTGTAGCGGATTTTTCAAAATAAAATCAGCTACAATTAATCTTCATAGTATTTGAGCCCTAGAGAGTGCTACTTCAGTTCTGTCAGAGTTGTAGTTCAAGAGTAATTGAAGGATAAAGTTTCCCCCTCCCGCCCTTTGTACATAGTATAAGCCATCTCTTCTCAGATGTGGAATCTGGTTGTAAGACCAGACAGATGACAGCAGGGGACAATCTTCTTCCTATGAGAACAATGAAAACCCTGCCCCCCTTGACAAGTTTTTCAGGCTTTTCCCTTATCTTCATTGAAGATTGTCCCTCTCTGCAATCTACTGGGCACCTCCCTTCTGCTCTGATGTGATCAGTGTTACATCAGTAAAAGAGGCGGGAGGGGGATACTTTATCATTCAATTAATCTTGAACTACAACTCTGACATAATTGAAATAACACTCTCCAAGTTCCAAATACTATGATGATTAATTAGAACTGCTTTTATTATGAAACATTACTATCCCTTTAACCACATATAACATGACCCAGAATGTACTACAGAAGTGTTCCTGAATGCTTTGCACAGTCAGTAATTGCAGGGTCCTAGCTCATAATAATAAGCTCAGAAATAAATACTACATTTAATGCAATTCAATGAGCCAAAGTGATACAGTTCTGGTGTACACCAACTGCTCAATGGGGGGAGCTGAAAATTCACAACTGGATAGGACTCTTTACCCCTGATATGATAGAGAGATCTGCAAGACCTTTCTAGCATTCAAGGGGTTAAACTCCCTATTAAAATCAATTACTTTAATGTGGCTAGCTCCACAATGAGGCTAATGTACCAAGAAAACTGAAATAATTCTGGCGCAAACTAACTGCACCACAGGGGACAAATAAATAATGATATATAATAATAATTACCATTGATTTAAATGGAGATTTTTAGATCAATGAAGATTTTTATTTGTGCCCTATGGTGGAGCTGTATTTTCCCAGCATTACTTACTTTACAGATGATGGCTATGAACACTGATTAATAAAACCTGTGTGAACCCATTTCCACTGTTTGTTCTCTTTCCACACCAATGCATAAAAATGCTTTTACTTCTCTGAAAATCTGAGAACTGTGAACATTATATCAAAAGAAGCTTGTTCCCAACTTCCCAAGGCAGCCTGCTAAAACCAATATGTAAATATGCTAATGGTCCATAATACCTTGTTAGATAATGCTCCATTTTAAAATGCTCCACACACAAACATCTGGGTATGAACTTGAGTGTATGAGTACTTTAGTGCATACTAGCACACATGCTCTGTTATTGTTAAGACTTTAACATGAACAAGCCCCGGGTATCTCACCTACAGGAAGCAAAGGGAAATATAGTAAAGTTATGTTACTTCCACGGTGACTTGTTTAACCCATTAGTGACCGGCCGCGCGTGCACCTGGCCGGCACTTAATGCCTACCAAACTTTTTTTTCCCATTGTTTTAAACGACTTCCTGAACGTACATGTATGTCCTCTGTCACTAAGTGACAGTTTTTGCGGGATGTACATGTACGTCCATTATCGTGAAGGGGTTAGCTCTTTAACTATCAGAGGGGTATCTAACGCATTGAGAAGCAATACGTTTGTATACCCAACTGGTACTCAAAGGATTAATAAACTATATTAAACCCTTAAAGACCAGAGGGTTGTGCAACGCATTGTTTTGCAATGTGTTACAATCCCCTTCTAGTCCATTATGGGTGAACGGAAGGAACAGAGGAAGAAAATGGCGTAAAATAAACATACACTCACCCACTACCCTCCTCTTGGCACTAAAGGGAAACATTTCAGTGTGTAGATTAGTAAATTGGCATTAGTCAGACATAGCACTAGAGAGTGTTATCATGTACATGATTTAATGCAGAACTATATTAGAATATACACTGTTTTCATGCAGTAATTTTTGTCTGATTTAAAAGTATGTAAAATGTATGTTTTGGGGTGTGGTTAAAGTAGTTTGGGGTAATTTACAATGAAATTTTTTGCACATTGAAAACCATTCTGATAGATCAGATTTTCTGGCCCTACACCTACCCCACACAATTTAATGAGATGCATACACTGTAAAAGCTTGTGCAATGGGAGCTCAGTGGGACCATATTTGGTTAGCAGAGTCTCTTTTCTCTATGCCTTGTTTAACACCATGTAATAAGAAATGTATGTATTTTTCTGTCCATGCTATAGGGCAAGGGGTTTGCGGGCATTAACCCTTTACCTCTCTGGCATTCAAAGGGTCAAAGTCTTAATGATTGTGGAGTATGATCTCTGATATGTGCTATAAGGATCATATGCTGTAGTACATACCCTCTAAAGCAGCCACTGGCATTGGAGGCTAATGCCATTGAAACCGAACTGGAAGAATCATACATTCACTCAGTTGTTCCACTGAATGAAAACAATGTGTACATTTCCCATAACTGGACCAGTCTGGTACAAATGCACCATGATTTAACCATTTGAGTGCCTGAAGGGTGTCCAATACATTACAGAATAAGGTGTTTAATGCCCTTCTTGTACTCAGAGGGTTAAATGGAAGTTTTTATTCACCTGAATCCAATCCTATATAATAATTCACTAGGATGTTTGTCATGATGCAGTCATGTGCAGTACCGCATTTGGGAAGTCTCTACTGCGCATGATTGCATCGCGTGGAACAGTGAGGTAGCGGCCTCTTAACATTACCCAGACCTTGGCCCATGTACACGGGCTTTTACACTAGTACATAATAAAACAATATTTTTGAGAGCTCGTTATCATTCAAGGGGTTAAAATCCCCATTTAAATTTACAGGGGGAAATGTTCATGTTTTATTTGTTCCCACTTAGCTGTTGGTTTGTCCCAGATTTGCCTTCTTTTGATTTTATACATATGACCCCATGATTGCATATGGCTGATCACAATAAAGTTTCTTTGTGTGTGTGTGTGTGTTGCAGTTGATGCAGCTTTTGATCAATACAGATAAAAATAATAGAAGTTTCAAAGGCAATTGGAATCACAAAAATATTATTAATAACTGTGTTACATACATATTTTTGATGTAGAAAATAGAAAAAAAAAAAAAAAGGTTGAATGAAAAAATACAAAAAGGCAATTAACATCTATCACATGCCTCTTGGTTGTTACGTTTAAGTCAAATGCAGAAAATCGATTTATACATAACAATTCAGACTACCACACCTATTTACTTGTCTAGAAAATGAGCAAACTTTTAAACCAGCAAATGCACATTGTTTTTCACAATGTTATGATTTAAAAATAAAAAATATGTTACACATACAAAATAAATGGTATGAATTTGCATATTTAATATTGTTTACACTTTCTTAATTAACTGACATTGTTCTAAGTAAATGACTTTATTTCCAGTTGGAAAATATTAATTTTGCATGATAATGTTACACAGATGGCCATTTGAGCAAGATGAGAACAAAGTCTACCCAGACAACCATTAGTGTGAAATCTACATATAATAGGACATAACAAAAGTTAATGAGTAAATAATCTGCCACTGAGTGGCATTGCTGTGGTTAATTTATAGGCAAAAACTGTCGGAGTCTTCCTTTGCTGCATTTGCACAATGAGGGATCCCCAATGTGTCTATCACAGATGCTAAGGATTAATGGCAAGATAAAAGCTCCAGGAAAGTTAAATATATCAAACCTGCTAATTATGTAGGAGTCTGGACCTGCATTCAATGTCAGAATCAAAGAGTATAGAAAAGAGACATGACCAGACACTGTCTTAGAGAAACTGATTAAACCTGCTTAATTTGAAAGAGAAAGAGAATTATGCATAATGTGGCACAAAAAGACAGCCAACTTTACAAATTGCACATCCTAATTATAATAATGAAACCAGAACAGAATAATAACATTCTTTTTGATAGACTCAAAGGCAATAAGTATAACATAAAAGAAAAAGAACATCACTTAGGTTTTTCTTTTGAGAAGAAATTCTCATAAAATGTGAAATATTATAAATGGTTATAGTTAGATTTAAATAATACTTGAAGAAAATTGAAATCACCTATATATTGAATATGCAAATTCTTAGAGTAGAACTGTCATCTTAAGACCATTAAGGCAGTATGAAAACATCTTGGTGTAATAAAAGACTCCTGTGCCAAATTCATATTAATATTTAAATACCTCTCACAAGTATACAAGACCCTTATTTACTAAAGTCTGAAAAAATTGAAACCATAGAATCCTGTTAAAAAGGTACCCATCTAGGTACAGGGTTTCAAACATAACTTTTATTACAATGTATAATTAAAATGGAAGAGAAAAATTAAGAAAAAAAAGGGGCGAAGAGAATAACTACTCTGGCCTGTATATGATTTAATTCGAAGGGAAAAGAATAAGACCTAAATCATGAATTGTTTATACTATAATAAAATAGAAGACTTGTTTGTAATGAATATTTGTGTCTTCCACTTTATGTTCACTGATCAGTTATATTTGATAATTAAGAATGCAAATAGCCTTAAGTTTCTTTTTACACAGTGGTAATCATAACTAAGTATTCATCTTCCAACAATGAATTCAGGATATTTACTATCTCCTAGTTCCTAGTCATATTTTCATGGCACCAGGCAACAAAATCTGAAGGACTTCTTTCACCCTGACTTGAGTTTCAGAATATCTTTATAGTTCAGTAGCTGAACAGATCATAGTCGAAACTTCTATAGCACACTACTCCCTATAAGCTGATCTCTGAATCAAGATGGACTGATCTTTCTACTTATAAGCTTGTCACCTTAAATTGCTGCACAGCTTAAAATTATTTGTTATAAATCAACTTGGGCCATTTTGTTCAATAGATAGATCAATTCACAGCAAGGGAAGCAACCTAAGTTGAAGTTTTTCTGCTAATTAGGTAATTGATGAGCCAATCATCCACAAAATCTATTCATAGTACAGGGCAGTATTGTATCATTATGCTTAGCAATGGGTAAATCAATCTTTGATTAGCCCCCTTGTTTTTTTTTTACTCATTTCTTTGAGTAAAGAGTTCTCCAGAGAGTGGGTTGTATACTCCTTGAATATATTTGAAAACACTCCTAGTTCTTTAATAGTTTTGTTGTACATCTCTGAATTTTTTTCCACTCAAATAATGTACTTTTGAAGTATAGGTGCCCAAAAACTGTGCTCCACATGCTAGATTAGGATTAATATATAAGTAGGATTTATATTCCCATTATGTGCCTCTATATCCATTTTTATACATGATACCACCCTATTGGCTCTCACAGCAGCTGAGTGAGATTTCAAACCGTTTTATTCTGTTGTTTACCAGTACTCTTATGACCATTTCTAACAAGTAATACTCAAATATTTACAAATTTAGTGTATATGTAGCATGTTTATTTTTGCAATCCAAATGCATAACATTATATTTCACTTTATAAAAATTCTGCAGAGAAAAAATATGTCTACTCTGTGTTTTCTTCCTTACATACTTTAGTGTGTCAGCAAAGATTGATACATTAATTTTACTACCCACTTCAATTCACTCCACTTACAACTTTAAACCAGCGTGAAAAGACTCAGTTTACAACTCTCTGCTTTCTAGATTTAAACCAGCTTTCTATCCATGCAAAGATACTCTTTCTCAAGCCAATATCTTTCAATTTAGACAGGAATAGCTTGTTTCAAATGCTTTAGTAGATTCCAAGTAACTACATCCACGCTATACCCTTGTCTGAGTTACCACTTACCCTTTCGTAGAATTCAAGTAAATTAGTTTTACATGATCTATCCTTTATAAAACCAGTCTGACTCTTAATAATGATATTGTCGGTCATCACATAATCCCTTCATAACCATTCTAGTAAATTAACCACGATGGAAGTTAAACTTACAGGCCTATAATGTTCAGGTTTACAACTTGCCCTATTTTAAATAATGGAACTACATCTGATTTACTCCAGACTCAGTGCAATATGCTTGATGAGATTGAATCAATAAATATTAAGTAACATCGCATGACTATTACTGAATTAAGCTCTCAAAGAACCATTAGGTTTATGCCCCCAGGTCCAGGTGCTTTATTCACCTTCAAGACTCTTTTGCAGGTTATCCTCAGTTAACCAAGTATTTGGAAGAAGGAATTATGTGCTTCTCTTTGTCTGTCCAAAGCCTGCCATAGTTGCTTCCTGTGCATATACAGAAGAAAATCATTTGTTTAAGTGTCAGGCATCCACTTTTCCTGACTACTTAACTCATACCTAGTTTTAATATACTTATATACATTTTTAGGCATTTTCTTGCTTCCTTTAGCAATTATTTTCTTACAAGTTTAAATTCTGGATGGCCTAATTGCTTATTTGAAGATCCTATGTAATTCTTTATATATTTTATAAATAAAGCATCTGACCCTTCTGATTTAAAAAGCCTGATACTTCTTCCCAATTTCTCATTGTTAAGTGACATGGATCTTAATTTATTTCCTGTTGTATTTATTACCAAATAGTGTATATTAAGTTTATTTATCCAAACATCTTTTGAACACATTGCATTTTTCTTCTGTAATTTTGTCTTTGAAAATAACATCCCGTGTTTCTTGTAAAAAAATGTCAAAGAATACCATATTATGGTCACTGACAGACAAATGTTCCCTTACCTTTACATTGCATACTATTTCAAAACAATTTGAGATATCTAGGATCTAGCAAAGCCTCATTCCGTGTTTTCTCTACTAGCTGGGACATAAAGTTTTCATTAATTATACCTTGTTTTGTTAGTTGACCATTTATCTAGGCAAAGTCAAGATAGCTAAAATCTTCCATTATTATTATTACTTTACTAAAGTAGAAGATTTTTACATATGCAGTAGTAGTTGGGTTCTTCTGATGCCCAAATTTTAGGTGGCTTGTAGCAAATACCTATCAGCATTTCTTTATTAAGTTTCCCACAAATTTGTTTTTCAGTCCATAGCGCCTATACTTTCTCACTTGTCCCTTCATTAATATGTTCCATTAAACTAGATGTTAAAGCTTGTTTTACAAAAAGCTTGCTTCTCCTCCACTTTTGCTTACCCTATGTATCACAACCATGCTTATCATCCAACCAGGTTTCAGTAATACCTAGATCATACTGCTCTTTCATTCAGGGACGGTGCAAGGATTTTTGTCTACATAGGCAAAGGTGCATTTTGATGCCCCCCCGTCGCCAATCTCCCCACCCCCCTCCGACCTGGTTACAATCTCCTGACCCCGACCTGAAAAAAAATTGTGGTTTTGTAAAGTGCATTTTATTAAAGGGGATCTATCATCACCACTTTACAACTTTGCCTAAATCGTTTTGCTATATATCTTATATAATGAAAAGTGTATACATATTTTTCCACCTTTCACTATATAGCTTAGGGAGAGTCAATTGCTGTTGAGGATGTAACTCACATCATTCCCAAACATACAAAGCCTGGTTGGGGATGATGGGAGACATAGCCTCCAATAGCTGGAAACCCAACAATTGACTATCCCTAATATAGACCATTAGTGACTTACATTATACCAGTGTTTTGCAGGAAGAACTATATTTCTGTGCACCTTTTAGGAATGATTTAGTGCTGTCAGTAGTGGATCTCTGATTCCAGATGCTGCATTTGCAGATACTGTATGCATAAAAAAAATTACTTTAAACATTTGAGTGCTAGAAGAGCAGTCAACGGGTGTTGGATACTTCTCTGTCACTCAAAGAGTTAATATATACTCTTTTCTTTTTGGCCTCTTTCAGGACCAACAAAAGTGATATGACAAACTCTGAACTTCATGGGCACATTATTTTCTAAAATTATACTTGTTAGCACTGAGAAATAACTGATCTTTTCCCCCAAAGGTGTGGTGTCACTGCTAGAGTACCCACTCACACACAGCCAGGGGATCCTTCTCTTGTCTCATCCACTGCCCCTCTCACTCCTTGCGAGGGTACACCTGCTCTCACATTAAGAACACACGCTGTTCCATTTACTCTTTCTTCCCTCACAGCCCGAAGGACCCCCCCACACACACTCACTAGGGGACTCTGCAGAGCATGTGTTCTTCCCGACTGAATCAGAAGGGATACCCGGCTGCAAATGGCAGGGGCGTGGGGTCTCAGGATCTCCTAGTCAGCCACATTAGTTACTCCAGCCGGCAACCCACAGGCAGAAGGGGCGGGGCCATGAGTGGAACGCTGTGTTCCATTGGCTGGTGGCATGGGTTGAGAGGGCAGACACACAGAGACAGCTGTCCTTGCTGCTTCCTGACACTGGTGTCAGTGTAGTGCAGGTCAACATCTCTTGTTGGACCACGCTTACTTATCGTTCATGGCAGATATATATAATTATTTTAAAAAAATTGCAGCTCCCCCTGTTTTGGCACCCCTCCACTGTGGTGCCCTAAGGCGGCTGCCTAAGCTTCCTTATGCTAGCACCAGCCCTGTATTCATTGCAGCTATGGTAACATAGTAACATAGCAACAGAGTTGATGAAGCTGAAAGAAGACATGCGTCCATCAAGTTCAGTCAGTGCCGTATCACCCCTGTACATCCAGAGGGAAAAAAGCAAAATATTGAAGCCATCAGGGCCGGATTTGCCATAAGGCAGAGTAGGCACCTGCCTACAGGAGCACTCCACCGAGGGGCGCCTGCTATTGGGATTCTTTTTTATTTATTTTTTTTAAATTAGCCACCTCGCTGGCTGCTCAGTGGCAGTACAATAATTCCCCCACCTGGTACCCACTCCATATCTCCCTGACATTGCCCGCCCCTGGTTGTCTGTTTCCTACCTCCCTGGCATGACAGGTCTGTGCCTCCTTTGGCACAGTCCTGTAGCTACTGAGCTCACTCGTCTGCTCTTTAGGAATGCAGAGCGCTGGGAGATGACATCATCTCCCAGTACTCTGCATTCCTGAATAGGAGACTGCGCGGGAGCTCCAGAAGCTACAGGACTGTGCCAAAATAGGCACATATGACAACAGGGGGAGGTAGGAAATGGACAATGGGGGGAGGCAATGTGAGGGCAACATGGAGATAGTGGGAGCAAGTTGGAGTAAAGGGGGGCAATGTGAGGGCAACATGGAGATGGTGGGGGCAATGTGCAGCTGATGGGGGGCAATTTGGAGATGGTGGGGCAATGTGGAGCTGATGGGGGAAATTTGGAGATAGTGGGGGCAATGTGGAGCTGATGGGGCAAGTTGGAGCTGATGGGGGCAATGTGAGGGTAACATGAAGCTGATGGGGGGAAAGTTGGAGCTGATGGGGGGCAATGTGAGGCAGGGCTGGATTTGCCATAAGGCAGAGTAGGCACCTGTCGGCAGGCGCATGCCACCGAGGGGCACCTGCCATTGGGATTCTTTTTTATTTTTTTTTTTTTATAATTAGCCACCTCACTGGTTGCACAGTGGCAGAACAATAATTCCCCCACCCAGCGCCCACTCCATGTCGCCAACACATTGCCCGCCCCCCGTTGTCTGTTTCCTACCTCCCTGGCAGGACAGGTCTGTGCCTCCTTTGGCACAGTCCTGTAGTTGCTAAGCTCACTCGTTGGCTCTTTAGGAATGCAGAGCGCTGGGAGATTACATCATCTGCGGTGTGGGCAATGTGCAGCTGATGGGGGCAAGTTGGAGCTGATGGGGGCAATGTGAGGGTAACATGGAACTGATGGGGGCAAGTTGGAGTTGATGAGGGGCAATGTGAGGACAATATGGAGATGGTGGGGGAAATGTGGAGCTGATGGGGGGCAAGTTGGAGATGGTGGTGGCAATGTGAGGGCAATATGGAGATGATGGGGCAATGTGGAGACGATGGGGGGCAAGTTGGAGCTGATGGGGCAATGTGAGGGCAATATGAAAATGATGGGGGCAATGTGGAGATTAGGAGCATTGTGGAGGTGTCCAGTGGAGATGGCCAATGGGGGAGGGGCGCTTCAGATTTCTGTGCCTACAGGCTCATGAGATGTAAATCCGGCCCTGGAAGCCATTTCCAATTATGCCCCAAGTGGATAACATATTTCCTTCTTAACTCAAAATTCTAGTCAAATATTTATCTGGCTCAACATCATATTTTCTTTGAAGTCAACTGTCATAATTCTCAATATTGTTATGTGCTAGACAGACAACTATTGCCTTTTTATAAGCACTTACAATATCTGCAAGCACATCATCACTAGGAAAAGAATTCCCAGTTACAATTCCTGTATTTTACCAGCCAGAATACAAGCAATTGCAAGCATACACTCTATGTACTGCATTCTGCTGATGTGCATTCTTTGAAAAATTATGTATTTGCTTTTTAGCAGACTGTAACATAGATACCCCCTAGTAGCTGAACTACTCCTTTCACAAACCTCATTTTATTCTCCTTCCTTCCAGCTGTTTTCTGTGTGAGTGCAGTATGTGAGGGGGGTGGACTTTGTTTAAGAGGCCACCAACAGCAACAGCCCATAGTCCACCCCCTTCAGGCACACACACTGAAATCACTTACACAGAAAACACCTAGAAGGAAGGAGGGAGAAAAAAGAGCTTTGTTTTTTAGCCATTTATTTGCTAAACTAATAGAACATAGTTATAAAACAAACAGAGATTCTAATTAATACACTCAGAATTGACCCAGACACACATTTTTACAATAACAGGAACTTATAGCTTTTCCCATATATTACATCTTCATATTTTGTCTCATTTTAAGTATTTTTACTTATTTTTTGCAACTGGATGAATATACATTATTCACTAACAAACAAAGAAAGAAAAGCTCCAGAAGCTATATGAAATTTTAATGCAGATTTTTTTTATAAACCTTTAATGAATACAGTGCAGTGAGTCTCATTATTTCCACAGAAGTTGAAATAAAGAAGATCCCTAATGGTACATTTTTATCATCTTGTATTCACAAAACAAAACAAACAATCCAACAAAAAAATGAATTTATGTGACTGATAATCTGCTAACCTATACATTCCTACAGACTGTGTATTTAAAATATTTGCCAGCCTGTATAGATATGTACATGCATTAAATCATATCTAGTTTTCTTGAATTTGAAAGAGATCAAAGTATTCTAACACAGAATAACAATAATACATTAGTGACAGCTTTTCTGAAATACTCTATAAAAGGTTAGAATCTATGAAGCATAAACCTGCTTTCATAAATTGAATGCAGCCAATAAAGAAAAGAAATGTGTGCTTTAAAGGGATAGTAATTCTTCATTTTATCTTTATTTTATTTTGTAGGCATTAAAAAACATGAAGAACGCTATAAGTCTTATCTCTCAAACTTTTATGGTTTGAGAGATATTCACAAGCAAAGTTTCCCCTCCCGCCCCTTTTAGCTAGTTTAAGCCATCTCTTCTCAGATGTGGAATCTGGTTGTAAGACCAGACAGATAACAGAATGGGACAATCTTCTTTCTATGAGAACAATGAAAGCCCTGCCCCCCTTGCCAAGTTTATCTTAATTGAAGATTGTCCCTCTCTGCAGTCTACCTGGGCACCTCCCTTCTGATCTGGCTGAACAGTGTTACATCAGTAAAAGGGGCGGGAGGGGGATACTTTGTCATTGAATTACTCTTGAACTACAACTCCGACAGAATTGAAATAACACTCTCCAAAGTCCAAATACTATGATGATTAATTAGAGCTGCTTTTATTATGAAACATTACTATCCCTTTAATGAATGTATCCTTGTCAGTGTATAAAGAAATACAAGTTTGCCCAGTCAGTGTCTTACTATGCATTTTATTGAAATCAACAGGGATTTTCATGGAGTAGCGGGCAATCAAAATATAACTGCATGCTTTGTGGCTGCATAATGTTTTTGTATATTTCACACTTGTGGTAATCATCAAAAATCCTCATCTTTTTTCACATCAAAATGTTCTTCCTGCACAGGGCTATATGATGAAATGGTTAATTAAATGCCATTAATGGAAAATGTATTTATTATATGCATATTTGGAGACTTTCCCTACAGTACGCATATATTAATTTTTCAGTAAAACTAGAACCTGATTATGTAACTGAATATAGAAAACCAAGGTCTGGCACTAACCAATTATTTTTTATTTTTAGCTCTCATTACACATTTTAACAATTCATTTTATAAACTAAATTTGCAAATATTCATTCAACCTGAAGCATTTAAATAACAAACCCATTTCAGTCACACTTTCTCGCACTTGGAATATCAAATTTATTTTAAACCACTCAATTTTATAATGAAACATGATGCTGTCACATTTTTTGTTGCTCATATATTTTTTTATTTGATGCTACTATTTTATAACTCCTAAAGCTATTTTGTCAATATAACTATTGGAATGAAAATGCAATTTCATGTTATGCCACTTATCTGATGGAATCAAAAGCATGTTGACTATAGCTACTGAATGTTAGTGGTCCATTATAATAGTGTTTAAACAAAACCCATACAAATCTTCTTCAGGGATAGCTATATATTTTTCCTTCAAGGGCCCAATTAAAGAGTCCCCACCTGCCAGTTGTACAGGAAAAAGGTTTAAAAGGAACACCCACTTAGTCAACCCTTGTGTTTTCTTTTCCTACCCAGGTCAGGTTAAATTATTTAGGGTCTGCGTCCCTTTTTTTATTTTTAGAGAGCTTAGTAGGGTCTTTCATTACTTGAATTAGAACTGGAAAAAGAAGCAACAAGTGTTTTTACAACACTATTTTCAGTCGCTACGGTGTTAAACTTTTATGAAAAAACACAAGAAAAGGTGCCCTGTAGTCAGTGAGTTATAATGAAAAAAAGAAAAACTACTTCTTAGGCATTCTTTATCTTCCGTTAATATACAAACATTACCCTATATGTGGTAAAATAATGTGTTGGTGTATGCTAAAATAAAACCTTTATTACGATTATAGCTTAAAATTGTTCCAGACAAACAATTAAAAATGAAAAGATGCAAATGACTTTAGCTGACAAATATCCCCCGTCAGTCCCAGATCAGATACTGAACAGGGTTAGGAATACCGTGATTCTCTTTGCTACCACTAAATATCAGAATCAGTCGCTTAATGATTGGTTGCTAATAGACTTTTCTTTCCATGTGCAGATATCATTGTCAGTCTTATTTGTACACAAGATATATGTAATATTCCTTCCCCCTCTCCTTGACATCCTTTCATTTTTAATTGTTTGTCCAGAACAATTTTAAGCTATAATCATAATAAAGGTTATATTTTAGTATGCACCAACACATAATTTTCCCACTTATAGGGTAATATTTGTATATTAACGGAAGATAAAGAGTGCCTAAGAAGTAGTTTTTCTTTATTCATTGTCTTTCATTACATGATGTTGTCTATTTAGCTATACTAGAGATAATGGGGAAGTTCTTCCCCTGTATAGTTTGTTTATTTTTAAAATAAAAAAATAACAATCCATTACATATCTCATTTTACTCTAGATATAAAAATACTATTTACATATACCAACTATAAAGACACATCAAAAAGTAATTATTTACAATACAACAAGAAAAGCTAAGATAATGGCAATCAATTATAACTGTATGAATCCTCCCCATACAAATCAAAGACTTCATTCAAAAATCTAAGGGAGTGTAAAAGATAGAAAAAGTCCACCGTGAAGAAAAACAAACAATATAATTCATGGAGGGAAAATGCTACTGTTCCTCCGCATGGAAAGCCAACCAGAACTCCTCACTGAATGCTTTTCAACAACCCGAAGTCTTTCAACATCACTTAACATGTTGTGCACTTCCATCTGACAAAGGAGGAGCTTGTATCTTAGTGAAGGCAGCTACCATGTCATCCACATAAAGTATGTTACTTTAAATAAAAATTCAAGTCACTAGTGTATGCCCCATGGGGAAGGAAATTATATCAAATGATTGTCATAGACCTACAAGAAATTATTTTGCTAGTGTAAAATGAGAAAATAATTTCTCCATTCGTTCCTTGTCTTTTAGAATTCTGTATGTATGTATTCAACAAGGCTTTGCTCCTTAAAACACTGAAGGTACAGATCTCTGCTCCAAGAAGCATTCTGGGTGCCTGTTTTGCAGATAACCACCTGAATCATCAAATCCATCAAGAGTATAAGAACTAGGTGTGAGCGAAATCTCTTTGTGTTCCCACTAGAAATTCTGCAAAAACCTCATTGCTGTCTGCTTTTTCACGGGAAATTACGCTTTAAAACTAGAGAATAAAATGTTCACATTTTTTGCCCATTGGGCAAAATTTTTCACCATTTTTTCAACGGCTAGAAAGTTTACGCCCATTGATATACATTGCTTTCTCTTTTTCGCTATAAAAACGTGACATATTTGAGGAAATTAAACACAATAGAAGCAGCTACAGAGTGTGGTATACGTGCTGTGCTATTCTGCTGTGATCTTTTGAAAAAATTGAGGAAAGAGAGGCTCATAGTGACTGCTATCACTATGAGCAGCTTTAAAAATAATAAAAAGGAGGTGCTGGAAGGACCCTTATGTGTCCACTGAGTCTGAGGAGGAGGAGGAAGTGAGCACTACTAAACCAATGCTGTCCAGTTCCCCTAAATCCCCCCAAGGGATCTTAGGGAATTTAATGGGAAGTGGGGGAGAAGATGGAACAGGAAGGAGGGAGAAAAGGGAATGGGAAGGGAGGGAGAAAAGGGTAGTACTAGTGAGAGTAGGACGGGTCAGCTGCCTTTGCCTGCTGCTAGACGTGCTGTCTCTGCTGCCACCATTGCTGCCCCTACTGCCACTAGTGCTGTTCCTGCTGTCAGACATTCTGCCTGTGTTGCAACCAGTGCTGTGCCTTCTGCCAGCGCTGAACCTGCTGTTCCCAATACTGTGCCTGGTGTCAGACGTGTTGCCTGTGTTGCAAGCAGTGTTGTGCCTTCTGCCAGCGCTGAACCTGCTGTTCCCAATACTGTGCCTGCTGTCAGACGTGCTGCCCCTGTTGCCAGTGCCACCAGTGCTGTGCCTGCTGCCAGTGTTGACGCTGCTGCCACCAGTGCTGAAGCTGCTAGTGTGTCTTGTAATACTCAGGAGAGAGGGAAGGAGAAGATGATGCCAAGTGTGACACAAGGGGACCAAAATTCACACTTGCATTTCTCAAAGCAGTCCCGCCAGTGCTAGTACTAAGAAGGTCCAGCAGTTTGTTAGTGTTAGGAGTGAAGGAGGGGGTAATCAATATATTACAAGTGACTGTGAGGAGGAAGGAACTTAATGTGGTTTGTATTAGTAGTAGTAGCAGTAATAGTGAAGCAGCCGGTGAGTCTAGTGTTAGGGGAGTGGAAGGGAAAGCATTTGAGAGTGTCCAGACTAGTGGTCAAGGGAGCCCACACCATTCCTCTGGCTCTGGGAGTCATCCGCCTCTTCCCTTCACTACAGTGTCCAGGTGGAACATGATCCTAAAGAGGCCAGAACTGGTGTAGGGGGGGAGCAGGCTCAGAATTAACACCACCAACAACAGCAGGAGTACAGATCAGCTGTCTGTGCCTGCTGCTACTGTTGCTAGTCTGCTTTCTTATTCAGGTGAAAAGTAAATGGCAAGTGTGACATTAGGGGACCCTCTGTCACATTGCTCATCACCTCCTCCAAGCAGCAGTGAGATGTCTGGAATAGAGCAGCAGCAGCACGTAGGGAGTGGGGCTAGTGGTGGTGGTGATGATGATGGTAGAGAATCTGGGGTGTAAGAGACATTAATGGCCTTTTTATCAGAAACTGAGAAGGAATGGGAGACAGGGATGAGGATGGGCATCAAAACTGCCACCACCACTAGCAATGAGGTTTTGGAACATTCAGAATTTGCAACTGCTCTAATTCCTGCTGCTGTTGAGATGCAAGGGCAGTAGGATACTGAGGAGCAGCCTAGTGTGCCACAAACCACCGCGGACACAGTGGGAATGGTGTCAACAAGAGATGGGGGACTAGGACAGTTTCCACTTTCCAGCGCCAATCACCCATCACAGAAATCAAGCACCACTGTTTCTGTACCCCCCTGACTCTCCAGAAAAGCAACAAGAGGTGAGGCAGAGATCAAAGAGGAGGAAGAATAGAGAAACTCAGACAGAGGCTGGAAGTTCCATGATTAGCAAAACAACTAGCTCACCATCACTATCACCTTCTTCCTCTAGGGTAACAACTACATCTTCTGCCAGTCTACCTCATTCATCGTTACCTCCCCTGCCAAATGATTACCACTCTGTTGATGTTAGGGTGTGGCAGTTCGTCTCTACCCATTGCACACTGTGTGGTGCACTGCCCACACATCCCAGTGTGGTGGAGGAGAATTAATACCAGGTCATCAAGCAGCATCTGAGGAGATTCCATCCCACAAAATATGCTAGGATGCTGGCAGGGAGGGTTCATCATTACTATTAAACTGTCAGCAAGTTGTCATGTGTCCTTAGCGGGTTCTGGACAAGGGGTATAGTGACAGCGGCAGTACATGGGTTCTGGTGTCATGGTGTTTAGATACAATTGTGCCCCCAGATGTTATTTACCTGTCACAATACTCAATAAAAATGCAAGAGACAAGTACATATAATTAACTCCACCTTTATTAAATAAGCACAGGTAAACAGAAGTTGGCAGACCAAATCCTAGGGTGAGAATCCTACCAGAAATAGGAAACTGCTCCAGGGGGGTCTCACTGGAGATAGCTGAGAACCGGATATATGACCCAGCAGGACTAGGACAGGAACAGGTAATGGCAATACCCAAAGTCAACAGGAGTAGTCAGCCAGAGCCACAGGTCAGCACCGGAATGGATAGACAGACTATGCCAGGAGTCAAACACAGAGCGGGTAGTCAGCCATAGCCAGAGGTCTGCACCAGACTGGATAGTCAGACTTGGCCAAGGGTCATACATGGAGCGGGTAGTCAGCCAGAGCTACAGGTCTACACCAGAATGGTTAGTCAGACTTAGCCAAGATTAATACATGGGGCAGGTAGTCAGCCAGAGCCACAGGTCAGCACCAGAATGGATAGTCAGACAGCCAAGGGTCATACACGGAGTAGTTAGTCAGCCAGAGCCACAGGTCAGCACCAGAATGGATAGTCAGACAGCCAAGAGTCATACACAGAGCGGGTAGTCAGCCAGAGCTACAAGTCTGCACCAGAATGGTTAGTCAGACTTAGCCAAGGGTAATACATGGAGCAAGTAGTCAGCCAGAGCCACAGGTCAGCACCAGAATGGATAGTCAGACTATGCCAGGAGTCAAACCCAGAGCTGGTAGTCAGCCAGAGCGAGAGGTCTGCACCAGAATGGATAGTCAGACTTGGCCAAGGGTCATACATGGAGCGGGTAGTCAGCCAGAGCTGCAGGTCTGCACCAGAATGGTTAGTCAGACTTAGCCAAGGGTAATACATGGAGCAGGTAGTCAGCCAGAGCCAAAGGTCTACACCAGAATGGATAGTCAGACAGCCAAGGGTCGTTCACAGAGTGGTTAGTCAGCCAGAGTCACAGGTCAGCGCCAGAATGGATAGTCAGACTACACCAGGGGCCAAACACGGAGTGGGTAGTAAGCCAGAGCCACAGGTCTGCACCAAAATGGATAGTCAGACAGCCAAGAGTCATACACGGAGCGGAAAGTCAGCCAGGCAAGGGTCATACACAGAGCAGAGAGTAAGCCAGGAAAGGATCAGCACAAGGAACCAAAATCTACTGCACTGGACACCAAAGTAAGGGCGACTGAGCCCGGTGTCCAGGCAACTAATAAACCCTATGCCCAGTCTGAGAGGAGGAGCAAGTCACAAGGGTAAAAAGTGGTGCGTGCGTCACACAGGCTTCCTCTGGGGCAAAGAATATGGAAGTAATCCGTCTACTGAGACGTGGCCTGAGCCACAAGGAGACATGTACGCGGCCAGAGCCGCAAGGTGGCATGGGCGCGGCTGGCTACCCTCCGGCCACGAGGTAAGTCACCACTGTGACATTACCACACACACTGCACATTGCAGTTGCTGATTGAGAGGCACAGTTCCTGCTGTCAAGGGCAAAATTTCTATTCTAATAAAAACACACCCATGATTGTGGAGAAGATGCAGGTGGAGAAGAATTATTGGTCAAATTTTTCTTTTCTCCACATAGACTGGTGGATACTGATTGTGCTGCTACTGCCTCAGGTGCATCACTGGAGATAGTCGTGGAAAGTGGAACCTTCATCATCCATCATCAACCTGACTGGGTTGTGGTTATTTTAAAGCATGCTCCTGTCCTATTTATGACACAGAGCCTTTCTAATGTGTGTGCTACCTTTAGGGATAATGAAGAAAAAATAATTCACAAGTAAGAACATTTCAAGTATTTATAAAATATCATTATCCAAGTTTATGGTTTCCTTAAAGGGATAGTAATTCTTAAAATGTAAGAAAAAAATATGTTGTAGGGTTTATCCCCCTGAGTAAAACAAGAGTACTCCCACCACTGAAAGGTGTTTCATTCAAACGTTATTAATTTTCAAAGTTGAATTTTTTAGGTGCAATATCACAGTGACCTGAAATTGTACAGTGGCGCTGTTGCTACACGATCCTATGGACAGCTCTGGTCCCGGGACCATAAATCTCCATAGGATGGTGTAGGAACAGCGCCACTGTACAATTTCAGGCCAGTGTGAAATTGCACCTAAAAAATTAAACTTTGAAAATTAATAACTTTTGAATGAAACACCTTTCAGCAGTGGGAGTACTCTTGTTTTACTCAGGGGGATAAACCCTACAACATATTTTTTTTTTACATTTTAAGTATTACTATCCCTTTAATTATATGTAGTAAAACTAACACCTTCTAATAATACACAACCACTTATTGTAATCTGAAAAAACCTAAGGTTGTGTGGTTTGGATCTCCAGAATTAATCTTTAATCAGTATCTGATTTCATGTTCATGGAGGTATACATGATTCTTTGTTGCTGAAGTCTAGAACCCCAAACTTTTTGCACTGAAGACTTTTTAAGAAGACTTAGTTGGTAGGAATTTGGGTTCCTGGGAGACATGATACATAGCACTCATCAAAGATTAATTTTGCAGAACCAGTCCAACTTGCTGGCAGATTAAGGTAAGTGGCTGTTTATTATTAGGAAGTGTTTCTTCAATTAAAAGTTTCCTATGAGCTGTGTGAGAGTGTAGTCAATATATTACTATATGTAAATGTACACCACTCATCCAGCTGTGTTGAGTGTCAAGTAGGGTTTCCACCTCATCTCTTTAATTCTGTCCACTTATGAAACATGCATTTTGCAGGGCCATATAGAAACCATAGTAAAACTAGAGCATGGCAAAACTAGAGCTTTGGCTCTTAAGCGGTTTCATCATTCAATGCTGAGCAATAGTCATCAGAAAGAGACTGGAGTTGTAGTCCAACATCAACTAGAGAGTCAAAGGTTATACCCTGCTCTATGGGTGCAATTGTTCCTATATAACCCTGCTGTAGTCATCTATAATAAATGGATGATATTAAATGAAGGAAGACACAGCCTGAGGTTTAAAGGGATAGTAATGTTTCATAATAAAAGCAGCTCTAATTAATCATCATAGTATTTGGACTTTGGAGAGTATTTCAGTTCTGTCAGAGTTGTAGTTCAAGAGTAATTGAATGATAAAGTATCCCCCTCCCGCCCCTTTTACTGATGTAACACTGCTCAGACAGAGCAGAAGGGAGGTGCCCAGGTAGACTGCAGAGAGGGACAATCTTCAATTAAGATAAGGGAAAAACCTGAAAAGCTTGTCAAGGGGGGGCAGGGATTTCATTGTTTTCATAGGAAAAAGAGTGTCCCCTTCTGTTATCTGTCTGGTCTATGGACTGCATTCCACATCTGAGAAGAGATTGCTTACACTAGGTAAAAGGGGCGGGAGGGGGAAACTTTGCTTGTGAATAGCTCCTAAACCATAAAGGTTTGAGAGTTAAGACTTATATCATTCTTCATGTTTTTTTAATGCCTACAAAATAAAATAAAGTTAAAAGGAAGTAGTACTATCTCTTTAAGCCATATATCACAAGGAAAGTTTAAGAAATAGTTACTTTCCTCCTGGAAGTTTAGCAAGCAGCAGAAATAAATTAAGAAGTTTCAGCTAGCCCTGATAAACCTTATGACATCCATCAAAGAAAAACTATAAGTAAATATCCCCCCTACTGTATTCTAGATTAAGTGGATGGCAGAATAATCGCTATAAATTCAGGGTTTTCATTCCAAGAAAGGAATCTTAATTGCTCTGTACAAGGGAATTTGGGTTTCTGAACCTCACCTATGTTTTGATTGACTGAATAAACATCTAGGTTTCAGAAACCATTCAACACCTCCAGTGGAAACCTAGAAAACACACATGTAATTCATTATGATGTGTGTCCCATGTACAAGTGGATGAACTTCTGCTAGAATACATTTAAAAAAAAGCTGGAAAATAAAAAGCAGATGGATAATATTATATGTTATATTATTTAAGAATCACAGAGGCTTAGACTGATACGCATTTTCGGGCTTTAAAGGTTTTAAAAATGTAGTACAGTTTATTTGACTCAGTATATTATTGTTTAATCTATGTATCTTATATCTCTAACCTGTGGCTCATGAGTCATATATTGCTTGTAAAACCCCTTCCCTGTTTGCTGCTGATTTAAAAATAATTTTGTCTTTGAGTAAAAGAGAGAAGTGGAACTGTAAGTGAAGAAAAGAGAATTCAAAGAGAAAACTTTAGAGAATGACATTAAGTAGCAAGAGACTGGAACTTGAGAAAAAGAGAAATACTTAGTTGGGTGAAACGAAGATTGTACTACGAAGCGTAAAAAGTAGGAGGGGTTAAAGAAAAATTGTTGTAGGCAGAAATTGAAAAGAAAAAGATTATGGGACATATTTAAAGGTTTGCGGTAAAACAGCCGGTAGGGCCAAAGTGAGTGCCAACCGACATAATAAAATGACTAAGTCGTCATTTAAAGGGATAGTAATGTCAGAAAAAAAGTATTAACTATATGGTAGATAAAATTAAAAGAGAGTACTGGTACTTATTCGTATCTCTCAAACCATAAAGAGATATAGGAAAATAAAGTTTTCCGCTCCCTCCCCTTTCTGCTTGATGAGCTGTAAAGCTGTCAGAAGCAGATTCTGCTCTTCAGCCGCACCGATATAACGATATCTAAAGATAAATACTTCATCAGAATGGTCTACAACGTGTGATTGCAAACCAGGCACAAGTTGTAGACCTTTCTGATGAAGTATTTATTTTTAGGTATCGCTATGTCAGCACTGCTGAAGAGCCACTGTCTGATCCAGGAACCAGAATCTGCTTCTGACAGCTTTACAGCTCGTCAAGCAGAAAGGGAAGGGAGCAGAGAACTTTATTTTCCTATATCTCTCAAACCATAACGGTTTGAGAGATACCAATACGTGCAAGTACTCTCTTTTAATTGTATCTATAATATAGTTAATATTTTTTTTCTGACATTACTATCCCTTTAAATAATGACTTAGTCATTTCATTATGTCGGTTGGCACTTACTTTGGCCCTACCGGCTGTTTTACCGCAAACCTTTAAATCTGTCCCTTAATCTTTTTCTTGTCAATTTCTGCCTACAACAATTTTTCTTTAACCCCTCCTACTTATTATACTGCGCAACTTTGACTACTATAATGGTTTAAATTTCACTTGGCTTATTTGGAACTAAAATAATGATGGCATATTTTTATGGAACTAATACAGCGTTTAACCATTTGAGCCCCAGAGAAGTCATCAACACATTGATTTGCAATGCTTTGCATACCCCTCTGGCACTCAAGGAGTTAAAAGATGTATTATTGTCCGCTATGTTTCTAAAAAAAACGTATATTAATATTTTTTTTATGTTACAGATAGAGCACATTTTGGGCACTTTGGATGTATTGATGTGTGGCTTAGGGGAACTTCATTTTTGTTTTGCCTGTTAAAGGGATAGTAATACTTCGTTTTAACTTTATTTTATTTTGTAGGCATTAAAAAAACATGAAGAATGATATAAGTCTTATCTCTCAAACCTTTATGGTTTAAGAGATATTCACAAACAAAGTGTCCCCCCCCGTTAAACAAGATCAGAAGGGAGGTGCCCAGGTAGACTGCAGAGAGGGACAATCTTCAATTAAGATAAGGGAAAAAGCTGAAAAACTTGTCAAGGGGGGAAGGGCTTTCATTGTTTTCATACAAAGAAAATTGTCCCCTTCTGTTATCTGTCTGGTCATACAACCTGATCCACATCTGAGAAGAGATGGCTTACACTAGGTAAAAGGGGCAGGGAGGGGAACTTTGCTTGTGAATATCTCATAAACCATAAAGGACTGAGAGATAAGACTTATATCATTCTTTATGTTTTTTTAATGCCTACAAAATAAAATAAAGTTAAAACGAAGTATTACTATCCCTTTAATAGCTGTGTCAGCTGACTAAAGATCCAGTAAAGGACTTTAGTAAAAAAAAAAAAACTGTCTTAAATTTTATGCACTGACGTGAGTCCCTTATTGAATCTTAACAGCTAAGGCAGTCCATTTTTATTTTCAATGGGCAAAATTTAGCAGCTGGCAGGGGTAGGTTTTTACTGGCATTTTTTCATAGTAATGATCTTTAAAAGCAAAACTACCACCCTTGTTAAATTTTGTGCCAAATAATACCCATCTGGCGACTAGCTGCTCAATATTGCTAGTCACCAGAATTATTACCTGGTTATTGAGAATGCTATACTGCTCCTGACTGAAAGCCAGGAAACAGTGCAGACATCTTTCCATAGTGACGTCTGCGTTCCTGTGCTGTCAGTCCCTTTTGTTGCCGAACAGCAACTAGAAACTCCTCCTAGAGCCAGCTGGGACTGACAGCACAGGTGCGCAGACGTCACTTTGGAAGGATGTCTGCGCTGTTTCCTGGCTGTCAGTCCGGGAGCAGTATAGAATTCTCAATAACCAGGTAATAATTCTGGTGGCTAGCACTATTGAGCAGCTAGTCACCAGATGGAAAATTATTTGGCACAAAGTTTAAAATGGGTGGTAGTTCTGCTTTAAATCTCTTTCAGTGCTAGAAAAAATTCCATCACTTTCTTCTTTTTTTTTTGCTATCAGCTACCTTTAAATCTGGCCCTAAGTATGAAAAAGGAGTAAGAAATTAATTGGGGGAGAAATAACTATAAAAATGGAAATGAGAAGGAATGGTAGACTAATAAGAGAAGGACAAATCAACTATAATACAAAAAAAAATGAGAATTGTGTGAAAGACTTAAATAACAGCAGACAGTAAGATATGGCAGATAATAGCGAAAAGAGAATTAGGAGTAAGACAATTTATGGAGAAAAGAATAAACAAAATAAAGTAAGAGAATAGGGAGTAAATACTTGAGACCTGGGAGAAGGACTGAGAACTGGGAAGAAAAAGAAATAGAGGACATATTAAAAAAGTCTCTAACGCATATATCATACAAGTTTTCACATCTGCCCAATGATCATAGTCCCTTCCACTTCTCTAGAATTCATATATATCCTGGAGTTTTTACTCTGTATCCTGTATTGATGACATAACGTAGGGTCTCAGAAGTGAAACTGCTGAGAGACCAAGATTAATAAGGATGGCGAATGATCCTTCTACTATCCTTGTGTAAAAACAAGTGCAGAGAGGTTATGAGAGCTGAAAAAAGCCCCCATAGTTGGTGGGAAGGGGCTGACATTTTCAGGGTTAAGAAAAATACTTGGGAGGTCTTTTTTTCAAAGCAAATAAACTCTGTGAGAAAAGGCCATGCATATTTGTATGCATATTTTGTGAACATTGTCAGTAATCATCAAAGTGCATTTAAAGACAAAATTAGATAATTTAGAATTTGTGCAATAATTTAGCACCAAATATACTGGAGCTAGAAATGCTTGGAGGAATGAGCATTCTGAAAAATAATTTATCACACCTTGCTTTATTAGTATTCAATAGGGGTGGATGAAAGTGTTGAAAATTTCCTGCAAGACTTTTCATGAAAAACGGATGCCTTTTTTGCAAACGTTTTCTTCTTTTCACCAATGCAAAATTTTACTCCTTTTCACCAATTTGAACAATTTTTTTGCATAAGCTTCCTATGGTGCAACATTTCGCACCACAATATTACTTCTTCTGAGGGCTGCAGTGGAGACAAACGTAGATGAAAGTCAAAGTTGTGAGTCCTGCAGTAATATATGCCTTGAAAAATTGTCAGGCTGAGTGCCTTTGTCAACAATAACTTCCTGCTTAAGTGACATTGGCACATATTCATGAGGATGTCAAGAGATTAAAAAAAAAAGTACAACCTACAATGTGGCAGATGTGTATGGTAGTAGTGGTGGGGGACTGACGTGGTGTGATTGATGTTTATATATATATATATATATATTACACAAATATATAAAGGAAAAGGTACCAAAGATCCTACAATATATTTTCCTGATGAAGTGTCACACGAAATGCATTGAATAAAAGTATCCTGACTGTTCTTTTAATACTATATCACCTTTAGAAATACAAAAACTTTTGCTATAGCTGTTTTATTTAAAGATGGGAGGTGATTGACATCTTGCTACAGCATTACTACAGATTTGCTACAGCATTTTAAGTTCCTAGTCTGATCATTGCTGGACTCTGCCCTCTTAATCAGGATCCAAGCTAGAAACTTGTGGGAACATCGCTCCGTTCTGAGAATAAGTGAGACAGGAGAGACAACGCACAAATACAGACACAGTCTCCATTTATATAAAGATCGCTTCCTGCTGCTGTATTGTTGGTGAAAGCCTTCACAATATCAATACGGATCCGAGTCGGGGGAACAGCAGAAGCGCATTAAGATCAAGTGACGTAATCGCTGTTATACACCTGCCCGCTAATACTATTCTACATTTGCAAGTATACTTAGCATTTTTTGGTGATATATTTTATCACTGACTATTAATTTTTTTCTACATTTTTCATTTTTACGTGAATTCGCATTTTTACAGCTCTTTATATATATGTACGCTTCTATGTATCACCGCACTCATTAATCATATATAGTCTTTCTATTCACAGTATTGCTATATTTTTTAATGATGTAATGATGAGTAGAGATTATATGACTAATCAGTTGCACCACAGAGGACAAATAGAAATGTCCCAATACACACTGATTGAAATTAGTCTTTTAAACCTTTGGGTGCCAGAGGGGTATCTGACACATTACATTTAACCAGTTTAATCCTATGCTATATGTTGGATACCTTTAGCATTGAACAGTTTAAAACTCCATTAATACCTCAAAAAAGACAAAGGAAAGCACAATAACTTGTTTGTTCTTGGTGGTGCACTTCATGCTTCAGTTTTTCCTTATATTTTATACATATAGCCCTTTTTTCAGCATTCTTATAAGGAAATCACCAAGAAGGAGCAGGTAAGAAGACTTGCATAATGATGCTTCCAAATATGCATAGCCAATGACAATCTTATCACTTTTTTCTTCTGCATGCTCCTTATAACTGAGGGAAGGGTTTTAATCTTAGTGTTAGTATCTGTTTTAGGTTTTATAAGTCTTTTATTTATATGAATCAAGGTAATGGTTCTAATCTCAAAGAAATTACCAGTTTTAGGTCCCTTTCATACTCTTGCAACCTCAGCAATGCATTAAAAATGTAGAAGCATCATTGTTTCTTATGGGCATACCTGGGAACTTTTGAAACAGGGCAACCCGGAGGGTAACCCTGTCAGTGCCGACCTGGGAGGAAAATGACACGATTCGCCTCATAAAAGGGCGGGGCTTAGTTGCAGAGTGGGGGTGGGACAAAAAAACCTGCAAAATGTATCTAAGAGGGCGGGGAGTGGGAGGAACAAGGTGGGACAGAGCACAAGTGGGCAGAGTTTCTATTTAAACTCTGCCCACCAGGTGATCCACATATTGCCCCGGAGACCCGATAATTCAGTCTGAAATCCGGAGTCTCCGGGGCAAAACCGGAGAGTTGCCAGGTATGCTTATGGGGCATTCCACATAGGCAATGCACACTGTATCTGTCACAGGGAGACTCAACATGCTGCAACTTTTCCTTAGACAGAGTAATATGCAGCTACAATTTAGTATATGTCTCAATGGAATCACACAATGAATCACACAATGAAATCTATCTGAAATCACAGGTAGCTGGGTTCCCATTGCAATCATATTACATGTGCTAATACTGAAATAATGGGATTAAGAAAAAACTATGCACTTTAGCACTAAAAATACACCAACATTTTCAGTTACTACAAAAAAAAGTTACAAAACTCACCACATGGAAGAGCTCATTACTCTTTTTTTAAGGAGCATCTGTCCTTTATAGTAGATAATGTATTGAATTTAGAATGCTCATCCCAAAGAATTAATTGTTTTAAATGCTAATTGTGACTATGAATATATGACAGTTAAATAAATATAAACCATTTTCTTTTTTTAAGTTTATCCTTTAAAATCACAATTGTATGAAGCTCCTTTAAAAACCACAAGCAAAAAAAACATAGTTGTGCATATGTTTCAGCAAAATCAGGATATTTTAAAATTAAATCGTGGAGTGAGTTAATTTAAATGCAAATTAATTTGTCATATTTTTCAAGGGCACAAATCAAGGAAAGGAATGTTAAAATTATAGTTGTGTTGCTTTAGGCACCTAAAGATTTAATTTATTTCTCTAAATCATAAAAAATGGTATAGAATGACCTTCAACAAAAATCCTCTCTCCTAAATTCTAGTTACAGTTACTATGTTCAGGAAGTGTTCCTATTATCAATTTTTTACTTATCAGACACGGCCATAATGAGGTGTAGGCTTTTAGCAACATTTGGATTTAAATGCTAGATTCATAAATCTATTGCATTCCAGTTTTTTCATGGTCACAAGGATAGTTGTGATTTCCTTTTTCTAGCTAGTAATTATTTCACCTACAGTGAAGAGAATGATTTATAAACATTGTTCATGTGAGTAAAAAAGATTTACTGTACAAGTAAAGTTTGATAACCTTGTATTTTTTTATACTACTGCTGTGTTCATAAGATACCGGAGTACAGTCTGAACTGTTCCTTATTAAATGTGATGGAGTATTTTTTTGCACTTCAAAAGATTTTTTATTCCTGTGGTGTAATGGATAATAGGTAATTACATTTACATCTGAAGTCATGAAAACGTTTCTAATTCATCATGCTGTTTCAAGATTATAAACATCTGAGGTACACATTCATCAGTATTTCTGTGACAGTTGGAAACTGTATACTATTAAATGATTAAATATTAAGGAACAACTGGGGAACAGGTGTGGAAAAGCACACATTTTGGTCTTAAGACTGTATGTTACTTGAATGTAGTAAAAAGTAGTGCCTAAGAATAAAGATGCTGATTTAACTCCTTTGATCCGTAACCCTTTGAGTGCCAAAGGGGTATGCAATGCACTGCAGAGCAATGTGTTGCATACACTTCTGGCACTCAAAGGGTTGCGTGGGTAATTGGAAGAAGTAGAACAATTCAGGAACAAGCCAACTGCACTCTTGTGGACAAATAAACATTCCCAAAAGAGCTATTGGTTTAAATGGGGCTTTTAACCCCTAGAATGTGTGGTGAAACAATGTGCTGAAGAACTCTATCAATCCTGGGATTAAAGGGATAGTAATGTTTTCATAATAAAAGCAGCTCTATTTAATCATCATAGTATTTGGGCCATGGAGAGTGTTATTTAAATTCTGTCAGAGTTGTAGTTCAAGAGTAACTGAATTATAAATTATCCCTGTCCCGCCCTTTTTACTGATATATCACAGTTCACCAACAGAGCAGCAAGACTGTCCGGATGGATTGCAGAGAGGGATAATCTTCAGTGAGCAAAAGGAAAAAACCTGAAAAACCTGTCAAGGGGGACAGGGTTTTACTTATGATCACAGTAAGAAGATTGTCCCTTGCTGCGATCTGTCTGGTCAAGAGACCAGGTTCCACATCTGAGGAGTGGGTGCTTACACTAGGTAAAAGGGGCGGGAGGGGGATACTTTATCATTCAATTACTCTTGAACTACAGCTCTGACAGTATTGAAATAACACTCTCCATGACCCAAATACTATGAAGATTAATTGGAACTGCTTTTATATTGAAACATTACTATCCCTTTAAGATAATTCAGTGCTCTTATTTATTAATACTTTATATTTGGTTGGTTTGCTTCAGAATTGCTCCAGTGTTTATTAAATCAGCCTTGTTGTGTAATAAAATAAATCTTATTGCCAGGAATGTCAAACTCTACTTTTCATATATTAAACATAATGGTTTCTGTATGCATCATTTGCTTCATGTTGAACTTTTTAGGAGAAACAATATCAAAAGGACTATGTAGCTGTTAATTTGTTGATTGGGAGGCATTAATTGAGTAGTGCTTGGGGAGATAAGGGCCCAGGATGGCAAAGTTGTGTCAGATCTGTGTTGAAGGCACATCGCCAATATGCACCAACATGACTTCACTATCATATCCCCATCAATCTGCCACCAATCAGCTGTCATTGCCATAATTCTGCTATACCTTCAACTGGTTTATGGTTTTGCACTTAACACATCAACAATGGCTCATTTCCATATTGAAGTGCAGGTTAATGATCCATTGTTGTATTCAAGTGGCACTTTGCTACATTCACTAAACTCTGATAACAGCCTCTGTTGTCAGCGTTCACAGTCCTAACATTGCCTACCTGATGTTTATGATGTTGGGATCTCCCTGTAGCTCTCTATATAGTTAGTGGACACTTTGCTGTCTCTGGTAAATAGTTGAGACAACAGGTGCCCTCCCTTAACCATTTTGGAGTCATAGGCTTGTGGTTTGCATACCCCTCTGGCACTGAAACGGTTAAAATCTGCACTATGAACAAATATTCCCATAAGTGTTTTGGTAGTGTGTTGTACCTAAGAAACAAGATGGAGTTTCAGCGAGTTTACAAATACCTATAAGTAAGTGTATTATGAATATAGGGGCTCATAATTATATTTCCCAAGTAATGCTTACAAATGCAGTAATATGGAAATAAGTGGACCTAGTAGTCAAAGTGCCTTGTGGCTGGCAAGGTGATCTGAGTGGATGGCAGTGTAAAAGGGGCATGAGGGTGTCTGTATTGGTGGTGTGTGGGGAAAGAATCAGTTGAACAGGGGATGATTTTTTGGGGGGGTTGTTTACTGGTATTGGGGGGAGGTAGTTAATATAAAATAAATCCCAAATACTAATAAAACCCCTCATTAGACATAGTATAAAGGGGTCTGAGGAGGGTGTCAGTGTTGGTGAATGAATGAATCATTTGAACAGGGAATTTTTTGGGGGATATTTCGTGACTGCTATAAAAATAAAATAAGATATTTGTATGTAAAGTGATAGAAACAGGAACCCCTTGACATAAGTTGCCACTGGAGTGGACTGATACTTGACTTGATGGAGTATTTTGTAGAGGATGATTTGTTAGATTTGTTGTTAGAGGCCCAAGCCCTGAGGAAACATTGATTTGTAGGACTAAGATTATTAGAGGCACAATGCCTGAAGAAACATTGATTTGTAGGATTTAGACTTATTAGAGGCACAAGTCCTGAAGAAACATTGATTTGTAGGACTTAAGCCTGTTTGGCACAAGCCCTAAGGAAACATTGATTTGTAGGAATAAGGCTTGTTAGAAACAAACCCCCCCAAATTTTTTTTTTTTTTGTAGGACTATGTTTTTTTTTTCAAAGAACAAGCCCTGAGAAAAAAATAAAAATGCCTTACTGGCCTAATGCCTGCAGGTCATGTTGGCCAGTGGCCACTGTCAAATGTCCTCCTGAGTTGCAGCTGCTGTTCCTATGGCTGCTGCTGAGTTGTTTAAGCAGCAGGATGATTAGGCAGCTGAAAGAGAATGGGATCAACAACAGCAGTAACATGGAAGATGGAGACTGAAGATTCCACTTGTCATTCCACTTTTTATTAGAATATATTTTTTTCCCTTGAGAGCAGGAACTGTGCTCTCATCGGCAAATGCAATGTGCACAGATTGTGTGTGTTAAATAACATCTGGAGGCAAACACCATGACACCCAAAACCAAGTACTGCTGCTGTCACTATACCCATTGTCCAGACCCTACTAAAGACACATGACAACTTGCTAACAGTTTAATAGTAATGATGACCCTCCCTGACATCATCTTAGCATATTCTGTTGGATGGAATCTCATCAGATGCCGCTTGATGAACTGCTTGTGATTCTCCTCCACCATACTGGCATGTGTGGTCAGTGCACCACACAGTGTGCAATGGGTAGAGATGATCTGCCATATCCTAACATCAACAGAGTGGCTATTATTTGATGGGGGAGGTAACGGTGGATTGGCAGAAGGTGTAGTTGTTACCCTAGAAGGTGATGGCAAGCTAGTTGTTTCACTAGTCATGGAACTTCCAGACTCTGCCTGGGTTGCTCTATTCTTTCTCCTCTTTGATCTCCGCTTCTCCTCTTGTTGCCTTTCTGGAGAGTCAGGTGGTACAGCAACAGCAGTGCTTGATTTCTGTGGTGGGTGTTTGTCTTTAACATGTTTAACGTAAATGTCATGGTGTCTGTGTTTCATGTGTGATATTAGGGCGCTGGTGCCAAAGTTTGTTCTCTCCTTTCCTCTTCTCACTGTCTTGTCACAAATTGTGCACAGTGCCATTGCTGATGACTGCACTGTGCCTGCCCCAACAGAAAAAATAGTCCCACACACATGATGTCTTCAGGGGGAAGGGAACAGATGGAGAAGAATGGCCTCTTTCTTATTGTCCTCCATATTCCCCTTCATTGTCTATGGCAGTGGATAATGTTGCTGCTGTTGCTGCTACTGCCTCAGATTCAGCAATGCAACTAGGACCAGGATTATTGCTGGCCCTGGCAAGTGGAACCTGTCCTAGTCCCGCATCATTAGTTGACGCCATTCCCACTGTGTCCACAGTGGTCTGTGGAACACTTTCTTGATCCTCAGCATCTTGCAGCCCTTGCAACTCAGCATCAGAAGGAAATAGAGCAGTTGCAAATTCCTCTACTTCCAAAATCTCACTGCTAATGGTGGTAGTAATGCCCATCCTCATTCCTGTCTCCCATTCCTTCTTAGTTTCTGCTAAAAAGGTCATCAATGTCCTTTCCACCCCAACTTCTCCAGCATCATCATCATCACCACCCCCACTAGTCCCTATGTGCTGCTGCTCTATACCAGACATCTCACTGCTGCTTGGAGGAGGTGACAAGCAATGTTACAGAAGGTCCCCTAATGTCACACTTGCCATTTCCTTTTGACCTGAAGAAGAAGGCAGACTAGCACTAGCAGCAGTAGCAGCAGGAACAGGCAGCTCATCTGTGCTCCTGCTGGTGGTGGTGGTGGTATTAATTCTGAGCCTGCTGTCCTCCCCCCAACACCAGTTCTGGCATCTTCATAATCATGTTCCACCTGGACACTGCAGTGAAGGGAAGGGGGCGGACTCCCAGTCCCAGGGTCAGAGGAATGGTGTGGACTCCTTTGCCGCTAGTCTTGATGCGGTCAAATGTTTCCCCTACCACTCCGGCTGCTTCACCATTACTGCTACTACTACTAACACCAACCACATCAAGTTCAGCCGCAGAGTCTTCCTCCTTAGCCTCGTCTCACAGTCACTAGTAATATGAGGATATTTTTGATTACTGCTTCCACACTAGTGGTAGCACTTCTGGCAGCAGGTACAACACTACAGCAATGGTGGCACTGGTAGCAGGGGCAGCACGTCTTGCAGCAGGCACAGGCAGCTGACCTGTCCTGCTCTCACTAGTTCTACTCTTTTCTCCCTCCCTTCCCATTCCTTTTTCTTCTTCCCTTCCCATTAAATTCCCCAAGATCCCTTGGTGTAATTTAGGGGAACTGGGCAGCATTGGTTCAGTACTGCTAGTCACTTACTTCTCCTCCTCAGACTCAGTGGACACATAATAAAGGTCCTTCCATTTCCTTCTTTTGCTGCTCATAGTGCTAGCAGTCACTACGAGCCTCCCCTGCCTCAATTTTGCAAAGATATCACAGCAGAACAGCACAGCATGTCTATCTTGCTCTGTAGGTGCTTCTATTGTGTCTGCCTTTCGCATAAACGTCACGTTTTTATAGCGGAAATGCGAAAAAAATGTAACTCGATGGGGGTTAACTTTATAGCCATTAAAAAAATGGCCAAAAATTTTAATTGCTAGTTTTAAAGAGGATTGTCCAGCGAAAAAATGGAGAACAACATGGTTTTTGTGAATTTTCTGCGGGAACACAGTGACAATTTTCGCACAGTGACAATATTTTGAACAATGCTCAGAAGAATGGAAAAAAATACACTACCCGCT
Organism: Rhinophrynus dorsalis; assembly: GCA_037306005.1. Classification (NCBI taxonomy): domain Eukaryota; kingdom Metazoa; phylum Chordata; class Amphibia; order Anura; family Rhinophrynidae; genus Rhinophrynus; species Rhinophrynus dorsalis. The sequence continues at coordinate 75,652,513 of CM074719.1, read as the reverse complement.
TCCCCTTGGCTTGAAGCAAGCTGCTTAAATAGAGTGATTTTCAGTATAAATAGTTTAGTTTGTAGGATAGGATGGAACAGCACCAACAAATGTATTCCAATACATATTTAAGCATAAAATTGTATTAGTACATCACCCAGTCATATGGGATTTAACATCTCAAATAAAAATGACTATAGCGAGAACAGAAAGGATTCTTTATCAGATTATAAACTGAAAATTACCACTAATAGAAACAAATAATTTCCAGTCTGAGAAAAATATATGCATACCTGCCTATTATATGAGGGCGCATTCCTAACTAAGGGCTCGATCCAAATGTTGGTGTCGTCAGAAAAAACTGGCGACGCTGGTTTTAACGTCAACTGAGCAATGCAAATGTTCCACTAGTAACAAGTGACGCCAGTTCTGAAACACACTTCGCCGGTCGCCAGAACAGCAAGATCTCACCTATAGAGGATAATGTACAAGCGACGCCAAAAGCTATTCAAATGTTGGAGTTAGGGCTAACTCGCGTTAAATTGCAACATTTCTCTCCAGAAATCTAACGCCTATTTTTTTTGGAGAACAGCACACCACACAGAGTAAAAAAAACAACGTCTCCAGTTCTGAACAACATTCTCTGTGCTCTTCCCTACCCAGCCACTAGGGGAACACAGAGAAGGCTTTCAGCACTATGGACAACTTTGAATGCCATAGGGATGTGCACTGCTCACCCCTGTGGCATTCAAAGGGTTACAATCAATAAAACTAGTACATCAAGCACTACACAATGCCCCCTTCCACATCCCCCCCCCCTTAGTATGTCACATATATTGCATATATGTGACATACTAACCCCATCCACATCCACCGCATGGACTTCCATGTAGTGGACAAATCTGTCTTTTTTTCCCACAATTAACCCTTTGAGTACCAGAGAGGTAGGAAAGCATTGCTTAGCATGTTTCCTACCCCTCTGGTACCCAAAGGGTCAATAGGCAAGGTATGGACTACATACCTTGCCTGTATATATGTGTGTGTGTGTGTGTGTTTTACACTTTTTTTATTAAAATACTATTATTACACATTAGTTTGAATTAGATCTCATTCATTTTTAACCCCCTACCTCCTGTGTCCCATTGCTATTAGTACTTTTGCTACACTCTCCTTCAAACGGAGAGTGGAGCAAAAGTACTAATAGCAAAGGGACACAGTAAGTAGGGCATTATGAATGGATGAGATCTAAGTTAAAATACAACTGAGGGAGCAGGCTGCACTGTGACTGCAGCGATTCCCTCAGCTTCATTCATAAGAACTGTCATTGCTGCGGGTGGCTGTGAAGCCTGCAGCATAAGATAACCCTGGGGACTAGAGAGCTATTGGAGGAAGCAGGAGGAAGGGACAGAGACATAGGAGGAAGCGGGTGGTAGGCTTGTATTTGCTGCCCGCTTCCTCCGATACCTCTCCTCTCGCAAAGGCATTGTGCCTGGCTGCCTGGTGTCGCCTTGTGCAATTCGTCCCTTTTCACCTTGTGAAAAGCAAAAGTACTAATAGCAATGGGACACGGGAGGTAGGGGGTTAAAAATGAATGAGATCTAATTCAAACTAATGTGTAATAATAGTATTTTAATTAAAAAAAAGTTTAAAACACACACACATATATACAGGCAAGGTATGTAGTCCATACCTTGCCTATTAACCCTTTGGGTACCAGAGGGGTAGGAAACATGCTAAGCAATGCTTTCCTACCTCTCTGGTACTCAAAGGGTTAATTGTGGAATAAAAGACAGATTTGTCCACTACATGGAAGTCCATGCGGTGGATGTGGATGGGGTTAGTATGTCACATATATGCAATATATGTGACATACTAAGGGGGGGTGTGGAAGGGGGCATTGTGTAGTGCTTCGTGTACTAGTTTTATTGATTGTAACCCTTTGAATGCCACAGGGGTAAGCACATCCCTATGGCATTCAAAGCTGTCCATGGTACTGAAAGCCTTCTCTGTGTTCCCCTAGTGGCTAGGTAGGGAAAAGCACAGAGAAAGCTGTTCCGAACTGGAGACGTGGATTTTGGATTTTCTGACTGAAATTGATACTTTGCAGTGCTGTGATTGGCTGTGGTGCTAGGTAACATTTTTATTGTGTGTTTTTAGGTAAGATTTTCTATGGGACGCAGGTTTAAGGTTAACGTGTATTTTGTTGGTTATCGCTCGTTAGGCTTTCTAGGTAAGGAAGATTTGAATCTCACGTTACCTGGTCTTGCTTAACATGCGAAGGCAGTTTTTTTCTTCACGTTGGTTTTAACTCCAACATTTGGATCGAGCCATAAGTTCTTCTGTTAAACAAAGAAACACTTCTTATTATATTTAGTTTTCCTGTAATAAAGGTTTGTTGCTAACAATATAATGATGGACTTGGCACTCGTTTGTTGGAGTAAGGTGGTACAGTTGAATAATTAAGGGGTTTGACCTTTAAGGAGATTGATTATACTCAGTAATTTAACATAAAAAACACAGATATTGCCTATTTTGCAAGTTTATTTATCTCTGATGAACTTATGGTTTGACTGTTCTTTCTGTTCAGTGTGTGCATGTGTATGATTGTGTGTGTATGTTTGTGTGTGTAGGTGTGTGTGTGTGGGTTTGTATGTGTGGCGGGGGGCTTAAAGGGATAGTAATGTTTCAGATTCTGAAACATTACTATTCCTTTAGCCTAAACTATGAGACCATCAGAGGTAAACACAAATACAAAACTGGCTGCAAATTATATCTTTGATGAGAAATTTTAAACATTTCTTAGGCAACCACAATATTTTGGATTTGTGCTCTTGTTATGACATATTATATTGTGGTTTTCACTGTATTGTAGACTTTTAAAATTTTTTCAGTCAGATGTCCAAATCAGTCTCTGTAGCAGTTGATGAGCTAAATATTGACATTTGGGGATTTTACCAGCTGAGAATAGGGAAAGGCCACTGTTGAAGGTTTGTTAAACCCCTGGGTGGGTGATTAGGTCATACTGGAGTTATTTTATTTAGTTTGTAGTGAATAGTGATTATTCAGGCATCTATAAGTAAGCCTTGATCAAGTATTAGTACTTAATCGAAGACTTTATTCAACCTCCAAATTCCAAAATGACTGGGAGATTGGCAGTGAATTACCATACCTGTAAATATTGCTTCAGATGTAATCATAAATCACTGTATAAAGACTAAGGGGTTAGTGCAATAAACGCAGAAATTCTGGCCCGAAAACATTTTGCAACAATAACAACAATATTCAATACATTTTTTAGACTTTCCTTTTAGAAGATAGGAGTGCTGTCTCTTCCTTCTCTTAGGACATCCGAGGCAGAGTCTGTCTATCTGTCTATCTATCTATCTATCTATCTATCTATCTATCTATCTATCTATCTATCGATCTATGATATAAATAATACTTCTCTATTATGCTTAGTTATTTTGTATTGCCTGTCATAGTGTACACAAGTGTATGCCACACCAGGAAAGAAACTCAGTCCAAAGTTTTTTTCCAGTGACTAAAGGATATATTTTCTTAAGCAAATGGAGGATTTCTGGACAAGCCAACTGCACCACACACATTTCCCAAATTCCTTTAGATTTAAATGGGAATTTATACCCCTTGTATGCTAGAGAGTGGTTAAAATCAGTACATCTGCTGTATAATGATTTTCTGCAGCCTGTACCATCCACGGAGAACAATATTTTTTTTGAAGAATAGCCCATTTTACTTGCATCAGAAATTCATTTTCTTTAAAAACAGAATTCAGTAAATGTATAATAATGCCAAAAAGAAAATGGTCTTGTTCAATTCAAAAGAATGGTAAAAGACAGAGTATTAGATATGCTGCTATCTGATGATGTTTGGCTTAGGGCCATATGTTTAACCCTTTGAGTGCCAGAGAGGTATCCAACGCCTTTCAAAGCAAGGCATTGGGTACGCCTCTGGAACTCAAAGGGTTAAAAGTGCAATGTTTCTGGAGAAAACCACCTGTACTGGGGGGAGAATTACAAATTCAGTTTGAATTAAATGAGGATTATTAGTAATCAGTCGTTAAAGTCTTGTGCATGGAGGCAGACTTTTCTAACAGGACAGCAGTACACAGAACGCATCCATAGCACATGGTAATGTTAACCCGTTAAGGACCAGAGGAATGTGCAATGCCTTGCTTATCAATGCAGTCCACACATCTATGATCCTTAAAGTTTTAAATAGGCTATCTGATTAATTTAGTTTGAGGAATCTGCAAGTAATTGCCATATATACCTCCATGGACATACAACCAGGAATGACTGAAGATGTTACGTCTTGAAAAATTGCTCCAGGGCATAATTCATAGGGACCGTTAGGATTTTATGGCCATAGTAAGGTAATTGGTTGTTTTTAGGAGGTGTTACTTTTTATTTAACTTACAAAAATAAAGTATTATCTATAGTGCTTTAAAGGAATAGTAGTGTTTCCAAATAAAAGCAGCTCCATTTAATCTTCATAGTATGTGGGCGATTGAGAGTTTTTTTCAATACTGTCAGAGTTGTAGTTCAAGAGTAGTTGAATGATAAAGTATCCCCCTCCCGCCCCTTTTACTGATGTAACACTGCTCACCTCAGAGCAGAAAGACTGTCCGGATAGATAACAGAGAGGGAAAATCTTCAGTGAGCATAAGAAAAACCTGTCAAGGGGTGCAAGTTTTTTCTTTATGCTCACAGTAAGATTGTCCCTTGCTGAGATCTGTCTGGTCAGGGGAACAGATTACACATCTGAGAGGATGCGACTTATACTAGGTAAAAGGGGAGGGAGGGGGATACTTTATCACTCAATTACTCTTGAACTACAAATCTGACAGTATTGAAATAACACTCTTCATGGCCCAAATACTTTGTAGATTAATTGGAGCTGCTGTTCTTGTGAAACATTACTATCCCTTTAATCTTCACCTGAGACCATACCATATAAGATACTCACTGTTCTAATCCAAATTAAATGCCATTAACATGAAGCAGTTTGCTAATACTTTTGGTCAACATTATGTTATGCAATTTCCTGTATAAATTATCAGCATTCTTATAACAACATTCTTTCTATATGGATATAAAATTACATGGCATAGTTCACAAAGGACACAGACACAAAAGAAATGAAAGAAACCCTCCTGCTGTGTCTTGGAGATCACCCAAGACATTGTTTATAGTATAAACTCTTCAAGGCAGGAATTCCTTTATTACTGTATTTGTTTGTATATCTGCTTATATAAATGTCCCATTGTGTCTTTATACAACTTTGTTGATTGTATATTTTTATTGCAAAATGTATAATGTATACTGTTAGAAACACACAGGAATATTGATTTTTATAATCATTAATAAGTAACTGTAGAACCAGTCTTGGAGGTCTTCTGGGAAATACAAGCAGAACTGTACTGAAGGATGAAGAATAGTGGAACCAACCTGTTGATTGGTGAAACTGACCTGATGGGCAACAGGGCAGTCATGTTAGAGTTAAAATGGTCTGTAATCGTGATGCTTTTTGTTGACAAATTTGTACAACAAACTCAGAGATAAAATCAGTGGTATGACACATATTTGATAAAAATGTAGACCATACATTTGTTCAATAAAAGTTATCATGTCCCTACACCAGGTCCAGTTTCATATATGGCTTAATATTTCAATCACAGGAATATAGGCTTGGCTGAATCTCCTGGTTCTAGTTCTTTGTCAGTTAATTTCCAAGCTGTGGACATTACCCTAGTATATTGCATTCTCAGTCATGTTGATGATGCTTGTTCTGCAGTGTTTTGAATTTAAACAAAGATAGCATAGGCTACAAGAACAGCAACAAATTGCAGCCTACACATTCATCATAGCAGCTCAGATGAACACAGAGAGCATATGATGTTTAGGAAATATGAGTGTTGAAGGTCTGGCAGGGATGAGATTTGGAAGTTACAGAGTATAGAAGCTTCAGGAGACCTACTCCGAAAAACCCTTTTGGGAGAACAGAAACCCAGAGCTGGGTGAAGATAGATCCTTCAGCTCAGATGCAAAAAGCTATAAGGTAAATGGCAAAAAGTGGGATGTTTCACATCTACTCTAATCAATGGCTCAGTGTTGCACGAAAAAAGTCAAGCCAATCTTCTGTATCTATTTGCTCTTCACATGCTACTTCTTTGATATTGTTATTTTGATTTAGTTGTCTGCATTTGTATATTGCCGTATCATATAATATCATATAGTCAGCCTAAGCATGGACACCTCACTAGTTTAAATTCAGGCACAGATAGGGGGAATTTCAAGTGGGTGAATTTCACAGGGATCTACAAAACTTGTACCCAAAGTGCACCTGGATCAAAGTGTAGTGAGAGTTAAACATTAGAGTTTGACAGTCTCCTAACAAGTTTTGTTCTTTTCTCTACAGGTATGTTCTATTCATCCCTTCTAATCTGCACCACCTCTGTACCACCTCTGCACTCCAAGCCTGGAACAAAATGGGACTTTTCGCCTATCCCTAACTATCAAATTTAAGAATACAGTGATACTTGCAAGCAAACTATAATAGTTAATATAAAACAATGTCCATAGCTCTAGAAGCCAACTATAACAAAATCTCATATTGTAATCTAAAATGTGCATGTTTAAATGCATAAAAATATAATTGCATTTGTTTTGCAAACATTAATTGGACAACAATACTAACAAAAATTTACTTGACACTATTAACCCCTTGGTGAAAAGGACTTTTTTTTACATTTGAAGACAAGAGCAATTTTGGCCTTTTTAGTATGCCTTTGTTCAACCATACTTTCTCATTCCTTTAGTACATCCACACAAATGATATATTTTTTTAATGATAAGTGGGCTTTTATTTGATCGTGTTTGTTCTATCATTGGAAGCTGTAGCTTTTGGCCTTTTGATTGGCATTGTCCACTAAACTACATTTAGAAAACAGAGCCCCAGCTACATATTAAGATAAAGAAGTCTTAATTTCACATCTTATGTTCTGCTTTCCATGTTTTTAACTGATCTCAGTTCTCCTAGCCCTACCCTCTCACCTTCTACTTCTTCCATCCTTCTTCTATTATTATTATTATCTCCCAATCCCCTCCTCCTCTTCCTATTTTTTAATATAAAATTTTACCATATTCTACAACAGAGTACAATAAAATGTAGAACACATGTAGGTTTTAATAAAAGAGATTAATTAAAGGGAGGAGATGTAAAAGGTCTAGGTGCTTTATGGTCTAGGAGGATGACTTGTGCTTTTGGGAAGTGCAGTATGGATAAGCTTCTAAAATGGTATGTCAAAATGCTCTAGGAAGTTTCAAATCTTTCTTCTTCTCCAAAATATCTCATTTACATGTTTCCCCTCATCAACCCCGTATCCTTCCCTTTTCTGCTTCTCCCTTTTTTATCTTTCTCGTTAACCCCTCTCTCTTCTTTTACCCCATTTACTTTTCTCCTCATATCCACGTCCTCCTTTAAATCCTCCTCTTTCACTTTAGCTTGTTACTTCTTCTCCCTTTACAATTTTTTCTTCCCTCTCTGTACTTCTGCCCTTCCCCTTCTCCTTCTTTCTCTCCATCTCTCTCTCCACTCTTTGTCTCCTCTTATGCCACTTCTTTCCTGCTTTTTTAAAATCTGTGCACATGATTGAATATAACACTAGAACATACATGAGCTAGACTATAAATCATAATGACATATTATAGTGGTCCAGTATTTAAGATGTTTGGCAAAAAAATAACAAACTGTAAGGTAGCTTCCATGTAGTATTAAATAACAGGAGGCAAGCATTTAATATATATCACAGAACAGCCATAATACATTTTGAAACTGTACAGAGAATTCCAATTTTCCAATAGAAATAGATATTAAAGGGGAGATTTTTTTTATGTGAAAAAGGTTTTAGAGTCATGCATTGAACTGCAACTGGCAGCATCTTTTATAGAGGTGGAAATGAATAGCCATGACTAAAATGCTTCAGATGTCATTCTCCCTGAATGAGGGTATGGTTGTGCTAATCCATCTGAAAACCATTCTTCCTCTGTGGGCAACATCTTTGTTGTTTAACCTTAGAGAGACATGGAACTAACTGTTTTAATATAATTTAAATCCAGTGAAAACTTTAACATTTGAATTTAACACATTTAGCTATTATACTAAACTGCATTTTATAATATTAAATTGTGAAACAAAATAGAAATTATTTAAAATACAAAACATAATACTAAGATAAATGATAAACAGTCATAATGTTTCTTTTTACACTAATATAGACAAAGTGACTCATGTTGTCATGATCATTTACTATCAACCAACTTTCATCTTTTTTAATTTTTCTTATTCAACTACTACACTGCCCTGCCCCTACTAAGCATGTTTACAATACTCTTTACACTAACATTACTATTTCAATACTTTCTCTTTAAACAACAATCATGTAACGAAAATATATACCGATAATTCTTGGCATGGGGAGAAAATTTACCAAGAATTCATTTTAATTCTAGAGCAGGTGCTTATGGTTTTATACTTAGTATCAACTGACCTTTCTAAAACAAACAGAGCTTGTTAACTATATTGTTAAAACTGTACAGTATGGCAGAGGAAAGCTTACATTGTTCCTTTGGTTATGTAGACATATTGAGTTTTGTTTTATTTGATTTTAGTTGTTTGCACCCTTCACTATAAGTTGTGTGTAAGATGCATTTGTAATGTTTTCTGATGACAAAATAGCAACCAAGTTCAAAATGTGCAAAGTTTTAATCTCTATTGTTACCATTTTGACATGGAAAGCCTTTGTTTTTAAGGCATGCCAATACAAGGTTGTGAAATACTGAGTACAGGCTTCTTTAGAATGTTGTGCATCCTGATGTGTGCCCCAGCCAGGGCCACCATCAGAAATCTTGAGAACCAATACAAACATAAAGCCAGAGCCCCCCATCCCAGGCATTCGCACTGCAACCTGAAAGTTGATGTAAAGACGGAGCTCATGGAACTGCTCCATCATGCAATATGATAAAGTAACATAGTTGATGAGATGTGTCCATCAAGGTCAGCCCATGTCATATCACTCCTGTTGATTTAGAAGACGGCAAAAAAAAAAAAATTAAGCCATTTCCAATTAATCCCCAAGTGTATACAAAAATGTCCTTTTTGATTCCAAATGGTATCTGGATATTTCTGCAGAACAAAATCTGTACTGCGAATGACTGCCCCGCGACCGGCTGGCAGTGACACTGTGGCCCGTGTAACAGGCTCTTCAACTAGTACCAAATATAAACTTAAAAAGGAGCCCACCAGGAGAAGTTCCATAATCGCAGAGTGTCCCTTTTGAAATAAGAGCCCCCACATTACTGGGGCTGTGGGGGACTCCATGTCTAATCAGGGTGAGCCCCTTAGACATATATTGCCTGTAACCCCCCAATGACAGTCATTGTCTGGGCTTCATTAACCTTTCTGTAGTTCAGAATTATCTCTACTTTAAAATTCAGTAATATCATTTAGGTGGCATTGGAAGTTACCAACAACATATTGTGTCACCCATTCATTTTTAAAACTATAATAAATTAGGTCTAATACTTAATTATGCATTAACAAATCTGCACTAAATTATCAGTTATGAAAACATACGTTTAAATATGTCATTATAGGCACGCAATGATGGTACATGAGTAAAAATATTGTATTTTGAGCATACATGACTGTGTTAGTTATTAGTTACTTGAATTCATATTATATTTTCTCTCCTCCATTAATCTCTGTCTTACATAAACACACACACACACACACACACACACAATTAAAACAGTTGAATTATTCTTTGCAGTAGTATCAGCAAACACAGGGAATCTGTTAGTAAACCTATGACTGGTGTGGAAAAAATGCATAATTAATTACTCATGTCCAGAAAATCACCTCTCTCCACCTTCTTAGGCTGCCAGTGAAGTAGAATATATTGAGTACCAGCTACGGGATGATTTGGAAAGATGACAGGTCATCTTAAAGATATGCTGCACTACATGTTCCCTTACTTTCAAGATATCATTCTGTTGAGTGTTCTCCTAAAATTTGGTTTTGTTTATATTTTATATGGTGAAATGACATGGTAGTTGATGTTACATTTTCTTTTCCTTTCATTATTTTATCACTTTTATTTTACATCTTAGTATATGTAAGTGATGTTTGAAGCACTTCTTCCTTTAATAAGGATGGCATGGCATCCTGTGCACATAATATTTCTTCAGGTCTAGAAGCAGATGCATGTTGTTCATCATTAGATCTTGTATCTTGGTGCAATATGAAACAGCTTTTTGCTTTGATGCATAAACCGTAGGAAGCCTGTAATCATAGATATGATTTCTTACCATTTTAAGGCTTGAATGTAAGTAACAAGAAAGAGCTAAAACAGTCCAATAAAGATTCCTTTTATGATTGCAAAAATTAAACTAAATAAGTATATAAAGAGAAAAAATACCCATAAATGACTCTACTTGACTCAACTATACCTAATTACCACCAGCTGCAGTATAAGAGAGAATATACCTTTTCCAACCAAACAATTCAATATTTTGAATTACAGTTCCGTTTTACAGTCACTTTCTTTATTATAAGGGTAGTCAATTGCTGGACCTCCAGCTGTTAGGGATTACAACTCTCATCATCCCAAGTAGCTTTTGGCTGGTTGGGGATAATGGAAATTGTAGTCCTCAGCAGCTGGCTATCTTTGTTTTAATCTATTGCAAGAACTTTTGAGAAATTATCATCCCTTTTTCCAAATCGCCACTGTTTGCCCAAAATGTATACGTTTGGAAGGTTAGATAAAATATTAAGTTAACAAAATAAAAATCTGATAGTAAAATAAACTTTAAATATAAAGAGCTTAAGTAAATAAAGTTTCCACTAAGAATGAGAAAAAATGTCTAGAATTAATTTAGCAAACAGATTTGGAAGACCTGGAGGAAGATTTTGATCTTTCTGAATTTATCAGAACAAAATCATGGAGGGACTGGGACAAGATGCCTAGTATTGGAAAGCATGAGAGGGTATGAACCAGAGGAGGCGGTATCCTTGCACAGCCTCATATGTGAGAGAAGGCTCGGTTTGTGAGAGACTATGTATGGTAGAGAGGACGATTATGGGAGAGGGCACAGTGCACAGGAAAAGGGGCATAGGAGTGGGTCCAAAGTCTTTAAATTTAGCAAGGAAGGGAAAGATTCAGAATGGAGTTGGAAGTGCTGGAGGGAGTAGAATGTAGAAAGAGCAGGTGAATTTTAAAGTAGAAAGATGGGGAAGAGCAGGGGAAAGCAAGTAAGATGTGTAGATCTGCAAAATAATCTCGCTTCCTTCTTCATTTGAGTACACAAGAACATGATGTGATTGGCATTTGAACATAAGTAGCCTACATTTTTTTACATCACATGAATGCATTTCCAGCTTTCTAATTGGTCAAAAAAGTAACCAATAACAGCCTATGTTTACTGAATTATTTCACTCATCTTTAATCTGTACCTCAAGCCATAATTTTTCTATTAATAAATCCAGTGGAAGCTGAAAAATACCAATACGATATGCAATTTATGGTTACAGAAGCAAGTGTTCTATCTCACTTATGTAACTCATCCATGTTATCATTTAGACCTTGATGTCAAACAGACATCTATACTCCAAACATTTTGGTACAATAGCCTGCATGATCTGTTGATGACTTTTGCATTCCTTGCCTCATTCTACACCATTCATGAAGTCTATAAAACCCAGCTATCAATATATGAAAAACCTGAGACATACAATGAACTATAACAAACCTCCTTGTATTAACATCGGATCCTCAGAGTCACCCATAAAAAAATCAGTGGAACCCACATGCAACATGTGGCAATATTAGGCCAACACATTGCTTGTTTCTGGGCTAAAATGTCTAACAATATTTTTTTTCCTGAAATACTTTCAGTTTATCTACACATTTGTATTAGATTTCTTTCAAAATGCATATGTCTACATATATGTATGCTTTCTGCACAATTTAAAAGTCTGAAATTTATCCTTTCCCAGCCCAGCATCAGTCTAAAATACACTGTATACCTTTTAAATACAAAACATCTGTTAAATAAAGAAAGTTGCAAGGACAAGTTCCCAATCTGAACAGCAAGCTCTATATCCTAACAAAAGGAGAAAACAGCACATATCTTAAGAATACAAGAAGATAGATGTGGGAAGATACAATGGCTGGTCTGATGCTTTTAAAGATGCACATGTAACCCTAAAGATTGTCAGCCTGATGATGACCCATACCTATGTTAAAATTTTGATGTATTAACTCTTGTAGCAGACCTTTTGTTTAGACGGGTTGTACACACACACAGGCTTACTTCTACAGAGAAATATCACTTATGCTTCCACTGCAGAGGAAGAGTGATACATTTTATCACAAAGCACAAATATGATATTATCACTGTCAGGAAGTTAGAAGTTAGGACATGCATGATGTGATACATGACCCCTTACTGCAAGCAAATACCTGGGAAAAATTTAAACTCAGAGTGACTTAATTTTGATTTACTAATTTTTTTTTTTTTTTTACTTTTCCTGAGCACCATCCAGGGAAGAATGTTAGGATTTTAGTCTCTGTTTTTTCATTTTTATTGTCAGAATTTGTTTTATCTATTTTTGGAAGCTGAAACTTGGAAGAGAGGACTAATGTATCACTGAGGCACTGCAGGGTATTTCCACACAGGTAAAGGAAAAAAAACTAGAGAATGGGGTTGCAAAACCCCTCTCCATGGGCACATTGTTGCTTAGTCATCCGATTTGAAAAAAAAAAAATCAACTTATTTCCTGCAGTAAGGAACAGGATCTTTATCTGTAGACATATCAAAAACCATTGAGCGCCTAAACCAATGTTGGAAGCAGAGTCATATTATATAGTGAAAAAGCCAAGTTGAAAATGAAAAACATATATTTTGATAACACCTTTAAAACAGTAATCCTTACACTTACTTGTGTTTTTCTAAAATAATCAAAAGTATGTTCTTATATATACCATATAATACTCCCTTTATAATTTGATAACCGTTGGAACCAACTGTACTGATGAACTCACAGAAGTTTCGCAATTACTGGTCTAAGACGAACTGGTAACAACTAATTTAGATTCTACATCCATCTTCTAAATTTTTACTTGGAAACCACCTATATATCTTTTAATCCAAGAGACATGTTAAGCCACAAACCACAATAATTTGTAGTGTTCATCCCACTAGGTACAAAGATTCATCTGTCTGTCTGTCCGTCCGTCCGTCTACCTATCCGTCTGTCTGCCTGTCTATCCGTCTATCTATCTATCTATCTATCTATCTATCTATCTATCTATCTATCTCTCTGTCTCTGTTCCCACACATTTATCTATGAAGCAGTGCAATGCAATGAGAACCACTTCTGCGTTCAAGGGCTTAAATACCTGCTTAAATCAAAGTGGTTTTCTTTTCTTCCCAGTTCTACAGTTGGTTTGAGCTATACATATTTACCCCTATATTTCTATGGTTGGTCATTAGACATAATATTGTCATGGAACAATTATTTAAATTATTTTTATATCTTCATATATTTGTATATCTCCATGGTAAACATATGTTTATACATTTCTAATAGGTCCTTTACTTACATTATAATAACAATTCCTACTCGTTTAGAAGTTTAGAAGTCTAAGGGCCTTATGTTCACATGAAAACTGGAATAAGTTTGGAGAGAACCAACTGCACTACTCTGCATCCACAAAATTTACATTGATTTGAGTGAGTCTTTGAATGCTAGAGATGATTCTAATGCATTGTTTTACAATATGAATGAAGATTTATTTTTCCCTTGTGGTGCAGTTGGTTCCAGAATAACTCCATCATAACAGCAACATTTAAACCTTTGAATGCCAGAGAGGTAGCCAACATACTGGGGGAGATGTACTAACGGGTGATAAAGAGGTAATAAAATGGAGATGATTTATCCAGTGGGGTAATTTCTCCAATTTCTATGTTATTCTTTGAAGCCAATACACTAAGATTTCTCAAGTGGGAAAGATCTTATTGCATAAGCTCAACAGAATAACATAAGATTTGGAGAAGTGATATCACTGGAGAAGTCATCTCCACATTATCACCTCTTTACCACACCTTATTGCATCTCCCCCATTGTGTTGCAGTGTGTTTGATACAAGAGGTTAAAAATGAATAGCAGTACAAAGATTGTTATTTTTTGTTTCATTTTTCTTAGAGACTCTCCTAATTCTTCATAATGTTTTATGCTCTTTTTTGGCCTTTTTCATATTCTTTTGTTACAAGTTTTATTAATCTTTAGAAATGGCCAGTACAAAATCTTATGATTATATCTCCATCAATACTTGTCAAATACAGCGCATTCTTGTACAGTGTTTTGCACTGCTTACCATGATTAAATCCAGCAGCAAAATCTTGAGAAACCTGAGACTTGGATTGAAGTGGGAACCCCCAAGCAGCTAGACAACTGATCTTGCTGAGAACAAATCGGAGACATATCTTTCTCAGCTTCCTACAAATTGTTTTTGCTGTTGAGTAGCCACCTGTCCAAAATGTGCTTGTTTTATATTGTTGGATATATTTCAGGCATTGTTTGCCTTATGTTTTAATACAAAACACAGTTTGCAGACCTACAAATTCTTAATTTTATGTCTTATTGTTATGCACACATTTCTGCCTTTCAAAGAGTTAAAAATGCACAACAATTTCTTCATCTTTACATACTTACATACTGTACAAATCCAGGGTGCTGTGTCTGCCTAACATCTGTGTACAAAGCTAATTGGCATTTAAATGGCCAATATAAACTGCTCGCACCAAGGGCTGGGAGGTGAGGTTAAATGTCATAATTTACCTTAACTTTAGTATTTTATACTATGAAAGCAGACTTGGTGAGAAACCTTGGGGGAAATTCACTAAGCAGTGATAAAGAGGTGATATAGTGGAGATGACTTCTCCGGTTTATCACTTCTCCAATCCCTATGTTATTCTATGGAGCCAATGCACTAAGATTTGTTCAACTTTGTAGATCTTAGTGTATAGGCTCCATAGAATAATATAGGAACTGGAGAAATTATGTCACTGGAGAAGTCATCTTTACTTTATCACCACTTAGTGAATCTCCCCCCTTGGGTTACACTATGGGTTAAATTATGCAGTCCCAAAATGTTTAATGTTAGCAGTTTTGGTGAGGGGGTGTTGACAAACTGTCCCTCTTGGCTGACAGTAGAATGGAATGCAACATGGAAGTTTTGGTCTCTCAGCAACCTTCTTAGAATAATAGGATGAGATACTCAAAAGGTTGTGATAACTGAAATTTTCTGTAATTAGTCTCAAAAAGTTCTTGCAACATGTCCATCAGTTCTCAGATACATTACTATAATTTTTTATATACAATTCTGCCACTTCATCAAAGGAAAAACATTCCTTAAATTGGGCATGGTTTAATCATAAAGAAAATCTTCTTTTAGCCATCACTAGTTTTGTCTGATTTCTATTATTTTTTCCAGACAAAATAAAAATGGTCTAAACATGGAAAACAAGGTAATAAAGTATTACTCACCGATAGGAGTGAGAAGCAGTAAGATGGTGTTAACTGGTAAAAATAAACACTTTTGTTTCATTGAAAATTTGTTATTTTCAAGACATTTTTAATTTCATAAGTTTTAAAGGCAATATTCATCAAGTTCATCTTATCACCATTTTTAAATCTTTATTATACATTTTCAGATGTGATGAATTTACTTCTGAAAATACCATTCTCCTTTTATGATCACCTCATGATCTCACAGTTTTTTATATTGATGACTTTTTGACCATCAAGCGGTTAGGGCCATATGTTTAAAGAATTAGCGAAATAGCTTTTGTCATTTGTAACGACTTTTCAAAGTACAGCGTCATTGGGATCATTAATATTTTCAGAGGGTGTCGGTTGCGATTGGAAATATGTTGTTTGTCCGGACTGAAATTGTCGACAAAAATGTCTTAACTAACAATAAAAATGTCTTTAAAAATGTCTTAAAGGGATAGTAATGTTTCATAATAAAAGCAGCTCTAATTAATAATCATAGTATTTGGACATTGGAGAGTGATATTTCAATTCTGTCAGAGTTGTAGTTCAAGAGTAATTCAATGACAAAGGATCCCTCTCCCACCCCTTTTACTGATGTAACACTGTTCAGCCAGATCAGAATGGAGGTGCCCAGGTAGACTGCAGAGAGGGACAGAGAGTGTCTGTGTTTTCGTTTGTTTATCAAATATTCATAGTGGCATAGCATTAGAACACTGGAACTGGAAGGCAGCTTTGGGGATAATATTAAGAAAGGATCCATAATCAGGATTAAGTGTCTAACAAGGAGATATAAGTGGTCTTGAAAGGTTTCACTCTAAATATATTCCATTAGTCAATAAAGATATCACTTTTACTCTACAGATTTTGGCTGGGAAAAGAGAAATAAAGAATGGGAAGGGTATCTCTTTCCTGATGGACACAGCAGCCTAGAGCCAAAGATAATCTTGTGATCTCTGAAGGTAACCACTTTTTGTAGCTCTATCTAATATCAAGTTTAAAAAAACATATAGGGGAGAATATATGAATTCACCCAGCACGGCCTCTAAAGTCAGTGGCTAGACTTCAGGGTATGCACTAAAGCACATGATCAATGCAGTACATACAGGCAGACACTCCACCAGGATTTAATTGCAAGCAAGTCCCATAAGCCTGCCCAATAGCATTTGCAGAGAAAGGGCTTAAAATCACACCATTCCCACTATGACATGCTTAAAATATTGTTTTAAACCATGTGTAGTAGAAAGGAATGTGAAGAAATGCCCACAGACTGTTCCACTGCCTTCCCTTGGCCCAAGAGGCATTAATGGGAGGAACTTTGGTGTTCCTAATTTAATACATTGTAGTTAGGTTGGCAAAGGCTCTAAACAGCAATTCTGTCTCCTGAGTTGGCATTGAATCATTGCCATACATTCACCTAATAGGGCCTTAAGTATAAAAGTGGAGTATTGCAATTCTAGGGCAAACCAACTACACCATAGGGGACACACAAAAATTCCCCAGTAGGCCATTGATTTTATTGGGGTGGGGCTTTTTAACTTCTTGAATGCTAGATAGGTCTCCAGCACATTCAAGGAATTATTATTATGTAGAAATCATTTTATTGGGAAGAATACGCTGGCATTTCTATCATCATTAAGTATGCTCTGGAAAGCATTTACAGCACCATATTTATAAAACTGGAGTTATTCTGGAGTAAACCATCGGCACCATAGAGGACAAATAAACATTCCTGTTAAATTAAATTGATCTTTTAACCTCTTGAATGCTGTGTAATGCATCAGAGAACTCTCCAACATTAAAATTCCAGAGAGGTCTCAAAGAGTATTAAATTTTAGAGATCTAACGAAATAAATATTATAACACATGATGGGTTTAACTGCATTATGTTTCGAGGTTTATCACCCAGTTCAATTTTCATGGATGTTCCTTTAAATCAGTGGGAATTTAGATTTGCCCTATCATGCAGTTAAATTGCCTCATTATTATGCCAGGTTATCATCCTCCTAGAGCAGTACTGGAACTAGTCACCGGAGGATCTAGTGCAAAACATACTTATGGGCACCCTAAATCAACAAATATTCTCCTAGAGGTATTAGTGGAATCTATGGAGCCCTGGGACTGATGGGCCCAACTTCACCTGGGGTGGACTGGACTGGGGGGCAAGCAAACAATTTCCCCTGGTCCTGTCATAAGTTTGAGCTTGCAGGTCACTGTCTCTCTCAATTTCCCGCTTGCTGCTGTAAATGGAGTAAACAGAGCAACATTAGTAGTTTAGATCCATTTTGTTTGTAAGTTTAACGTATCACTCATGAAGCTTTACTTCATTTGTCAGCTATGTGGTTAGTGTAGCTACATTTCAGTTGGATGCTCTGTCATATCATTAGTGTAGCGCCTTTTCAGTTTTAACCCTTTGTGTGCCAGGAAGGTATCCAATGAGTTGTACTGCAATGTATTAGGTACCTCTCTGGTACTCCAATGGTTAAAGGGGAACATTCACCTAAAATAAAAATTTGAACAAATGTTTTAACCATTAAAATAAGATTAGCTCTGGGTTTGTTTTTTTCGACCTCACCTATTAGTGGAGATATGAAGCCTTCAGATTGTGCACTTCCACGTTCTGAGGGACCCTGTATGTCCCGCATGATACCTCAGGACTTCCCAGCTGCCCCAGGGAGAGTGTTCACGCCTCCCTTCATAGCTGTATTTCTGTAGGCTAGTGTTACAGCAAACTCTGTTTACTAGGACTTACAGGGTCCCGCAAAACGCGGAAGTGCCCGATTTGAAAACATATGGTCACATTTTTATTTTAGATGAATGTTCCCCTTTAAGTTCTGTAATATCACTAGTGTGACTCAATATCAGTTGAAGCTCTGTGGTATTATAGCACCATTTCAGTTTTAATCTCTGTTATACCACCAGTGTGTCAACATTCCAATTATAAGCTCTGAGTTATAAATTGCCTTACTTCATAACATTAATGGCAGTTATAAAATTAACAAAAGAGGGTGGGCTAGGACATTGGGCTGGAGCAATAGGAGCAAAAGGCCACTTGACTGTATTTGGCACCCAAGGCCAAAACTTTCCAGCCCTCTCCTGCCCCTTGGACACTGGTCCCAGTCACAACGGCACCTGTCATAGAGTGTGGCTCCAAGTTTGAAGTGGTTTCTGTCTATATTTTCTAATCACATGTAGTAGTAGTAACTTTTCAAAATTATTACAACAACAAGCAAAAATAGTTTATGAAGTGTGAACTGAAGAATATGTGGTTTATTAATTTGTAAGCCACAATAAATAATAAATAAAAAATATGAATGCATGAATTCATTTTCTGTTCTTTCATATGGAGGTATAATATTACTATGTCAACAAATAGTAAATGCTTTTCAGACAGTCTCTAGTTATGTTTTGTTTATAGCTGTTCAGCAGATCTCTAATCCTAAAGGATGAAAATATTTTCCATTTGCCACAGTGACACGTGCATTTGTAGGAAAGTCTGAACAGCTGTAAGACCTTCTGGGTTATGATCTTACAGGAAACTTGACCATGTCAAATTTCTGTGTTTATAATGAAAGTTTCATTTGAATCTAATTAGCACAGAGCTGTGTCGGTTAGAACAAGCTATTTATATTATGTAAACTGTCAAGTGTGATATGTGTTAATGAGAGTGCAATAGCACTAATACTGTGCATTCTATAAATTATTTTGCAGTTTTCATGTACATTATCACTTTCAAATGTTTGATGAATATTGAACCTGAGATTTTGCTCTGTTTACATAGTTCATTGTTGAAACAGGAATGAGGAATCCAGTTATCTTTATTGAGTCTACTGTTATGATGTATTGGGTGCATTGAGTGCTTGTCTGTATCCTACTATGTACGGTAAGGTCTGTCAAATTGTGGCATTCATTGCCCAGGGAGGTAGTTATGGCAGATACAATGGATACATTTAAGAGAAGATTAGATACATTTCTTTCAAAAGGGATCAGTAGGCTGATCAGGAAGGTCTGATAAAGACCTGATAAAGCAGGAAAGCTATAAAATTGTCAGTTACTGAGGTATGAGGCAAAGGTTGAACTTGATGGACTTGTGTCTTTTTTCAACCTAATTTACTATGTTACTATGTATTTGCATTAGAATTAGAAAGCGCCTTAAAGGACAAATATGAATTTTCAACATCTCCATTGATTTGAAACGGACTTTAAACTCATTGAATAATAATGAATGTGTTAGGGAGACCAATCTTGCATAACGTAGCACATTTTAAGTCACGTGTGAATTTATGTATCTATATGGCGACATAATTAATTTAATGACATATCTCATATACATTTGTGGGTGCATTATTCAATATATTAACCCTTTCAGTGCCAGAGAGTTATCCAATGCACTGTACCACAATGCATTTTATACCTATTAATGATTATTAATAATAACAATAATAAACATCATCATTTGAATGATAATAATAATAATGTATATTAATATAAGAATTAACATATAATATTAAGGTAATATATTCCATTTACAAAGAGCTGTATGTATATGGGACCACCCCTTATTATATAGCAACTCACTCACCCTTTTGGATAAGCGTGAGGGGTATATAGTTAAATTGAAACCCCCCCCTCATACGTCTTGATTAAGTCTGAAGGGTCTAATTCATATACCTATATATATAAGGACCACCTCACCCCTTGAGCAAGGATAAAGGTTTTTATATTATTAATATTTTTGCATTACATCACTTCTCTGGACTTTTAGGGCAAGAAAGCATTACTGGCTGGGACTCTTTTTGTTCCCCCGTGCATTCGGAGGAAGGTCAGTCTTTGGATTGTGGTAGAGGATGTCTTGTTTTTTGGACATCTGCTCTGTTCCATCACATGATGTGACAACCTGAGTGTCTGGTTGGACAACTGTAATGTTTTCTGGGATCTGGAAGGCTGGAGTCATTATGGGATGGCTGCTTTCTAAGAATGAATCTGGTGACAGGGTTCATTGGATGAAATGCTTAGAGTAGATGTAAAAGCCACATCTACTCTAAGCATTCCCTTCAATGAATGAACCCTGTCACTGGGTTCATTCTTAGAAAGCAGCCCAGCACTTTGATCATTGAATCAGCCACCCGGTTTGACCCCGTGACTAATTCAATGATGGGAGCACAGTGCTCCACTTACCTTGAATGAACCAAGTGACTGGTTTCATTCATTCATTAAAAGATTGATGCTGCACGTGGCTGTAAAGCCGACAGCATCAAGAAGGCAGTAAATGCCTTTGGGTCGCAACATGGATCAACTGTCCTTTCGGATAGATGATCCATGGTAGGGGGATTTCAGGAGGGGTCCTGGTGCCCCCCTTTGAGGTCTGATCATTTACTGTCAGCATAAAAGCTCATATAAGCTGTGTTTCACATAGCTTATATGCGATTAAAGTAATAAACGGGCATTTGTCAGCTTCATGTTAGAGGGGTGTCATGAGGGGTCATGATACCCCCCCTGAGATCTAATGTTTTAATCATTAAAGTTAAACACGTTTTAATTAATAATTAATTATTAACACACACACACACACTCACACACACACACACACACATATACAGGCAAGGTATGCAGTCCATAACTTGCCTATTTACCCTTTGAGTACCAGAGGCATAATTAACACATTGCTAAGCAATGCCTTCGTACCTCTCTGGTACTCAAAGGGTTAAGTGTCGAATAAAGAACAGGTTGGTCGACTAACTGACTCAGGCACGTTCCTGAGGTGAAGTTGGATGGCGTTAGTATGTCGATTATATGCAATGTATGTCGACATACTAAGGGGGGGATGTGGAAGGGGGAGACATTGTGTAGTGTTTGGTGTACTAGTTTTGTTTATTGTAACCCTTTGAATGCCACAGGGGTGAGCAATGCACATCCCTATGGCATTCAATGCTGTCCATGGTGCTGAAAGCCTTCTCTGTGTTCCCCTACAGGCTAGGTAGGGAAGCACAGAGAATGCTGTTCAGAATTGTCATAGTGCTGGTGATGTGTGAGGGGAGGAGATCCCTTCCACACTGGCAGCACTTCAAAAATCCTGTATGCTAATAGGGACTTTCTCCAACCCTCTCCTTCCATTTGACAATTTTTATGAATATGTTGATGTGTGTGCAGATTGAATTGTCAGAGTGATTCGAGCACATCAACACTATCATACTGACACCACATTGACATTTAGTGAATCTAGGCCTGAGTGTAAGTGTATAGTGGTTATACAGTGTTGGTTGAACATAGCAATTAAATTGTTGAGTGTCTTGCAGAAGCCTGAAGAAGATCTAAAGAGATGAGGGAACAGCTGTAAGGCCGCAGTAAGATTAGGAGGCTGGCTAGAAGGTATCCTTTTGTGTGTGTAATCTGAATTGCGGGTGTGGAAAATATTAATGTTTCACTGGTTTGAAAAAATATATGTTCATATATTTTTGTGTTAATTCAATTTGCAGATTGATTGTATCCAATCTCTATGTCTGTGATTGTATTAGTCTCTGTAGTGAATAAAATGCTTTACAAGCTACCCTGGTGAGTAGAGGTAATGCATTTTATTTTGGTGGAATATTCAATCATGGTCTTTACACAAACATGGTGCCGGGCAGGAAAATAGTAATAGATGTAAAAGGTACATATCCAGTTTTATAAAATGGCCATTTACATATATATTTTTATAATGTATAGGTTTTTAATTAATTTAGGTTTTTTTTAAAACTCCTTAATACTTTATTTTAGATCTCTGTGACAGATGGTCACATTGATCGCACATGAAACATGAAAAAAAATCCTCCTGTTTGATTCCCTGCAGTCATAGAGTCAACAGTCTGTCTCTAACAGCCTGCTCCCCTCACTGACACAATTCACAGTAGCATCTTGTCATTAATTGAAATGGTATGGATCCTATTGGGTTAACAGGCAGCATTCACTGCGGGGAAAAAAATGCAGTATGATCCCTGTGATAAGAAGGGATGCTGACTTTCACTGACATGCACTTCCCATCTTTAGCTGCTGCACATGGAGTTCTGTTTATATATATATATATATATATATATATATATATATATATATATGTGTGTGTGTGTGTGTGTGTGTGTGTGTGTGTGTGTGTGTGTGTGTATGTGTCACACTATGTAATAACTTTTTAATTGGGCAAACATTCAATTTTAAGGACAAGCTATTGAGAGCAAAAAGTTCCCCTGATGACTTCATAAAGGGAGCTTGCTGTTCTTGAAAACTTGTCCTTAAAATTGATTGTTAGTCAAATAAAATAGGTATTATTACAGACTGAGATACTCATTCATTTTGTATGAACAACACTGGACTAACTCGGCTGTCCTAAATTAAGTAGATAGATAGATAGATAGATAGATAGATAGATATGAAGATAAGAAAAGCATAAGAGAAAATGAAGAGTAAATGGGATTGGGGAATAATTTTCTTTCCAAGCC
The DNA here is from genome assembly GCA_037306005.1 of Rhinophrynus dorsalis. Lineage (NCBI taxonomy): Eukaryota > Metazoa > Chordata > Amphibia > Anura > Rhinophrynidae > Rhinophrynus > Rhinophrynus dorsalis. The sequence continues at coordinate 75,629,429 of CM074719.1, read as the reverse complement.
AATTCTAAAGAGCATTAAAGAAAGAGAGATAATTGTAGCTGGCAGCTGCCATATTTTGGATACATTGCAGATGCAAGCTGGAATGTAGGAAAATCAATTAGCAGAACATTGTATTCATCAAGAAAGGACAAAAAAAACCTGGAAATTAAGATAAGTTATTTTGCAAAACTATGGAAACTTTAAAAGGGTGTTATAAAGCTGTTGGCTTAAAATTGTGGTTACTGTAAATTAAATTACATTCATCTGAAACTCCAAAAATTGGAGGGGGTGTTTTTGACCTGGTGTTTAGATGTATTTCAAACTATAGTATCTACTGTATATGGGAGATAACAGAGACCTTTAAAATGCAATCTTTTTCCAAGACATACATTTAGATATTGACTATATAATCCCCTATTTATTATAGCCTAGTCAGTATTTTCAGAAACAAGACTCACCCAATAACCTTTATTGTTGAATCAAAACAGAAAATAATTGAAGCTCACTATACAAAATGTATACAACTGCATGCAGCTCTGACAGAATGTCCCAAAAGAAATACCTTTGTTAGACTGACCAGATCTCACCATTAACAAGGGACACATAGGAAAAATGCATACTGCAAGACTGCTTTGATTTCAGTGAAGTACTGAAAAATGGCTATTTCCTATGTGTCCCCAGTTAAAGGTGAGTTCTGGTCAGCCTAACCTTTGTCTCCAAATATTCCATTTTTATAAGGAAAACACTTTAGTTGTTCTCAATTATACCATAACAACTGAGAAAAACTGGGTTAAAGTGTTAGTAATGTCTAAAAAAACTTTTTTGCATTTAGAAGAGCTTAAAAAGCTGATCTAAATACAAAAAAACGTATCTCTCAAACCGCTCAGGCACACGTTTTAGACCATTCCAATGAAGGGATTCCGTGTAAGTAACGAGATCTCGGCACTTCTCAAGCGCCAGCGTGTCGACCGACACGGATCTCCTGCTGACAGCTTTACAGCTGTCAGTAGGAGAAATCAAACTTTAAACACCCGTATCTCTTAAACCATAGCGGTTTGAGAGATACATTTTTTGCATTTAGATCAGCTTTTTAAACTCTTCTAAATGCAAAAAAGTTTTTTTAGACATTACTATCACTTTAAGTTTCCATGAACAGTAAAGGGCAACTACCAAGTTTTGCTCTGTCTGCTCATTTGAAAAAAACTCAGCACTACACTGTGTACACCCATAACACTTCATACCACCCATTATATGTGGTAGGAAACCTGACCCTCTTGACTAACTGATTGAGATAAACAAGAAAGAGGTTTTTTTCATAATCTTCACGTAGTCTTCATAGTGTTGGCAGACTTGAAGTCTATAAGAACTGTTTTCAAAGTCTCTCATCCAGTGCATTTTGAGGTATCTGCATGAATGTCAAGGAGGGTCACGTTTCTGATCCCTGATAACTCTCCAGCTGATCAGCCACATTGAACTTCAAATGGAGGCAACTTTTTTATACTTCAAACTGAACAGATTGGTACCCTATGAGATCTGTCTGTGTGGAAAATTTGGCAGCAAATTGTTCAATAGATATTACTGCAAGTCTGTTGAAAAAAGCATATTGTGCAAAATATTTCACATGAATCAGTTTATAGTAACTCTGGTATGTTGAACTTCATGAGGAAATAATGTAAATTTTAAATTTAGTTATATGGCATGAGATATTGTGGACAGAATGATTAAAAATGTGCATAAACATATTCATAGAAAAGATAGGGCCTTTTACATTCCAGTCTTATAATGTAATGTACTAACGTTCAGGAAAAAGACAACAAATAAGGACCATAGAAATTCAATTAACATAAATCTACAAACACAAAATAGCATAACATTTGTGCAATAAGATAATGCACTTATCTATCGCTCTATCTATAGTCCATTATGGACTATAGTCCATAAGATAGTCCATTATGGTGTATGTCCTGTTCAGTGAGTTGGAGACCTTCATTTTGTTTTGTGTCTTTATGTATTGCTGTTCAGCTTCTTTAGGCTGGAGATACAGAGCTTCATTTTCTATGATTTTACTGTTTGTCTTAGAATTCTGGGCATTTACTGACCACAAATTATTTTTGTTCTTTATTTCCCTTTTATTGAACATTTTCTTCTTTCTGGTGAGAATTTGTATCTTTAAATTAATAGGTATCAGTATCACTTTCACTGAGTTGCTCCCAGAACTTCATTGCTCTATTGTTTACCTCTGGTAGTAAGGGGTACCTCCCTAGTTCTTCCTGGCATGGATCATTGGGCACATTTCTGTGGGCCATAAGTGCCTGTTTACAGAAAAGAAAATGCGTGTTCTCTGTTGGGGTGGTTTCCCACTTGTCAAGGTCACGATTTTATGCTGGTCCCCAGACTTCACAGCCATATAGAAGGTTTGGATTTATGACAGTCAGATAATTTAATCCACAGTTTTAAAGATGGGTTCATGTTGAGCAATTTGGACTTGATAGCATAATATACCCATAGTGTCTTTTCTTGGAGAGCTTTTATGAGCTATGATCACTGTGAAAATGTAATACCAGAGAGAGCATGTGATTATATGCAGATAATAAGTTTAAGGATCTTTGGAGTGGAATAACTGAAATGCAAGATAGGTAGTGCTAGATGTCAGTAGAAGAACTTGGCACTGGATGTACAGTCCAATTATCTTGCATCTTGGTTCAGTCTAGGATTGTCCTTACATTTAATCCCCAAGCCCTGTCTAGTTCAGGGTTTTAATTTCTGCAGGAATCTATTGCTTTGATAATGTCTTAAAAGCAAGGATAATTTATCAGCCTGTGATTGGCAACTTGGAACATTTGACTCCACTGAGTCATATGTTCCAAGTAGCCAATTACAATGTTACTCATTTTCAGTCTGTGACTGAGTATGTACTGTTTTTACATTTATCTGTAATTAGTATTATTATATTTTTATGAATGATATCTTCAAGATACAGCACAGAACAAAATAATGCATAAAACTGTAATAGGAAATTATTTTGTTTAGATGAAGTTAACATAAAGCATACTATTTCACCAGTGACTTCATTAGTTGTATGTAATGTTAAATATGTTTGAAATTAACACACACACACAAGAAGTCCTGTGAGTGCGGTTATTTTGGACTACTAACTATATACACACATATATCCTATATAATAATTCACTAAAACGTGTGTAATGACACAGTCATGTGCAGTAGAGACTGCCCATGATGAGGCTGATACAGAGCGGGGCGCTCCGAAGGAGCTCTGTATCAACCGCTGCATGTCCAGTTTCTACTGTGCATGACTGCCCTGCAATCGGCTGGCAGTGGCACTGTGGCCTGTGTAACGGGTTCTTCAACTAGTATATATATAAATATATGCTTTTATATATATATATATATATATATATATATATATATATATATATATATAGTTAGTAGTTCAAAATAACCACACTCATAGGACTTCTTGATGAAAAAAGAGGATCTAGTTTATTGTGTCATCAATATTTCGGCCCCACCTTGGGCCTTTCTCAACATAGGTTACAGACAGTATGCACCTTTCCCAGTGTGAAAAATGGAGCCAGAATGACATCATAGGTGAAAATGTGAACCCAAAAAATAAAAAATAAAAAATTTACAAAAATAAAATAAAAATGTAGTGTGAAAAAATAATGATTCGAACATCAAAACTCTTTATAAAAACTTGTCCTTCTCCAAAGTTAATCCAGAACCAACAATATTAAGGGAAAAATCATATAGGACATGTAAAACTTGCAGACACAACATGCATCTCTGCAGAATATGTCACAAAATTGGACCAATATGACAGAACAACACTTTAAATAGACAATGCAACTGTAATCCAAGTAGTACAAAATACTTACATCTGCTACATGAGAAGACACATATTAATAAAATAGAAAAATGTCGATCATAGATACTGTTAGTCGCTATCTAATGTTGGGTTCCGGCATGCCAGTGCATCTCAATGCACATGTTAATGGGTCAAAACTATAATTATTGGTCTGGTACATATTCAGGAGAAACCATCAACCAATCATATGTGTATATCAATGACCAGTCTCACCTATATTGCAAAACATAGAATATATCCATAAATCACTGGCAATACTAATTTCAAGACGATCTGATCTGAACAATACAATTCATTGCATCCCCCAAGGGATCAGTACTTTCTTAAGACCCTGTCCAAGAGCATTCTGCTATACATTGGTTCCTGCCCCCATGACGAAGGATGGCAGGTTTTTCCTTCCTTATGCTGAAAGAAGATTATCCCTTATCATGATGTGTCTGGGCTGATTTGCTGAGGCTGCTTGATGTTTGTAAAAAAGGGTGGGAGAAGGGAAACTTTTATTATAGAATAAAAGGAAAATGGCAGTTATGGATGGTTATAAAGTTACACATCGTTGTATAAATGTATATAGAATACTCTATCTTACTGTGCTACCTAAAAGTTACTATCCCTTTAATCGAATGACTGATCAGTCTCCAGTAGATTGTGAAGTTTAATAAATAATGAGCAAATCAGTTGCTCCATATGAGTCAAAGAAAAATTCCTCTTAATTTCGAATGTAGTTTTTCTTTTGTACATCAGTTGTGACTGTTTTGCTGTAGATTTACTAATATTTTGCCTTGATATCTATGCCCACTTAAAGTGTTAGTAATGTCTAAAAAAATGTTTTTAAAAAGCTGATCTAAATGCAAAAAAACGTATCTCTCAAACCGCTATGGTTTAAGAGATACGTACGTTTAAAGTTCTCTGTTTCCTACACGAATCTCCTGCTGTCAGTAGGAGAGATCACACTTTAAACACCCGTATCTCTTAAACCATAGCGGTTTGAGAGATACATTTTTTTTGCATTTAGATCAGCTTTTTAAGCTCTTCTAAATGCAAAAAATTTTTTTAGACATTACTAACACTTCAAATGGGACCTTCAACCCTTTGAGTGCCAGTGAGGTATCCATTGCACTGCATACCTTGCTGGCACTCAAAAGGTTCATTTTGACTTCAAGCTGGTGTTTTTTCACCACTCTACATATACCTATTACTATTGGTGTAGCTTACACATAAAAAATGTAAATATTTTATTGTGGACTATTAGGCATGAAAGTACACATCAAACAGCCTTTCGAACATTATAGTATATAACATTTGCTATTATGTAATATTTTTCCTATGTGTGATAGTGACAAAGTCTTTACCGAATTCCAAATAAGCTACATATCTTGCTCCACCACATCGTCAAAATAGTCCTTGTCTAGGTTTCTATGTTTAGATGTCTATACAGGAAAACCCTAAAAGATTACCAGAATTGCAATTTTGTCATCTGGACTGAATAAAATAAAAATGTTGCCAACAAAATGTGCCAGCTCTCTTTTTTATTGCCACCCCAACAGAATAAAAAATGAAAGCGTATGCAGTATGCTTTGGCAGAAATCTGATGGTTTTGTCTTCTCTTGCATTTTTTTTTTCATGACGTTCTTCCCAAGGCATCACCTCCAAGTGCTTGGAAACTAACCTTAGTCATACTCATAAAAATAATGGATACATGATTAACCCATTGGACATAGGGAATGCAAGAGGTTGAAATCTTAAAAGAGCAGTAAACCCTTTTATAAAAACCATCTTTTAAACCTTTTAATGGAAAAATATACTTTTTACTTATTTTCCTAATACAAGAGTACTCCCACTGGGGAGTGGTTATCTTCAAAAGTTAGTACAGCTCAAACTTGATTTTTTATTTAAACTGCAGTTTTATATTGTGGTTGCCAGTAGAGGAGATGCACTAAGAGGCAATGTTATGGTGATGTTATGACGATGCATGATAAGCACATTACCTTGATGATATAGACACACATCACCAATTGCAAGGAATGTAAGGGGAGGGGAGAGTATATATTAATTAGAATGAAGGATTGTCATACTGATGGCAATGTATAAAAGATGCCCTCCCTTTCACATCGCCAGCAGCCCAACAACAGTTCCTTAAGCCTGAGTGTATTCTCTCTGCACCTCGACTTACCCACTAGGCGAGTGGAGAGGATCCGCTCTTACTTCAGCACCACAAACAGCATCAATTCCTATTCCTTTTGGCACAATAGGGATGTGCATTGCATACCCCTGTGGCAGTAAAAAGGTTAAGCTCTTGGTGAAGGTCATGTTAAAGATGACAGGATAAAAAAAATACTGGATGAATACAACATAATTGAAAATATTTTAAACAGACACATGCAATGGAAAATGTACAGTTTTCCATTAAAATTTCCATGGGAAAAAAATACTTTTTGCCCATCTCTAGTCATCACCAGTGTTTCCTCTGGTTTGGGTACTGTAAAGGCCGGCTGCAGGATAACCCATACCATCGCCACACCACTTTGTGCATGATGAGTTCTGAGATACAATTCCACAAAACTGTGGGTGCATTAAATAACATGCAGCAGGTAGACAAATGGCTTGTGTCCCACTCCTTGAAAGCTGGAGTATGTGATATGCTGAAGCCTTTTGAGGAGGCCAACTTTCTGGTTAACCATGCCAATACATGAATCAGTCAGACACTGCCACATATATAAGACAGGAAAGATATAAAAGCATGGCTGATGATCCTTGCTATTTCAGGTGGGATCATTCAGTTGATTAATGCACAAGCTGTAGAATCTAGGATGTAGGTTCTAACCCTGGCAGAGTCAACTCAGCTTTTCAATGTTCTGAGGTAGATAAATTGAGTACCATTAAACATCTACAGTATATCCCAGGTTATACTTGAAAACAAGACATAATCTCAATATATCCTTCCTGTTAAAATACTTTGATATTATTCTAATGACAATACAGATATGAAAAAGCTAGTGAACGACATGTTCACATGCTTTTTTTTGCACCTCCATTAAAAGAAATGATGGATACATTCTTGCTGAAGTGCTGGACCCCTGCTTTAAACATAACTTTTATGAAGTTGTACCAAGGCATGAGCAGAAACAGTCAAAGGAACATTATGTGAAATCTAATAAAGAAATCCTTAAATACTGAGTACAAGACTGAATTGTGGAGGGTGACAGAGAAAAATGAAGGGACAGAATGAATAGTAAAAAGGAAGGTACCAAAAAGATTATACCCCCAGCACTCACCATCAGAAACAACAACAATATTACAACATTTTGCAGAACACATATCATGATAGGAAAGCAAGCATTTCATCTCAGGGCAGCAGTCTATTTATAGTGGTGGTAGTGATGGTGGTGGCACTAGTGACAGTGACGCATCTCATTGGGTTTAGCTGCTACAACATGGGAGTGTAACATGTACATTGCCTGTATCCAAGGAGTGGCCCCACTGCATGTGTAATGATTATAACATACCTGTAAGATAACTATGTGCTAGGCTAGAACAATGAGTCACTTGAGCACTGGCAAACAGAACAGTGTGTGTGTATGTGTGTGTGTGTGGCAAGTGTTAATGTTTAGGACAGTGGAAACCTTTCGTTACACACCAGCAAGCCTGCAGTCTGAGTGGATTTTCAGTGCATCCGGTTATAACATAGATGACCATATACAGCAGCATTACTGACAGGCTTATATTTTTTTAAACAGCCAGTATCTATTAACAGAAGTAAAAGATATGGAAAGAAACACACGCTACAGAGAATCATACAGTTCATATATTAACAGCAGCATTGAAGAGGAGGGATTTGCACAGTTGCCACCATCTATGACAGCTGGGACCAGTGTTATGAACATTGATGAATGACTGACAAAAATTTATTTGAGGTTCTACTGGAATTATACATGGTAATACATATAGTTTTCCTAACATTCCTTCTTACTCACCGTCATCAGCAATATATTCACCAAAACCATACACATCTACCATGTTAAATTCAACCTTTTTTATCTACCATTTTATTAAAAAAAGGCCTACATCAAGCTAAGCTCTTAAAAAATTATTTGTAGGCCTACATCAAGGCAAGCCTTGAAAAACATACTTTGTGGGCTTGCAGTAAGGCAAGCCTTAAAAATAGTTTCTAGGGCTATTACCATTATGAATTATCATTATGAACTGACAAATTATTTTACCTCTGTGTATCCTGCAGATAAGACTGAAAAACAAATGTCCATCGGATAACCTTTGCCATATTAACTTTGTCGATCCAAAGGAAGGTAATAACACCCCAAACACATTGAGGCCATTTTCAATTATGCCTCAAGAGGTAAGATAAATTCCTTCCAGATGGCAAAAGCCGTTAGACATCTCCCAGGATCAACATACATATGCACTGACACTGTCATAATTCTCTATACTATGTTGAGCTAAAATATATCCGGTACTATATTTTAAAACAAAATATGGTAAATTATCTTTTTTATACAAAGCTTTATGGGCCATATAACCGTACTAAAAGATGAGGAAATCTGGGGCAAACCAACTGCATCATAGGGGATAAAAGCTCACAAAATCCCCATTGATTTGGAATGTGCATTTAAATCTTTTGAGTGCCAGAGGAGTACAGCAAAGCAATGCATTCAGTACCTATCTGGCACTCAAAGGGTGAACCATTTCAATGTGAGAAAGATCTCCAAAGCATTGTTTATCACTCTAACATTCAAATGGTAAAAAAAAACATTTTTCACCTGTGGTGCAGTTGGTTTGCTCCAGAACAGAAACAAGGATAGTAATACTTAAAATGTAAAAAATATATGTTGTAGGGTTTATCCCCCTGAGTAAAACAAGGGTACTCCCACTGCTGAGAGATATTTTATTAAAAAATTACAACAGCTCAAACTTGAATTTTTTAGGTGCAATATCACAGTGGCCTGAAAATTTACAGTGGTGCTGTTGCTATGCCATCCTATGGACAGCTCTGGTCTGTAGACCATAAATCTCCAATTTTTTAATAAAATATCTCTCAGCAGTGGGAGTACCCTTGTTTTATTTGGGGACATAAACCCTACAACATATATTTTTTACATCTTAAATATTATAATCCCTTTAATGAATAACACCATATGGTATAAAATTCCCATTAATTAAAATATGCATTTTAAGCCCTTGAATGCTGGAAAGGTCTCCAATGCAAAGCTGCATTTAAATCAATATCAGGTACTCATATATTTGCCTTACTACAAATGTACTTCTTCTGCAACTACAAATTAATTTAAATCAATGGAATTTTTAATTTGGGTGAATGTGGTTTGCTCCAGAATTGCTCCTCTTTTTGTTGTGTATAGTGCTGAATGATTATGTGTCTGTTTATTGCCTATTTACAAAGCTATTTGAACATGTATGTCTAGATTCCACTGCTTTTATCTAAATATCTCCCCACAGACTTCAATAAACTTGAGATAAAACTAGTGCTAACATTTATTACCGGGAGTGGATCCAAGCTCTTTATTGGCCTATTTGATCCACATAGTCTAAGGCAATGTCAGTGTGGGCATAGGTGGTCATTTTAGGGGCTGCTGTTCATCTGCTCACAGGTGCAAGATGTCTACAAATTTTGAGAAGAAGAAATAAGAAAAAGAAAAAAAATGGTGGTGTGGTCTTTGCATAGAAAATCAATGGGGATTTTCTTCTATATATCAGGCACAAAATTATGTCTCAGAACTAGCGTTGAGCGAGCACCCCGATGCTCGGGTGTTCGGGTGCTCTGACCGAGCACCCCCTGAGGCTCGAGTGCTCGGCCGAGCACCCGAACCCCATTGCATTAAATGGGAGGACTCGAGCATTACACCAGGCACCCCCTGCTCTGATGAGGGGAGGGTGCCTGGTCAATGCCCCCCTTCATCTCCACAATGCCCCTCTTCCACAATGTCCCCCTTCCACAATGTCCCCCTTCATCTCCGCAATGTGTCCCTTCATCTCCGCAATGCCCCCCTTCATCTCCGCAATGCCCCCTTCATCTCCGCAATGCCCCCTTCATCTCCGCAATGCCCCCCTTCCACAATGTCCCCCTTCCACAATGTCCCCCTTCATCTCCGCAATGTCCCCCTTCATCTCCGCAATGCCCCCTTCATCTCCGCAATGCCCCCCTTCCACAATGTCCCCCTTCATCTCCACAATGTCCCCCTTCATCTCCGCAATGCCCCCTTCATCTCCGCAATGCCCCCTACCTCCAGTCCCTGGTGGTCCAGCGGAGCGTCTGCAAGATCTGTGCCTCCTCCGGCACAGATCCCTGCCACCCGAACATGGCGGGCGAGCACATGGCGGTACTCGTACGAGTACCGCCATGTGCCGAGCAGAGCGATGCTCGAGCCGATCCGAGCATCGGCCGAGCATGCTCGCTCAACACTACTCAGAACATATAGTCCATTAGGCCTTGATGTATAAAGGCAAAGTGTAGCCGTTTTTTGTAAACTAAATGTTTTGTATGTAATAAATACAAATTCCTATTGCTTTATGTGGTCCATTTTCTGGAGAGCTCTCTAGCATTCAAATGGTAAAATGCATCATTTAAATTAATGCAAATTAGTTTTGCTTATTATAATTATATCTGATGTAACACAGCTGCACAAATGTATAACATTAACCCCCCTCAGTAGCTAAAGCAACCTACAGTGCATTGGTTCATAATGGGGGGAGATTCACTAAGCGGTGATAAAGAGGTGATAAAGTGGCAATGACTTCTCCAGTTTATCACTTCTCCAATTCCTATGTTATTATAGAGCCTATGCAGTAAGATCTCCAAAGTTGAAGAAATGTTAGTGCATAGGCTTCATAGAATAACATAAGAATTAGAGAAGTGATAAACTGGATAAGTCATCTCCACTTTGGGGGAAATTCACCAAGCGGTGATAAAGAGGTGATAAAGCGGCAATGACTTCTCCAGTTTATCACTTCTTGAGTTCCTATGTTATTTATAGAGCCTATGCACTAAGAACTCCAAAGCTGAAGAAATCTTAGTGCATAGGGTCCATAAAATAGCAAAGGAATTGGAGAAGTGATATCACTGGAGAAGTCATCTCCACTTTATCACCTCTTTATCACCACTTAGTGAACCTCCCTCAATGTGTTGTAAACTTGCTAGCATCATAGAAGCTGAAATTCTCAGTGTAATCAATGGGACTTTAATTTCTCCACTACATGCAGACGCCACATTCACTTTGACACTGTAAATGCTGCAAAATAATGAAACCGAATTGCCATGTTTTCAGAATGCTTTTAATGCATTCACTGGTACAGTTTGTTCTCTCTGACTTCTCACTGACTGACTGAAAAAAAGTTACTTCTTTAACCCTTTGAGTGCCAGAGTGGTACGGAACGCATTGCTTTGCAATGCTTTGCGTACCCCTCTGGTACGCAAAGGGTTAAAAAAGAACTTATTAGTTATAGTTAGGTAGGAAAATCGCACATTAATTACATTCTTCATTTGGACATTGGAAGTGATTTTAGATTACTGCATTTATTTAGTGCAACATGGATGCCTTTGCCAGACATTACAATTTGAAAAACAGCTCAGGAAATCACTTAACATTAGCTAAACAGTGAGTGAGCAGGGATCTGCTGAAGTTTTCTTTCAAAATGTTTGTTACATCAGAGAATAGTTAACAGAGCCCTTTGGGATTAAAAGTATGAGCAGCTCACAATGAAAGCCGGGTGTTCTAATCTAATACTTTAACAGCTGTTGTAATTCTTAGACATAGGACTCATAGAGTATCTGTGCCAACTAAATGTCAAAACTTAAAGATACCACATAAAGGAAAAATACGTAAAATATGGAATATTCATTCTTTTTAGGTAAACACACTGTATTTTTCTTATTCTTTGACAGCTTGTCATTTAATATATACACTGTGTGCCATATTCCATTGTGGCAAAAATGTCAAATATAAACAGTTTCCTGAAGTCTGTATATGATTACAATGCTCTTACAATGACTATTTTCACACTTCTGATTACTTTTATACTGCTTTGGAGAGCATAAGAAACCAACCTGTTTTTGTTATGCTTTAAAGGGATAGTAATGTTTCATAATAAAAGCAGCTCTAATTAATCATCATAGTATTTGGACTTTGGAGAGTGTTATTTCATTTCTGTCAGATTTGTAGTTCAAGAGTAATTCAATAACAAAGTGTCCCCCTCCCGCCCCTTTTACTGATGTAACACTGCTCAGCCAGAGCAGAAGGGAGGTGCCCAGGTAGACTGCAGAGAGGTGCAATCTTCAATTAAGATTAGGGAAAAACCTGAAAAACTTGTCAAGGGGGGGCAGGGATTTCATTGTTTTCATAGAAAGAAGATTGTCCCCTTCTGTTATCTGTCTGGTCTTACAACCAGATTCACATCTGAGAAGCGATGGCTTACACTAGGTAAAAGGGGCGGGAGGGGAAACTTTGCTTGTGAATATATCTTATACCATAAAGGTTTGAGAGATAAGACTTATATCATTCTTCATGTTTTTTTAATGCCTACAAAATAAAGTTAAAACTAAATATTACTATTCCTTTAAAGTGCAATACCTAATATGTAAAAAAAATTATGTTGTAGGGTTCATTCCCCGAGTAAAACAATTGCTGAAAGGTGCTTTATTCAAAAGATATTACAGCTCAAACTTGAATTCTTAGGTGCAGTACAACACAGGGTAACTTGTATGCAGGAGCGCAGGTGTGCTTTCTATCTATAATTAGCAATATGTTTATGAATATTACTCAGGATTTTCATAGAAGCAAAAACAAAACAGTGGGACATTACATAATGTGAGGGCTTCCAACAATGGATCCCAGTAAATAAGCAAAGACATACTCAATGTAGATGTGGTCGCTATGTGGAAATGGCGCTGAACACCTGTTGAAAATATTGTCTCTGCCTCTGCACAGGTAACCATAACTGTAGTCCCACAGATTATGTTCCCAAATAAATCAGTTGATCCTTAAAATTTTAAACAAAAGAAAAGAATGGGAGCACATTTATCATGTGGGACACCAGACCATGCAAAACAATATAACTCTCTAAATCAAATTACTCACACAGAGCATTGACCAGTGGGCAATGGACTATAACAAATAACAGGCAAGAAAGCATATAGAGCCTGAAATTTACCCAGCTGGGTTTGTTCCCAGGTGATTATCTCCAACCTTTAATTTGCATATGCAAACAACCCTAAAGGTTATGGAGGACTCCAGAAACAGACCTTTTCACTCAGGTGCCTAGATAGAAAAAGGCCCAGGAAGGCCAAAATGCACATCTGGAGTTAGCTACTTCACTCACTCAGAGTGCTTAGCATTTTATGGCTGGACTGTCATTTCTACCCTATGTATGGCAACTGTAAAATACGAGATTGCATCTTTTGTAGGCTAAAGTCCTGAAGAGCCTGATAAATACCCTGTTAGGTACATTCCTAGGTGAGCATATCTGAATTTAAATTTCATGTGCAAATAGTCATTGGGCATGAACTTCCTAAAGGTTTTGGGGCAATCCAGATATGAATGCCTTACTCTCAGCTGACAAGAGGGTATAGCTGCAATACTGTAAGAGGTGCAAGAAGACCAAAACATTTGCCTGGGGTTAGCTGGCTCATTCTTGTCTTTTCTTACATTTATACGTATTGTTCATATTATTTATTCCTTTTCTAGTAGGAAGCTATACTGATTCTTTGGTGTCCACATCTACACATAGATTGTGTAGTATAGTTAATCCTGTAGCCATTGTCAATCCACTGCAGGATATATAGATGATAGATAGAGAGTCAGAGAGACAGATAGAGAGACAGATAGATAGACAGATAGAGAGACAGATAGATAGATAGATAGATAGATAGATAGATAGATAGATAGATAGATAGATAGAAATATATAATAAGTTATTTATTTATTTATTATCTTCTGGTTTAGTGTTTAGGCATGGGCGAAAGTTTTCACTTCAACACAGAAATAGGTGAACAATTGCACTTATTGTCTAGTGAGAATTTTCTAGCAAAAAGTGCAGTTTTCCTGCTTTTTTTGACTAGCTCATTGCATTGAACTCAGTGGGAAGACTGAATTTCTCCCCACCACATGGAAGTTTTCTCTTCTTTTCCTGCAGCATAAAAAAGGGTGTCAGACTCTCACAGCAGCCATTCTGTGTTTGAGAAAGGAGAAAGCTGCATGTATTCGAGCTACAGAAGATAAGCAAATAAAGTGGAGTTGAAGCTTAATTTAAGGAGTTTGTTAGGCAGGACATTTGTTCTCTATATTGGGGAGTTTAGGCACTCTGGGAGAGAGAAGAAGGGAGAAAGCAGGTTTGATTTGAAAGGAACAGGCACCTGCGTTACAGTTTCCTTGCTGAACTTGTTGCTATTATTATCCTTGTGTTGGATTTGTCTGGGGGGGTGAGAAAGGAGCAAAGGAGGTTGATTTACTTGTTGGTCTTGCCGTAATTATCTCCGTGCTGAAGAAGTCTAGGGAAAGAAGTTGTTGATATTTTTTTAGTTATCTTTTTTTTTGGACAATGATAAGATAAGATGGACATCTCTGAGAAAAAAAATAGGAGACAGACAAAATGATATAGCTTTCCTGCTGCCCAAAAAGTTAGTTTTTATCCAATCTTTCTGTTTTACCTACTAGTACACGGTATAACCATATATGGTCACTTTTGGAAGAAATGTATCAAATCTTCTCTTAAATGTATCAATCGTATCTGCCATAACCACACCCTTGGGCGTCACAAGCGAAGGCTATAGGCCCTGCTGAGACAGTGGGGAGAGTGTGGAAGGGAATGGGTAAACAATACCACACCCCTGGTTACTGTTACTATTCCTAGCAACCACCACATTAACCTCTGGAATCCCTCCTGCACTATCTCACCGGTACTACAATTTGCTGCCACCACCAAGACTTTATATCTGGGCATCTTAGGTTACCCCAAACACAACAGAATTACAGTATAAAATCACCTTAATAATCAGACATATAGAATTAACCCTTTAGTATTGTGTTCTAACTGAGCTTCCTTCAGAGTAGTGAGATCATATTAGAGAACAGAGGCAAGAGCTGGTTACAAAAATACAGAAATAAAGGACATACACAAATAAAGATTACACATTGGCCAAACAGTCCCTAAAATAAAATGGGAGAAACACAAGAAATCCTTAAATACAATTACCGATATTTTAAAAGTTCTTCCGGGAACTTAACATGGTATTTCCCCCTTCAGTTGGTACAAAGAAATTCACTGTTTTATCCAAAAAAAACATTTTAAATACTTTCCACAGTTTCTTCTAAGAGGCCAAACCCTCTGGGTGTTACCTGGGGGGAAGGTTTGGCCTGACAGTTTACAACCACTCAATCAGACCTGTCAGGGATGTTACTGCAGAGTTCTACCTGAAAAGTCATAAGGCTTTCCCAAAACATGCAACCCACAGCACACCTCTATAATGTTATAATAATCATATTCCTCATATCTGTGTGAATATCTGGACACCAAACATGCTGGTTCTGTTTGCAAAGCAGTTATTTACCTCATAGCAGGTACACCTCCCCCTGGCATGTTTGGTACCCACCACAAGGGTAAAACCTGGGCATTCTGAATATATATATTTGTATTGAACCTTTTTACACTATATATACAAGTTCTCCCTATTTCAGGTTATTTGGGTGTCCCCTGGATGACCTACATCAGATCAGATCTTCCAATACGTTTTATGGTAGCTCTATATCCTGCTCTGGAGATGTTATCTACTCAGCAAATTTAGCTAACACTTTAAAAGGTACAATAAAATACACAAAATAAACAAATTATACATACCACGGCCCTGCAAGGGCCAACTCATGCCTTGGCATGACACTGGGCAAGGAATTCCACAACTTAACAGACCTTAATGTAAAAAAACCCTTCCTCCTACTGAAGCCAAAACCTCCTTTAATCTAATCTCAAGGGGTGTCCCCTGGTTATTTGATCAGGTCTTGGAATGAATAGCTCACCAGAGAGATCCTTGTACTGACCTTGCCTATACTTGTACATTGTGATAAGATCTCTTAGTTGTCTTTTCTCTAAAGTAAATAAACCAAGTTTGTCTAGTCATGTTCTCCATTCCCTAAATAATTTTGTTGCTCTTCACTGTACTCTCTCTCAGAACTGGTTCCCAAAAGTGTACTGCATATTCGAGGTGAGGTCTTACCAATGATTTGTACAAAAGCTAAATTATGTTATCCTCTCTTGCTTCAATATCCCTTTTTGCAAGACAGGACTTTGTTTGCTTTTATTACTGCTATTTCACACTGGTAACTGTTTCCAAGTCTGTACAAGGATTCCCAGGTCTTTCTCTAACAAAGAGTCCCCTAAAATGATTCTAGTAAAAGTAAAAATATATTGTTTGAGATCTCTAAAAGCAGGGGGAAAGCAGGCTCACAACTAGGCACCTTCTCTGTGAGATCCCACATAAAGCACAGCCATAGGTCTGACTGGGAGACACACTATCAACAGGTCAGAGGTACCACAACTAGCAGCAGAAGAAGCCCTCCAAAATGTCCCCAGGGCTCTGGGGCAGATAAGATAAGTAGTGTTGTTATTGATGTGTCAGAGAGTGTGCCACTGCCAACAGTTAATTCATTCCAAATATGGCTCTTGCTGCAGAGGAGTATGATTACTCTGGGTTTGCTGTAGGAGATGACAAGAGTCAAAGAGCTCCACCCCCTTCCCACAACCTCCACAAGTGATGGTGTTAAATCAATAAGGTTAAAGTTCTTCTACTATGCACTGCCATCTCACACTTACTACTTTCTTAGAAAGAAGTCAAAACCTGCACAAACATAATGCAAAAGGATACCTATAATAAACTTGCCAAAATGTTGGTGGATGACATGCTGCCCTTTTCTTTTATTTGAAAATAGAGGCTTTAAAGAACTGATGTCATGTGTTGCACCCTGCTGCATTATCACACGCTGCAGTTAAGGATGGTTGTGCCAGTGTTACATAAGCATGAAGTTAGTGTTTTGGGCAAAGGACAAAAACACTTAGCCTACTAACAACCTTTTCAAGGCATATGTTGTTGTAGGACTCACAACTCTGACTTTCAGTTATTTATTGCAGTCATTAGAAATAAATGCTAAAACTGTATTGGCAGTGGCAAAAAAGGAGAAAAATTTGCAGTGGTGAAAAAAAAAGTATAAAAACATTGTTTTTTCAAGAAAAGTCATGCGGGAAATTTTTCAGACTTTTCGACCATCAATATTATTGTTTTGTTGTATGATTTGTTGTCAGTAGTGCTTATAGTGCTTACCAGCTCACACGCGGTGTAACTATATGAGTGCTTCCTTGCTGTCTTTCCATGGTATTTAACATGATGTGTGTTTTATTCTATTTTTTTTAATATTATTAAAGATTACATATTGAACAATAAGTATTACTATCAGTAAGCATAGTTTTACAGAGGCTAGATAATGTCAAACAATTAATCATAGGCCCATGTTATAATCAAGGGTTTAAAGCCCAACTTAAACCAATGGAATTTTAGTTTGTAGTTGGTTAGTTCCAAAATTATTAAAGGTCTCCTGACTATACAAGTTTTATTGTAAAAACCAAGTTTTATACATTATGGATAAAATCATAAACCCATACCAGGTTACATATGGGGTCCATCGAAGTTACATTCTTAGGCCACGTCTGTTTTCACTATTTATGAAATGCTTTTGCTCTATACATGTATGGAAGCAACACCATAATCTAGACAAAAAATAAGTATGATGGCTCACTAAAAAGGCAACTGTTTTTAGAGATTGTCAAAACAATAGTATTTGGAACAAAGCACAAATTATTTAATCTCCACAATACCAATTTCAGTTTCATTAAAAAGTCAAATCATAACTTGGCACAAGTCTACGCCAATAATTATTTTGTTATGTGGATAGACCCCAACTTCACATTTGCTATCCATATTGATAAAGTAACATCCAAATATAATCCTGAAGAAGGTGCATTTTTAGAAACAAATCATGTCTGAATCCACTGATAAGAGAATATTCTGGGCAAAAGATGATAATGCCCTTTATTGACTTACAGGGATGCACTGTATTCTTCTGTGCCAAAATCCATAAGAGTAAACCTAACACTTCACATTAATTATGCCACATTGTTCTCCTATGTAATTGCACTACCCATCATTGTGATGAATCCACATTACAAGAAAGAAGAAGGTCAATCTTCTAACTCTGACATAACTCTGCAAATTGATTTTATTCCTCTTTAGTCATACCATAGACAGGTGGAATAAACATTACTAAGATGATCTCCCAAAGATTTGAGATATATAACAGACCATACTGGTAAATGTTCCTAAAAATATATTGATAAATCACATTCAACAATCAATTAATTTGTGTGAGGCCCTTAAAAGGCCTTGAAAATGGCTGTCACTTTGTTCCAGAACAACTACTCAGGAAGGTCTAAGATTACCTAATATCTCTAAGTATTATAAGGCTACAAATATTTCAAGGATTGTAGATCTTACTTAGGATAAAGTATTCTAGTGTTTTTTTCAGCAGCTCACAGTTTTCTTATTTATACTTATTTTAATTATTATTGTCATTTATTGAAAATATTCAATCCAAGAATAAGAATCATATTATATTAGGACATTTAATTACAAGCTGGACTTGAGCTAACATAAAGTTTCAGCTAGTACCTTACCCCTCTGCTGCTATCTCAGTACAGGATAACCCCAAACTTTATCCCAGGCCAAGAAAAGGAGAATGTTTGTGAATGGAGTATAGCAAAGGTAAATACCCCCAACTCTATGGTTCCAGGGTCAACTATCACACTATCATACGGGCAGTAAAGACAAGTTCATCATTGGCTATTAACCTCCTTGGCATTAACTTACTCTTACAGGGATCTAAATTCATTGGACCATCTTTGACCTCAAATGAAATCATCATTAGACTATTATCTAGAATGTATAAATTGATGGACAATCCATATCTTTCTGTAAATCCACATATATGCTAGAATGGGTGCAAGAAATGAAGTGCAGTCATGAGACTTGGGATACAATACAAATATATATTATGTTACAGACAATTCTATCTGAAAAAAACATTAATAATATTTTAATACGTTTTTGAGATGGTACAGAACACCTCAGCTTTTAGCAAAATTCTATCCAACCTGCTTGGCTTTATGCGGTATTGTCTCTCAGGAACAGGTTCAGTGGGATATACCTGCTGGGAGTGCCATTGAATTAAAACCTTCTGGTGGCAAATCAAAGCTACAATTAAATATATCAAAACAAACTATACCACACAATTTCTTTTGCCCATGGTCTTGCTTTTATTCATTGAATCATTCCTTTGCAAATATCTATTTTACATTGGATGTTCATTTCTGCTAAGTCCATTATTCTCAATTACTGGAAATTGACCTCAGTTCCTACACCTCAGTTGTCCAATTGACCTCAGTTCCTACAATTGGAGATGTCTATTTGTATGCTATTAAGAAATGGCTACACACTTACAAATCTCTCAAGCTCAGTCTCAGTCTTCAGTCTCAGGGATTCTTCTGGAACTCAGTGCATTGTTAGCAAGAACACTCTTTTTTATCCTTAAAGATTCTCTCCACAACCTCAGTGCCACAAAAGTGACATAAAGCTAATTCCCATGAGAACTGCTGCATCTGACAATGCCAGTGACACCATGACAAAGCTATGTTAATCCAGAAATCCATCTAAGTCTGAGGAGAGGAAGAGTTTGGTACTATTGATGATGCTGAAGCAGCTGACCTAATTATTGATGATGTTGACTTAGAATATGAGAATATGAGAGCCCTTCTCTCCTTCTATTGATACAGATTAAGTATAAAGCAATGATGATATTACAAAACAATTAGCCTTAATCCTACCACCACTGAAAAGAAGCAATGTGCCTGTTTATAAAATCTTTGAATGGTCAGCTGGAAAGTTTGACCAATAAAATATGCTTAAAAATGCACTATCATCTTCATTACTTTCACTGCTTCCACGTCCTACCCTCATCCAGTTACACTAAATTTTATTGGCTAAGCATCAACACAAGCCAACATCATAAAACCTGTGCTTCTGATGCTATTCACCTATTTGTACTATGGCAACATCTATCTACTGTGGTAATGATCATATAATAAGTAGAAGTCCCTCAATAATAACACTGTAGCAGGAAATATGTGAAAAAAGAGGAATCGTGTTCTATGAAAAAGCCCACAAAAGAAAATGTAGCTTGTCACCCAAAAAGCCGTGTTTGTTAATTGTTACAAATATATAGCTACTAGTTGAAGAGCCCGTTACACGGGCCACAGTGCCACTGCCAGCCGGTAGTGGTGCAGTTATGTTCGGTAGAGACTGCCCGCGCTGAGGCTGATACAGAGTGGGACACTCCTTCGGAGTGCACCGCTCTGTATCAGCCTCATCACTGGCAGTCTCTACTGCGCATGACTACAGCACGCGCAGCAGTCTCTACTGCGCATGACTGCGGCGTTACACACGTTTTAGCGAATTATTATATAAGGATGTTTATTTTCTCTTCAGAGCCCACTCTTTGAGGACATGATGACCAGCTAATGTACCTTGATGCAAAACTGTTAACAAAGTGTGATTTTATGTAGAGTTTAGGGAAAAACAGAATATTGTTCTAAATGCTTAACAATAATAATTTGAATAGATTCCAATGAAAAGGACTATAAGCTATTGCTACTGCAAATTGCAGATGTCTGACCTTTTGGTATCACAGCTTGTGAAACATTGTAAAGAGTAGCAAATTAGTCATATTTATGACATGTTTAGCTTTCTTTTCTTTTTTTTCTAAGTTACATTTATTGTGGTAAGTGTGCTTGGATCCTCAATAAAAACAACACTTTTCTAATCCTTATTTTTATTTAATGGTTACTGATATTCTATTGTATGATGAGGTATTGGTGACTTTATGTCAGCTTTATTATTATTACAGGGATAACACTGTTAGAAGCATTGTCTGGGCTCAGGAATAAACATTTTCAGCTCCAGGAAAAACTTGGCAGTACATCCGTTATTTTTTAGCAAGCAGGGAATATTATTTCAGTGTTATTGTAATATGGATTTGTGAACACAAACTCATCACATCGAATATTTCTCTTGTCCCCTATATACTTGTAGGCAAGTATAGTTTATTTGAAAGCAAATAAACAATATTTCTTAAAATTATCTTTTCCTGGTGGGATTTATCATTGTAATCTTTTGTATTTGAAGATATCGCCTACTCATTGCAGCGCGATGTGTTAGAAAAGACTTTAGCTTTTAAACATCCAACATCTTTGATATACTTTGGAGATGTTTATAGCACCCAATTGATTAAAGCATAGATATAATAACATCCCCTAACAAGTACTTAAAGGGTTAGTAATAGCTTAAAAGTATAAAAAGTAATATTGTAGATAAGGAAAAAGAAATCCATTGGTGCAAGTCTTGTCTCTCAAGCCTTTATGGTTTGAGAGATAGAACATTTTAAAGTTCTCCTCTCCCTCCCCTTTCCCTGATGTCAGCGGAAGATCCTGGTCCGGTGACCATCAGGTGGCTTTCAGCAGAGCCGACATACTAAAATCTAAAAAGAACCACTTCATTGGAATGATCTACAAAGTTTACTTGCAAACCAGGCACACTTTGTAGACCATTCCAATTAAGTATTTATTTTTAGATTTCGGTATCTCGGCTCTGGTGAAAAGCCTCATTGAGTCGTTCAACTCGAATCTCCTGCTGTCTGCTTTACAGCTGACTGCAGGGAGAGGGTAACTTTAAAATGTTCTATCTCTCAAACCATAAAAGTTTGAGAGATAGGATTTGCACCAATCAATTTCTCTTTTCCTTATTTACAATACTACTTATTATTTTAAGCCATTACTATCCCTTTAAAGAAGACTACTTTACCACTTTAAAGTGCTTTAACCACTTTTCTAGTAATATATATCCATAAATACACCAACTTACACTGAATGCTAGAATCTGTAGATCAGTCATTGCCAGCGTTTTGATTTAATATTTAGTAAAAATGAGCAAAAAGCCCTGTTCCCTTGGGAATTTTCATGAGAAATGCATAGTTTTCTGCTTCTCCGGTGGAAATTCTCACCAATAAAGAGAGAGAGTGAGAGAGGAAAAAACCCTATAAAAATAAAAGTTAAAATAAAAAAAAATGTTTTAAGCGCTGGCTAGCACTATGACCAGTAAGGCAATGAAAACTACAAACAGATTTTTCTCAGGTCTTGTTTTTTGCAATCCTAATACCTAGACATTCTTTGATTTCATTTGTTGGATTTGTTTTGATTTGTTTTTTGCAAGCTTCAGGTCTGAAAATACATTTTTCTCAGGGTTTTTTTTTTGCTAGCCAAAGGGCTACAAACAGATTTTTCTCAGTGTTTGCTTATGGCAAGCCTGGAGCCTACAAATACAGTTTTGCAGCCTTGTGTAACATTTTTTAAATTACTTTATGTTAGCCTGCAAAATAAATATTTTAAAGAGATACTTAAAAACCAAAACAAAAAAAAATGAAGGTTACAAAGTCCACTGAATGTGACAGATGTTTATGGTGGTGGTAGACTGGTGCGGTGTGATTGATGTACATATGTATCATCATGAGTGATAGGGCAGAAACTGCACCATTTATTTGCATTATCATCCTTAAGTCTCGACAGTGGTCCGAATAATGGTAGACGACAGCAACCTTTCAAATCTGTCCCCCATTACTCCTTCTCATCCTCAGCGTTGCTATTAATAGTACATGTGCTGTGAGTTTCATTGTCATACATGGTTTTGTCCCCTTCTGATATCTGATACTCAGATGGTATTAGATGTTGGTTCACTGCTGCTTGATAGCCATATTCTATGTTCTTATACAATATAATAAGCTGCACTGAAATAATTTCAGACTGTTCAATAGCTCGTGGCCAACTTAGGATGTCCATGACAGTACATGTCAGTGCTGGTCACACACGCTGTTTTGTTCACAGTAGTCAATGAGAGTCATCATTTCTGCCTAGAACATAACTACCCTGCAAGTATGCTATAAGCATCTCACATGCAGTGTGACCACTCCTTGGAGTTACACAGTGTTCATTTGTATCAGTTTTCAACCCATGGTCTGGGATCAAGTACCATATAGATGTGCTACTACCACCACCACAAATGTTAGATTGCTACCCCTGAGACACACAAATTACTTTTCTATGATGATGAAATGTTTAAAAAATGTTGGGAATGGGATGTTTTTGTTGATATTGTTGCTGCTGATGGTTCTAATGTAAACCCTTTGCTGACCTCTTTTCAGCTATGCTTTCGACCAGTTTTTTTGGCCCTAACTTCCTCCACATGCAAACATCAGCTCAGTTTATAAGCATATATTTATATTCTACAGAGATTCTCAGAGAGATGCTGCTGATGATCACTCCTTGTTAAAAATTGGTCATGCTTTGGCAGAAATTCAGAAATGTTATGTTTAAAGCTGGGTCCGGCAAAGTAGCAAGAATGTATTCCTCATTGACTTTAATGGACACTGTGCAAGAATCCTGCTCAAAGCATGCTAACATCCTAAACTAGCTGATGCATGTATGTGTCTGTAATAAATATATCAGTGGAAGAATTTCCTTCATTCCTATACCTACATGACTAACTAGCAAGGTGGCCTCCTCAAAATGTTTCAGCAGCTAACATGAGTCAAAAAAATACTCCCTCCAAAGTCTTTCAGTTTTGCACTGAATTAGGCTAATGGTCTTATTCTGTTTGTATAAATGCCCTAATATGTAGAGTGTGGAATACCAATTGGTAGGGACTTCCATTTTCAACTGGTGATGGGGCAAGTTGTTACTCTCCTTTATAGAATATAACACATTATGAGCACTGTAGAAGTGGCTAAAAAGGGCAAACAATTTGTGGGAGATATTCAGCATCTCTCTGAGGGTTTTAGATTCTGTGAGGAATCTAGCCACAACTACATTTTGGTCATGGGCAAAGCAAGGTACATACATATATCACCTATTCTCAAGGAAGATATGTTCGAGATATTATCAGTAGACACAAAACAAACTTTAAAGAGCAGGAAACAAGCCATTACTGGCTTAAAGGGTTAGTAATGTCCAATGATAATTTTATGCTGTGTTGTAGAGTTAAAAAAATTATGTGGAGCAAATCCCATCTCTCAGACCTTTATGGTTTGAGAGATATTCACCTGTAAAGACCCCCCTCCTTCCCCTTCTCCTGATGTCAGCGCTCTACTGACAGCAGGAGATCCCGGTCCTGGGACAAGCCTGCGGCTCTTCAGTAGCGCCAAAATAGAGATATTTAAAAATAATTATTTAATTGGAACGGTCTACAAAGTGTGCCTGGTTTGCAAACATACTTTGTAGACCATTCCAATGAAGTAGTTTTTTAAATATCAGCCAACACGGATCTCCTTCTGTCAGTTTTACAGCCGACATCAGGAGAAGGAGAGGGAGGGGGAATCTTTAGTGGCGAAGATCTCTCAAACCATGAAGGTTTGAGAGATGGGATTTGCTCCACATAATTTATTTTTTTTAATCTACAACACAGCATAAAATTATCATTGGACATTACTAACCCTTTAATAGGGGCTCCCCTAAAGCTCCAAACAATTCATACCATACCTTGTTGTCAAGGGGAAACTCTACTCTCTACCCTTTTCAACAAAGGTAAAGGATTTTACTGTGTTAACCATAGAAAAATCCAGAGTGCAGCACAGTAAAAATGAAGCAAGCTTTCACGACAACTTGGGTCTCTTCTTCAGGCTAAATAAGAATGAAGGCTAAATGCACAACACATGACACATTAAATAATCTTTCAAATTATTTTAACATTTAAATTCCACTGGCAGTGAATTTTCTTATCAATATTGTCTACTGGAGCCTCGGGAATGAATTATAGACAATACTGGTAAGAATACTACCTGCCAGTGGAATTTAAATGTTAAAATAATTTGCATGAGTATTTAACCTGTCTTGTTTTGTGTATTCAACCTTCATTCTTATTATACCTGAACAAGAGATCTAAGTTGTCTTGAAAGCGTGCATCCAAATCCATTAATTTAGCCAATAAAGGCATCACTTTTACTCTGCTGCTCTCCTCACCTCCATGCATTGATTTGCTGTGGAAAAAGGACCTTTTATGACATTGTTGCACATGCATGAGCTGATATCAGTAGGCCCTGTCAGATCCACCAGCTGGGCTGAAAATATACCCAAGCAGAGGACCCAATTAGTGTCTCTATATGCTCCAAATCCCCCCCCCCCCCCCCAGACATCTCTTCTACTAAAGAGCTGCCCTTAATATCCTTAGCAGACAAGTGGTTAAAATGATGGTGAATCAGTATTACTAAATAACTAATTATTCATTTTGCAAATTGAATAAATCTATTAAAACATCAGACTTATTTACATACATAAGCCAACTGCTTCTTCATAATTACTTCAACCTTACCAAGACTGTAATAGGTTTCTTTTAGTTGACAACAATGACAGCAGCATACTCAGATTCCAACCCCATTCATGTTTTTGATCTATGTTCTGCTTGTAGCAAAATAACATTATATATTATTGGTAATATAAATGAACATCAGCCATTACAGAAGTAAAATCAACCTTTTCAAGTTTTATTGTAATGTAATGTTTGCAAATAAAATGGTATATTAGCGTTGTTACTCCTTGGATCACATTTATATAATGAGCTATTGTCTCTGTTATAAATCCCAGACTTTGCATTAGGTCAAATGCACATCACAATATAACTGTTTAAGCAGAACATGGAAACCAGACAGTATTAGCACTGATTTTCAACAAATACTAACAAGCCCTTTTAATATATCTCGAGAGAACAATTGTTATGTACTGAGGCAAATGTTTAAGCTATTAAATGTTATTTCACTGTTTTCAATAGCTCTTTAACATTTTGGATGCTAGAGGAGCCTCCAGTGCATGGCACATTTATGGCTAGGGATGCTCTCTGGCACTCAAAGGGTTAAATGCTTATGAAAACTAAATGACGTAGAGCTTCAGTTATTACTATGGGATAAAATGTTTCCCATATAACCATGTAGCATCCATTTTTCATATATGTTCAGTGTAAAAGGATGAGGACATTTGTAATGAAAAAATATTGGGGTTTTTTTTCCCTGAAAAAACTCAAAACTTGCCACTTTTTCCACAGAAATCCCTGCATATAGAAATCCTGCCTATGCACCAGAATTCCTGATGGGGGGTCAGACTCAGTATTTGTAGTTCTTTAGCTATCAGTGCAGGGGAACAAGGCTGGGACTTAGAGGTCAGTATGTGTGGTTCTATGGCTACAAGTGCAGTGGGACAAGGCTCGGACTCAGGGGTCAGTATGTGTGGTTCTATGGTTACCAGTGCAATGGGGCAAGTCTGGGACTCAAAAGTCGGTATGTGTGGTTCTCTGGCTACCAGTGCAGTACATGATGTTATACAGCTATTGGGGGCAGTGTGTGTATTGCTCTTTTGGCTACCAGTGAAGATGGACATGGATGGGCAGAGGAGGTCAGTATGTGTGATTTTATTGCCACCATGGTAAAATGCTGCAGTCAGTATATATGCTTTTTCACTAAGCAACAAGGCTTAGAGGGTCATTATGCATGGTACTATGGCAGAAATTGGCAATTTGCTGCCAAACTACAATGTCCATTATTCCCCACCAGGCAATGATGATGGAAATGGCAGCAGTTGAAGGGCCTAACGTTAGCCATCCCTATGGCCCCAGTTCATGAGAACAAGGCTGGGTCAGCATGTGTGATTCTTTGGCTACTGTGGGACAAGGCTGAAGGGAATCACTTTTGTGAGAATTTCCATGGAAGGCAAAATGTGCTGTTTTTCACACTCTTTTATTTAGGTAAAAGTTTTCATCCATCCCTATTCAAAAGTTATAATCATTCACAATGTCATGTGTACTATCCCATTCTATGGAGAATTGAAGTCAGTGACTCATTTCTCCCATAGAATGCAACTGAATATCTGTATGGACACAAAGGGCTCAATCAAATTGCCATATGTAAAACTGTCAGTCGTGTAAATTAACACAAAAAGTGGTACCATAAGAATTCAATTGTTCTATCAACATGAACCACGATGAGTGCTGAGACACAGAGCCTGACTTGTGGTCCAAAGTTCTTTGTGGTTTTTAAGTCCATAACTCACTCTAAATAGTATAAGAAATGGGAACATCAAAGGAAACCAGCTAACACTTGGTGTCTGACAAACTGTCAAATATAAAGCGTGAGCTGCAAATACAGTGACCCTTAAAAAAATTAACCCTCCCATTGGCCCAACACTACCCATAACTTTAACAATAAAGTGGACCCGTGCTAGCCCTAACACTATCCTATCACCCACAGCTGGAAAACGTACCTGTAATTATGACATCCAGCGGGGTCTTCTGCACCCTGGTATTATTCTTCAATTCTTTTGCTGTAGGCTTCTTCTTCATCTGTCATCTCCGTCTTCATCAGTCATCTTCTGTCTTCATCTGTGCTCTTCTTCATTCTTCTTCTTTAAACATACTTTTTAACCTGTAAAGTAAAAATATGGTTAATAAAATCAATCTATCATTAAACTTTCGCTACTGTAGGCAGGAAATAAGAGCAAAAACACACTACTTGTACCTTTCAGGATGTTGCCCAATGACAGCTGAGGGAAATTTGAACAGGGACTGACTTTTATATGGCCAGTCCCAGTTCCAAATAATTTCCGAGCTCCCAAATCACACTAGAAGCTGATTGGCTAGGAGGTGTGGTTACTGCACGGCACATTTCATGCCCTGCATAATCCCACATCCCAGACAATCGGAGCTTGGGAATTATTCTGAACAGGGACTGGCCATATAAAAGGCAGTGCCTGTTCAACTTTCCATCATTGGATAGACAATGGGCCAAAAGGTACAAGTAGAGGGATTTTTGTTCTTTTTTTCTGACGCCGCCAATAGCAGCAGCAGCAGCAGCATAAGTTTAATAACAGATTGATTTTATTAACCATATTTTTACTTTACAGTTTAAAGAAGATGTCTAAAGAAGAGTACAGATGAAGAAGAAAAAAGAAGATAGAAGCCTACAGAAGAACTGAAGAAGGAGTCCAGAATGCAGACCCCACTGGACATCAAGATTACAGGCAAGTGTTTATTTTAATTGTATGATGTTAGTTTTGGGGTAATTAATCATTTGAGTGCCACTATAAGTATGCAATGTGTTAATTTTTGTACACACACATTTTTTGGGATCCTTTGGATGTATTTATATGTGGCTTAGGGCCCCATATCAATATATCCACAGGTTAGTAGTATAAGGATCCCTACTTTAGCATTTTCTTTGACATTTCACTTACACGTTGGTGAAGGTTAGGCACACACGTTAGGGGACTCTTTGCCAGATTTTTTAGCTGGTAAATTTTGGTGATAAAGTTGAGTCCCTTTATGTGTGTTACAAATCACCATATGTAATTGAATTGCAATTTCAACCTCTTGCATCCTATGGGAGCAAATTTAGCGCCCATAGTGCATTTTTTCCATTCAGTAGTGTGTAACAATGCAGGTAATTGCATACCTGACTGTGACTTCAAACTGCCAACAATACATTTTTTTTAACTGTGGGAGTTGGATGGAGCCCCAAGTGAGCTTTAGGTGAACTCTGTGAACATTGGATATCACTGTTAATGTAAAAAACAACATTAGGAGTGCACTATATAGTTTTTTCTTAATAAAGGTTTACTACTCTTTTAAAGGAATAATCTTTTTATGGCATTTAGCAACATAAGTGTAAAACTGCATAATCACATTATACTTATATTTTTTGCATTGTTTCCAAGTTTGAAAAAAAAAAAATCTTTTAAGTGGATGAAAAAAAAATCACACCATATCTAACCAAGTGTCCATAATGAATAATTATAATGTTTTTAAGTGGTGCCTCTGTTCTTTCAGAAGCAGAGCTAGATTGGTTACTGGCCATTCCTATCAACTGAGTCATTTAGTATATTCTTGTTTAAATATTTTTTTATATTTTGTTAATGTAGGACAGCAATTCCAAAGTCCTTGATCATGCTTCTTTACACATGATATGCTTCTAGCTATATAGACAAAAATATTCATGCTGAGAAAAAAAAAAGGATGAAGTTTCTTTTGGCTGCAATACTGTTTAAGGGAATTAGACTGATTGTAGTCAGATGCATATTACCTAACCCCTTAAGGACTGTCCATGTGCGCTCACGGTGGGCACTTAACCCCTTAAGGACCTGCTGTCCTGGGATGTTTCCGTCCCATAAGGACTGCTTTGATCCTTACCGACACGCCGGTACACGTGACCTGTTGCTTGTATCAGCATGCCACTTTGTGGCCTGAAAGAGATCGTTCCAGTCTTGGAATGGTCAATTTTAGGCCTTATTTTTACTTACACTGTAAGTGAAAAGTATGTGACATACTATGACCATCATCGGTCCTGAAGTATTTAAGGACTATGACAGTCATAGTACATCATGTAGTCCTTATGGGTTTAAGGACCACGGGGCATTTCAGAGCTCCCCAAATGGCATGCAGCCGCGTGGGGAGCACTGAAATTCATGACGGTCCTGACACATCATGGGTCCTTATCACACACCAACCCATGACTTGCCAGGATGGTCATGGGTCCTTAAGGGGTTAGGTGATAAAAACAAAGAATTAATACATAGTGTAAATAAAAAGCAAAATCTGTGATCAGATTCTGATCTTTACAAATAAATAACCTATGACTTACTATAAACAATACACAGTGGGTTTTAGTTATAAGTTTTTGGCCAAAAGTACACACGTATATAACTCTTTGAATATTATTAATAAATTCTGTTTTGAGCTTGCCAGGAACCTGCATATGCTATATATTTTATATTTTTGTACGTAATTTGGGAGGTTTTGGCTCCTCCTCTCTTGGTTGGTAACACTCTGTCTGTTCAGGTTATTGCTGAATCTGGGAAGGTATAAATACCTCCCTTATTTCCCTCACAAAGGTTTTGTTCACAGTAGGGGTAAGTTGGTATCACTGTTTTTTTAATTGCATTTTACTAAACACATGTTAACACATTTGAGGCAGATAGGTACTTGCTTAAATCTGGGCTACCTTGATGGGTCAAGCAAGCTTATAGTGCTTTTGGCCAAAAACATATAACTAAACCCACACGGTTTATTATTTATAGTAAGTCACAGATTTGTAAAGGCTAGGGTCTGATGCATAGACTTTCCTTTTGTTTACTTTGTGTTTGCAGCCAAGATATAGTTCTTCCTGCTTTCCTGACTACATACATATGTAACTATTTGATTACTATTACTGTATATATCATATATTTTATATTTTTGAAGTTAACACATAGCATGCTGTGCTGCTACTGTACAGAATAATATATTAGTGTTTAAGCATATGATTATAAATTGTCTCGGCTTCATGGATTAGTTAAAGTGGACCTGTCAATTTAAGATAAGTTTATTTAAAATTTTAAAAATATCTATTATGGACAGGAAAAGATTTTCACCAGAGAACTTGTAATTTAAATTTGTGTACACTAGAGATACCACAGACATTATAATTGTAATGAAGCTACAGCAGTGATACCAGTGAGCTTACAATTACAACTGAACTACACTAGTGATACTAAAGATCTTACAATCCAAAGGGTGCAGTAGTAGTGATAAGCAGAGGGGTGTACCGTGTCTATGCAAAAAGCAGAAGACTGGTACAGTGTAAGTGATAACTTTAATGGCTAAAATCATTTTCACTCTACCAATGTTCTACAACTTAATTGGTGCTACATTAGTGATGCCAACAATCTTATAGTTGAAATAGTGCTAAACTTCTGATACCACAAAACTTGAAATTTCAGTTTTGTTACACTAGTGATACAACAGAGCTTACAACTGAAATGTGCTGAGATTTATCCCTTCACCCTGAAATCTGGGTCAAAACCCAAGAGTTCCCAGTCCAAGGGGCTTAATGATACTGTGGCTCAAAGCCACTATAAGGATGAGGGGACTAGATGTGGCTCTTCCACCACTACCTGTGAAATAAAGGAGTTGGGGATAAGGGGATGGATTCAATTGCAGGAGATAAATGTTACCTCCCATTTTATAAAAATGCTCCTATGGGGGATACCTGGAGATAAAAGCAGAGATAAAATTAACACCTGCATTTGAATCCAGCCTAAGGTGACATATATCTTCATCATAAGAGGACTTGCTACCTGGGAAATGAGCTAACCCTTACATCTTTGAAATATTAATGCTTAAAGTTCCCTAAAATGCAGACAATGGACAATATGTCTACTTGCTCTAACCCAGTGATATTCCAATCAGTTCACACAAACCTCTAATATAAAACATTTCAAGAGATCTAACTGCTTGATTTCACACAAGAAAAACAGGAGTTCCCATTATGTCTTTCTGGTAGAAAAGGCTCAGATTGAAAGCATAAAGAAGCAGTTGATTGGTGCATATCAGATAGCACAGGGCTGGACACATGAGGCAAAATAGCTGATACAAGACTACAACTCTCATCATCCCCTGCAAGATGTTGCCTGGTGGCGGATGGTGAAAATTGTAGTCTGGAAGCAGTTGGGGGGATTCATGTTGTCCACCTCTGAGAAAGTAGGTAACACTTGACTTTCTTCCCCCTGATAATTTGGCCCTTCCCCCTGAAATTTTTGTCAAAACCCTGAGAACTCCCTAATACCATTGATACTTACTCTGCCACTCTCCTCATGACCTCAGCATGCAAACAGTATCTCTGCCTTTCTTTCTCATCCCTTCCTGCTCCCAGCCTTTCTCTTCTCTCCCCTACTGTTCCCAGACTTTCTCCCCTCCATCTTGTTCTCAGCCTCTTTCTCTCTCTCTTTCTCTCTCCTCACCCTTGCTCTCAGTCTCTCACTTGCCTCCTCCTTTCTTCCAGCATCTCTGTCCCACCCCTGCCCCTTACTCCCATCATTTCCTTCTCCTCCCTTTTTTATCCCAGTATCTACATGGATTACTGAGAATATATGGCACTTGCATCCCATGCATCAGTGCATTGGCTCAGTTCACACTGTAATGTGGCAGAGTGCACAGATGCTGCTTGCAAACAGGCAAAGAAATAGAAAAACAGAGAAGGACCTTCTCTACAGCAGAGGCCTCCCTTGGCAAATGAGAATTTCCTTTGCAGCCCCCAAGGCCATCCCATCCATGCTACATAGTTTTGCAAAGCGAACTGTCAGAGCCATAGAAAGCAATTTCCAAGTTCTTGTGCGAATCTCATTGACAGTAGAGAAAAGATGAACATTTTAATTTTTTTTCTATCTGCTGGAATTTCCATAGAAAATATAAAAAAATTGACTTTTGCATGAAAATTGCCGTGAAAAGAAAATCAGATGTTTCATCCATGCCTCCTAGCTCTAAGTTGTGCTAGACATTTGTTTGTTATATAAATAGTTTTAGAGAAGTTAATCTTTATTTGTTGGTGGCACAGTAAATGTATTCAGGCCAATATTACCACACATTGTGTTATAAATTAATATATGCAGAGTCCATTTCTAATGTAATTTCATCTCTATAGAGCTTTTGGTGTGCTATATAACTATATTTTGCTTGAAGAATAATGCCCTATCTGTCTTATTGAAAATGTATCGTACAAGATATAGGCAGATGTTAATTCTTTCTAAAACAAAAGCCATTATCAAATATGTTGCTTCTCAGCTTATAAATCATGATTGCTTGCTTGAAGTACCCAGAATGTTTGGTAAATGTTAAGCCAGGTTCAGGAGGAACAAAGTTTATGTGTATTCTGGTAAGATTATGACAATGTTCAAAACTCTTTTAAAACAACTAGTATAAAAAACAGCACCTTTAATGTGACTGATTTTGACCATTGTGAGTTGCATGCAGTAGCAGCCAGTTTGATGAGTGCTCATAGACAGTCATATCATGCCATGGAATGTAAACAGATGAATACTGTAATAGAAAATCTCTTGAATTTTCATACATAATGCAGTATAGTAGCAAGAACTAGATCTGTAGTGTTTAACACAATAATAATTGATTTTTAATGAATGAAAATATCAGAATGTAATATGTGTGATCATGTTTGTGAGAAAGAATTCATGGGAATTCCTCAGAATTATGTCTTACAGAAATTTCCAGCATTTCCTATTTTTGGGATGTTTATTAACTTGGGTCATATCTGTAATATTGATTATCAGTCAACCCAGAGAATGCTGGAGATGCCCCCAAATCTACAGGAAAGCAGCTGAATAGAAGAAGCAATGTGTGCTATCAGTATGAAGCAAAATGATACCCTGGTGTTTAATGCCATTAGTAGATTTAGGAGGGGTCTTATCTAACCCTCTGTTACTTTTAAAAAGAAGCTTAAAGAGATAGTAATGTTTCACAAGAACAGCAGCTCCAATTAATCTTCATAGTATTTGGGCCATGGAGAGTGTTTCAATATTGTCAGAGTTATAGTTCAAGAGTAATTGAATGATAAAGTATCCCCCTCCCAATAGTTTTACCTAGTGTAAGCCACCCCCCTCAGATATGGAATCTGGTCTTGAGACCAGATAGCTCACAGCAAGGGACAACCTTCTTACTATTAGAACCTTGACAGGTTTTTCAGGTTTTCCCCTTATGCTAATTGAAGATTGTCCCTCTCTGCAAGCCATCTGGACACTACCTTTCTGTTTTGAGGTGAGCAGTGTTACATCAGTAACAATTACACTTGAACTACAACTGTGACAGTAATGAAATAACACTCTCCATGGCCCAAACACTATGAAGAGTAATTGGAGCTGCTTTTTTTTTTAAACATTACTATCCCTTTAAATAGATGTGTGCAGCCTTTTGGATGCTAAAATTATCCTGGAAATAATTTATCATAGCTTTAACCCTTTGAGTGCCAGAGGGTTAGCCAACGCAGTGTGCTGTAATGTGTTGAATACCCCTGTTATACTCAAAGGGTTAAAATTTATGGTAACTAGCAATGTATCCAACTTATTGCTTTGTGATAAATAGTTACAACAAATATTTATTCATATGTTATAATTGTTTATTTCTAAACCTCTAAAAATAAGAGGAAGTTGCATTACAATGAAACACAATTATTTTGGGTATTCATGATTAATTAATAATATTCACTCATTGCTAAATAAAATATCACTTATACGGCAAGTAAAATTACATTAAAATAGTAGATTTGTATATCAGAGTAACAGCTTCAAAACAACCTTTAAACAGTCCATAGATAATTTTTTACAAAGAGCTAGTCAGTCAATATAAATGAGGGATGCTATAGTTTTAGAAATAACATAACCTCCATTTGGATGATTATGTAATGCCTGTTGAAGATATTGTTCCACTGAGCAACAAGATAGTAGGACATGATGGACTCTGACGTGTATAGCATGTTACTGTATAGTCATTTTAGATAAATATTTTAAATACATCTGGTTTACAAAATGCACCTCAGGCCCTCTCATGTGTAATGCTTCTTTAGAAAGGCCTGTGTTACCTTGGATAGATTTTATATTAGGCAGAGAAGGAAACTGCATAAAGAAAAGAGTGCTGGCCAGTTCAACATTCTAAGCTTTGGGTGTGGCCAGCACAATCCATTTCTCCCTGCAGCAGACACCTACTATTCATTTATTGTGGTTGGTTTATTTACCAATTTGTATACAAATTTTGAATGTTTATATACCAGTTTAATCATATTTTTAATTGTTCAAACAATGTGTTTCTAAAACCTCTCTAACATCCAAGGAGATAAAATATTGTTTGTGCTTGTATCTTGGTTAATAATCTCTATGAAAAGCAACAATAGACAAGGCTGTGAGTGGGTCTCTTGGAACAGCTGAGGGAACCTATGAGTACAGATGCTCTTTATGATGTTGGACTAAGGCAGGGCTGTCCAGGTTCAGTCCTCAAGGGCCACCAACAGGCCAGGATGTAAAGATTTCCCTGATTAAACACAGGTAGGCCAATCCAACTGAATTAGCCACTGATTAACTTACCTGTGCTTAATCATGTGAATCCTTAAATCCTGGCCTATTGATGGTCCTTTAGGACTGAACTTGGACAGCCCTGGACTAAGTTATGGACAGATAGTTAATTTTCCTTCCAGCAGGAATTTCTGCAGATTAGGAGAGACGTCTCTCTTTTTTGTTTGTAGGATATGATTTTTAGGTCGTGAGGATTCAGTAAAGCTGATGTCCAAACTAGAGTTGAAACAATTTTAGGCCAAAGCAGCTGCACCATATTAATTTAAATAGGGTCTGTAACTTCTATATATTCTGTAGAGGTCTCCCTGATTTAAATCAATGTGAATTTGCAGTAATTTTATTTGTGCCCTATGGTTTACTCCAGAAGTGTTCCTTCTCTTCTTAGTCAATCAGCTTCAGTGTCATGTAGATTAGTCAGTGCCTGACACCTGGGAAAAAACATACCAGAAACATAGTCTGAAATTTCCTGTACTCAATGGTGTGCCTTATGAATTATTTGTTTTGCCCTTTGACTGTTGGAGGGGTCATGCATTGCTGGAACACAAGCAATGTACATCTGCAGCTTTTCTCTTTCGCTCCATCGGTTAGCCTTATTCATGACGCTAAAGTGCTGAAATTCTGGACCAAGCATTGATGGGAAAATAGCATTCCCTTTCATTTAAAGGAGGCTTTAAACCCCTTAAATGATAGAAGTCTCCATCAAATTGCATAGTATCCAATGGGTTAATAGTCCAATTTAAATCAGTTTGAATTCAACCTTACAGTTCACCCCTGTAGCTTAATGAATAAGGACTATCTATAATCCTACACATTTTCTGTTCCAGATTCCTTCCATTTCCAGGCAATGTAGATTTCATATATATAACCAGAGTGTTCAGGCCTGCTGATCCAATTGGAATCCCTTATGTCTTTCACACAGGTATCCCAATTGCAGATTAAACACTGGTAGATACCATCAGTATGAGCCTAAATTCACATGTTTAAAAATGGCCAAGTCATAAATAAGAAATAACATGGATTAATAAGAACATCCTCTCACACATACCTTAATATGGCTAGAATGTCCTAATGGCTACTTTGAATTTGGCCCTTGAAACTTGTTTTAAGAGATGACATCTTTAATCAGTCCTGGATTTCACGTACATTAAAGCGAACATAACAGTTGCTAGCAGGACCTTAAACCCTACTACCTGTACAAAGTAATTTTAAGCCAGTTTTGACATCCAGAGGGGTGTACAATACATTGCTTCTTAATACACTGAGCAACCCTCTGGTTAAGAGTTAAATAGGCTCATGCACTTTTCCTGCTTCACTTTGAAAAAACTGCCAGCAACTGAAATGTCTGCCTCCATGGACATGACAACCAGGACTGATTGAAGATGTTATCTCTTGAACCAAGGCACAAAAACCTGCATGGGCCATTTTCTAGCAAAACCATGATAAATGTGAGTTTATTTTTAGGAGCTGTTAATTGTTATGTCTTAAAAATAACTATATGTATTTATTTTGGTATCTATCTATCTATCTATCTATCTATCTATCTATCTATCTATCTATCTATCTATCTATCTATCTATCTAAACCTGTGTGCTGTTGTTTATCGATGAATGAAAGCAATGGGTTAAAACAATCCTCATTCAAGTGGATGCACAACATAATATTAGCACCTGTCCCAGCCTTCTCAGTGTAAGTAGAAGTACAGCATTCTCTGCAAACTACACTTATCCTGATGTTTTCACATACTGAATCCCTTTATCTCTGATGAGCTGAGGATTCAGAATACATAATCCATCAACTGTTTTTTGTTACAGTATAAAAGATGAGAATTCTAAAGGCTATTTGTTCCTTTAGTTTATAAATATTTGCATGATAACAGTACACTACATTGATAATGTTCCAACATGGGAACAACAGGAGCCTTCATTTTTTTTTTTAATTTGTAGCTCTTAATTGCTACGGATAAGTAAACTTTTACTAATGTATGTTTTAACTTTATATTAATATTTATCAACATGTACATTGACACTGTAACATATATAACTTCTGTTTTTCATATAACATATAAGAAACAAAGAAATATATGACACAATGGTACTTTTGTATAAAGTTAAATTTGAAGTAATTCTGGGACAAACCAAATTATCTTAGGGAACAAATAAACATTCCGAATGAGTCAGATGGGAATTTTAAGCCCATCAAACTAGAAAAATACCCAGTGCATTGAAAGACAATACACTGAAGATCTATCTAGAATTTCAGACTCTAAAGTCAGAAGTATTTGCAAATGTAGCTAGACCTCCATAGCAGCATTGAATCTTTTTTGAATTTTGAATAAAGCAACTACTAGCAGTGAGAGTATTATAAAGAGAGAATATAAAGTCGCACAACAATGTGCAGACAAATTATTTGTTGCAAAACACTCACAAAGCAAAATGGCTACTCACATATAAAAATGGATATACAAAGCAATGGCTTCAGAGATAGTGTCACATATATATATATATATATATATATATATATATATATATATATATATATATATATATTCACATTCCACACTGGAATCCAGTTTCCTTAGTAGCAATAATGCAGCTCAACAAAGTTCTCTGGCACCCATGTCCATTTATTTCTTCAGGATTCTATTACCTGATGCTTGGAACAGTACTTAAATCCTCCATTCTCTCCATCATATATAGGACTCACTTGAAACGGGATACTTTTGAGAGGTAAGTGAGCTTAAACATCTTCTGGCCAAATTATGTGACAATACCCTTATTTTTTGGAACAGGTGAATTAATACATTGGTATTATATATATGCTGTACAGAGGGTTTACATTTAAGACATTTGTATGAAGCAGCTCAGGATTGTATTCTGTTTTTGTTCTGGTTTTAATTTGGGGACTGTAAGGGGCCCACTCATTCCTTGCTGCATGTTAGATTTTGTTCATATATATATATATATATATATATATATATATATACTAGTGTAAAAGCCAAGGTCTGGGTAATGTTAAGTGGCCACTATCTCCATCAGAATCGTCTGCTCCCTCCAATGCCATGCTCACTTTCCACCCATCCCTTTGTCATTTCCTACAACCCCATCCAGTGCTATCTGCATCATATACTCCCTTTCTGTGCTATCTGCTCCCTCCTCATGCCATCCTCTCTCATTTCTCCTATGTCATCTGCTCTTTCCCCTCCCCATGTCAACTCCCCCTCGCTTCTCATGTCAACTCCTCCTGCTCCTCCCCATGTCATTCCCTCCCTACACCATCTACTCTCTTACGTCCTCCCTGTGGTACCCTGCCTACCTTTAATCACCCAGCACCCTCACATGTCACACCACCCCCTCTTTCACCACTTGTCAGGCAGTCTATGTGTTCTCCGTGCCTACTAGTAGATGATGGGATAAGGCTGTGAAAAAAAAATGTAATTTTCATTATGGGGCTACCAGTGTGACATGGCTCAGTTTCAGACAATGAATGCAGTCTACAGACTCCAGTGTGACAAGGCTAAGTATCACACAGTGTATATGTGGTTCTTGGCTACCAGTGGGGGAAGTATTGGGAGTTATAGTGTATGCGAGTTTCTATGGCTATGAGTGGAATATGACTGGATGACAGATATTTGCCTTTCTGTGACTACCATGGGACAGTGGTAAAAGACTGGGAGTGACTTATGAGGCTACCTAAGGATGGTAGAACAAGGCTGAGGAAGCATATAGTGTATGTATGGTTATGTGGCTACAGGTGGATAGTAGCACAAGCCTGAGGTGGCACATTGTATATGTGTTTCAGTGGCTACCAGTGGACAATGGAACATGGCTGTGGAAACAGAAAGTGTAGGTGGGGCTCTGTGTCTACCATCTGAGGATGGAACAATGCTAGAAAAGCAGGCATTGGATGTGTGGTTCAGGGCCTATTAATGGACAGTGGAGCAATATAGAGCAAAACAAGCCAGGTACTGTATGTGTATTTGTGAACACTGGGACAAGGCTGGGGAAGCAGTTTATGTATGGATCCATGCCTACTACTACAGAGTGGAGTAAGGCTGAAGAACCAGATGTTGTATATGTGGTTCTGTGTCTACTAATGGACTGCGGAGCAGTAGAGACTGGAACAAAGCTGAGTAAGCAGACAATGCATGTGTAGTTCTGGGTCTACCAATGGACAATGGAACAAGGCTTAGGGGACAGTGTAAAATGCTGGGAATCATGTAATTATGGTTCAGTGGGACAGCGGAAACAGGCTGGGGTGTCAGGCAATGTATGTGTTGTTTTGTGGCTTCCATTGTACAGTGGCACAAGGCTAGTGTGTCACAGAGTCCATGTGTGCTTCTATAGCTAACAAAAGACAGGGGAACAAGTTTGGGGTGTCACACAGTATACGTGTAGTTATGTAGCCACCAGGGGCAAGGCTATGGAAGCAGACAGTGTACAGTGTATATGAAGCAACCAGTGGACAGTAGAACAAGAATGGTGTGTCAGACAGTGTATGTGTTGGTCTGTTAAAGTAGAACAAGGTGTGAGATAGGCTGTGAGTTTCTGTGTGATACTAGCTTTGTTTGTATATGTGACAGTAGGACAGATGTACCACAAAAAGAGGTGCAATTCTGATACAAACCAGTTGCACCTTAGAGAGCAAATAAAAATGAGGTATTTTAATATCTTGAAAGCTATATAGATGATCAATGCATTGCAATACACTGGGCACCTCTCTAACATTCAAAAAGTTAGAATCCCTGTTTAGGGTATTTTATATTGCTACCCTATGCATTTGCTTTGCTAGAGAATTATACCACTTTTTCTTTAGCACATCAGGCTATCTCAATGTTTTTGTGTGTCTGTATGTGTCACACTGTGAGTGTTTGTTGTGTATGCATATGGGTGGGTGCATGTTTGTGTGTGTGAGTGTGTGTGTGTGTGTGTGTATAAGTATGTGAGGTATCGGCAACACAGTATCTTTTTAATAGTGTATATATATTTTTTTTCACATATGTTTATTTGCATGTGTTTATAGATGGATTCACATTTGTATTTTTTTTACAAATATTTGTGATTTCTACTTATTTGTATTAGTATTACTCTCATCCTATGATTAAGAGACTGGGGAGGATTTAAAAAGTGGGTTTAGGTACCCCAGAAATGCATTGAACTGCAGTGTTACTACTAGTTGAACTGGCTTCCATTGTGGATGGACTTTGCATTTTCCATTTTAGTGTTGGACATTTATATATTTTCATCTGGGTCACAAATCGTTTGAGTTGAGCTGTATATACATTTTTAATGTCAGTAGCCATTTTGGAACATGGTTAGGCTTCTTTCTATTCTCCATTATAGGGGTCATGTGTGGGCACTGATGATGTCAATGGAATTTTGGGGTGGCAACATGTCGGATTTCCAGTATGTTAGCCTTGGATGATATTTATAATTTCTTGGTCACTTAGTTATCAAGTCAGATAACACTAGTGAGAGTACCCTTGTTTTGCTATGCTTGCAAAAGGTCTATAAAATATTATTCTTTAAAATAAAACATTATTTATCCTTAGAAAACAACTTTTAATTTATTGTTATTTAACATATTAACTGTGAAATTAAAAGTGTACAATTGTCTGAGTGTTTAACATTTTGACTGCTTTGTAGTAGGCAGTTTATGGAATAATTATAAAGTGTATAATTTTCTTTTAAACATGGACCGTTATTTAATGAATAACTATGAACTATGTTTTATGATTTAACTGAATTATACCCTTAACAAATACATTGTGTGGCTTTACCCACTAACTAAAGGAAACTTACAATAACTGTTGACAGGTGCTTCACTTAAAAATTGCAACTACAAGTTTTTTTAATAGAAATTAATTTTCAAGTTTTTTTAATAGAAATTAATTTTAAATCAAGCATATCCCCCAGTCAAAGCACCCTTATTATACACAGCAGGAGAAGTCCTACTATCTCTCTCTCTCTCTCTCTCTCTCTCTCTCTCTCTCTATATATATATATATATATATATATACTACACAACTGACGAAGGCTGTGTGTTTAGCAGTCGAAACGTTGTATCAATAAACACCTGCTTTATCACTAATTTTATTGAAGTCCTGCGACTGCTTACTTATACTACTGGATATACATGCTGTTCCTAAGTTGTAGCACCCAGGCAGACGTCTACCTTAAACGTGAGTGCTTCCCTCTCTGGTATATATATATGAACATTTTCTCAGACATGTCATTCTAAATTTAGGTCACTTGAACCTGGTAGGAGGAGGTATTAATATGTGCTAGATCCAATTTATTTGTGCTACAACAGTCTAATGTCAATTTACTAAGCTACTTACACTTGTAGTTGTCCTCTATACATCCCTTGCTCCAAGTATTGTGCAGTAAAAATAGGGAAAAAAATGAAAACGCAAATTAAATGCTTCTATCAATTGTTCCATTTGCTGATTGGTACATTAATATTTATAGCTCTGACTGCTGCACTGCTGACAAGAGGCATGTGTGAGTCTTAAAGTCATTAACAAGTTGTGCAGACATTGACAGCTTTGGAGATAATTTTCATTGTTTTTCCTACATAGAAGTTCTGTCATGTCTGTGTCTGGGGATCATTTCCAATCTGCTCTCAGCAGTAGAAATTTGAAGAAAGTTGGCAGCAGAACATTAATTGTCTGTCTTCCAAACATGCAGCCCGTCAAATACAACACATTTTTGGTTACAAATATTTTGTAACACAGGAAAAAGAAGCTTATATGGATATATTATAACTGATTAGAGCAATACACCAAAGTTAGCAAGGTTCAACTCTTGCACTAATTTTCTTGAACATTGTGTCTTTGGAAAGTATGTTGTTATATGAGTGTATTTAATTATATTAAAAAAGATGGCTAAAGAGATGTTGAGATGCTATCACTCTCTAAGGCCCCTTTCACATAGGGGATGCTACATTGGTGATGTTGCCCATTGTTAAATGTACTGTGCTGGGCAACTAAGGTCC
Organism: Rhinophrynus dorsalis; assembly: GCA_037306005.1. NCBI lineage: Eukaryota > Metazoa > Chordata > Amphibia > Anura > Rhinophrynidae > Rhinophrynus > Rhinophrynus dorsalis. Next base: position 75,587,482 of record CM074719.1, on the reverse strand, counting down.
CTCCTACTGCATCTTTAAGGCATTTCCACAAGAAGATTCTGTAAGGAAGGTCTGTACAGTGGCTTCTGGATAGACTTTTCAAGTAAGAATCTTTGAACTGAAGTTTACTTAACCCCTTAAGGACTGGCCGTGAGCACACGCGGCTGGCACTTAAGGACTACGGACCTTTTTTTTTTTCTTTGTTTCCGATTCCGGACTCCACCGAACAGCGTGCAGCCGCGGGGGGAGCCTGGAATTCCATGACGGTCATAGCACGTCATGGGTCATTAAGTCAGATCTGCCCATGACGTGCTATGACCGTCAAGGGTCATTAAGGGGCTAAATAAGACAAAAATGTACTCTATATTTATTTCCATTTTTAGTGTGTACATTTCAACTCTCCATTCAAATTGATGGCCCCTATGCTTACATTTTTTCTTGGTTATTGTATAAACTAGTATGTACACATAGATTAAATATACATATTACTGGCTATCTGCATAGGTAAGTCATTATAGACTAGGCCACCATGATTAAGTTCAGTCTGCAGTAGCCACAACTAGTCTTAAATTACCAGTTAAACAAATTACTCTAAATGTGTTATCTGTATAATCTGGGGGGAGATTCACTAAGTGATGCTAAAATGGAGAGAACTAATATAGAACTATAGCGCCTGTGCACTAAGATCTCCAAACTTGAAGAAATTTCCACAGAATAATATAGAAACTGGAGAATTGATAAACAAGGCGCAAGCTGTCACGAGATTAAATGCTGCTGTTTAAAAACTGTGGATTAGTGGGGTTCAATTGCAACATTGTTTTATCATATTCAAATGTGCTTCTCAGCACTAGTGAGTTAATCAGAGACTATGCCATTCTGATGCATTCATCTGTGTTCAGCAGGAAGAGCTCTGCACCTCGGCTTCTTGAACAGGATAGTAGTGGGTACATAACTTTGTGGTAGTGGTTAGGTGGAAAGCAGAGTCTTCTGTCTCACAAGGGAATTCTATTAATGTTTCATTCTTGTAGTAGAGGATGTTGCTTCACTACTGCTACGCTGCAAACAGAAATGCCAAAAAAAGGCATTTATGTTTCTAACTGTTGTATGTTATGAAATAATATTATCTATCTATCTATCTATCTATCTATCTATCTATCTATCTATCTATCTTTCTATTTGTTGAAATATCATTTTCTCATCTTGGGTTTTTCTTTCCTTCAAAACTTCTTTTTTGGATAAACATTTATATTGAGGTAATTACTTCACTAGTTACTTTATCGATTCTGCCTTGAATCTGGCAGCAGGCAATTTGTACACTGCTTCTAAAAGATAGCAAAGATAAATCACAATTCCTTAAAATACTTTAATGCCTCTTATCCCTACAGTGCAACACATCTACCCTTTCCACTTTACAATTTACAAAAAGAAAAAAAATATAATTTACTTCTTTCATCTGATTTTACCACAATGTTAACCACTTATTTACTGTTTAATTTGCTTAGTTTTCAGTATTGCTAACAGTGTAATGCAAATGTAACTTGGAGAGAGTAATAACTTCATGTGCTTGTTTAACTCCCTTTGATACAATATAGTAGCATAGAAACCATGTAACTATAATGTACCTTTTATTGAGCACTGGCACATACAGAACCATTGTTAAAGGGATCGTAATGATTCTAAATAAAAGCAGCTCTAATTAATCTTCAATGTATTTGGGCCTTGGAGAGTGTTATTTCAATTCTGTCAGAGTTGTAGTTCAAGAGTAATTGACTGATAAAGTATCCCCCTCCCACCCTTTCTAGTGATGTAACACTGCTCAGCTTAGAACAGCAGGGAGAGTCCAGGTAGATTGCAGAGAGGGACAATCTTCAATTAAGATAAGGGAAAAAGCTGAAAAACCTGTCAAGGGGAGCAGGGTTTTCATTGTTCTCACAGTAAGAATTTTGACCCTTGATGTGAGCTGTCTGGTCTATGGACTGGATTCCATATCTGTGGAGTGGGGGCTTACACTAGGTAAAAGGGGCGGGAGGGGGAAAGATTATCATTCAATTACTCTTGAACTACAACGCTCACAGTATGGCTCAAATACTATGACGATTAATTGGAGCTGCTATTTTTGTGAAACATTACTATCACTTTAAGACTTTAATGAAAAGAAGCCCAGAATGTCATCCCTATACTATGTACAGAGAAAAGTAAAACAATATTGGTGCATTCTACTACCCTTTTTGAAGATCAGTTCAAAGGATCTGGTGAACATTCCAGGTCTATACTATTTGATTCAGAACAGGTCATGAATATACATGTGTAGAGAAGGAAATGGGTCAAGGGGGAGACAGAAAGTGCCAGAGCACAATAGAGAGAAGTGGCTGGAAACGGAAGCACTTGAAAAGAAGAGGTGGAAAGCAGATGTAGCTACAAGGCATATGGAGAGAAAAGGTGTCTGTGGGGTACATTGGAGAGAAAGGTGGCAGAGGGGCCTGTGGGAAGGAGGAGGTAAGCTAGGAGATAAAAAGAAATATAGAAAGAGTTAAGCAAGGAGGTAGCTTCAGGGAGCACAGAGAAAGAGGAGGTAGATGCAGGGAGCTTGGCAACAGTAGAGACATGATGGGGATCATAGTGAGTGTGGTGAAGTTTATGGGGGAGAGTCATAGAGTCATCCAGCAGTCTTGCCACCCACTAAAGATGTCCCCTACCTTGTTCAGACAGTCACAGACAGAAACCTGTTCGACTGAGTTATTAAGGTAAGCAAACCTGCTTTTTTATTTTTCTAGACTATACATCATTGCTTTTCTTTTACTGTATTGGGCATTTTTTGTGAAATTAAATAGTCAATTTGTGCCTTGTAAAAAGGTTTGTTTCAAATGAATACCAAACTTAAATCATCACTTCTCTAGTAGATGGCTTTAAGCAAAGGACAGAGGAATGAGATGTTCCAAAATGCAATTCTACACTGGCTTAATGCAAATGGTATAAATAAGAGAATATTCACTATAAATCTGACCCTCCAGTAGCTGCTGGGATACAACTCCCATCATTCCCTACTATCCAATTGTTGTTGGAGGATGATGGGAGTTGTAGTCTGGCAACAGCTGGAGGGCCTCACTTTTCCCACCCTTGGTGTAAATTTTAACGTAAACAGGTGTTAAGCAGGAGCAGGACAAAAAATGGTTCCTGCGCGTATTGCAGCCTGAAATTATATTAGTACAAAACTACATACCCATGAGACTTGTGAGACCTGTATTTATGTGATGGCACAGGTTTCAGACCTAACAGCTGCTTGACTACTAATACTCAATACATTTTGACCTCTTAAAAGTCAAATGCAGAAATATCTGTATTTGACTTGCATAAGGCACCTCAATAAAAATAGATGAAGCCTTTGTGTTCTTGCCAGTTCACCCTTGAGCTATAAACTACTCTATAACTTCAATTATTTTATTAGGTGTTATACTGAGAAATGAGAAATGGCATTGATTTAAAGGGACATTATAAACTAAAAATGAATACATTTGATATATCTGATATATTCCTAGACAGAAACCTCCCATGTGATAAATCTGTTTTTGCTGTCAATATGTATGTATCTATGCATAACAATTTGATTCATATTTATCTATACAAACTCCTTTTAAGTGATAAGTGAATTTTATAGAATGACTAAGGCAAAAAAAGTCATCAAACAGTGAATAAGAGTTTCCATGAACTGAAAAGAAAAGGTTCAAAAGAAAAATTATTATATTAGTTTAAAATATTTTATTAGGAAACAAATGAAACCTAATTGTAACCTCTAGCCTCTTTTCACATTCATTCATTCATTAAAGAGAAATTTTAGAAATTAGTGAGAAATATTTTTTTGTATTAATGCCGCTTTAGTATCTCCTTATCCCCATTCCACAAATCTCACTGAGTTGCAGGTGAATTGAACTACAACATAAACCACACATTGCTTATATATTACTCAGTACAGTGGATCATTAGTTATAGCAGGTGTAGGCAACCCTCAGGAGTAACCAATTGTGAATACTTTCAGGAACTACAAAAAGGAACAAATAAACAGCACAGAAAGTGTCTCTGAGTGTAGTTTTTAGGAGGTATGAAGACCTGCACCTTCACCCGGCTGCTTTCTGAATTTTCTACTCACATTTTACTGAGATTCAAAATATAGCCTCTAATGTATATAGTATCTCCTTATATAAACCCCAGTAGTGTTATTATGGGTCTCATCCTCCTAGTAAGCTATAATCTTCACACCAAGGAAATCTGGGGTTTAAGCAAACACATTACTTATAACCCAACTCTGCATTAAGCCAATATTTGCCCCTCACCAGTCATGTTCTGCCCCTTTTTCTTTGCTTTTTTTGATTCCTTGTCTGGTTTTCCATTTGTTTTCCCTTGTTATACAGATCCTGGTTCCCCGCCTTGTCTTGTGGTTTCTCTGAGCCTTTATAGAGCCTCTGCGCTTTTGGATGTTGTGCATTCAAAGCATTCTAGGTTGTGACCCTTAGTTTCCTGTCTTGTTCCTGAGTGTAATCTTATGTATTGACCGGGCTTTTCCTATAACTTCCCTCCTGTTCTATGATTTGGTACAGTGCTCATGTGATGTGTTATTGACTTTGGCTCCTTTGATTCGACCATTCCTCCGTCTGCTGCCTTGTACTGCATTGGCCGCCCATTCCTTATCTGACTTGTCTGACTTCTGTTTGTCTTGACCCTGGTGTGCTTCTATCACCTTGACCATCAGAAAATCATAGATCACCTTGATCACCAGTCAGACCTCGACAATCCTGTTCTCTGTCTTCTCAGTTGAGCTCCAGGCCTCTGTGTTTCTTTACAAAAGCTACAACTATACTGCAGGTGGGCTATTTGTTTAGTATCCTCTTTGACCTCAGTGTGTAGCTGCTGTTATTTGGGTTGTAATCCAGGGTGCAGGCTGGCTCCTCCGATTGGTACTAATCTGGCCAGTATCTCTAACTTGCCACAGCAAGGCATCCCAGAGAGTGGCCACAGCCAGCTAGCTATGTACTCTAGTCATCACTTCCAAGCATCTGGCCCATTGGGTCTTGCCTTGCAGTATATCTGTATTGTCTGGTGTTGTGCTTTAATCATATTATTTATATCAAATAGCAGTCTGTCACCTCTTTGAGGGGAATCTGCTTCACAGAGTCTACCAGGCAGCTTACATTGGGTGCTTAGTCTGTCAGATCATGGCATCACCAGAGGAAGAACAGGAAAAAACCTAACCAATATGAGGAATTCCCAGATTTTGAGCCCTAAAATACTACACTCAGAGATAGGGTTGCACCGATACCGATACTGGTATCGGTATCGGTGCCGATACCAGCATTTGCGCGAGTACTTGTACTCGCGCAAATGAGGCCGATGCCAGCACCGATACCCTGTGTCAGGGTCGGTGCTGCAGAGAGGGAGGCCGGGAGCTGCTCACAATGCTCCCCGGTCTCCTCTCTCACTCCTGCAGCGTCGGAGCATTGTCGCGGGTTACCATGGCAACGCTCCGACGCTGACCTCTGCCGGGGCTCGCGAGAGAACAGCGAGCACCCAGCAGAGGAGAGTAAAGGAGGCAGGATGGGGCAGGGGGTGGTGAAAGAGTCAGAGAGTGGGGTCAAGAGGGAGAAAAAGTCAATAGGAGGAAGAATCAGGAGACCAAAGGAGGGGGGCCAAGAAGAGGCAAAAGGAGGGGTGATCAGGAGGGAGAGAGAGGCAAAAGGGTGAGTCAAGGAGGAGTGGGAGAAAGGGGGATCAAAAGCCAAGACAAAAGAAGGGGGCTCAAGAGGGGTAGAATGAAGCAAAAGGTGGGAATCAAGAGGGGGAGAAAGAGTCAAAAGGGGAGAATCAAGAGGTGGTGTGTGTCCTCAAGTACTCACCAATACAAATTACCAATACTTTTTTTTGCGGTCATTTGCCAGTTTTCCAAGTACCTAAAACATGTAGGTACTTAGAAAACTGGCAAATGACCGCAAAAAAAAAAGGCATCGGTAATTGGTATCGGTGAGTACTTGAAAAAAGTATCGGTACTCGTACTCGGTCTTAAAAAATTGGTATCGGTGCATCTCTACTCAGAGAGACTTTCTGCACCACTGCCTTGTCCCTTTTTTGTTGTCCCAGTTTTATTAGTCGGTGCAATGCCATTTGTGGTGAGCTGCAAATATCTAAGAAGATATCTAGATGGACTGATCTGTTTTTGTGGACTCTGTTGGTTCTATATTCCTTATTCTTTATTTTTCTATTGTGTTTATTAGTTTGTCTCTTAGAGAGGTGTTTTTTATATAAATCTCTTTGGGGGCTGCTATTTGGTGATACATCTCCCAGAAGATTGATTTTTAGATTTTTTTTTAATTTTAGTCTGCTTTCAGGATGTATCTTCTTACATACAAGTAGAACAATCAATGGCTCAGCAGGGATTTCCACAAAACATGTGCTGTTGGTAGCTCTTGGGGACCAGGCTTGGCTACTCTTGCTTACAGCATTTTCTTCCTCACAACAAATTGATTTGTAGTGTATACATTAAGGGCCATACTTTCAAAATAAAATGGAGTAATTCTGAGGCAAAACAATTGCACCATAAGGGGGAAATAAGAATTCTAAAAAACCTATTAATTTAAAGTGATAGTAATGTTTCACAAAAACAGCAGCCCCAAATAATCTTCATAGTATTTAAACCATAAGCGTTATTTCATGACTGTGAGCACTGTAGTTCAAGAGTAATTGAATGATAAAGTATCCCCTTCCCACCCCTTTTACTTAGTGTAAGCCCCTACTCCTCACATGTGGAATCCAGTCCATAGACCAGACAGCTCACATCAAGGGTCAAAATTCTTACTGTGAGAACAATGAAATCCCTGCCCCCCTTGACAGGTTGTTCAGCTTTTTCCCTTATCTTAATTGAAGATTGTCCCTCTCTGCAATCTACCTGGACACTCCCTGCTGCTCTAAGCTGAGCAGTGTTACATCAGTAGAAGGAGCAGGAGGGGGATACTTTATCATTCAATTACTCTTGAACTACAAATCTGACAGAATTGAAATAACACTATCCAAGGCCCAAATACTATGAAGATTAATTAGAGCTGCTTTTATTATGAAACATTACTATTCCTTTAAATAAGGATTTTATCTTCATGCAAAGACATGCTTAGACAAACTTTCTAGCACTTAAGGGGTTAAAACACATTTAAATCAATTAGGTTATTTAGTTTTCTACTGGGGTGCAGCTGGTTTGCCCCAGAATTCATTTACATGTATTTTTTTAACATACGACCTATACAGACTGATCTGGGCCTATATTGCACTTGGTAGCTGTAAACCTGGCAGATCACTGACATCTACGGAGAAATGTGTGGATAACATTTTTTATTCACTTATCAACTGCAATGTTAAACTGGATCAATTCTAGGGAGCTCTTTCTCCCTTGAATCCTAGATATGTCTATAATGCAACTGCAATGTATTAGAGTCATCTGCAGTATTTTAGGATTTAATACTCTCTCTGGAAATCAAAGGGTTAAAAGCCTAACTTGTAAGTATATGCAAATTAGGCAATGTTGGCTGACATGCCAGTCAGATATTAACTTTCCACACTGATCTCCCTCCCTTCAGCCATTTCCTGACAGACAGTAGTAGCTAATTTGCTTAAACTGCTCAACTGACAAATCCTGACAAGATGGATGATCCCACTAAGAAGAGAATGTGGGCAGGTGAAAGTTACACTTTAAATCAATGGACATTTTGTGTTTTTATTTTTCATCTATAACCGAATAAAGGTTTAGTCAATAATCCAGTACACTGAGGAAAATGCTGTTTTGTCCTAGAAATTAATTGTTCTTGGTGCTTTTCATATGTTTTTATTTTGTTTTATTTTAGTGAAAATATATGGATTGCTTTATTTTCTGTCTTGGAGGTACCCAAGCAGTGTTGGGAGATATACCCTGAAGCTTCTAAGGTGGTTAGTACCTTGGTATTTCCCAGATGACTTTGGATGTGATTAATAAAAGTTTGGATAACTCATAATAACATGTGATAAATTGTATTGCATAATGCTCCCATTTCTTCCATGAACTATTTTTACTTGCTCATTCCTTCTTTCTTTGAGTGACCATGGTGTGAAAAGGGAGCAGCTGATTGGCTAATTCTGTGTGGAGGAACACTTGAAATCCTCCTCTTTCTAACTATATAGTGGCCACAAGTCTGAGCAGAACCACTGATAGGAACAAACAGAAGGAAAATATTCATGTCATCTGATGTATACTGAAGATATACATCAGGTGACATAAATGTTTTCCTTCTGTTTGTTTGTTTTTTATGCTAGTCTATCTTATTTTTCTTCTGAAATGTCAATTATTTATATAATTTGGAGATGTTTTTCTAAGCTTCTCTACTGAAGTCTTTTAAAAATGTAGCTCTAAAATGTAATTTTTCATCAACCCCTTAAAGACCAGCAGTCCAGGGAAGTTAAAGGGATAGTAATAATTTATTATTATATCCCCCATATTGTACATATTTGCAAAATACATTAATAGCCCCCAGGTTCATCTCTCAAACCTTTGTGGTTTGAGAGATAACCGAAAGCAAAGTTCCCCCCTCTCCCTCCCCTTCCCTTAAGTCAACGTTGTGCTGACTGCAGAGATATCCGGTCTGACATTCATCATGTGGCTCTGCAGCAGAGCCGCAATCACGTTAGTGAAAAAGAATTATTTCACTGAAACGGTCTTCTACATGTGCTTGCAAACCAGGCACATGTAGAAGACCATTTCAGTGAAATAATTCTTTTTCACTAACGGGTTCTCGGCTCAGCTGCAGAGCCGCAAGCCTGTCATATGACAGACTTCCCCTGCAGTCAGTACAACGCTGACTACAGGGAAGGGGGGGAGGGGGAACTTTGCCTTTAATTATCTCTCAAACCATAAAGATTTGAGAGATGAACCTGGGGACTATTAAATTATTTAACAAATATCTACAATATGGGGGATAGTAATAATATAGTATTACTATCCCTTTAACTTCTGGTAAGGACCTCTCTGATCTATTCTTACATGTTCAGGCATGCCAAGCAGGGGTCTGACAGAGACAGCTCTGGTCTTGGAGTGATCACTTTCAGACCCCATTTTTACTTACAACTCTACCGCAGGAGCCCTGTAAGTAAAAAGTACATGATGTATCAGGACCGTCACTGGTCCTTAAGGGGTTAAAAAAACTATATTTTAATCTGAATTAACTGGTAATTTAAATGTTTTTGTCCGATTGACTTGTCAGTTAGAAATTCAAGATACCGCTTTCTATAGAGATATGTAATATGAATTAATAATTGCGTTATATGTTTCATGTATACCCCATTTGTACTATATCTACAGCGTGCTTATTTCTAGGTATTGTAGTGCAATTCAATGTTGCGTGTTTGTTTATTAAAATAAAATTGAACTGCAATTTGATATTTTATAAGAATAAATATTTGTTGTAACATATTATTCCTCTTTGAAAAAACTATAGAAACTATACTTAAGGATGAGAACAAGTTTACACTTTTAATGCAGTTGCCCCCTACACCATTATTTGTTATAGATTTTCAGTGTTCTTCTCATTTTATATATTACTAGTGTAAAAGCCTGTGGACACGGGCCAAAGTCCGGGTAATGTTAAAGCAATGCCTTGCGTACCCCTCTGGCACTCACAGGGTTAAGCAGCCACTACCCAGGGGAGGGCTGGCCTGGGGGCCAGGGGGGCAGTTGCCCCCTGGGCCAGTCATATGTCTGGGCTGGTGGGCCACTCCAGCTTATTGCTGTAAATGTAGCTACACTAGTGATACCACAGAGCTTACAACTGAAATGGAGCTACAATCCAAGTGGAGCTACACTAGTAGCATAACTCATTTATCTTGTAAGTTCTATGGTATCACTAGTGCAGCTTTACTTAAATTTTAAGCTCCCCTCTGGCACTCAAAGGGTTAATGGCATTTTTAAAATTAACAAACAGGAGGGGTCTAGGACAGTGGGCTGGAACAATTGTAAACTTGGGCCACTTGATTGTAGTTGCCCTCCAGGCCACAAGTTGACAGCCCTCCCCTGCCACTACCTCACTGCTCCACGCAATGCAGTCTAGCGTCGCCTCACTCATGTGATGCAATCATGTGCAGTAGAGACTGCCTGAACACAGGCAGTCTCTACTGCGCATGACTGCATCGTGACAAACATCCTAGCAAATTATTATATAGGATATCTTTTCATGTTATATGCTGTAACCTATGCATAGAACGTGTAATATTTAATCATCTTGATTAATTTATATGTTTAAGTTTTGTAAAAAGTATATTTACATGTGTTTATTTTCCTAAAAATTGTAATAAATATTTTAATTTCCACTCAAAACAAATAAATAACATGCTTCATACATGTAGTAACAACCTATGCCAATTTATTTTACAGCTGTAAATTGTACCGCAGTTCTACCACAGGAAAGGTAAGACAAACTAAGGTGATTTAATTTAATAATGAGGTGTTATTATAGACTAGATAGATATGCATTTAATTTAAATACCAATGGTCAATATTATAGAAAGTTAAATCCTTAACAGTGTATAGACAAACAGATGCCAATATTTCCTTACAAAATAAATAAATACATTGTGCACTATATTATATTTTGTTCATCATACCACAATATTTATTTAATAAAGCAATTTAACCCTTTGAATGCCAGAAGGGTACACACACATTGCTTTTTGAGTGTGTTGTAAACCCCTCTGGCACTCAAAGGGTTAATGTAGTTGAATTTTTAAGACCTAAAATGTTATTTTGCACAATATAGTTTGTGTAAGTTTAAATAAAGATTATTTATTATTTTTGATATTCCCCAAAAATCTGCATGCAAGTCATTTTATCAAATCATATAGAAAAATACGAAGTGATGGTATATTATCATATTTAATGGTTATGCTCCTATTGTCCTGCATCAGTTAGGGCTTAACATGCTTTCCAAAATCATACAAGGTGACATCTGATTAGAAGAAACTGTTGAGTCAAATTATGCAGCATCAGGTTTGACTAGTAAAAGGGAGGTGTATACTGTCAACCAAGCTGAGAATCTGTCTTGTTGTCATCATGATTAATGGCAGAACCATAATTTCACTCAAAGAATGACCATCTGGCCTGACTTTGGTTGCTACTGGCACACCTTAGAAATGTAGACGGCATAACATGATGGAATGGAAAAATGTCGAATGCAAGTATAAATAGTACAACAAAAAAGTGATTGTACCCTTGGAATAAATGTCTTAATTTGTTGAACATAAGAGCTTACTGAGGTAGATATGCTTCATGTAGGTATATTTAAAGCATTTTTTTAATTTGATCTTTGTTGAATCCTACTGCTAGTCAATATCAGTTTATAATCGGGTAAATGCAATTGACCAATATAAATTATTCAGGCCTATGGAATTTGAAGCCTTATGTTTGCTGTGACTAGGAAGTGTGAACTAAAGTCAGATATCAACAGAGATCATTATAGACAGGAAACGGCAGATAAAATGCAAAACATTGCATGGTATACATATGGCAGGGATACATTTCCATTGTTTGATTAACTCATACCTAAATAAATTGTTTTGTTAAATCAAGAGCAATGCGTCTCTTAGGTATAGTTACTTCTAAGTGCTGACTACCCATTTTCCATTTAATTCAATGTTCAGCAATAATACCTGCAAATATGGTCTATGTGTTTTTTTTTTTTAAATGTGAACTCTTCAGTGAATCAGCAGATCTCCTCATGGGTTTTGCATCAGTATTTACTTATTTGACTTAACTGTGCCAACCTTCCATAAAGTAAAGGGGTAATTTGGCTGCAGGGTGCACTAATAATGCTGGTAATTTAATATTGAAAGAAGATTAGTAGGTTATAGTGATGGAAAATAATCAATTGAATACTCCCTAGTGGCAGACAGATCAGTAGGATTGTGGACACATAACAGTTGCCAATATTTTAGCTTCCTGTGATTTAGGTCCTTCAAGACTCTAGTAATGATCGATAATTCTACATTCAAACTAATTACTTATGTAGATTAAGAATGAGTACAAAGGCAACTCACAAAAGGTAAAATATGATCCATCAGAAATGTGGTTAAAAGGAGGTTTGCCTTCCTCAAAAGCAGTCATTACATCAACTTTATTATTATAACTTTTCATCTTGACTACGCATTTTCATGCCATTTTTATTTACATTGGATTGGTTAAATAGTTGAGATGGCTAAGATAGTCAGGTGTTCAGTGGTCAGCGACAGATGATGGTAAGGGGTTACTAGGTTTCCAAAAGAAAGAGTCTTTCCCCACAAGACCCAGGACTTTTACAAACCTAATGCCTTATTAGTGCACCAGGCAGCCCAATTTCAACCTTATTTTATGGGAGGTTGGCACAATTACATGTCCCAAACATGGAACAAGACCCAGGATTTTACAGGAGACCTGGGGATTTATCCACTTAAAACAGTATGAGCAATGCCCCTGTTAATGAGTTAATGTTTATTTTGTATTTAATCACTGATGAAGCATAGAACCAAACATGTTTGGTCATTATAAGGTATATGTAATAGTGCCTACTTTTATGTAATATGGTATATTATACCATTCCATGCTAAAATAGAAACTGGAACAATATTTTCTGTGCCATCTCTGTCTTTCACCTATGTACTAAGCTACTTATACTAAAAACCCACCAATTAATGTCACTTGCTCCAAGGGGAGGACAATGTGACAATATATGGGTGTTTTGGGGTGTGCCATTCCTCTGTGCATTGTTTAATAAAGTGGTTCTCAAATCTAATGCCAGGGCCAACTAACAGCCATGTTTTTAGGCTTTTTCTTCTTGAGCACAGGTGAGTTAATTATTGGCTCAGTCATTTCAATAGGTTCATACATTCCCCCCACTGCCTTATAGAGATAATAAAGAAGCTTTGTTTTTAAGCCAGCTTAATACTAATTACTCACATCCCTGGACATCTTTGTGAATCTATAGACACAGTAGTTTCTGTTTACTGGAAAAGTAGGTGTACATTTGCATTTTTAATTTTTTAACTTTTTATGGGGGGATCCTACAGAACCTTGGGAGAGAATCCATTTGCGCACTCTATAGCATTCATGTGTGTAGTGCAGTTATACTGAGTGCAGTAGCGATAGTATGCGTGTGTGTTATTTACGCAGTATTCCAGTAATAAATTCACCCACACTGGGCATATGGTTTTGGTCTTGAGTAGAAATTCTAGCTGTAATATTATCTACATTACAAGCTAACCCATTCTCTTTGAAGGCACTTGGACAAAATATATACCTTGATACTTGCAAACAAAATGAGTAAAATAAGTGAAAGTGTACATAGTAAAAACATGAAAGATTATGTTCTTTGCATAGTAAATCCTGTGCAATTTGACATTCAGGCAAATATAAACATGTAAAAAGAAAAGAACACGCATTCTTTCACAATTTTTACTATGTATAGTTCTTTTATACATCTTGATCACAAGTATTAGTTGATCATCATTTAAAACATTTTAAATTCTTATTTCTTTAAGATCAATGAGTGTGTACATATATACACATTTGTATTATTTTAATTAATGATGTCATTGCTAATGTCATTTGCATTACAATTAAAATTGTAATGGACAATGTCAATTGTGATGATCAACACAGAAAAAGATACCCAATAAAACTATCTCCTGCTTGTTTAGAAGAAATTTTCCACAAACTAAATTGGGAAAAAAAAAGGACTTAAGATCAATGGAGACTACCTACATTACTTATAGTTTGCAGACAATATCATACTCTTTGCCAGTAGTACCGAAGAACTGCAAGAACACAGTGAAGAGCTACAAGAAAATGAATATCAAAAAAAGTATGTTTAATTAATTTACCATACCAAGGAAAATCACAGTAGATAGACAAGAAGTAGAAGATGTTGACAAATATGTTTACCTTGGACAGGAAATGTAAACAGATGGAAACATTGTGATGCAAACTGAGTGATAAATAAAATTGGGATGGCAAGCATATGGAAAACTTACTGCTCTGACTCAATCAAAAGGTTTTTGACCAAAGTGTCCTTACATATGGATGTGAAACATGTACATTGAATGCCAAAGCCATACAAAAACTTAATGTTAATCAGAGAAATATGGAGTGGCAAATTCTAAACATGACAAAAAGAGTCCAAAAAACATGTGCAAGGTCTATGATGCCACTGAAAAAGTAAAGCGCCTGAAATGGAAATTGTCAGGCCTGAATGCAGATGGACCAAACAAATTTTGGAATGGATTCCACTTGATACCAGACTCCCAAGAAGAAGACGAAAGAAAAGATGAGTAGATTACATTACTGAATGTGTTGGTACACAGTGTCAAAAAAAGGCGTAGGATAGAAGTTATTGGAGGATTGCTGAGGATGCCTTTATCCTGCAGAGGAAGATGATGATATGTTCCTATATATATACATATATATATATATATATATATATATATATATATATATATATATACAGTACATATATATGTGTGTGTAAATATCAACACATACAAATCATGTTTCTTTTTAATGTTTATTTTAAGGACATGAGCATATGATACTGAACATCAAATAGCCATTTAGATAATGTGTTGAACAGCATCACAAATATTATACATGAATATGAGATAGTTTATCAAATAGTATGTCCAAATTTTATATAAATCCTCTTAACAAACTATTAATCAAACCATGCACAAAACATTCTCCTGAATAAACCCCCAAAATCCCCACTATCCCTTTGCCCATGGTTCAGACCCCAAAATAAAAAAGATGGGGGGAGGAAACCTCTGGGCTAAATCCCACTTCACCTGTAGTGTCAAGACAGGAAACATGAATATATATATGGACATTAATACAGTAAAATTAAATCTATTTACAAGTGGAAAGCAGAAATTACTTGCATAAAATATGAGAAGCGTAATCATTTATATAGAGGACTATGATTAATTTGTGAATGCCAGGGGGCTACAGTCAACTACAGTAGGAAGGAGTAATTTGTCATGTAGATATACTCTGAATTTTAATTATAGTTAATATTATGGATCTGATCATGGTCCCCAAATATCTAAACACAAGTCATGTTTAACAAACTTACCATACAAAGTGAAATCACAGTATATGGACAAGAACAAAAGAAGTGGACACTTTCGTTTAAGTTGGTCAGGAAATATCAACAGATGGAAACACTGCGATGGAAACTGATCAATGAATAAAATTGGGAATGCAAGCATTTGGAGAACTTAGACATAATTGTATTTAAGACAAATTTGCCAATCTGCCTAAAACATGGCTGTAAAACATGGACACTTAATGCCAAAGCCATACAAAAACTTAAAGTTACTCAGAGAAGTATGGAACGTCAAATTCTAAACATAACAAAAAAAGACCAAAAAAAGGTATGCTTGGATTCATCAGCAAACACAGGTTTCTGACATAATTGAAAGAGTAAAGCACCTAAAATGAAAATGGGAAGGTAACATAGCAGGAGAGCCTGACCATAGATGTACCAAACAAATTTTGGAATGGATTTAATTTGATACAAACCCCTTGAGAAAAACATCAAAGATAAGATAGGTTGATGAAATTACCACATTTGCCAGTGCACAGTGGCAGCAGAAAGCACAGGAAAGAAGTTGGAGGTTTTCTGAGGATGCCTTCATCTTGCAGTGCATTGAAAATGGCTGCTGCTGCTCATATATATATATATATATATATATATATATATACCACAAATATTGTGGCAAGTGTGGGTCCTACCTGTCTCAAAAAGAGAGTCTCTGAAACCGTATCGACCTCTTCAACAGTGCAGTGCTGTCCCTTAGTTAGAACTGGGAGGGTCAGGGATGTAAAAAAAACATCATTGAGAAACACTGTTTAGAATACTAGAACATTCTTGTGAGTAAAAAAGATATGGTATGAATAAATGAATACTTAACTTAATATATGTAGCCAACAGTGAAAGCCAGTGAATGGATAGTCTACTGAGCATACTGGAGGAGCTCAGCATATCACAGAACAACCTGCAGCACACAGCCATGGCACCCAGAAGTACCAACCTAAAGTAGCACCATGTCCATAGCATAAAGTAGTGTAAGCAAAGGAATCATAAACAGAAGCATAGAGAAATTGATAGGGTGTTAAAGGTGTCGCAAGGGCCTATTTGTGGCATGAAACGCATGATGTGGCAACATGCATCTCATCACACAAACCGCCCCCCAAGGAGGCCACCAACATAGAACCATGTTAAGCTCCGAGACACATATTTAAGAATCAGTATATATTCATACATACATACATACATGGACCCTTTCATCCAAGCCTGTGGCCCTCCTTGGAGGGAAATCTTGCCTATATATGAGTTAAATATAAAGAACCATTCATTGGCTATTTTGAATCACAAGTTCTGCAGTTGTCTAGCTCTGCTAATAGTTATGCTTCCCCCCAAAAAATAATACCCATTTGTTGAGACATTATTATAAGGGCCTATTGAGCACATTTATCAAAAACATTTAGTACATCTAAAGCAAACAATTTAACATATATCTATTATTTTGTCACTAAAGATATTTATAATTATGGAATTAGATAAATGCATCAGAGAAATAAATGGTAATCAAGTTAATTTATTTTTTAAAGGAAATGTTAATTATAAAATGTGTGGTCAAATGGATTATGCTTCTAATCTTCAAATATGTTAGAACTAAAAATCTTGCAGTGCTACAACTATTATGCACAGTGAAAAATACTGAAAAGATGAACAAGGTATGGAAGCAACAAAGAAGCTCTGTTTTTACAAAATATTTCTTTGAACTCAATCCAGACAGATGTTGTAAGTTTAAAGTAGACATCACATAACTATTTAATAAATCCTATCAAGCTTGCCTAACTTTTTTACATAACTGTTTAATTGACCATTAACAATTTAATAAGTAACACAACAAGACCCAAACAGTAACTTTAAGTTTAGGGCTTGCAAAGTTCAAGTTCTGATTCTACTACAGATTTTCAATTAGATTCTAATTATAATATGCCTCATTTAGAACTGCAGGAGAACTGACCCCGCCAGCTCTGCTGGACCATAGCATGTCTATCTTAATTAAAGCTGATTAGTTCAGGGCTCAGAGTTTCCTTTGTGGATTTTAACAAGACCAATGATGGCTTGTCTGCATTGCAGCTGCTGTCCTTGCAGAGTGTTATATATGATGAAGCCAGGTGATTGTTGGGTCTTTTCTATGCTTTAGTCACTGCACAAAGAAACCATTGGAGGAATAGTAATGTTTTATTTTACAAACAATTAGGGCTTTTCCTGATGTGTAATACTAAACTATTCTGGGAGCTTCTTCAATCAAAAGTCATTACAGCTCTAATCAAAGCTCATTTTGTAAAAAATCCCCACTAGTAGTAATGCTCTTATTTTTTTCTTTGGAGAACTATAGTCAGGGACCAGAAGTTCTCTAAATATAGCAAAGAAAAAAATGTTTTTTAACATTGGTAATTAGAAAAAGCATACATATATTGTAAAGTTAAACATGTTTAATCTGTAGTTGGCCAGTGATCCTGCTCCAAGCTTTCAGATATAGGAATGGACCTTTTTCTAGATCAATAGTTATCAAACCTTTTGCTATCATAGAACTATTTACTTTCAATTGAAAATTTACTGTACCCTCGACAATTAAATATGTTATACTACTGTGTACAAGAAACATCTCCAATGCATTACTTCATAGTGTACTGGAGGCCTTTCTAGAGTCCAATATGTTAAAGGGAGAGTAACGTTTCATAATAAAAGCAGCTCTAATTAATCACCATAGTATTTGGACCTTGGAGAGTGTAATTTCAATTCTGTCAGAGTTGTAGTTCAAGAGTAATTCAATGACAAATTATCCCCCTCCCGCCCCTTTTACTGATGTAACACTGTTTAGCCAGAGCAGAAGGGAGGTGCCCAGGTAGATTGCAGAGAGGGACAATCTTCATTTAAGATAAGGGAAAAAGCTGAAAAACTTGTCAAGGGGGCAGGGCTTTCATTGTTCTCATAGGAAGAAGATTGTCACCTGCTGTTATATGTCTGGTCAATGGACTGCATTCCACCTCTAAGAAGAGATGGCTTACACTAGTAAAAGGGGTGGGAGGGGAAACTTTGCTTGTGAATATTTCTCAAACCATAAAGGTTTGAGAGATACGACTTATATCGTTCATTTTTTTTAATGCCTACAAAATAAAATAAAGATAAAATGAAGTATTACTATCCCTTTAACATAGAATATGTATTAACTGCATTTGAAGGTTAATTGTTACAAGTAATCTACAGTTAAATTATTAGGGTAAGACTTTTTAGGTGATTGTTAATGATAATGCTATTTTTAAAAGTGAAGGACTTGGTTATAGGACTTATTTAAAGGGATATCTAATTGAAAATAATGTTGAACTGTTTGAAATGTTTTGATATTTCAAACAACATTGTGCAATAAATATTTAGATATAAATTTTACATTTTACATTATACTATACCGGTTATCTATTGTTTATTTAAATAGGAAATATATAGAAATAGACTATCTTGATAATGTCATATAACTTTATATAAGTGGAATAAATCCCTTTAATTATAAACTTCAATCTGTGGCTGTCATAGATCAGAGCCTTTAAAATGATGGTATTTTCTTTTTCAGAGGTTTTTTTTTCCATTTTTGTGCAGTATCTGTGGAGATACTCTAACTCCTGAAGAAATAACCCAGTGCAGTTATGAAACTCATAGACCTATTTAAGTAACATAAGCGACCAATATTTTATATTATACTTTTGTTTTACCAGTATTTTTTAATAAATATTTTTGTATCCGATTGGAGTTTCCAGGTGTTTTTCTCCAAAGGATTTTAAGTCCCGTTATATATGATATACAGATTTATTCTTCACATCACTATGACAGAGATTAAAGAACCATTAGACCGAGTGAGGACGGTTTTGCGATTTTTCTTCAAACCCCTAGGGAGAAAAGATCCGTGTGAGTATCATTTTAGTTCTTTCATGTGACATTGTTTCATTTGGTATTATTGAGATTGAGTTGACTGGTTGCTGACTGAGTGAGGGCAGTTCATATATATCCCCCACTAGCCTTTCCAGCCTGTCTGACAGAGGTGTCAGCCAGGCGGCGAGTCTAGAAGTGAGTGTTACAAGAGTCATCCCTTGAATATTTTAAGATTTTTGTGTATTTGATCAGGATATTATTTGGACAATTAGTTCTTGTTGTCTGTATGGTTTTATTATATGGAAAAATAGATCACACTATGTGTAAATTTTTGATCTCTTTCATGTCATCCATGTAACGATGTCTGGAGATGTCGCTTTATGAATCAATGGGTTATATTATTGTAATGCCGTGATATGTAAGTATAGTATTTGCAGTGATTCATACTGTGTATTTTCCATACTATATACATTTTATGTGTTGATGCTAATTGTAATATGTTCAAGGCCCATATAAAGGGCTTTCAAAAGACCTGTTCATTAACAGAACAGTACACAGGACAAGGGGCCACCCGCTTAGACTTGAGGAAAGGAGATTTAATCTACAACAGCGGAAGGGTTTCTTTACAGTAAGGACAATAAAGGTATGGAATGCACTTCCGGAGGAGGTGGTGCTATCAAATACATTAGATGCCTTTAAAAGGGGCCTGGATACTTATTTAAAAGAGCATAATATAGAGGGCTATGTACGTTAGTATTGGGATTAATATTTAGTTAGGGCTTGTTGATCCAGGGAGAAGTCTGATTGCCATTTGGAGTCAGATGCCTTCTTTTGGGTCAGCGATGGTAAACAGGAATAGGAAAAGGGTTGAACTGGATGGACGCAAGTCTTTTTTCAACCTAAATTACTATGTAACTATGTAACTATGTATACTGCTATTTTGAAAGTATACGCTTAATCATATTGTGCTTTATTGACACTAGCACTTACCTATATATATTGTTAATTTTTATGAACTTTGTCATTTTGATCACATATTTTAATTTTGTGGGTCAAATTTTGACACTGGTACCCAGAGCCAAGCATGTACTGGGTACCAGGCTGCACGCTCTCTTTTAGCTTTACATCTGGCAGAATAGCAATATTGGTGCAGACATTGGGCTTTACCATCACTTTGTCAATTATCTGAAAGGAAAGGCTCTGAAGATCAAATTGATCAGTTTATGGTATTTTCAATGAAAAACAGTGGGGTGTACAATTTACAGAACATTACATATAAACAAACTATAATAATTCTGGATGTAGCGTTAGAGGCTATTAATAGTTCTATTGACCAATTTCATGAATATAAATAGCAACAACTTTCTTGAATATACTAAGAGTTATCTTCAGAGTGGGCTGGATAATGTGCCATACAGACAGTTCCAATGAATGAAACAGAGTTGTTCTACAGAACCCCATTTTATTTCTCAGGAGGTGCTAAGGGAATGTTTCAAAGAGAAGAGATGTCCAGAAAAGATAACTGAAAGAGCTTTTAAGAAAGTTTCTAAACAGTCAAGAAGGAATATATTAAAGATCCCCACAGGAAAAAGAAAGAATCACACTAGTAAGAATACTATGATTCACTTTATTACAGAATATATTTCTGCTCATGTAGAAATAAAAAAAGTTCTAAAAAATAGTCTTCAGAAAGATCCACTTTTAAAAATGGACTTACTAACAAAATCATAATCAGTTTATAGGAAGGGAAGATGTCTTAAAAATATTGTGGCCCCAAGCAGCTTGAGGGAAAATAGAGATTCATGTGAAGAGCAATGTTGTTTTTGCCCCTTTCCACTAAAAAGAGTTTTAGGTGTGGAGAATCAACATGTTTAAAGTGTGTTAAAAAATAGAAGTTCCACTTTTAGATCTGGGGGGGGGCAGTCACTAAGCGGTGATAAAGAGGGGATAAAGTGAAAATGACTTCTCCAGTTTATCACTTCTCCAAATTCTATTTTATTATATGGATACTATATAGTATGATTTCTTCAACTTTGGAGATCTTAGTGAATAAGCTCCATAGAATAACATAGGAATTGAAGAAGTGATAAACTGGAGTCATCTCCACTTTATCTCCACTTTATCACCTTTTTATCACTGCTTACGGAATCTCCCCCTGGTGTAACAGTCACTAGTCTCTAGTCACATTGTTTATTTTAAAGAATGTATTAGTGGATTACAAATGTGGATAGAATGACTCAGCACCTTAGAACCTGATTTAAACCACACAGGGGATTCCAGGGTTCTAAGTATTATACCTATAGGATAGATTAAACCTCCCAATAATTACACACTTTTAATGATGCTCATGAATAGAAAGTCCTTCTATATATATATTGCTAACAATGAGCCCAGAAGCACTCAATGAATCTTTGAAAGCTAATGATTGGATACTTTAAAGGGCAATTACGGTTCATTATTATGGCTCAGTTTATATTTAATATATTTCTTATAAAGTAGATGACACCGGAGGAGGTGCTACATGGATCCACAGCTCATCCACAGCCCAATAAGAGTTTAATCACTTGTTAAAATTGAAGATTTTATTTGTCTCCATTTAAAATCATCATACAAGATGTAGAATATAAGCCCGCAACACTGATGTTAGACCAAGTTCACAGAATGCCTAACATGTTTCGTGAACATATCACTTATTCATAGGCTATCCATAAAAACAACATGGTCCAATTTATACCCACACTCACTGCTAAATGAAAACAAACAACAATCACCTGTGATTAAAATTCAAATCCTCCAATTAACAGACTGGCGTATTGTCTCATTACATATACATTAACCCTGTGCCTTGCTGAGAAAGAAACAAGACAAACATCGCCTGGAGGTATAGAACCAAAACCAAGCAATCATCCATTTCTTAACCCTCGACATGCCAGGCCAATCCCATTTAATTATCATAAATGACACCACTCCACCTCCTGAGTGTCAGAGGGGCACACCACACACCAAGTCACAAGTCCTTCCGGCACCCAAAGGGTCAATAACACCCTATTATCAAAATAGAATACCTTAGAACAAAGTATACTAGATATATTCAGTAAATAAAAAACATATATACATGTCAAAACATATTTCTTATAAAGTAAACATAAAATCCTCCCTTTAAAATGATTGCTCAATATATTAGGATTTGGATTAGCTTTTAACTCTTATGTGGTATTCTTTCCTTATGAGGTACACTATTCCTTTTAGTGCTTTATATAGGCTTTGGATAATTTAAGTTAAGATGTGATGTCACATAAAACAGTGATACAGGGGGCTGAGTCAGCTGATCATTGGGAAGCCTTTAAAACAATGAATGGATGCACTATTTCCCTCCTTTGATAACTGAACAGTAGAGTTCTTTTTATGATGTGACACGAGATTTTATTTTTGATGGGATTACTGTCCAAATATTATTTATATAAAAAACAACCTTATTTAATGTGTTTCATAGATACAAATATTACTTCTATTTGCTTTGTTTCTTGCATCCACAGAGTCACAATATTTACTATTTACTGCAGAAAGTGGAGCGGAACAAGCAGCTGTAGTAGGTCTAAGTGACACTGTGAATTAGAATGAAAGGGTGCTTATACCAGAGCCGAGTCAGGGTGAACCTCTTTGCAGGCCTATAGTGTGAGTCAGTTAATCATATTCTGCTGGTGACCATGTATGAATGGGAGTACCCATTTTACATACCAGTCTTAAGTTATAATTGTAGCTGTACCTCCCTGGGGCAGATGCACTAAAGGTTGATAAGTGTCCAGGTTAGCAATATTGTAGCATATCTTCTTCAATGGCATCTTGAAATATGCACTAAGATGCCTTCACAGTCATATCTCTGTGAATCCACAGCAAATAAACAGTCATTGTAATGAATATACAATGGCTTATTTGCATATTGAATGCAGCTTAATGAGCCACTGTAATATTCATGTGGGTGTGTTCATATGTTAATGTAGCACTTCACCACATGCAATAAGCTTTGATAGCTCTGATAGCTACCTATGCTGTAGCATTTTGCGGTCCCAACTTCACCAACCTGAGGTTGGAGAAGGTGGGATCTCTCTATAGCCCTCCCTTACCCTTTTAAGTGGCAGAAGGGGTAAAAAAACACATTGGAGAACAAGGCACTGCTCGCTCAGTGGCATTCAAAGGGTTAAGGTGTTTCCTGAGAAAAAAGACAGCAAATCAAGAGATCAGTTGCACCAAGAACAAAGGCATATTTATTAAAGACTAATTAAAACAAGCAAAAAAGCATCTCTCTCTCTCTTTCTATCTATATATATATATATATATATATATATATATATATATATATAAAGGATATATTTAAACAATAAGATAATAATAGTATGGGTGAAGATAATTAAAATAGACTGTTACAAAATAAAAATATTACTAAAAAAATACTTAAAGGAGCAGTAAACTTTTTTTTATAAAAAGCTATATGTTGCAGAACTTTTCCTGCTGAGTAAAACAAGGAAACTCCCACTGCT
The DNA here is from genome assembly GCA_037306005.1 of Rhinophrynus dorsalis. Taxonomy (NCBI): domain Eukaryota; kingdom Metazoa; phylum Chordata; class Amphibia; order Anura; family Rhinophrynidae; genus Rhinophrynus; species Rhinophrynus dorsalis. Next base: position 75,563,943 of record CM074719.1, on the reverse strand, counting down.
GTCAGTTCTATTATTCAAAAGTTATAACAGTTCAAATAATCAAGAAGTGAATTTACTGTGTTTACTTCCTGAAAGTTCTAATTTACAGGAAGTGATGCAGCAGTTTCTGTCACATTCTGTAGCACCAGCAGTGGCGCCATCATCTTATCCCTTACAAGGCCTTTTATTAATTAACACAAAGCATACCTTAATCTTCTTTTTTAAAATGGAATGGTAGCATAATATTTTTTACAGGACCCCATATCACTACATCCACATGTGACTAGTGTAGGAATCACTAGCCACACACATGAGTGTTTGTGTGTATATTGGACACCACTTTTCTAACATACACCAGTGGTTTTCAACGTACATTAGGGACTCTGCACCTACATTTTGACTGCACCATTTTAATGCCAAAAAATGTTGGATTAAAAGTCCCTTTTAACTCAATGGACATTTGGGAAACTTTTTTGTCTCTTATGGTGCAGCTGGTTTGACCTAAAATTGAACCTCTTTAATGTCTTGAATGGGACTCTATATTTAGAATGAGAAAATGTAAAGCAAGCTGTCCGTATGACAAATGAATGAAGCACAACAAAGGTGTGCTTTAATGACCTATGGTGAATTGCTTTGCAAACCATTACATTATCTTAAAAATAAACGAACATATACAGATCTCATGGGCTTGTTTGTGTTAATAATGATGCATTAATGCTTAAAGATAAGATCTTTACCCATCCAGTCCTGTGCACGATAATATTAATTAACTTATCTCATTAAGTTTCCATAGAATTAATTCCTTAGGAAGGATATTGATATGTCTTTGTCTCCACATTATGTTTTCCCACATCAGATCGATAATCTGTAAACATGTTTGCTTACTAGAGGATGTGACATGCATAATAATGAGTAAAGCAATCACTTTAATGGTGGCATACACTGCCAAGTACATAAAGAGGCTGATTCGGTGTGAGGGACTGAAGTAATATAGGAGCAAAATAATTGCACCACAGGGGACAAATAACAATACTTATTCATATAAAGGGGTTTTTAACACATTGAATGCTATAGATGCCCCCAATACATTGCTTTGTAATGTAATGGGGACCTCTCCAGCAAGAAAAGGGTTAAAAATCCTATTTAAATCAATAGCAATTTTGCTAATTTACATTTCTCTCCTATAGTGCAGATGATCTGCTTCACAATTAAGGTGTGAGAAAGCGGTGATGAAGAGGAGATAATTTCTCAAGTAATATCACTTTTCCTGTTCCTGTGTTATTCTAAGGAGCCAATACACTAAGATATCTTCCACTTAAAGCGGAACTACCACCCGACACAGTCTTTAGCTTCACTAAGTCTCCATCTGGCGACTAGCTGCTTAGTAGCATGATTCTGTATTTAACACATGTGCAATGCATCAGGTACTTCTCTGGAACTCAAAGAGTAAAATTAAAGAAATGCAATAACGGGGCAAAATGTATCATAGAGGACAATCAAAACCTCCAATTGATTAAAATCTGGCTTTTAACCCATTGAATGTTATTTATCACAATTCATTGAAGACCTTCCTAGCATTCAGTGGGTTAAAAATCCCCTTTAAATCAATGAGAATTTGGGGGATTTTTATTTGCCCCATGGGGCAGTTTGATTGCACCTCTTTAGCTTACTGATTTCCTTCTCATGCATGTTCTGCACTGCTGTTTGTTACAATCAGGCATGCTTCTTTGACTGAGAAGCACATACTTTTTATGTGCTAAAACAGAGATGAGAAAAATATGGCCTGTAGGCTACATTTGGTCCACAGGCCAATTTCATGTGGCTGTTAGGTCTGGCTAGCTGTACACAAACATAAGTTCTGCTATCTGGATGATGATAGAAAAGACCATCTAAAATGCAGATTTTTATTGTACCAATAGCTGCTTCCTGCTTTGTTTGTACAAAATCACAAGCTGCTGATCCTTCTAACCTATCATCTCCACTCCTTCAGTCCAGGCTTAAAAGGGGTCTTCTGCTGGATATACTTCATTGAATTCTGTTCAAGATGGATGCAAAACTTAGCCACTGTATAGTTGTCAGAGATCTCCTGTAGTCTCTCAGATGGCCATATCTCCCTTAGAGAAGACCTCTAGGAGCAAACCACTTTCCACATGTACCTATGTGGCATCACCCATGGGCGGGATGTCCCACAAGGGCAGTAACCAGGACAGGCTGTCTATCACTGAGAGTCTCTATGATAGCCCCATGTGTATTGTGGATGCTACTGTTTGCTTTGTAAAGAATTACCAATGGCTACACTCTATGGATTTATATATCTTTGGTCCTTTTTTATTAATCACCTCTCCATCACGAACAGAGCAGCAAGAAGCATGACATCAAATACAGTCAACAGCCAATGTTATTATTGTATTTGCCCCTCCAAAATTTATAGAGCAGCATGCAGCATGGCAGCAAGTACAGTCAATGTTATTATCATATTGGCTACAGTGTCGTCATTGGTAACCATTGACAAAGTGAATATTATGATCCACTACACACCCTGGGATATTAGAGAGACTTTTAGTGATAGACAGTCCCTCTTGGTGATGCCTTCTGTGGGAAATCCCATGCCTGGATGACATCACCTCAGTAAATGTGGACAGAATGGAGCAGTTTTCTCGTAAGGGAGACAGGACCACATGAGAGGCACAGTGGCCATATTTTCCAGCTGTGGTGAACAGAAGGGAAGGAAGTGGAGCCAATATAAGACCATTTAAGACCAGACTGAAGGAGTGGAGGCAGAGTAAAGGACAGTGGGACACAGTTATTGTAGCTAAAAGGACTAGGAGGGATGTATGTGGGAACACATTTGAAAGGCTTTAATTGCAATATTGTACTAGTGTGTAAGATGCAACTGAATAAAACTCTACATTTAGTTTTTCTTTTCTTTCTTGAAATTCTCTTTATCTAGATTTCCATTAGTGCTGCTGCATGAGAACTGTTTCATCTTTGAGAAGCTGGTCTATTTTATTTCATTCATCTTCTCTGATCATCTTTTACCCATTTCTCTATCATCTTCATTCCATCTTTATGAATATATTCATCTGTTTAAAATAAGTAATTTTATCTTTTTTTATATGGCTCCATAGATACTGATTGAGACTACTGGAACTATTCGCCGACTGATATTTGAGTCATTTTTTGGTATTCATATATTTACTGTCAGTTGGACATATCCTATTGTGTATTTTATATCAGCTGATACACTTTGTATATGTTTAAATGTATTGTGATATTAAATGAGAGAATATTTTAGCTTGTTTTTTCTTTTAGTCATTCATTGGTACGATAATTAGTGATCCTGTTAGGTTTTCCATTCCTAGGGAATCCTATTTACTCCTTGAGCACAACTTATTTTCTTCAATTTATTCAGCGGTTCTGTTATACTGACAAAATGTCACTTCTGCAGAGGTTATAATGAAATATTTTACTGCAAAGCTTTGTGATCAGAAGAACAAGCAAAAGTCAGACTTATCTGTCTTTCATTTTATTCATTCCTCAGGTAGAAAAGGGAATTAGTAATGGGCAAACTGGACTTTCTGCACAGAATGCTTAGGTTTAGAAATGGGTGAAAAGTCAGGTTTTTTTCTCACATACATTTTTTCCACCCTACAGAACTCTGGTTAAGACCTCACCTAGAGTATTGTGTGTACAGTACTGGAGACCCCATCTACAGAAGAATATAGATATTCTGGAAAGGGTCTAAACATGTATAGCTTGGAGTAGAGAAGAGAGAGAGAAGGGATATGATAGAAATATACAAATACATAAAGGGATTCAACAAGGCACAGGAAGAAAGTACATTTCAAAAGAGTAGACATATTATGACAAGAAGTTATAGTCTAAAACTAGAGGGACAGAGGCATAGATGTAATGTAAGAACATTTTTCTTCACTGAGAGGGTGGTAGATAAGTGGAATACTAATAGCAGAAGTGGTAGAGGTTAATACCATGAGAGAATTTAAGCATGCATGGAATAGGCATAAGGCTATACTGAACATAAGACAAGACCAAGGACCAAATTGAGTTTGAGGTTTGTACAGTAGGAAAAAGGGGCAGACTACATAGGCTGAATGGTTCTTAGCTGCCATCAAATTCTATGTTTCTATGTTCTATGTTTTGCAAAAAAAAAAAGCAATGTTCTGCTTTTTCTGTGGAAATTCCCACACATTGAAACCCCATAAAATGTTTAGATCTGTGGCTACAGTGCAGTGGGACAAGGCTGTGTGGTCAGTATGTATGGTTGTATGACTACTGTGGGACAAATCTGGGGGTCAGTATGTATGATTCTGTGGCTATCAGTAGTGATGGATGAAAATTCAAAACACCTCCTGCAGGAAATTTGGAAGAAAACTAGCAATTTTCCATATTTCAGCCAAAATTCCCGTCCACAGTAAATACATAAAATTTCTGTCTTTTCGAAATGGTCAATAAATTTCCCTCAAGAACTTTGCCACTTTTTAGCCTTTAAGTAAGACCTTAACTGTTACAGTGTCAGGAGAGTGTCCAACACATTGCAAAACAATGTGTTGGACATCCCTCTGGCACTGAAAGGGTTAAAGTAGCAGTACACTTTTTAATTGGAAAAAAACATATATTGTAGAGTTTTTCCTGTTGAGTGAAACAAGGATTATTCCACATCTGGCAGATGCATCTTTCCAGATTCATCACAGTTTACAGTGTTTTTTGTTTATATGTTAACAGTGCCTTCTGATGGACAGATTTCAGATAGTTAGGGGCTCGATTCTATTACCAGCGCTAAAAATAAAACAGGCGTTTTTTTTAAGTCAGTTTTTGCTATCCTATTACCCGACTTGTGAAAACAAAATCAGCAGTAATTATATTTACGTCTTCTCCTATTATATTTGACATAGGTTATATGCTATTTAATTAATAAAGGGGTCAATTATCGCCACCATGCTAGGGGGGTGTCATGAGGGGTCATGATACCCCTCTTGAGGTCTGAAGTACTTTTTTAATACAAATTACATATAAAATTAAAAATAATAATAATTATTACACAGAAATTAAATATTTAATTACATTTTCACACAAATTACATATATTATAAAAACAAACACCTTTTTTATACATATACAGGTTGCCTATTAACCCTATGAGTACCAAAGGGGTAGCAAACACATTACAATACCTCTCTGATACTCATAGGGTTAATCTTGCAATATAAAATATGAGGTCATGTCGAATATAAAAGGAGAAGAAAAATGTCAGATAAAAATGGTGAAAGGAAGTCATGGGAGCACTGTATTTGACTTTTCAAGGGGGAGGGGAGGTTAAAATGTCAGATGTACAATATTCGTTGAATTAATATGGTGAAGGAAAGCACTGTAAGTCAGATTTGGAAGGGGAAGGGTTAATTGTCGACTATGAACAATATTTGTTGGATTAATGTGGTGGAAGAAAGCACTGCAAGTCAACTTTTAAAAGGGGGGTTAATATGTCGAGGGGGGGTGATGCAGGAAATGTGCACAATCGCTATTTTCAGTGTGAAAACCATTAGGGAATAGGTTTGCACATGATTTTTTTGAATTGCACATGAAAATTCAAGATTAGCGAACGGCTACATATATTTATTTTTTGTGGGCATGGCTAAGATTAACGAATCTGTGTGAGTGGACTAGTGAATGCACCTAATGCAAGAACTGCTATTGCGAATGAATTTATACGTCTGTGTACTGTTGTCCTAAAATGGAATTTTTCATGCACGATTCAAGAAGCGTTTGGCATTTAGCTTCCTGGATTAGAACATGCACAAAAATGCCTTTATTTAATGAGAACGTTCCTTGTATCACGCCAATATTTACCAGAAAGACAGAAATTAGAATAGCTAACAAAAACAAATCAAGCAAGCACACAGCATTCCAAAACACAGCCTTGCAGGCCAACCAAACCACACTATTTAAGGCTGTGTTTAAATGTAATACATTATGAACACTGAAGAGATTATAAAAGCTGAATACAAGTTTCCCTTTAAACAGTGTAAATTGCAGAATATTAACCATTTAAATGGGTGTCCGACACATTACAAGGAAGTGTGTTGGACACCTCTCTGGAACTCAATAGGTTAAACATCATCAATCATTACCAAATAAAATCTAGGAGTATACAAAACTTGTGTAAATTGTTTAGAAATGCATTACTTTAATGCCTTGAGGACCAGAGGGCTGTGCAATGCATTGTGAAGAAAGTGTTGCACTCCATTTTGGTTCTCAAGGGGTTAACTAAGGTTGAAATGCGCATCGAACCACACACACTGCTTTGTTTGTACAAAATCACAAGCTGCTGACCCTTCTAACCTGGTCATTCTATCTGTCATCATCCTTAGAATGCAAGACTTTCACATTTTTATTTGCACCACATTTTTACTGAATGCTTAACCCTTTGAGTTCCAGAGTGGTACGGAATGCATTGCTTTGCAATGCATTCCGTACCACTCTGGCACTCAAAGGGTTAACCTCAAATTAGTCTGATGTATATAAAACTGAAACGATCCTGGAGAAAACAAAGTACATAAAAAAGGAGAAATAGCAAATCTCCAATTCTCACTAGTCTCATGTAACTTTGAATGCTAGAGGTCTTCAACAATACTACACAAGAAGCTTTTATATTAACATTTTGCCAATCCTAATTTATATATGCTGGTGAGATAGCTCAGTGGTAAATTCCCTGACTATGGAGCCTATACAACCTCAGCCCTTCATCCTTCCGAGGTCGATAAATGAGTACCATTGATTGGGTAATAATAACACCTATTACTGTGTTTCAGCTGCCGATTTGGTTAACACTGAGAGCATGCGCTGAAAGCGCTTAGAGTCCCACTGGAAGAAAGGTGCTATATAAATGATAGTTATTATTATTATATACTAGTTGAAGAGCCCGTTACACGGGCCACAGTGCCACTGCCAGCTGGTCGCGGGGCAGTCATATGCAGTAGAGACTGCCCATGCCGCGGCTGATACAGAGCTGGACGCTCCTGCACATGACTGCAGCACGCGCAGCAGTCTCTACTGCGCATGACTTTGTCATTACACACATTTTAGCAAATTATATATATATATATATATATCATAGTCACCCACTTATCTTACAATGGACAGAAAACCCTGATGTTCTCTTTGAATTTTTTTCTAGTTCATGGTGAGATAACGTATTTGAGCCACCCTGAATGTCATGTCCATGGAGGCAGACTTGACAATTGCTGGCAGTTGTTTAAGCTGAATCAGGCAGAATGTTTGAGCCCTTGAAGGACCAGACTAGTGTACAAAAGCATCTCAAAGCATCATGTTGCATACCATTCTGGTCCTTAAAGTGTTAGTAATGTTCCAAAACATTTTTATATAGATTTGTAGAGGCTAAAAAAAAATTGCATTGCCACAAACCCCATCTCTCAAACTGCTATGGTTTGAGTGATATTTTCAAATTCCCACTTCTCTCCCCTTCTCCTGACAGCAGCATCTAGCTGACAGCAGGAGATCCCAGTCCAGGGATCAGCTGACGGCTCTGCAGCAGATCTGAAATCCTGTTAGTAGAAAAATATTACTTCACTGGAAAGGTCTACAAAGTGTGCCTGGCTTGCAAGCACACTTTGTAGACCATTCCCATTAAGTAGTTCTTTTCTGATAATGGGATTTCGGCTCTGCTGAAGAGCCTCATCGTGTCGGCCGTCACGGATCTCCTTCTGTCAGCTATGCAGCTGACATCAAGAGAAGGGGAGGGAAGGGGGAACTTTGATTGCCAATATCTCTCAAACCATAGCGGTTTGAGAGATGGGGTTTGTGGCAAACCGAATATTTTTTTAGCCTCTACAAATCTATTACAAACTTTTTTGGGGTTAAGATTACCATGGGAAGTATATCAACATATATATATATCGGGTCTCTATGAAATAGCCAGGAGAATTATAGTGCACCGCAGGTCTCATATATATATATATATATATATATATATATATATATATATATATATATACAAGGAAAAAGAAAAATATATACAGTATGGTACAAGATTACAGACTGATATATCAGCTGTGCTCTCTCCGTACTGTGTAGAGACAAGTTCAGTGCTGAACGTTTGCTGGGACATATAAAAATAAGTGTTCTTTATTAGTGTGATAATGGTGCTGCATAGGAATATACAATAATTTGTTCATTCTAGCAGTGTATTGAATGTCAGTTTAGTTACTCGTTGGCTATGGGTTTGATCAGTATTAATTACCATGTGAAATAGGCAGTGGTTGAGTCTGGCTAGCAACTGTCATATCTACCTCCATGGACACATGTCATCCAGGATGGATTAAAGGTGTTACAGTATATGTTGAACAAAGGGTCAAGGGCAAAAATCATAAATGCCTTTTGGTTTTTCTGACATACACAAACATGTGAGTTATAGTTACATAGTAAACGAAGTAGAAAGAAAAAAAACCCCATCAAGTTCAACCCTTGCCACAGTGCAAAATAGAAAGTGAGAATTATGTGTGTGTGTGTATGTGTATATATATGTTTTTGTGTGTTTGTGTGTGTGTATATGCATGTGCGTATATATATGTGTGTGCGTGTTTGTATATGTGTCTGTGTGTCTGTGTGTGCATGTTTCCGTGTATATATGTGTTTGTGTGTATGTGCATGAATGAGTGCATGTGTGTGTGTATAAACATAGGAACTAGAGAAGTGCTATCACTGGAGAAGTCATTTCTACTTTATCACCTCTTTATCATGCCTTATTGCATAACCCACATTGTGTTCAAGGGGTTAGATGCCCCTTTTAAATAAACTAAAATTCCCCATAATTCATATGGTTTTCTTCTTATTACATCAGCCTCACAGTGTTGGAGACCAATTCAGTGGAATTAAAACCCTGTTTAATGCATTGAGAATGTTTAATTTTTCCCAGGGTGCAGTTGGTTTGCCCCAGATTTGCTCTTGTTTGTCTTTGTACATATGCAGCTCTATCAGTTTTACTTGAGAGGCAGCTTGGTTCTACCTAAGTGTGTGACAATTTAACAGGAAAATCAATTAGTTAATTACATAATCATTATTATCTATCAACATCACCATATTTATGTTACATACATCCAGTATATATTACATAATATTTTGTCCACATTATGTTCTAAAATCCTTGGCCTCTCCAAGTAATTGAAGCTACACTCTATGACTAATGCATCAAAGAGGCTTCATCCAGCTAAGCCTGTTAAGATATTCATGCTTACATGTCTTTTCCAATCTCTCACCTCTACAATAATACCCTAGTAATCCTATTCCCAATGTACTTGCATTCAAATTCTCTTTCTCCCTAGATGATTATTACTTTTTTTTGTTTTTTCACTTCACAATGTTTTATTTTAAATAGGATTCAGTGAGCAATATATTGTGGATGTACAGCTATTTCATTATTCTGTCATTAACCCTTTGAGTGCCAGAGAGGTATGCAACGCATTGCTTTGCAATGCGTTGCATACCCCTCTGGCACTCAAAGGGTTAAAATGCTAGAGAGGTCCCTAAAGCATTGCTTGACAATGTGTTAGCGACCTCTCTTGCATTCAAGGGGTCAAATGTGACTATGCCCTAAGCTGTCTGTTCATTTTCTTAAAGGGACACAATCATCAAAAACAAAGAGTTGGTGATTTTTTACAGAGTTTTCAAAATCGTGTATGTTTTTAGCCATTTATTATTAGAAACCTATTTTTTATGTTATTTACATTACAGAAGAGACATTTAAGGGGTTTTATGGTTACCATTTACAAATATATATGTCAATACTAAAACAGCTAAGGAAAAACAAAAGGTCTTCCATTAACCTTCTGAGTGCAAGAGAGGTATCTAATGCAAAGGAAAGGTGCTTTTAAGTAAAACAAGGGAAGGATTTTTTTGCAGTAAGGGCAGTAAAGTTATGGAATTCTTTGCCTTGGGATGTTGTGTCTACAGATACTGTAGTTGCTTAAACAAAGTGATGAACACCTCTATAGGTCAGAACAATACTGAATTTTATGATACTTGGATTCTAAGAAGCTTTGATGTTGATCCGGCAAAATAACCAACTGCCTTCAGGAGAAAGAAAGGAATTTTTTACCCACTTTGGGCTCAACTGGAAATGGCTTAAATACATTTTTGCTTGCCCTCATCTGGATCAAAAAGGGTGATATGGCATGGGCTGAACTTCAACACATCTTTTTTATCAACTATGATACTATGTTAATATGTATATAATATGTTAAATAAGGTATGCCATGAAGGTATGCCATGAAAGCACTTCCAGCTTTAGCCCCACTGTACCTCTTCCACTCACTGTCACTAATTAGCAATTCATATCCCACTTTCTTAGAACTGAGAGGATTAAGTATCAGTGTGGGGGAGTATGTAGGGCTTGTACAAAACGTACCTGCACAGCATGTCTTAATTAGCATATCCTGTAAATCTAAATATCAAAATACATGTTGATTATTAAGTAAAAAGGTAGCTGTCCTTCAAATAGTCATTTATAGCTATATATACTCTGCATTTTAATTGATATAAACATGTCTGACATTAAATAACTTTTTCCTAAAAATTCTTCAAGTAGTAGCATTATCCTTATTTTACTCTACATAAAATCCTTATTATTATATATATTATTCTTTTAAAAAAGTGTTTTTTGCTGTTTTGTCTTCTAGCCATTAATCCAAGTTACCACAGATGCTTGTTAGGCCGAGATGCTTGTTCATCCAGTTGGAGACTAACTGCAGCAAGTATCTGTCACTTTTTTATGTCCATCCTTTGGATAAGAGAAGTAATGGAAAGGCAGTGATAAGAGAGGGAACATAAGCATTCTTTATGGAATTGATTTGAGAAACAAAGCTGAAGGAGGTAATGAGAAAAGAAAACAAAGGGTGTGATGTATGCATTCCAACAGGCTTCAAATGATAATAGGCACCTCCACAGAAGAGCAGCTAAAGTCAGAATATTTGTAACATTTCTTAACCCAAATACACAAAATGATATTATATTATCATATAACTAATACTACGTATATTTGTTTTCACTATAAATATTACAGTGGCAGCACAGTGGCTCAGTGGTTAGCACTGTTGCCTTGCAGCGCTGGGGTCCTGGGTTTAAAGGACAACATCTGCAATGAGTTTGTATGTTCTCACCGTGTTTGCGTGGGTTTCCTTCGGTTTCCTCCCACACTCCAAAAAACATACTGATAGGTGAATTTAGATTGTGAGCCCCAATGGGGACAGGAACCAATATGAGTGTAAAGCGCTGCGGAATCTGTGTGCGCTATATAAATAAACGATTATTATTATAACTTTATCTGTAAATGAGATATATACATCGGTGTTCATTATTTATTGAATGAGATTTGTCTGATGAAATAGTACAGACACAGGTAAAGATAAGATCAAGATGTGGAAGATAAAGAGACATATAAATATATAACCACAGCTAAAGCTAATATAACGTCACGCAAGAAAATGTAATTACATAGGGAAAGGGAAGAATAACCAGCTAGGTACAGTAAAAGACATGAGAAAGGTAATAGAAAATATAAAACACAAGGTAAACTAAAGATCAGGCTAATGGTTTTAGAGATTATTTGTTTTGTAGGTAGGTATTCTTTAACCTTAACACAAACCTTAATACAGCTAAGTTCTCTGACCTGTGTGGCAGATTTGCTTAATTACTCTCCTATACTGACATTTTCTCTCTACTCACATTTCTTTCCAAGGCCACCAAAGGAAATCAGTTTTCACCAAAGGGGTGAAAAACAATAGTATAGAGGAATAATCATGAACATTCTGGCAAGATGGATGCTTCCATTGAGGTGGGAATTTGGAGAACTGATCTTTATTAGAGTAGGTAAAAATAAAGGTACATGTAAAAGCATAAAGATATGAATAAGCAGGAAAAGTGGAGGAGCAGTTAAAGGTAAATTCGCAGGGAAAATATGCAGTTAAAGGTATAGTTCAGGGAAAAGATTTACACTAAGGCAAAACAGGAGAATGTTTGCATGAGCTTTCCAAACTTAAGATGTACAACATGTAAAGAAGTAAAATACAAATATCTGATATACTAAAGTTAACTTGTTTTTAAACCTTCTCATTATATATCCCCACATAATTTGTGTATAGATAATTCATGCTGGTAAATTATTAACCATTACTGTATAGGTGCAAAAATGTGTTCCAATACCTCTTCTACCAAGTCTTGTTTCATGGCTTGCCAATGCTTTTTGTGCATATGCCATGGGTGTTCTTCTGGGTGTCAAACTCAGAATATAGGAGCCTAATTAATTGTGGCATTATCACGGTTTGCCAAGTACAAATCAGAGTTCAGAAGGGTATAGTAAAAAATAACACTTTATTAAAATGATAACAAGAGTAATCACAGTAATAGCAATAACTAACAAGTATGAAATAACACGGAGAGGAAGTAGAGGTCTCACTATAGGTCCGCAACTCTATCAGAAATTGGTGTCTGCCTAATGCAGAGAGCCTCTACCAGAGACAGGCACACGCCCCTGTAGTCTCTGAATACGGGAAAGCAAGCAGGAGACGCAGCAAGAGACAAACTGACTCATGCCTGCAGTCAGTGGGTAGGTCGAGGAATCTCCCAGAGGTGGTAGATAGTAGGCAGATAAAACTGACGCAGGCCTGCCGCCAGCCTAATGAAGGAAAACTCCCCAAAGGAACTCAAGAAGGAAAAAACACAGTCTCACTCCGTAAAACAGTAAGGTAAGTCTTAACCAGAGCTACCGGTCTGCACCAGGGAGTAAGCAAGAGAATAGTCAGACAGAGCCACATGTCAGCACCAGGTTGGATGGTCAGACAAGCTGGTTCATACACAGAGCCCAAGAGAAATAGAACTGTATCGAAGAACAACATAAGGGCAACTGAGTTAGCACTCAGTTACCTTTTAAAGCCCAACCCAGGAAGTAGCTGGGAGGAGAAACAACACCAAGTCATTAAATAGAGCCCTGCATCATAATGTCACTTTGCACCCGCAGATGACGCATCTCGCCAGGATGCGTCTGTCTCCTGATTCATGCGTGCATCAATTCAAGCAAAAAAATATCTTTAGTCAGGGAACATGGACAGCCTATAGCTTTTCCAAGCGCTCCCAGACCTGGGACCATGAGTGACGCATTGGATGGAGCTGAAGCCATGTTTAGACGCATCCAGCATCGCCGCAGGCTGCGGCACTGGAACTGAGGTAACTGTAACAGGCATTGAATTCAATTGACACAAGCGAGGGCTATAGGCCCTGCTGAGACAGTGGGGAGAGTATGGGAGTGAAAGGGTTAACAACACCAGATCCCTGGTTCCCAAATTAACCCCTGAAATCCCTCCTGCACTATCACCCCGCTACTACAATTTGCTGCCACCACTAAGACTTTATATCTGGGCATCTTAGGTTACCCCAAACACAACAGAATTACAGTATAAAATCCCCTTAATAACCAGACATATAGAATTAACCCTTTAGTGGCGTGTTCTAACTGAGCTTCCTTCAGAGTAGTGAGTTCAAATTAGAGAACAGAGACAAGAGCTGATTATTTGAACATTTAATCTGAAAAAGGTTTCACAGTACTGGTTACAAAAATACAGAACTAAAGGACATACAGGAATAAAGATTACACATAGGCAAAACAGTCCATAAAATAAAAGGGGAGAAACACAAGAAATCCCTACACAAAATAACCGATATATATGAATCCTTGTGGGAACTTCATATGGTAAATGTTCCCCTTCCAGCTGTTACAAAGAAATTCCCCTTTTTATCCAAAACCCATATTAAATACATTCCACGTTTCCTTCTGAGAGGTCAGACCCCCTAGGTGTTACCTGGGAGGGTCAGGGGCACGGCCTGACAGTTTACAGCCCACTCAATCAGACCTGTCAGGGATGTTACTGCAGAGTTCTACCTGAAAAGTTATACGGCTTCTCAAAACATGCAATTTACAGCACACCTCTATAATGTTATAATAATCACTTTCCTCATATTTGTGTGAATATCTGGACACCAAATATGCTGGGTCTAACTGTTTGCAAAGTGGCTATTATTGTAACTCATAGCAGGAACACCTCTCCATGGCTTGTTTGGTACCCACCAAAAGGGTAAAACCTGGGCATTCTAAATATATAGTTGTATTGAACCTTTTTACACTATATATTCATGTTCTCCCTATTTCATATTATGTGGCTGTCCCCTAGATAATCCCCATCAATGCAGATCTTACAATACATTTCATGGCCTGCTCTTGTGATGTTATCTACTCATCCAATTTAGCTAATGCTTTAAAAGGTACCATAAAATACACAAAATAAACAAATTGTACATTCCAGGCGCCTGCAGGGGTCAAATCATGCCTTGGCATGATGATAATGCTGCCAGTTTAAGCCTTTGTTAGCACCCTTGTTCTTCAATGGGTGTGCCTACACCATAGAATATGTTGTGCTGCATAGAATACAATGGTATTGATATTCTGGTTCGCATGTAAGTGTAGGGTACTGAGGTTTTTTATTCTGTGACATTCAAAATGTAGAGAATCATGAAAAAATTTAATAATGTTTGCTATATCTGCATGACAATTATGGCTCTCCTTCAGGGATGGGCAAAAATATTCACAGCCAACCAAAATCTGTGAATAACGGCACTTCCTGGCTGTCGAATAATTTCCCACGAAATGTGTTATTTTTCTGCTTTTTTCACCTAGCTCATTCCATTGAAATCAATGGGAAGAAAACATTTTTTCCCACCATATGAAAGTTTTCTCTACTTTTCTAAAAGCTATTTACAAGGGTTTCAGGCTCTCACGGCATGCCATTCTGTGTTTGTGAGAGGAGAAAGCAGCACGTTTTTTGAGCTAGAAATGATAGGGGAATTGAAGTTTAGTTTAAGAGTCTTTTAGGTAGGACATTTGTGCTCTGTATTAGGAGAGTCTGGGGGCACTATTGCCAGCAAAATCTGTGCCCATTTTAGTCACTCCTACAGTGTATGCAATGCTCTATATTCCATATGAGAGTGTAACAAGCTGCCCCATCACCAGTTAAAATGGAGGTCCCTACCAGATATAATTCCATACTGTACATGCTACAGCATTTGTACAAGCAGAATAAGGCCATCAGCAGGGCCAAATTTACAATAAGGCAGAGTAGGCATCTGCCTAAAGGCTCACCCCACAGAGGGACACCTGTCATTGGGATCACTTTTTTATTTATTTATTTTTTTAAATTATCCTTACTGGCAGCGCAGTGACAGAATAATCCCCCCCGGCGCCCGCTCCATGTTGCCCTCACATTTCCCCCCCATTGTCTGTTTCTTACCTCCCTGGCAGGACAGGTCTGTGCCTCTTTTTGCACAGTCCTGTAGCTGCTGAGCTCCCTCGTTGGCTCTTTAGGAATGCAGAGCGCTGGGTGATGACCTCATCTTCCAGCGCTCTCCATTCCTGAATAGGAGACCGCGCGGGAGCTCCAGCAGCAACAGGACTGTGCCAAAGGAGGCACAGATGACAGATCTGCCAGGGAGGTAGGAAACGGACAATGGGGAGGAGATAGGAAATGGACAATGGGGGGGGAGACTGTGAAGGCAACATGCAGATGGTGGGGGCAAGTTGGAGCCGAAGGGGGGCAATGTGAGGGCAACATGGAGATGGTGGGGGCAAGTTGGAGCCGAAGGGGGGCAATGTGAGGGCAACATGGAGATGGTGGGGGCAATGTGGAGCTACTGGGGGGCAAGTTGGAGCTGATGGAGGGCAATATGGAGATGGTGGGGCAATGTGAAACTGATGGGGGGGGCAAGTTGTAGCTGATGGGGTGGGGGGCAATGTGAGGGCAATATGGAGATGGTGGGGGCAATGTGCAGCTGATGGGGGCAATTTGGAGATGGTGAGGGAAATGTCGAGCTGATGGGGGCAAGTTGTAGCTGATGGTGGGCAATGTGAGGGTAACATGGAGCTGATGGGGGCAAGTTGGAGCTGATGGTGGGCAATGTGAGGACAATATGGAGATGGTGGAGGAAATGTGGAGCTGAGGGGCGGCAAGTTGGAGATGGTGGAGGCAATGTGAGGACAATATGGAGATGATGGGGCAATGTGGAGCTGATGGGAGCAAGTTGGATCTGATGGGGGCAATATGGAGATCAGGAGCATTGTGGAAGTGTCCAGTGGTGGTGGCCGGGGGGGGCGCTTCAGATTTCTGTGCCTACAGGCTCCTGAGATGTAAATCCGGCCCTGGCCATCAGCGAGTGCACTGTACAAAAATGGAAAGCTTTGGAGGGAACGATCGATGTGAGCTGCTGAAACACATAACACAATGTTCAGAAAATCGTTTCCATCCTCTGCAGCTGCTCCTGACAACCCAATTTCTCTTTCCCAGTGCTCCTGTCAAATATGGCCACAGCAGGCCAAGTGTCTAAGCAACACAGTAACTCAGGTTGGTGCAGCGAGGAAAACCTCATGGGGGATGTGGGGCATGAATAGCACAAGAGTGAGTGCAGACTAACCCAAGCACATTTTTGTGGGCTACTTCCCATTTCTTGAGGGATATCAAGAGGAAGGTGTTTCACTGAGCTCTAGTTATACCTTTGCAGCACAGCAATGTTGAAAAAAAGTGATGACAAATCCATACTCCCCATATGATGGGCACACTGATGTTTTCTTAATAAAAATATATTAATACATAAAATGATACATAAAATGAAGTATAAACAATGATAGTAACAGTGACAATAGCAGCCCTTCTGGTGGGCACACATAAACATATATATTTGGGTAAAAGAGAAGGAAATAAAAGATGATGAATGAAATGAGATAAAAAGGAAAAAAATTTACCTGTAATAGAAGGGAACTAATCACAAAATGTAAACAATAATGATCATTCGAATCACAACAGTGTGGGGGAAATGCACAAAGATATGATAAAGAGGTGATAAAGCAGAGGTGACTTCTCCAGTGATATCAGTTTTCTAGTTTCTGTGTTATTCTGTGTAGCTAATACACTAAGATCTCCAAAGCTGGAGAAATCATAGTATACCCAATACAGTATATCAACTCATGTCAGCGGGGTGCCATTTTTCTGGGAAGGATAGTAGCTACTGAATACAGCAGGAATCTCCTTAGTTTTCAATTATTCTATTATCAGTGAAGCAATGGATATGTAAAAAAAATCCCTTAGTGCCACATTCTGGATGCATCTGTGTGTCTCAGCCAAGGGCTAGAAAAACAAGTGACCTCTCATTAGATACATCCAGTTTTCTTTTTTTTTTCCAAAATAGCATGACTTGTCTCACTTTTGTTTATGTGTTGTTGCATTACAATCATTTTAAAGGTATTTCAAATTATGTAAGTAAACAAAAAGATTATGAAGGTGGATTTTGCTCTCCTGCCACCTCCTAGGATATATCAACCAATGTTATAGGGTTTCATTTAATTTTGGAGTCTAGTTACCTATCCTGATATGAAGCCCCATGGTTCTAAACCATTTATTTATACAATATATTTGATTCAATTAATTTTGTGTACTTTTTAAAGATCTATAGCATTATATGTGACTTGATTCTTGTCATGTTTTCTGCACCCAAAACATAGAAAGGTTCAAAAAACTAAAATGTTGCCTTCAATTTTTCAATTGCTAATTTTTATAGGAAGAACTACATGTAAAATAACATATTTTTTTTTTTTTTACAAAATGTGAGTAAGGGACAAATGTAGAGCCATGTGTAGTAGCAGAGTGTAGAATAAGTATACTTTCATGCAGTTATTTTTAAATCAATTCCAATTTCATGAAAAAAACTATTATTTTTAATTCTGGGTAGATTTCCTCTGCCATGGTAAGTGGCAATAACAAATGATTGGTATTTTCTAAAGGTAGAGGTTCTGCTGAAAAAAATTATGTATGATACGTATAGCAAAATGTCACCAGAAATAAATGTTTCTCTATAAGAAACAACACTGCAAAAATTTGTGGAACAGCAAAAGGGTTAAATATAGAGTAAGTGACTAAAACATGTGGTATTTTTTCTGATCCAATACATTATATTTAAAATAACACCAGAATGGGGATTTGTGTAGTCTTAATATAATATTCTATTAATGCATTTTAAATCTTTAAACACAGAAAATGGAGGGATTATTTCTCCATTATACCATAAATCATAACAGAGAGGGTCGGGAGTGTCATTCTTGTAAATACAATATACTGATTCAAATGGATTTAAAATGTAATATTATAATTAATGCAAATGGATACATTATAGTTTTGTAGATGCCTCTCATCATATGTATTACGAGAATATTTATTTGTTACTTAAATTAATTTGCTTTTGGGAATTAACAGTTTATTTTCCCTATTAAAACTGTTTTAAGACTATAGAGATAGCAGGGAACATAACAGGTAGAGGCTTCCATGGAGTTTAAAGGGCAAACATGTAAGCACAACATGGTGTCTCTAATCTTGTTAACAATATAAATAATTAATAATCTGAGATCATCTAATTAGTTCCGTGGTTAAATATTGTAAATCCATGAAAGTAGTTTTTTTTTTTTTTTTTTTTAAATATCTCACCGTTTTATGGAATTAGTTTTTAATCTCACAACTTGGCTCAGAATATTCTTTCATATACTGCCAAAAAACTTAGGAAAGAAATGTAATCATTGTAACCAATGACTCATCATTGTCCCAAAAATGATGATATTGCCTTGTGTTAAAATGAAGGTCACATTCAAAATAAATACCATAATTGCCAATTTGTTTCTTTAAAAGAAACTAAATCAAAATATTAAATAAATAAATTGCTTACTCTTAGATAAGCCAGGCAATACAGTAACCTTTACTAATTGCTCTTTGTGGGTAGTTCACTGTATAATGATAAAGGTAAGCATAACAATTCTGTGAATTAGTTTTTCATCAAAAACAAGTTGTCTTGTTTTAGACCTTTGTTTAATTTTTTAAGAGGTTCCCTTAGCTTTCGATGACATTCAGAGCATCTTTCATTGTTACATAAAAGATTCTTGGCACTGAGGAAAACTCCAAAAAGTAGAGAAATAAAATCACAAAACTTTATTGGAAATGTAATTATAAAGAAATACATTGAATGAGCAGATGCACAGTCTTCATGTAGTCTTGCACACTTCACACCACACAGTGCTTAATCACAAGATCATGCTGGGCAGTTATCTGAGAAAGGTTGGAACTTCATGCCCCCACACACCCAATTAGCAGTGTTTTTAACCCAGGTCCTTCCTTCCTTTCTTTCTTCAACTTCCCTTTAACCCCTTAAGGACTGGCCACACATGCACGTGGCGGTCACTTAAGCACCATGGAGCATTTTTTTTTCTTTGTTTCCAATTCCGGACTCCCCAAATGGCGTGCAGCCGTGGGGGGAGCCCAGAATTACATGACGATCATAGTACGTCATGGGTCGTTAAGTCAGATCTACCCATGATGCACTAGGACCGTCAAGGGTTGTTAAGGGGTTAATCTCTTCTCACCTGTCCACCTCCCTTCCATGTTTTTTTGTTCATTTCCTTTTCATGCTCCCCTTGACCCACCTCTTGCTCTCTACACATTCTTACCCACTGTTCCTTCTTGCTTCAACCTCCTGCAGACCTACACTGCTTTTCCTTAAAGGGGAACTTTCAGCGCTACTAAGCAGCTAGTCGCCAGGTCAGCAGTAAGGGGAGGTTTAGTTATTAAGGGGTGAAAGTTCCCCTTTAAGTTCTCTCTGTAGCCCTTTCCCTGTTCCTTTGTTCCTCAATGATTCATTCAAATTTGACTGGTATAGAGCCAAAATAGTTTTTCAGATCCTCTGAATCAATCAAATTGTAGATGTTTCACTCATTCTTAGCAAATGCCCTTGTTCATAAGCATTTAAAGGGGATCTATCACTCCTATACAAGTTTATCTTAAATGTTATGTTATACAGCAATTATGATGAATATTGTATTACTTTCTTGTTTTAGAATGCCATGGACAAAATTTAATGATTAAATACTTCCCCGCACCCTACTTCCAGACCGACTGTGGTTACCTGCTCTATACCGCAGTCTGTCATTCTGCCTCTGCTCCCCTCTATCCAGCCTCCTCCGATGATGGGGCTTTCTGCATGTAAGCTGGTGTGATCTCATTGGCCAGTGACTAGTGATGATCGAGCACCCCAATGCTCGGGTGTTCGGGTGCTCTGACCGAGCACCCCCGGAGGCTCGAGTGCTCGGCCGAGCACCCGAGCCCCATTGAAGTCAATGGGAGGACTCGAGCATTACACCAGGCACCCCCTGCTCTGATGAAGGGAGGGTGCCTGGTCCATAGGAAAAGGGCAGAAAATGAAGGAAACACCACAGAAATGGTTCAGGGACAGCATAGGGAGGATGTCTGGATGCATCTTGGAGTCCAACGTCGCTGCTGGGAACGATGTTTCGCCCGTAGTACGCCATTTTTACAGACTGACCGTAAAACACACAAAAAGGAAGATAAAAACGACTTTAGGCGAAAAATTGTTACCAAACAGTATTTGCTGTATATTTACTTGTATATCATCTGCAAATTCTGCAAAAAATTTCATCGATTTTTCGGAACTGGGGCCATGATTAAGAGGGAAACGTGCGCAGAGGCAAATTCTGCAAAAAATGTCCTCGATTTTTCGGAACTGGGGCCATGATTAAGAGGGAAACGTATGCAGAGGCAAATTCTCCCAAAAATTTCCTCGATTTTTCTGAACTGGGGCCATGATTAAGAGGGAAACGTGCGCAGAGGCAAATTCTCCCAAAAATTTCCTCGATTTTTCTGAACTGGGGCCATGATTAAGAGGGAAACGTGCGCTGAGCCGACCATCTAAAACATTATGGGTGAGGGTCTGCTGCGGAGCTGACCATCCTAAACATTATATGCGAAGGCCCGCTAGTGAGCTGACGCTATAAAACATTATATGAGAGGGCCCGCTAGAGAGCTGACCCAATAAAACATTATATGAGAAGGCCCGCTTGTGAGCTGACCTATACAAAAATTGTCAAACAGCGCCCGCTGGTGAGCTGGCCCTATATAAAAATTATATCACAGGGCCCGCTGGTGAGCTGGCCCTATATAAAAATTATATCCCAGGGTATATGGAAGAGAGTCAACCATATACCCATTTTTTGGGTGGAAGGGGTGAATGGGAATACAGAGTATTCCCATCATTGTAAATAACATATATAAAGTGACTTTATGTTCCCCCGGGGCTTTCCTTCAGTGGAGTGGAGAAGTCAGGGGAAATCCAGGCCTTGTTCATTTTTATAAGTGTCAACCTATCAGCATTTTCGGTGGAAAGGTGGATACGCTTATCTGTTATGATGCCACCAGCAGCACTAAATACCCGCTCAGACAGAACGCTGGCGGCAGGGCAGGCCAGCACCTCCAAGGCGTAGAGTGCCAGTTCATACCACGTGTCCAGCTTGGACACCCAGTAGTTGTAAGGCACAGAGAGATCATTAAGGACGCTGACACGGTCTGCTACGTACTCCTTCACCATCTTCCAAAACTTTTCCCTCCTTGTGACACTAGACTGCGCATCAGGGTGAGGGTGCTGGCGGGGTGTCATGAAGGTGTCCCACGCCTTGGAGAGTGTTGCCCTGCCTTTGTCGGAACTGCTGTGTGCTCCCCTTTTCTCCCCTTCTCGGTTGGCCAAGGTAGCACGTACTCTGCCGCCAGCGTTGTCAGATGGAAAATTTTGGAGCAATTTTTCAACAAGAACCTTCTGGTATTGCACCATTTTGCTTGTCCTCTCCACCGGAGGAATGAGAGATGAGAAATTCTCTTTGTAGCGGGGGTCCAGAAGGGTGAACACCCAGTAATCCGTGTTGTCTAAAATGCGTATAACGCGTGGGTCACGGGAAAGGCAGCCTAACATAAAGTCAGCCATGTGTGCCAGAGTACCAACAGGCAAGATTTCGCTGTCCTCACCAGGAGGATGACTCTCAATCTCCTCATCCTCTTCCTCCTCTTCTGCCCACCCACGCTGAAGAGATGGAACTAAAGTTCCATGGCTACCCTCTGTAGCGGAGGCAACCGTGTCTTCCTCCTCCTCCTCCTCCTCCTCTGCCTCCTCCAATTGTCGCTGAGAAGACGAAGTGAGGGTGCTCTGGCTATCACCTTGTGTAAGCTCTTCCTCCCGCATTTCCACCTCTTCCACATGCAAAGCGTCGGTTTTAATTGTGAGCAGCGAGCGTTTCAGTAGACACAGAAGTGGGATGGTTACACTGATAATAGCGTTATCGCCGCTCACCATCTGTGTCGATTCCTCAAAATTGCGTAAAACCTCACAGAGGTCTGACATCCATTCCCACTCCTCACTTCTGATTACAGGAAGTTGAACGGAGAGGCGACGACCGTGTAACAGCTGGTACTCCACTACTGCCCTCTGCTGCTCACAAAGCCGGGCCAACATGTGGAAGGTGGAGTTCCAGCGCGTGCTCACGTCACACAGCAGCCGGTGAGCTGGCAATTGTAAGCGCTGCTGCAGCTTCAACAGGCCGGCTGAAGCTGTTGATGACTTACGGAAATGTGCACACACGCGGCGCACCTTGGTCAAGAGATCATGCAAATTGGGGTAGGTTTTTAGAAATCGCTGAACCACTAAATTAAATACATGCTCTAGGCATGGTACGTGTGTGAGCTTGCCGAGCTCCAAAGCCGCCACCAAGTTACGCCCATTATCACACACAACCATGCCTGGTTGCAGGTTGAGTGGCGAGAGCCACTGCTCGGTCTGGTGACTAATCCCCTGCAACAGCTCTGAGGCCGTGTGCTGTTTGTCCCCAAGGCAGATCAGCTTCAGCACGGCCTGTTGACGCTTCCCCACTGCAGTGCTACACTGCTTCCAGCTACCGGCTGATGGGTGAGTGGCGCTGCGCGCAGAGAATTCGGAGGTGGAAACGGAGGAGGAGGAGCCAATAACGTAGGTGCTGGCGGAAACCCTGATGGAGGTAGGGCCCTCAATCCTCGGCGTGGGTAGCACCTGTGCCATCCCAGGGTCCGAGTCGCTCCCAGCCTCCACGACATTCACCCAGTGTGCCGTCAGGGAAATGTAGCGTCCCTGGCCACAAGCACTTGTCCATGTGTCAGTCGTTAAGTGGACCTTCCCAGTAACTGCGTTGGTCAGGGCACGGGTGATGTTACGGGACACATGGTGGTGTAAGGCGGGGACGGCACACCGGGAAAAGTAGTGGCGGCTGGGGACTGCGTACCGAGGGACAGCTGCTGCCATCAGGCTGCGGAAGGACTCAGTCTCCACAAGCCTAAATGGCAGCATTTCTATGGCCAGTAATTTGGAAAGGTGTGAGGTTAGTGCTATGGCCTGTGGGTGGGTGGCTGGGTATTTTCGCTTGCGCTCAAATGCCTGGGGTAACGACATTTGGACGCTGCGCTGGGACAGGGAAGTGGATGTGGTCGCTGATGGTGCTTCAGATGGTACAGGTGTAGGGCGGGAGGTATGCGGGCCTGTGCCTTCGACAGGCGATTGGCCGGCACCGAAAACAGGGGAAGAGGAGGCAGTGGTGTGGCCTGCAGGCACAGATTGGCGATCCGGGCGTTCCTCCCACTTATTACGGTGCTTGGATGCCATGTGTCGGATCATGCTGGTGGTGGTGAGGTTTCTAGTGTTCATGCCTCGGCTCATTCTGGTGTGGCACAGGTTGCAAACTACAATTCTTTTGTCGTCCGCACTTTCCTTAAAAAAACGCCATACCGCGGAATACCTACCCCTTGGCAAGGGAGATTTACGCAAGGGGGTGCTCCATGGAACATTTGCGGGCCGGTTTGGTGCGGTCCGCCTTCTTTCTGTAGCCACACCACTGCCTCTTCCAGCCTGTTGCGGTGCTGCAGATGGCTCACCCTCAGGACTGCTGTCATCGCTCGGCTCTCCACCTTCCCAGGTGGGGTCAGTCACCTCATCGTCCACCATGTCCTCCTCCACTTCCTCACTCTGATCATCCTCCTCATTTCTTGATCCCACCACATACTCAGTCATTGACAACTGTATATCATCCTCCTCATCAAGGTCTTGAGACAGTAAAAGTGGTTGATTTGATGGCAACTGTGTCTCATCATCATCATCATCCACTTCCTTTGACCTTAAATGCCGTTCCCCTCTGTCATCTTCTTGTGATTGGGTACCCTCTAGAGGCTGTGAATCAGGGCACAAGATTTCATGTTCCTCTGCAAGCGTGCTTGGAGAGAGGTTCAAATGAAGGATTGGTGATGAGACGAGCTCCTCACTATATCCCAGTGTGGGATCACTTCTTTGACCAGACCCTCTATGGTGGGAGGAAGGATGATCAGGGTGAGGATTATGTTGACCAGACTCTTGGCTACTGAGAGTGGACTTGGTGGAAGACAGGGTGGTGCTTAACCGACTGGAAGCAGTATCACCTGAAATCCAACCGACCACCTGTTCGCAGTGGTCTGACCTCAAGAGTGATGTCCTGCGACGCCCTGTAAACTGAGACATGAAGCTAGGTATGGTGGATGTCTTTCTTTCTTGTGCTCTGGCACTAGGCACAGTTTCTACGCGTCCTGACCCGCGCCCTGAACTATCAGGATCACGTCCACTTCCCCATCCCTTTTTACCCGCCTTCTTCATATTACACGGAATATGTGCTGCAAATCTGCAACTTTGCACACTAAACAGAATGTGCTGCTTATCTGCGGCTAGGCACAGTGAACAGAATATGTGACTTTTATTTTTAACACTTTCCACACTAAACAGAATGTGCTGATAATCTGCAACTTTGCACACTAAACAGAATATGCTGCTTATCTGCGGCTAGGCACAGTGAATGGAATATGTGAGTTTTAGTTTTTACACTTTGCACACTAAACAGAATGTTCTGCTAATCTGCAACTTTGCACACTAAACAGAATGTGCTGCTTATCTGCGGCTAGGATCAGTGAACGGAATAAGTGACTTTTATTTTTAACACTTTGCACACTAAACAAAATGTGCTGCTAATCTGCAACTTTGCACACTAAAAAGAATATGCTGCTTATCTGCGGCTAGGCACAGTGAATGGAATATGTGACTTTTAGTTTTTACACTTTGCACACTAAACTGAATGTGCTGATAATCTGCAACTTTGCACACTAAAAAGAATATGCTGCTTATCTGCGGCTAGGCACAGTGAATGGAATATGTGACTTTTAGTTTTTACACTTTGCACACTAAACTGAATGTGCTGATAATCTGCAACTTTGCACACTAAACAGAATATGCTGCTTATCTGCGGCTAGGCACAGTGAATGGAATATGTGACTTTTAGTTTTTACACTTTGCACACTAAACAGAATGTTCTGCTAATCTGCAACTTTGCACACTAAACAGAATGTGCTGCTTATCTGCGGCTAGGATCAGTGAACGGAATAAGTGACTTTTATTTTTAACACTTTGCACACTAAACAGAATGTGCTGCTAATCTGCAACTTTGCACACTAAAAAGAATATGCTGCTTATCTGCGGCTAGGCACAGTGAATGGAATATGTGACTTTTAGTTTTTACACTTTGCACACTAAACTGAATGTGCTGATAATCTGCAACTTTGCACACTAAACAGAATATGCTGCTTATCTGCGGCTAGGCACAGTGAATGGAATATGTGACTTTTAGTTTTTACACTTTGCACACTAAACAGAATGTTCTGCTAATCTGCAACTTTGCACACTAAACAGAATGTGCTGCTTATCTGCGGCTAGGATCAGTGAACGGAATAAGTGACTTTTATTTTTAACACTTTGCACACTAAACAGAATGTGCTGCTAATCTGCAACTTTGCACACTAAAAAGAATATGCTACTTATCTGCGGCTAGGCACAGTGAATGGAATATGTGACTTTTAGTTTTTACACTTTGCACACTAAACTGAATGTGCTGATAATCTGCAACTTTGCACACTAAACAGAATATGCTGCTTATCTGCGGCTAGGCACAGTGAATGGAATATGTGACTTTTAGTTTTTACACTTTGCACACTAAACAGAATGTTCTGCTAATCTGCAACTTTGCACACTAAACAGAATGTGCTGCTTATCTGCGGCTAGGATCAGTGAACGGAATAAGTGACTTTTATTTTTAACACTTTGCACACTAAACAGAATGTGCTGCTAATCTGCAACTTTGCACACTAAAAAGAATATGCTGCTTATCTGCGGCTAGGCACAGTGAATGGAATATGTGACTTTTAGTTTTTACACTTTGCACACTAAACTGAATGTGCTGATAATCTGCAACTTTGCACACTAAACAGAATATGCTGCTTATCTGCGGCTAGGCACAGTGAATGGAATATGTGACTTCTAGTTTTTACACTTTGCACACTAAACAGAATGTTCTGCTAATCTGCAACTTTGCACACTAAACAGAATGTGCTGCTTATCTGCGGCTAGGATCAGTGAACGGAATAAGTGACTTTTATTTTTAACACTTTGCACACTAAACAAAATGTGCTGCTAATCTGCAACTTTGCACACTAAAAAGAATGTGCTGCTAATCTGCAACTTTGCACACTGAACAGAATGTGCTGAGAATCTGCAACTTTGCACACTAAAAAGAATGTGCTGCTAATCTGCAACTTTGCACACTGAACAGAATGTGCTGCTAATCTGCAACTTTGCACACTAAACAGAATGTGCTGCTAATCTGCAACTTTGCACACTAAAAAGAATGTGCTGCTAATCTCCAACTTTGCACACTAAACAGAATGTGCTGCTAATCTGAAACTTTGCACACTAAACAGAATGTGCTGCTAATCTGCGGCTAGGCACAGTGAATGGAATATGTGACGTTTTTTTTTTAAACTCTGCCCCCCAAAACAAAATATATCTGCTGCCCCCACACACAGTAGTCCTAAAAAGGACTTTTGGGTCTTTTTTTTGTTCAAAAACACTTTTCTTCTCCCTACACTGACTTTCCCTTCCTATCCTCATCTCTCCCTGGCTAAGACTGAGCCGAACTCGCTGGTCAGGTGCTATACAGCACCCGATCACGGGTTCTGGCCAGCCAATCAGTGTAATGCCAGCAGCCAACATGGCTGCTGGCATTACACTGATGTCAGAGCCTCCCCGCACGTTTATTGGCTGCGCAGCAGCCGCGAAACGTGCGGGGAGGAGACCCGAACATGGCGGGCGAGCACATGCGGTACTCGTACGAGTACCGCCATGTGCCGAGCAGAGCGATGCTCGAGCCGAACCGAGCTTCGGCCGAGCATGCTCGCTCATCACTACCAGTGACTGCTCCTGCTTACAGGCAAAAAGCTTCCATCATCGGAGGAGGCTGGATAGAGGGAGGTGAGCAGAGTGACAGACTGAGGTACATATCAGGTAACCGCAGTCTGTCCATAAGCAGGGCACACAGCAGTATTTAATCAATGAATTTTGGCCAAATAGTGTTTTAAAACAAGAAAGTAATACAATATTCATCATAATCACTATATAACAAAACATTTAAGAGAAACTTGTATAGGGGTGATAGATCCCCTTTAATGTACATGTGCACACTGAATTAAAGCTAAACTTTCTCTGGAAACACATTCTATTTATTTTAATAAACTTGCTGAAATAACCATACTGTTCATTTTTTTCTGTGTTTTGTATTTTTTGTGTAAGTGCCTACGATTTGCTGGACTTAGGCTCTTAATACTTTGAGTGTCAGAGGGGTACGGAACGCATTGCAAAACAATGCGTTCCGTACCCCTCTGGCACTCAAAGAGTTAAGAAAATTACTTTAAGTCTACCCCACCACCTAGCCTTTGTTTAAGCAGTTATGTACTGGTGCTGTAAAATCGAATGGCTGCTTTTATCAGTGTTCTTTAGGATCTTGTTGGGTGGCAGCGCAATGTAGTTTACCTGAAAATGATACTAGGCTTTACAGCAGTAGAGTGGGGACAAAATTGTAAAAATAAAACTAAAAAAAAAAAAAAAAAAAGATGAAATAACCCGATTGACTACCGATATTGTAAAATGTTCGATTAGAGTTCAATACAGCATTAGATTATTAATTATGATAATAATAATAAAACATAATAAATGTTTTAGCATATAACAATCAAAGGGTCTTATACATAAAATAAATGAGTGTCAATTCTGGATCAAATCAACTGCACCAGAGTAGAACAAATAAAAGAATGCTTTGGAATGCATTGGAATAAATGGTACTTGAATGCTAGAGGTCTCCAACACATTGCACATTGCTTTTATTTTTGTGAATAAAGCCTACAATGCATTTTCCATAGTTTACAAAGTGTGTGTGTATATACACCATATGATACCCTGAATATGATTTGTGTCAAGGGGAGGGCACAAAGAGAAAGTTACTCACATAGCATAGAGTCACATCATCTGCTTCTAGGATCTTTATGGATCTTAACACTCCAGAGGAAGTGGTACAATACCATGAAAAGTGTTGAGAGTTTTAATGTATATACTTTGATATGATTTTACTATTTTGTAACGTCCCATGAGCTGTCTGTTATTTTTATCTTTCTAATAAAATAGACCATTGCCTAATCCCTTGAAATTTTTACAGCGAAATTCTATTTAAGATTACTTATCTTACTCTGATGTATAATTTTGGAGAGGGCCCACAAAATATTTTTTTAATGCAGTTTTTAGTCTCTACTGCAAGATTGTGATTTCCCCTGTTAGATGGAGTAAAATTTATATTGCTTATGGAGATCATGGTGGCTGAGTAACAGAAAAAAGATAAGGATACCTATCCCCAGGTATATACTGGGGAAAGCTTAAAGGGATAGTAATACTTCGTTTTAACTTTATTTTATTTTGTAGGCATTAAAAAAACATGAAGAATTATATAAGTCTCATCTCTCAAACCTTTATGGTTTAAGAGATATTCACAAACAAAGTATCCCCCCCTGTTCAACCAGATCAGAAGGGAGGTGCCCAGGTAGACTGCAGAGAGGGGCAATCTTCAATTAAGATAAGGGAAAAACCTGAAAAACTTGTCAAGGGGGGAAGGGCTTTCATTGTTTTCATACAAAGAAAATTGTCCCCTTCTGTTATCTGTCTGGTCAAACAACCAGATTGACATCTGAGAAGAGATGGCTTACACTAGGTAAAAGGGGCGGGAGGGGGACACTTTGCTTGTGAATATATCATAAACCATAAAGGTTTGAGAGATAAGACTTATATAATTCTTCATGTTTTTTTAATGCCTACAAAATAAAATAAAGTTAAAACGAAGTATTACTATCCCTTTAAGAAATTAGAGGTGGATAACATGCCTCTAAGCTATATAAGTAAATTTCCAAATAACACAAGGGTGAAGATAAAGGCCAACTGACTGATATATTACTCCTAGAGAAGTCTGCTGAGCCATTGTTTTTTCTGTATGTGTCTAACTCAGAAACACATTTGGGAATAGTACATAGTAATCTTCATGTCTGATGTTTTCATTACTAAACCCCAAATGATAAACACTTTATGTGAAAGGTCAAATTATCCCATAATATAACATTTTGCAATGGAAGACTTTTTTTAACATGAAGATATTTATTTCAAAGATCAAGTCAAATGCAATGAAAGAAAGACTATCTGAGTAAACTTTTGACAAAAATACAATCATACACAGCTAGCCTGATAAACCTACCGAGATATGCCAGATAAGCGTTTTCTGGCATTAATGTGTATCAGAAGCTTTAACTATCCATTTGATAAGTAAAAGTAAATGTTGATGCTGCATCATTAATAAATCATCATATTGTAAATATGTTCAATTTTCTGCTTTATTTACACTTTTTTTTTTTTTTTGCAATGGAAGACTTTGCATTTGATGCTTAACAGCACATAATTATCACTATCCATGGATTTGATCAAAAGTGTGACAGATGTTAATTGCAGGTCCACAAATATTAAGGCACTTTGGGTCATATTCAGTAAGCTAAAGAAGAGCATATTGTAGAGCAAAACAAAAGTACTATAAGGGATAAGTAACAATATCCAATTATTTAAATTGGGCTTTTAATCTCTTGAAAGTTATAGAAGCCTCCAACAATTGCACACACATGCGGTTAAAAGCTACATTTAAATCATTGGGAATATTTAGTTGTTCCCCACAGTGCAGCTGATTTGCTCTAGAATTGCTTATTGTTTCCTTTGTGCATAAGGTTGTAGATAACTAGTGATATTATAAAAGATTGTCATATTGGTACACGTCAGTATATATTTTTATTTAGTAAATCACAACTAAAGTGCATATGTAATTGCTTTTGATATTATTTGTTTAACTGGTAAACATACTTTCAATATGCTGTAGGTTTTATTATTGTTTGCCAAGGCCACTCATGTATTAATATGAAGTGACAATAGTCTTCCTACATAACAGATTTGCTTGAAATACAATTGCCTTTCAACAGAAAGTTGGATATTTAAATAACCAGATAAAATACTATAATTATATTTTTTGATATCTTGTTTTTCAAGGTTGTATTTAAAACTGTTCCCATTGATTCGACTGAAAAGCTAAAGAAGACTGAATCATAAATAAATATTTTGCACACATCTCATAAAAATGTACTTCTGTTACAGAATGTGTGTGGTCCTTGTGATAACTGTTGTTTATGCATTGTTGAAGGTCAAATATGCTTTGGTCTCAGGAGCTATCAGCTCTAAGTAATGTAGAAAAAAAAGTACATATTAATATGAAGATTTATTTTACAAAACACAATATTTTAGACTAATTAAAATGTTTTATTAATTTCTGATGAGACTCGTAGGGAACATGATAAACTGATCGCACCAACAGAAATCTCCCAAGCTATTAACCAACTACCTCCTGGAAAGAGTCTGGGTCCAGATGGATTCTCCAGAGCCTACTGCAAGCAATACCAACACTTATTAACCCCACTTCTTTCAAATTGTTTTGCTTCTCTCACTAGGGACGTATCTCACTTTCCATCAGTCACAGACGTGCAAATCACAGTACTACCTAAGCCTGGGACGTTTAATCAATAATGTGAAAAAATATATCCCTATTGAATGTAGATTTAAAACTTTTCGCTAAGATGCTAGCGAACAGAATAAAAGATATTCTTCCATCTCTTATACTGTAAAAGGGAGAGAGGCAAAAGATACCATGCAAAAACAGCGTCTCATCCCATGCTCATTCTAGCTATGGATCCAGAAAAGGCATTCGACAGGATAAATTGGGCATTTATGGAAAAGACATTAGTAGCATTTGGATTTGGTCCCTCTCTCATCCAAAATGTGCTTGCTCACTATATGAACCCTAGCTCCTCCAAAGTCAAAGTCAATGGCTATCTATCAGATGTCTTTGCCATATCTAATGTCACTAGACAATGATGCCCTCTATCACCCTTATTTTTTGTTATGGTTATGGAATCCTTGGCACAACACATCTGTACTAACTCCAGTGTTAATCTTCATGGCACTGACCATAAATTATCACTGTTTGCTGATGATATTTTTCTGTCCATTACTCAAACATCTACATCCATGCTAGCGTTCCTGTTGGAATTTGACACATTAGTCCCTTTGATAAACTTTAAAATACATTTAACAAACTTAGAAGCATTGAATGTTAATGTACACTCCCATATTATCACCTCCTTACTAGGGATGGCAAAAATGTCTGCCTCAAAACAAAACTATTGAAAAATTACACTTCCCGTAAGGTGAAAATATCCAGTGAAAAGTGCAATTTTCCTACTTTTTTCCCCTAGCTTATTGCATTGAAATCAATGGGAAGAAAGATTTTTCCCCCACCATGTGAAAGTTTTCTCTACTTTTCCTGCAGGTGTATATACAAGGGTGTCAGGCTCTCACAGCATGTCATTTCTTGTTTGTGAGAGGAGAAAGCAGCACTTTATTGAGCTAGAGAAAATAGGCAAATAAAGGGGAATTGAAGCTTAGTTTAGGGAGTCTTTTAGATAGAACATTTGTTCTCTGTATTAGGGGAGTCTGAGGGCACTTTGGGGAAGAAGAGAGGAAGGAAGTTAGACTCAAAAACCTCAATATTTGATATGACTGTCCTGCAGTTGGGGTCCAATTTTCCTGCTGATCTTTCTGTTATTGTCTCTGTGCTATACTCCCTTTTGTTTTTCAGTTTTATTTTATTTTTTGGACAGACTGTAATAATAAAAAAAAATAAAAAAAGAAATAAAAATAAAAATAAATAAACAAATACATTTATTAGGTGATAGCAGATTGGGAGCCTGATATGAGCTGTGTGATTGAAGCAGACTTGATAGACAGTAGACTACATGGAAAATTTTGTTGATGGCTAAGGAAAGATATCACACGCCATCATTACTCATAATAGTTGACTAATGTCCAGCAAATGCACAAGGGGCAGGGGAGGGGGAAAGGTGGAGTAGTGCAGGGATGTAGGAGTAAAGTGGTAGTTCAAAAACTAACTGAAGCCATGGTTGCTGCAGCGTGTGCAATAAATGATGATGATCCCTCTACTCCCAGGGAGGATGCAGTCTGTCAAGGTCCCACCAAAAGTTCTACCACCACTGAACATTGAAGATGACAATGAGTCACATTCTAGAATTGATGATAGCAATGGCATAATGGAGTAAGGTACAGCAGCTAAACCAACTGCTGCATCTGAGTGTGAGACAAACAAGCACCAATACACCTGTCCTCAAAGTAGTAGTGAACTTTGTAAAAGTAAAAATAAAAAGACATTGTTTGACACCTCTAAAAAGTTTAGAGGAATACAAGGGTAGTGGTCAATATGCAGCAGGCAGTGCTGATACTGAGGATGACCTAATGATGAATGATGATGATGATGCAGATCAAGAATATATCCTTCCAACATTCTCCTCTTCTTCAGATACAGATAAAGTTGAGAGTGAGAGAGTTGATGACATGGCCAGAAAGTTATCAGAAAGGCAAAGGCTCAATCTTCCACCTGAAAAGGAGAACCATGCCAGTCTATAAACTGTTTGAGAAAACCATTGGAAACTCTGACCCTGAACAAGCAAAGATGGCAAAATATGCACAGTCGTCCTGTCAGTTATCATCAGCATCATCACCGCTTCGAAGTCCAAGTCCCACTCAGCCACACACACTTGTGTTGAGTAGCCAACAGCAACATCAAAAGCAACACAGGTTATTAACAGTCATCAACATCTAGCCCCAGTAGTAGTAGCAGCCCCTCATAAACTCCTCACTCCATGATGTCCACAGTATGGAGATACTTCACACAGGATCCAAAAGCTATGACAGAGAAAGCCAGGCCAAATGTGAAGAAGGGTTGCTACCATCTATAAGAATTGGGACCACTGCTATAACCAATAAGTAATGTATTTCAGTAATCAAAGACGTAAAATAGCTTACATTTGACACAAACATGATAATGGTAAAACTGCTGTAGGAATATATATATATAACTATAAGAATACTTTAATCACACCAGTCCCCCACAACCACTACCATACACCACTGCCACATTGTAGGTTATACTTTTTTTAAATCTCTTGACATCATCATCATGAATATGTGCCAGTGTCACTTAAGCAGGAACACATTTTTCAAGGCATATGTTGTTGCAGGACTCCCAACTTTGACTTTCAGATACTTATTTTTCCACTGCAGCCTTCAGAAGAAGTAATATTGTGGTGGGAAATGTTGCACCATAGGAAACATAGGCAAAACATTTGTTGGACTAGAATAAATATTTGTTGGAAATGACAAAGAGGAGGAAAATTTTGCATTGGAGAAAAGGAGAAAACTTTCAGGAAAAAAGAGAAAGATCATACATTTTTCACGAAAAGTCAAGCGGAAAATTTTTCTCACTTTTCATCCAACCCCCTACTCCTTACAAGCTCAGTTTCTGTTCCCATGGGTTTACACTTCAGTTACATTTTTAGGAGTCCAGATCACTGCTTCCATACAATACTTGTTCTTGGCTAATTTTCCCAAATTACTAGCGTCTGTTTGGGCTGACTTAGATCACTGGAAATCGATTTGTATATCTTGGATGGGATGGAAGAATATACTCAAGATGTCCATTCTTCCTAGATTTTTATACCTCTTCCAAACCTTGCCTATCTACATACCACCCATATTTTTTGCCCACATTGATTGTTTAACAAATATATATGGGGCAACAAACTACCCCAAATCTGTTTATCTGTTTTATCTAGGCAGATATCTGCTGGAGGAGTAGGTCTCCCAGATAATATATACTATAAGGTAGCCATACTATCCTCACTTCCAGACTGGTATCATAACGAAACCCACAAGCTGTGGGTACGTTTAGAGAAGAATTATGTGCTGAAAGTGGACTCGATAGTAGAAAGCTTTTTGCCTAAACATAAC
Source organism: Rhinophrynus dorsalis (assembly GCA_037306005.1). Taxonomy (NCBI): domain Eukaryota; kingdom Metazoa; phylum Chordata; class Amphibia; order Anura; family Rhinophrynidae; genus Rhinophrynus; species Rhinophrynus dorsalis. Next base: position 75,529,600 of record CM074719.1, on the reverse strand, counting down.
TGAGATAAACACCTGCTCTGCCATCCTACTGTGGCTGCAGTATATCATATCTCGGATTAATATAGCTATCACAATACCTTAGCATCTATCCCAACCCTACTATCACAAATTTTTATACCAGAGACATGACTATAATGTTGACATCCTCGGCCTTTCATAGATGGACTGCGATTAAGAATATAAATTTGGCCTTTCTCTATGTACGAGACCAATTTCAGTCTTTTCCTTCATTACAATTGGAATACTCCTTACCACACAATGATATTTGGTGATTTCTTTGCATTAAACACTTCGTGAACCATTCAGTGTTCAAAACTGTTGCCTTGAAACACCCCACAAAATTTGAGACCCGTCTACTTGAACCAACAACTTCTTTAATGATATGGAAAAGCAAAGTAGGGAACACCCTCACACTGACATGTATGACATTACTAAAAAGAGGGATGGACACTATAGATCCGCTACTGCATGCATGCACAGAAGTTGATCGCCCAGTTCCGAGGTGCAAGAAAACCTTTAAGTATGGCCATCATGGAGGATTTGATTGGATAAATTAGAGAATCAGACTGCAGCCAAGCAGAATCCCCAGAAAGTCATATCTGGGACATCTAAAGTAGGTTTTAGAGAGGGTCATCTTAAGGATATAGTTACCCTTAATAATTTGGGATTGATTATATTATAGGACAAAACACTGTTGTGATGGATTGAATTGGTGGACTTATATGGCAATTAGCATGGGGAACTGTGATAACATTCTCCAAAGACATCAGTGTGTTTCATCAATAAAAGCTATTCTGTTCTACCCTCCTTAATACAATTCTTGGCTATATTTCTGGAGTGGATTTGGACTGGGGATTCTCACTCCAGCCACTGCAACAGCAAATTTATTTGCCTCACAAATCTCCCAGTATTTAAACCCTGGTATCCCCGCCCAGGGTTCTGCAGATACATTCAATAGCTCCACTGGTCCACTGATGAGAGGCAGCCATTGGTTCCTGCTTCCTGCCTGAGTATATAGGATAAAACTCAGGGAGTAGTCCTATTCTGTTGTAGGACGTCCTCCACATTTTTCTTGAACTGGTGAACCCAAAGGGTCCTGTAAATCCTTTCACCATCACAACTGTGATGGGTGCTTTTGAAGGTTTTGAGTAATTTCAAATTGTGGTAAATGTCTGTTGAAGAAATTAAATTTTACCATAGTTGTCAACAGGAGATAAAACCAGTTATAACAGTTATCAATTGCAATGTAATCCAGGGCTTATTAAAGGATGTCCTATAAGCAAGCATTGGGTCTAACCCCTTTTGAGAGTTTAAGAAGCCTTCTGAAGAGTCTAGGGAGGCTTTTGATAACTCCTGTCTTATAGCACCTAATGTGCGACTGTATGAATGAACTCCAGATCCAGCAACAATTAACTGGTGGACTTGAGTCTTAAGCACATGTTTTTTAATTTTTTTCTTCATGATAAGGCACTCCTGTATTCTCAAAGATTGTTTGTCAATGACATATTGAAGGGGTATCAAAAGCAGGTGTCTGCTGCACACCAAAGTGTCACAACACTATGGTTAGGAAACTTTTTTGTCTCCTTTAGATCAGTTTATTTAACCCTGGATTACTCCACTATTTCCTTTTGCATAAAGCTCACAATATCATATATAATAGAATAGAAACCTTAGGAGTGATTGAAGCTGATGTACTAAGATGAATTTGTGGAGCAAACCAATGAACCATATGGGGACAAATACAAATTCTCTAAATACACATTAATAGAAATGGACTTTTAATCTTTTGAATGCTAAAGAGATATCCAAAGACCTTGAAGCAATGAACTGGGGACCAATTACCATTCAAGGTGATTAAAAGCCCACTTTAAATCAATGTGAATTTGTATTTCCCACTATGGTGCAGTTGGTTTGCCCCAGCATTACTTTAATTCTCTTAGTACATCTGCCTCATTCAGTCTGTTGGGTGAGAAGAATTAAAAACACCATGAAGGGGTCTGTAACTGGAATGAGTGGAATAAGTATCACAGAGTAAAATAAATATATAAATAAATAAGTAAGGTTTACGTATCTGTAAATGCCATAAGTATTACCCTCTCCAGTCTCTTTTAATGATGTGACCACAAGAGTATACACTGGTTAATCCTATACAGGAACAATATAACGTGTTCCTGCTCATGCTCACTCTCGTTATAAGATGAGTAATGGAAGTGGTCAATTTAAAATATATATTTTTTTACTATAACAACAATATTTTATCAGAAAACACCTCTACACATTTCTTAGCGATAACCTGCTATTTCCACCTGAGGTTCTGTTCTGTGCCAGTATATTCCTCAGGGAGGAAGGGCAGAACAAAACATGTATTATAATACAGTTTAAAACAGTGATAACACTTAACACATGCAATGGAATCCAGCCCTGAGTGAAGCCCTTAGCTTAAGACATGGATTTCACACACTACAAAGAATTTTCCATAGAAAGTGACTGCTGGTGTTTGAAAGTTGTCCCCTATGCAAGTTTGATGCACATCATCTGGAACCTCAGCTACAAGTCTTCCAAGTCTAATAGTTCAGGTCCCTTTCCAAAATTCAGACATTAATCCTGAAATTCCATTTTCTGACCCCTGTCTAGCTGGTCTGCTAGGCTGCTTAACACAGCTATAGATACATGAGAATTTGGCAAGTCTGCTTCAACAGGAGCTTACCTACCTATAGGAAACTATATAGTTAATAGTTACCATCGGAATATACTACAGTTGTGGTACTAAGGAGAACTGGAGCATTTTTGGGGTCAAACCTACCATAGCATATGAAAAAAACCCTGTAATTTTAATGTATCCCCTATGATGCAGTTGATTAGTCCCAGAACTGATCCAGTTCTACTTTGTGTACCAGCCTCACAATATTTTTTCATTATTTTCCATAAAGCATATATAAGATAAACATATGTTTCTGCCAGATAAAGATAACATGTAATTAATGCCTTCATTTGTAAATGGTAGCATCATTATTCCAACGGTATTTACAATGTAGTCTGATAACATAAATCACTACACTAAAGGCCAACAGTAGTTTGATTCCAATAAATTCTAATAATTTTTTTGGCAGAGGAACAGTATTCTATATAATATTTTCCATTTGGCAATGCATAAATCAATATTAACTACCACTCATGAAGTTGTGGGTGAATCATTAATCTTGCAGAGGAAAATCAAACAAGGTTATTTAGCACTTGTTTGGACTAATCTGTACTTCAGAGTTACTTTACTACATGGGAGGTCAAACACTAGATGCTGGGGACTACATCTCCCATCAGCCCTAACCATCCAAAGATGATAGTTGTAGTACCTAGGTGGATGTCCAACTATTGAATATCCTGCTTTACTTTGTAGAGAAGAATCACACTCAGGTGGATGAAAATCCAATATTCATATCAATCAATTTATTGCAGCAAATTACATGAACATTGGTGAAGCTGGCAAAATTTTTTGTGTTTAGCTCGGAAGACCAAATTTAATGATACTCTATAGTTTAAGAACCCCTGTCTTACTGTAAACTACACAACATATGACTGACTCACACTTATGCATGCTAGCAATTTATATAGTCCAGTGTGTTCAATTTATTTTCCTTTTCTAGTATTGTATCCTATGTTATAAGCTAAATAACTTCCTTTCCAGACTAAATTGCATGGGGTTGGGGGCAGCTTAGATGTCTTTCTTAGGGGTGCCTGGGGTGTAAATACTGCCCTGGAAATACATATTTATTGAAGGATGAAAAACACACCAAATGACAAGACTAGAGGTCTTTACTGTCTTTTCCCATAAACAAAAGTGTGCTTATATATCAAAGTAAAAGTTTAGTAAATGAGGAACAAAATAGTTTCTTCATATATATCAGCAAAAAAATTAATAATTGGTGTTAATATATTGTTCTTTGATACGTAGGTTATACTTAATTTATTCCCCCTGAATGCTAGATATATCTCCATCACATTCTAAAGGGATTTCTGTGCACCCCATTAATATTTAGTTTAGTTTAGCTTCTAAGTGGTATTTGTTTTGCTATGTTATATCCCTTTGAGTGCCAGAGGGGTACGCAACGCATTGCTTTGCAATGCGTTGCGTACCCCTCTGGCACTCAAAGGGATATACAGCCTTTCACATATCTAAACACACATTTGATAGGCTTCATTGGATTCAAGAGTTTATTACTTACTCTGTGCATAAACTCTGTGTTTTTAAATCAGAGGTGAAGTATACTATATGTGGATGCATAAGGAAGAGTTAGTATGAATTTTTCCTTTTCTAGAGAGGAGTTGTTTTGCTTTATATGTTTTCACCCTTATCATCCCATGTATGCTTCATCCTGTCTATAAGGGGAAGCTTTTTCATGAGTAAAAGCCTTGTAACAATGGTGGACATAAAAAAAACGTTGTAGTTTAGAGTAATTCATTCTCCTGTGACATTTAATAGATAAATCGGAAGGGTCTCACTTGTATTTATACAACTTTTTGCTCTAAAATAGTAGAAAATGGAATGAAGAGTGTTTTCTGCCTATAAAAAAGAGACTTTAAATGTACTTTACCTACACAGATTTTAGTATTATTGGATATATCTATTTAAACTGCCTATAACATTTGCTTTTTATTTTATAAAGGGCTAACAGGTTAAGATTTTTTTTTTAGTAATTGAGGAGTCTGTTGTCAACAGGGCTTTGTTCTCTGACTTGGTCAGATAAAGTATGTGTTATTCCCATGTCCACAAAATCACCTCTCTCCACCTGATCAAGCTGTTAGAACCTAACAGTTTCCATTGGAGGGATGAGATAAATGTATAGTGATGAATAATCATGCAAATCTTTTTGCGGTGGGAGCTCCCACTACGGTGAGGATTTTAAAAGATGATAGCACTTTGAGTGCCAGAGAAGTATCCAGTACATTGCACCTCTTTCACATTCAAATGGTTAAAGGGGGAAACTTCATTAGGAAACAATTGTTGTATTGAACTCTAATGCAAGACTGTATAATATCAATAATCAATAGTCAGGTTATTTCTAGGAATGGGCAAAACCTCCTGCCTCAATGATAGAGCTAAATTTCCCTCAAATACTGATACTATTCCCATGGTGCTAGAATAAACATGCTGTTGCTATGGGCAACCCTGCAGAAGGCTTCAACTGGTATTGCCAGAGCCTGAAGCAAGATTGTCAGTGACTTAATTATACATATTAAATTATACATGCTACTGCTTGCTGCCCACTGACGGGTAAGATACCCAGTGAGCAGTGACAGTTATATAGCCTGTACTCTGGCCACTCTCCACATATAAGACATCAGGTGAACGTTCTTGCTGTATGATGTTTTGAGTAGGGGTGGGAGAAAAGTGTGAAAAATTTCCTGCCTTACTTTTTGCGAAAACTTGACAATTTTCCTCTTTTTCCACAAAAGATTTTGCCTTTCCGCCTATGTAAAAATATTCTCCTTTTTACCTATTTTAACACATTTTTCGCCTATATTTCCCACTGTAATATTACTTTTTCTGACGGCTGAAGTTTAGAAATAAGTCTCTGAAAGTCAAAGTTGTGAGTCCTACAGCAACATATGCCTTGAAAAATGTGTTAGCATGCAGAATGTATTTGTCCTTTGCCCAAAACACTAACTTCCTGCTTAAAGGTATAGTAATTTCATAATAAAAACAACTATAATTAATCATCATAGTATTTGGGCCTTGAAGAGTGTTATTTCAATTCTGTCAGAGTTGTAGTTCAAGAGTAATTGAATGATAAAGTATCCCCCTCCCGCCCCTTTTACTGATGTAACACTGCTCACCTAAGAGCAGCAGGGAGTGTACAGGTAGATTGCAGAGAGGTACAATCTTCAATTAAGATAAGGAAAGCTGAAAAACCTGTCAAGGGGGCAGGGTTTTCATTGTTCTCACAGTAGAATATTGACCCTTGATGTGAGCTGTCTGGTCTATGGACTGGATTCCACATCTGAGGAGTGGGGGCTTACACTAGGTAAAAGGGGCAGGAGGGGGATACTTTATTGTTCAATTACTCTTGAACTACAACTCTCACAGTATTGAAATAACACTCTCTATGACTCAATTGCTATGAAGATTAATTGGATCTGCTGTTTTTGTGAAACATTACTATCACTTTAAGTGACACTGGCACATATTCATCAGGATGATGTCAGTAATAAAAAAAATAAAGTACAACCTACAATGTGGCAGATGTGTATTGTAGTGGTGGTGGTGGGGGGACTGGCTGGTATGGTGTGATTTGTGTATGTGTATAGTTTATACTATTATCATGTTTGTGTCAAATCTCTATCATCCTTCTCAGATTAGTGACACACATCACTTGTCGCTCATAGAAGTGGTCCCAAGTGGGGTAGATGGTGGAAACCCTTCTTCACATCCTTCCTCCACCTCCTCATCTGTGCTGCTGTTAATATATTTGTCCTGGCTTTGTCTGTCATACTCCTCTGCAGCAGGAGCCATAGGTGTTATTTGTATTGAATTAACTGTTGGCACTGGCAGTAGCACACTCTCTGACAAATAAATAACTTCACTTCACTGCTTCTTTTCTCTGCCCTAGAGCTCTGGGAACTTTTTAAAGTGCTTCTGCTGCTACTAGATGTGGCACCTTTGGCCTTTGTCTCCCAGTCAGACCTGTGGTTGTGCTACAGGTAGGATCTCATAGAGGAGGTGCCTAGGTGTGAGCCTGCTTTCCCCCTGCTCACTTGGTTTTTGCACAGACAACAGATAGCAATATGCTTAGCTTGAGGATCCTGAGTGAAGTATACCCATAGTGTGGACTTAATGGAATGAGGGGTTCCTGAGGTGGTGCTACTGCTACTACTACTGGGGCTAGATGTTGATGCAATTCTGTTGCCATACTACTAGGTGTCAAAGGTGCAGAACTTACAGCAGCAGCAGAGGCACTCATCATATCTAACATTGTGAACTTTAATAACCTGTGTTGCTGTTGCTGGGTACTCAAACAGGTGTGTGTGGCTGAGTGGGTCTTGGACTTTGAAGAGGCGATGATGCTGATGATGACTGATAGGGTGACTGTGTGCTTTCTGACAACTGTGCTTGTCCAGGGTCAAACTTTCCAATGGCTTTCTCAAACAGTTTATAGAAAGGCACAGTGCTCCTTAAAAGTGGTGGAAGATTCAGCCTTTGACTTTCTGCTAACCTTATAGCCCTGTCATCATCCTCACTCTCAACTTCACCTGCATCTGAACAAGAGGAGGATGCTGGAGGGATATATTCTAGATCTGTATCATCATCAGTCATCATTAGGTCATCCTCAGCAGCATCAGCATCACCTGACAATTCTTGTCCACGGCCACTACCCTTACATTCCTCTAAGCTTTTGGAGGTCTCAAATAATTTATTTTTACTTTTACTGTAACAAAGTTCCCTACTACTTTGAGGATGGGTGTTTTGGTGCTTGTTTGTCTCACTGTCTGATACAGCAGATGCTACACCTTCCTCTGTTATGTTATTGCCAGAATCATCAACACTTGAACACTGTCTTCAGTGTTCTTCTTATATGGTTCTTTATTTCTACTGGCACTGGTGGAGCTGGAACTAGTTTTGCTGGGACCTTGACAAACTGCATCCTCCCCTGGAGTAGAGGGATCGTCATCATTGATTGCACATGCTTCAGCAACCATTACTGCAGTCAGTGTTTGAAGTACTGCTTTACTCTCACATACCCGCACTGCTCCACTCCTCCCCCTTCCCCTTCCTCTTGTGCGTTTGCTGGACATTACTCAACTACATTTTTTTTTACTCTACGGTACACAACACAACAGATGGAGCTGTATGATGCCTTGCCTAAGCCCAGTCAGCTGTCTGTTACTGTCACCTAAAATATTTAGTTCTTTTTTTTTTGTCCACCGTGTTGTCTTATCACAGTCTGTCCAAAAAAATCTAACTGAAAAACAAAATCAACAAAGTCTTTCCCCAGACTTCCCCACTCAGCACAGAGACAATAACAGCAAGATCAGCAAGTAAATAGGTCCCTAGCTGCCTGTGTCTTACAAGTCAGTCACGTGGAATTTTGGAGTATTTGGGGTCAACCTCCTTTCTCCCTTCTTCTCCCCAAAGTGCCCCACTGACTCTCCTAATACACATTTACACAGAACAAATGTCCTACTAAAAGATTCCCTAAACTAAACTTAAATTCTCCTCTCTGTCTTCTTTAGCTCAAAGTGCTGTCTCTCCTCTCACAAACACCGAATGGCATGCTGTGAGAGCCTGACAGCCTTTTATATGGCTGTAGAAAGCTTTTGTTTGTTGCAGAAAATTTTTTCTTTCCTTTGATTTCAATGGGCGAAAAAGGTGGGAAAATGTGGAAAAATTTCACTTTTTGCGGGAAATTATTCGCCAAGCAGAATGTGCCATTATTCACCGATTTCAGTTTGAGGCAAAACTTTTCACCCATCCCTAGTTTTGAGCACTTTGCCCACCTCACTAACCACCTGCTTCTTTGACAAATAAATATGCCAGTGAGGTGCAACGCAGGACATCAGTTAAAGCTTCTGCTTCCAACAAAAGACTTGGGCAGCATGTCAACAGCTAACATTTTGCATGTTTGCTATTCCATAGTTTCTAAGAACTCAGTAAGAGTGAGTTGGCACTGCAGCACATAGAAGAGCTGTGAAACTTAAGTTTTTTAATTAACAATATGACTTGTTGGGGAGGATAGGGATGGTTGAAACTTCATTCATATCACCTCAAAAGTGAACCAGGAGAAAAATGGCACTTACCACCAAGCAAGACATTTTTCACAAAAAGTGCCTATTTTGCACTTTTTTTCGACTAGCTCATTGCATAGAAATCAATAATAAGACTGAAATCCCCCACATGTGTAAAGTATCACTAATAAAGTGGAGATGAAGCTTAATTTAGGGTTTTTTTTAGCAGGATATTTGTTCCATGTGTTAGGGGAGTCTGGGGGACTCTGGGGGGACAGGAAGGGAGAGCAGAGGTTGACCCCAAATATTTCAAAATTCTATGTGACTCACCATGAAGACACAGGCAGCCATGACCCAGGTTCCTTCCTGATCTAGCTGTTATCTCTGTCCTAGGGGAGTATGGGTGTGTGAGAAGGTAACAAATAAGATTTACCCCAACCTCCCCCTCAAACAATTCTGTTTGACTGAGAAGACACGGGGAGTTATGATCTAGGTTCCTTCTTGATCTGGCTGTTATCTCTGTATCAGGAGAGTATGGGAGTGTGAGAAGGGAGCAGTGAGACAAAAATAATAAAAAATTTAAGCATTAATGAATGTTGTGAAAATCCCTCTAAGCGAAAAGTAAAAAAAATGTTTTTGAGACATCTAAAAGCCTAGCGGAATATAAAAGTAGTGGTAAAGTAGAGAAGGGTGATGCTGAGTATGACCTAATTACTGATGATGATGATAATGATGATGATGATGATGACAGTTACACAAAGCCATAGATGTATTAAGTAAACTAGACCAGGTGATAGAGGAATGGCTTGTACCCCACTACTTGAAAGCTGGTTTTATGTCTGCCAACAATGGCTTGAGAATTAGTGATATGGGGTGTGTACCCTGCTTTGCCCATGTGCTAAGTTTAGCTGGGACCAAATTCCTGGCAGAATCTGAAACCCTCACAGAAATGCTGAATATCACCTGCAAAATCTGTGCCCATTTTAGCCGATCCTACAGTGCACATAATGCATTATATTCCATACAAGAACATAATCTGCTCTATCAGCAGCTGAAAATGAAGGTCCCTATCATATGGAATTTCCCTTTGTTACTGCTAGAGCCTTTGTATGACCAGAATAAGGGCATTAGTGAGTACACCATGCAAAACTGGAAGGTTTTTGAGGGAGCCTCTTTGTCACCTGAAAATGGGAATGAATATGTGATATATATGAACTGCTAAAACCTTTTGAGGAGACAAACAAGCTGATTAGTCACATATGGGCAGAAATTAGCAAACATTGTCTGCTGATATATGTATTGTAAAAAACTGAGGTGCATGGCTGAGGAATCTTACTATAATGACAAGATATCCTTGACCATATGGTGCATATCTGTTTTAACATGTATTGAGCAAGATCCTTACATAGTGTCCAGTAAAAGCAATGGGGAACACATTATGCCACTTTGCTGGACCACCAGCTTTAAATATAACAAATCAGAATTTCCACCAAAAGCTTGATCAGTTTGTCACAGCAAGAAGTAATGATCAGCAGCTTCTCCCGGAGGAATCGGATTATATCAAAGAATATAATAATATTTTTATAGATTGAGTGGAGGGATGTATTCTGGAGGATGAGAGAGAGAAAGAGCCAAAATCCAAAGCATAGTGAAAAGGAAGACAGCAAAGGATGTATACCAGCAGCATATGCAGCTGTAGCTACATCAACCAGAACACCCCATTCCCTTTCTGAACACAGGGTGATTCATGGTTCTCAGGAGTGGCAATCAAACAGTTGTGGTGGTGATGGTGATGGCACAGGAGGCAGCACATCTCTTTGGGGCCTTAGTGTGGGTTGGTAACTGATATACAGTAACACTGTGTAGCTCTTACCAGTGGACCCACTGCATGATGTGAGATGGTTTCAGCATACTTGCGGAATAGCTACATTCTGGGCAGAAACAATGACCCCAAAGACTACTGGCAAACAAAACAATGTGCATGGCGAACACTGACAAGTACCAGAGTGGAAACCCTTAGTTGCTCTTGAGTCTAAGCGTGGAAAGACGAAGCATATGTATTATTAACAGTAGCATAGAGGATGAGGAGGAATTTGAAGGGTTGCTGCCATCTATCACTGCTATGACCACTGATTAATGTGTTTCAGTAATCTGAATATAATGAAAGCTTACATGATCAAAGATGATAATGATATCAATTGCTGTAGGAATCATGAATCTGCATCACCTTCACTGGCTGGGGCAAGTGATGCTGCTGCCTCAACATCATCACTGGAGCTAGGACCAAGATTATTGGTGGCAAGTGGGGGACACTAGCTCTCTCATCCCCATCTTGCTGGCATGTTTGCTGGATATAATGATAGTAGTAGTGTTGATTTTTTTTAAGTATACACAACTGTTGGAGTGTAGGGGGATTATTTTATTTCTGAAAATAATGTATTAGTTATGTTTCTATATTTCACTGTTAGTCTCAGTTGAAACTCAGGTGAAGAACTTCCTTCTTGCCTTTGTCTGTGTCACCTATAAGTCAATCTTTTTTATTTATTTTAAACAATTTTCAAAGATTTGGAAGAGCTCAAGGGTCTCTAGATCTCTCCAAAGAATATTTACTCCTTATTTGCACTAAACAGTATCTAACATGGTAAACAGTTGTGTATATTTCCAAATTGGCATGATTCTGCAGCTAACGGCTCACCAGGTTCTAACCACACCACCACCTCCACAGAGCAAGATATATAGGTTGTGATCCTAGCACTGACCCCTCTCCTATATCAAACAACCTTAAAATAAAAGACAAACAGGGCAAAATCTAACCAGGTTGATATCTCTCCAGTTTTAGAATATGTTCTTTCAGAACTGGTGCCCAGAACTGCACTACATATTTGAGGGGAGGTTTTACCAATGATATGTACAATGGTAAAATGATGCTATCCACTCTGCTTCAATACCCCTTTTTATGCAAGACAAAACTTTGGAGGAGATTCACTAAGAGGTGATAAAGTGGTGATGACTTTCTCCAGAGCTGAAGAAATCTTAGAGAATAGGCTCCATAGAATAAGAATACATATTTTCTATGATTCCATTTATATACATGTATCATGTATTATTTGCCTAAGTAGTATCTGCTACTCGGTCTCAGCAGAATCTCATCCACACACAGCAATTTCAGATAAGGAGGATCATCTTCTTTGCCACCTCTCACTTATCAGTTAATACTGTTTAACTCTTACATCTCCCTTCACACCCAGAAAATAAGTAGCAGTGACTATAACTAAAAATCCTTTCAAGCAACTCCAGCTCCCTCTCTTTGACTGTCTGCCTACAATAGCTAGCCTCAATCATTCAGCTGCTTTCAATCTGGTGATAAATGGGGGACCTTCAATGTGAGGTAGCAATATATTATTATCATTCATTGTAATGCTTTGAAAAGTAGGAAAGCAGCTGGAAATTTGCACTTTTGGTAAGAATTGTGTTTTTTTGCATACTTTTACTTTGAGGCAAATGCTTTGCTCATCCTTACTGCTTCCATGCCAGTCAAGTCCTTCCAGAGGTAATTGTGAAGTGCTCATGAGGAAGTCTACATTTGGGTCACCTGAACTTGTCCCATGCTCAGTTGATGCATAGATTTCATCAATGAACCAAAACCAATCACATGGCTAGGACAAACATGCTTAATTACACTTGAACCTTTTTTTGTGAAGCCAGAAACTTAAAAGATTAAAGACAGCTGGAAGAGGAAAGAAGCCTACTGAAAAAGCACACGTAGAAAAATATTTTCCTCTGTTATGCTTTATTTTGCATTAATTATATTGTGTGTTAGAGAGAAGCTCCTAACTTATTTTAAACCACTGAAACTTTACTTAAACAATGCAGTGCACAAAGCAGAGGCACAGCCAATGCAAAAGTGCTCAACAATCCACAAGTATCTCACACATTTTCCTAAACCAATTTAAAGTTTGATATACCATGTAGTGTTTAAATTGAAGTTATTTAGATTCCAGGCATGTCCATGAAAATCAGAGAATTAAGTGTGTCACTTTCTTGTAAATTTTTAAAGGCTATCTCAGTGTTTCAGTGCTTGCATAATCTGCATGCACAGCTTAGATGGGTACAATAAATATATGCTTGAAATGTTTATCCAGGTGGCATTTTACTTACTTGGTATGATGCCATAGTTTTTGAAGGCATTGAAATCCTTTCAACAGTGTAATGCTGGGCTTTCTTAACTATAAAATATCCCTTAGAAGGCTACTTAGGTTGTAAAACCTCAGCGGACTGACAGCTACAAACATGTGAGGTTATTTACTAAGGTCTCTTAAGTGCTAAAAGAGTCCATGATCATGGCCAAATCAGCAACATATTTGTAAAACAAATAATTCTCAATCTGATTTAATATTCTGATAATTCTTGTGCAAATCTTTTGAGGTAGATTTGCCTCAATTTTGCACCCAACAGATATAATTAAACCAGTTCAATAATGTGAAGGGTTAATCAGAGTAATCTATACAATGTAAATTGGCTTCTAATAATAGATGTGTTAGTCATTTATGTATGGGATATAATTGTTACAAAAAGTTGTACTGCACAAAAGTAGTGCTACAGACAGAGACGGATATACATCACAGGCTCCCCTAAGCAAGGCACTCTAGGTGCCTATGACCACAACCCAGTCCTAAAATGACCCCAACCCCTGTCCCTGTCATTATTTCCTGGCACAGAATATATCCTTGGCTTATAACAAACAGAGGAGGGGAATATTTAACCAGTTGGTTGTTAGGCAATGCATTGGAGATTTCTATAGCACCCAAGGGGTTAAATAATATCCTTTAAAGGGTTATAAACCTGGTTCAGAAACATTGATTTTGCTCTGGACACACCCACAATACAGAGTATGGGTGTGACCAGCATAACTTAGTCACCATTCCTCAAACTTTGGCACTTTTGGCTATTGCCTACTTGGCCTATTTGGATACCCAGCCCTGGCTTCAGAAAGTCATGCTCACATCTAGGAATTTGCAGGATCTGACCTTATAATTCAGCATACCTGGGAACTCTCAGGGTTTGACCCTGAGACTCAGGGTTTTGGCCCAAATCTCAGGGTCTCAGGGTGAAGAGCCAAAATCTCAAAATCTGCTACTTGTTATATATTCTGCTCCAGTTAAATACTTCTTTAGTCTCTAAACTGGTGCCACTTGTACCAGAAAGGCAGAGGGAGAAGTCCTGCTTCATTTGTGTGTGTTCAAGCAGCAATACCTGTAAGTTGTTGTGCATTAATGGCTCCTTGAATGCTGATTGGAGCGAGTCTCGATTACAGTGATCAGGGACACATTGTGGATAATCTATTTTATGGGAAATTTAAGGGTTAATATTTACACAATCTCAGGGTCAGCTCATTTTGAAAGTTCCCAGGTATGATAATTCAGGTTTTGACCCAGATCTCATGGTCTCAGGGTGAAGGGCCAAATTCTAAGAGTGAGAGAGTCTATTGTTAGCTAGTATATGATCTGCACCAATTAACTGCTTCTAAAAGTCTCTAAATTGATGTCATTTGTACCTGGAAAGAATAGGGAGACTTCCTGCCTGTCTTGTGTGGGTTCAAGCAGTAATAACACTATGTTGTAGCCTGTGAATGGTTCCTTGATGATAGATAGGAGAACCTCTGGGATAGACCACTGCAGGACATATCACCTATAAAGTTTGTTACGAGGAACTAAAGGTTTAATATTTCGAAGATCTCAGAGACAGCTAATTTTGAAAGTTCCAAGGTATGGTCATTCTACAGCATTGCCCATGTGATAAAGACCATATAAACCAATCATAGAGGGCTAAAGTAGCAGATACAGAGTATGTACACATAATTAAAGAAAAAGAGAGCTAGCAGGTCAAATAAATAAACATTTACAGGAATACTAAAACAATGAAAGATAAAATAAAACATTACTGATATTTAACATTTTTACAGTAACAACCATTTTATAAATCCCTACAACTGTCTAAAAAATTACATCTTGAAGTACTTTTTTGTCTGTTGATCCAAATACTGTAAACAAACTAAATAATAAATAAATGAATTACAAACTAAAGTGGTGTGTATAACAACCAAAATGATGTGTAGAAGTTTACTTTTGTTGTTAGGTAATTTCTATGATGTTTGGTTAGTGTTAATACATTTATCACTCAAGAAAATTGTGTTTAAATGTGTGGCTGTTATCATTTTGCTATGCAATGCTTTGAGTAATATGTACCTCTCTGGAGCTCAAAGGGTTAACCTTGTGGATGCTTAAAGAGCTCTCCAGTACATTATGAAGCAATACTCTGGAGACCTCTCTAGCAACCAAGGGGTTAATTTGTGAACATTTTCTGCTTTATAATTCAATGCAATTTTTGCCACTTAAATACAAAAATATCTCATTTATATGTCACTGCTGTTTGAGCTTAAGAAAAACAATTTTCCCACCTGGATCCCTCAGAATGTATGTATTTAGGACAGTTCAATTATACAATTTAAATGAATAGAACATGTGTTTTAGCTTGTAGAATTATATGTACAAGAAAACACAGTAGGAGTGTACCGGATGTCTGTCACCTACATTTGTATCATGTAGAACAATCAGTTCATGTATTTCATAGCCCTTGAATCAACTCTATTACCAGATTATTTAAATATAGTTTTCTTTTTAATTATCTTGTTTTTTATTTCCTGAAAAAAAAAAATATATATATATATAGAAAACTTACTCTCTGAGGAAAGTGTTATGATAGCTGACAGTAAACGTTTTCATTACCTTTATTGTTCTGCCATCTGTTGGTGAAGAAGAATACTGTGCTGATCAATGTCACTTTATTCTTTCAAGCAGGATAGTAACAAACATTTTGTTAGCAAAAAAAAAACAACAAAAAAAACAGCATAAGTATTGTCGTTTAAGGCTAGTATGGCTGAGGAACTTGAGTTTTTTTAAATTATAATTAATACAGTGAGGCTGAAGAACTTGAAAAAACCGGAACAATTCTGGGGCAAACCAACTGCATCATAGGGAACATATAAAACAAACTTCACTGACGTTCCCTTTAAACATAAGACCAAGTGCGTGAAGTACTAAGAGAAACTGAATTATTTTTTAATAAAACTGTCTGCTCTACAGAGGACAAATACGATTTCCACTCATTTAAATGGGGTCGTTCCATCACTTGTATCCTATAAAGACCTCTAACACATTGTGGAGACCACTCTACCACTCAAGAGGAAAAGCCTCTTTTTATCACTGGGATCTTTGGGAATATAGCTTGTCCCTTGTGGTGCAGTTGTTTTGCACAAGAATTTTTCAATTTCTCAGTAGTACACCAGCCTCATTTTATCTCTAATACCCTAAGAGTAAAGTCACAGAGTGGTGAATAATGCATCACAGACCTTATGTACAAAGGAAAACAGGGGTAGTTCTTGAGTAAACCAACTTCAACATAGATGAAAAATCTAACTACCCATTGATTTATAAGAGGGTTGGAATCCCTTGAGTTCTGCAGAGGGGAGATGCAATAAGATGTGATTTGCCCATAATAAAGTGGTGATAAAATGAAGGTAACTTCTCCAGTGATATCACTTCTCCAATTCCTATGTTGTTCTATGGAGTCTATGCACCCAAGACATATTAGTGCATTAGCTCCATAGAATAACACAGGAATTGCAGAAGTGATTTCACTGGAGACATCATCTCACACCTTAGTGCACCTTCTTCATTGTGACACAATGGGGGTTATTCAGTAAGTTGTGATAAAGAAGTGATAACGTGTAGATAACTTCTCCAGTGATATCACTTCACCAGTTCCTATGTTGTTTTAGAGCCAAAGCACTAAGATTTCTCCAACTTTGGATATCTTCATGCATAGGCTCTGTAGAGTAGTTAAAAAAAGAAGGAAGAGAGGGCACCTCATAGTGTAATAATGCTTGTTAAAGAAGTGAATCCATACGTACACTTAGAAGAAAATTGTGTTACATGTACAATTAGAGTATCAGCAAGTGGAGGATATTAAAATTGCCCCCATACAGATCTCACACAGTCGCCACTGTGTGACTAGAAACCAGCAAACAAAAGAAACAGAAGGAGGGTGTTATAATATGTTTCTAGAAGTCAAATGTCAATGATATCGGTACTCACAGTTATAGAAACAACAGTGAGGCTCCTTTCATTCACCAGCATATACAGTGAGGGAAAAAATAATTTTATCCCCTGCTTCTTCTGTACGTTTGCCCACTGACAAAGAAATGATCAGTCTATAATTTTAATGGTAGGTTTATTTGAACAGTGAGAGACAGAATAAAAACAAAAAAATCATGAAAAACGCATTTCAAAAAAGTTATAAATTGATCTGCGTTTTACTGAATGAAATAAGTATTTGACCCCCTATCAATCTGAACGATTTCTGGCTCCCAGGTGTCTTTTATACAGGTAACAAACTGAGATTAGGAGCACTATCTTAAAGGGACTGCTTCTACTCTCCGCTTGTTACCTGTATAAAAAACACCTGTCCACAGAAGCAATCAATCAGATTCCAAACTCTCCACCATGGCCAAGATCAAAGAGCTGTCCGAGGATGTCAGGACAAGACTGTAGACCTACACAAGGCTGGAATGGGCTACAATACCATCGCCAAACAGCTTGGTGAGAAGGTGACAACAGCTGGTGTGATTATTCGCAAATGGATGAAATACAAAATAACTGTCAATCTCCTTCAGTTTGGGGTTCCATGCAAGATCTCACCTCGTGGAATTTCAATGATCATGAGAACAGTGAGGAATCAGCCCAGAGCTACACAGGAGGATCTTGTCAATGATCTTAAGGCAGCTGGGACCATAGTCACCAAGAAAACAATTGGTAACACACTACGCCGTGAAGTACTGAAATCCTGCACCGCCCGCAAGGTCCCCCTGCTCAATAAAGCACAAGTACAGGCCCGTCTGAAGTTTGCCAATGAACATCTGAATGATTCAGAGGAGAACTGGGTGAACGTGTTGTTGTCAGAGGAGACTAAAATTGAGCTCTTTGGCATCAACTCAACTCGCCATGTTTGGAGGAGGAGGAATGCTGCCTATGACCCCAAGAACATCATCCCCACTGTCAAACATGGAGGTGGAAACATTATGCTTTGGGTGTGTTTTTCTGCTAAGGGGACAGGACAACTTCAATGCAGCAAAGGGACGATGAATGGGGCCATGTACCGTCAAATCTTGGGTGAGAACATCCTTCCCTCAGCCAGGGCATTGAAAATGGGTCGTAGATGGGTATTCCAGCATAATAATGACCCAAAACACATGGCCAAGGCAACAAAGGAATGGTTCAAGAAGAAGCACATTAAGGTCCTGGAGTGGCCTAGCCAGTCTCCAGACCTTAATCCCATAGAAAATCTATGGATGGAGCTGAAGGTTCGAGTTGCCAAATGTCAACCTCGAAACTTTAACCCCTTAAGGACCCTTGACGTACCAGGACCGTCAAGGGTAAATGTGCTCCAACAACCCTTGACGGTCCCGGTACGTCAAGGGTTAAATTCTTCCATCAAACAGCTTGTTACTAAGCGTTCCGGTATTGGGACACTTAGTAACAAGCCATTGAAACATTGTTGCAACATGCGATTCGCTTCAAAAGCGAATCACATGTTGAAAAACCTGAATGACAGGGACAGTATTTGTAAATACTGTCCCTGTCAGATCTCTCTGTCTCACTCCACCTTGCACACTGCTGAGGTGGAGAGAGACAGAGAGAGATGGTGTTAAATTAACCCTTTGATCACTGTTCTGCAGTGATCAATAGGTTCCCCCCATCTGATCACTCTTGGAGTGATCAATTTGCTCCAGATCAGTGTTTTCTGATCTGTAGGACACCCCCCATCCCCCTTGAATTTTTTTAGATTTTTTTTAAAAAAATTTAATTTTTTTTTTTTTTTTTTTTTTTTTTTTTATATGAATAGTAAATATAGTTTTAAGTATTTTGGTAGGTAGTTGGGTAGGTTTAGTGTAGACATGTGTTAGGGAAAGTTTTCGGGATAGATTTAGGGTTAGGGAAAAAAAAAAAATATATATAATAAGTGCAGTTTAGGTAGGTAGTTTACTTGGGTTAGGTAGGTTCAGGATATACGTAGGCTAGGGTAAATTTTAGGGTTAGATTTAGGTTTAGGGATAGCATAAGAAAAAAAAAAAAGTTTTTTTTTAGTGGGCAAAATGCAGCGCAGGTACAGCGTTGAAGAGGCATATGCCTTTTTGGCGTCTGACTCTGAGGCAACAGACACTGCGTCAGATTTTGACATAGCGCAGTTTTCAGAAAGTGAGAGCAGCTCTAGTGATGACGCTGGGCCTTCTGTCAAGAAAAGACGCACTGCCCCAAGAGCTGCTCTGGCAACTGCCCCAGCACCTGCCAAAAGAACTGCCCAAAGACCTACCAAAATACCTGCCCAAAGAAATGCTCCAAGTGCTGCCCCAAGAGCTGCCCTGGCAACTGCCCCAGCACCTGCCAAAAGATCTGCCCAAAGATCTACCAAAATACCTGCCCAAAGAAATGCCCCAAGTGCTGCCCCAAGAGCTGCCCTGGTAACTGCCCCAGCATCTGCCAAAAGATCTGCCCAAAGACCTGCCCAAAGAAATGCCCCAACACCTGCCACTCCGGATCCTAATGAATGGGTATCAATTTATGCCCACAAATCTCAGAATTCACAGGCAACCCAGGGATTCAAATTGATGTGGAAGGATTTACCCATGATCATTTTTTTTATTTGTTTTTGGGGGAAGACATTTTAGGTGAAATTGTGTCCCAAACCAATTTGTATGCAGCCCAGTATACTGCCGCCAACTCTAAGTGTGAAAAACGCTGTTTTGTTTTTTTTTACTTACGTCATGGTTTACGAGGGATTGGTGGTAAAATGGCTGTGTATAAAATTGGAAAACACACCTAAAACGAGAGCCTGGGGTGTCTACTTTCCAAAAATATACACTTTTGGGGGGAAATCTTAAAAAAGAGCACTGTTACACAGCCCCAAATGAGACATGGCACCAGTAACACAAGCTGTGAAGATTCAAAGTGTGAACCTGTGTAAGGATGTAAGCTTACTGAAGCCTATCTCTGGGTGGGAGGAGCCACCCAGAGATTAGCAGGAAGCTATATACTCTAAGAACAGCGAATATGGATCCCAGAATGCAGGGAATCAGTAGATAGGCCAAGGATAGCTTTATTAAGATAATGCAAGTCCAGTAAAACAAGCCAGAGGTCAGGGCAGGCTGAGATGATGCAAGTCCAGTATAACAAGCCAGAGGTCAGGGCAGGCTGAGATGATGCAAGTCCAGTATAACAAGCCAGAGGTCAGGGCAGGCTGAGATGATGCAAGTCCAGTATAACAAGCCAGAGGTCAGGGCAGGCTGAGATGATGCAAGTCCAGTATAACAAGCCAGAGGTCAGTACCTGAGATTATACAAGTCCAGCGTAGCAAGCCAGAGGTCAGTACAGGTTGAGATATAGCAAGTCCAGCGAAGCAAGCCAGAGGTCAGTACCTGAGATTATACAAGTCCAGCGTAGCAAGCCAGAGGTCAGTACAGGTTGAGATATAGCAAGTCCAGCGTAGCAAGCCAGAGGTCAGTACAGGTTGAGATATAGCAAGTCCAGCGTAGCAAGCCAGAGGTCAGTACAGGTTGAGATATAGCAAGTCCAGCGTAGCAAGCCAGAGGTCAGTACAGGTTTGAGATATAGCAAGTCCAGTGAAGCAAGCCAGAGGTCAGTACCTGAAATTATGCAAGTCCAGAGAAACAAGCCAGAGGAGGTTGGATGGAGGACCCCAGGAGAAAGGCTGGCTGGAAGAAGCTGGCTGGCCTGGAGGACTGCAGGAGAAAGGCTGGCTGGAAGAAGCTGGCTGGCCTGGAGGACTGCAGGAGAAAGGCTGTGCTGGCTGGCCTGGAGGACTGCAGGAGAAAGGCTGTGCTGGCTGGCCTGGAGGACTGCGGGAGAAGGCTGTGGAGAAGGATGCAGAGCCTGCAAGCAGGAAGAGGCTGGAGCACTAAACTGCGGCAGGTATACCGCCCGGGACTCAAGCGACAACTGAGCGCCGAGTCCCGGTTGCCGCCAGTTTTAAAAAGAACGCCGGGCGCCCAAGGAGTGACGTCGGTGCGACGACCGACGTCAGGCCTCGCAACTGCGCATGCGCGAGGACGCGCGCATGCGCCCAGCCGTCCTGAAGCCAGTAGAGCTACTGGCAAGGACGGCGAGGGCGAGGGACCTGACAACCTGGAAACCCGCATGTTCCAATTTGGCCCCCGTAGCTCCCCCAAACCATGAGAAAGCTATGCATATGGGGTATTGCCGTACTCAGAAGAAGGAGCTGAACACTAATCAATTCAGTTTATAAAATCTTCACCTATTCTGTGCTTGAAATTCAAATCAACATTGAAGGCAAAGTGTGAAAAATGCTGAATTTTTTTTACTTACGTCAAATTTTCACAGGATTGGTGGTAAAATGGCTGTGTAGAAAATTTGAAAACACACCTAAAACGAGAGCCTGGGGTCTCTACTTTCCAAAAATATACACTTTTGGGGGGAAATCTTAAAAAAGAGCACTGTTACACAGCCCCAAATGAGACATGGCACCAGTAACGCAAGCTGTGAAGATTCAAAGTGTGAACCTGGAAACGCACATGTTCCAATTTGGCCCCCGTAGCTCCCCAAAACCATGAGAAAGCTATGCATATGGGGTATTGCCGTACTCAGAAGAAAGAGCCGAACACTAATCAATTCAGTTTATAAAATCTTCACCTATTCTGTGCTTGAAATTCACATCAACATTAAAGCAAAGTGTGAAAAACGCTGTTTTTTTACTTACGTCAAGTTTACGAGAAAGTGGTGGTAAAATGGCTGTGTAAAAAATTTGAAAAAACACCTAAAATGAAAGCTGGGGGTGTCTACATTCCAAAAATATACACTTTTGGGGGGAAATCCTAAAGTGCAGCACTGGAACATAGCCCAAAATGAGTAATGGCACCAGTTAACCAAGATGTGAAAATTCAATATTTGTTCAAAATTGGGCCCCGTAGCTCCCCCAAACCTTGAGAAACCTATGCATATGGGGTATTGCCGTACTCAGAAGAAGGAGCTGAACACTAAACAATACATTTTTAAAAATCTAAACCTATCATGTGCTTGAAATTCACATCAACATTGAAGTGCAAGTGTGAAAAACACTGTTTTTTTAACTTACGTCAAGATTTACGAGCGATTGGTGGTAAAATGGCTGCGTAAAAAAATTGAAAACATACATAAAATGAAAGCCTGGGGTGTCTACTTTCCAAAAATATATACTTTTGGGGGGAAATCTTAGAGTGGAGCACTGTTACGCAGCCCAAAATGAGACATGGCACCAGTGATGCAAGCTGTGAAAATTCAAAGTGTGAAACTGGAAACGCGCATGTTCCAATTTGGGCCCCGTAGCTCTCCCAAACCTTGAGAAACCTATGCATATGGGGTATTGCCGTACTCATAAGAAGGAGCTGAACACTAAATAATGCATTTTTCAAAATCTTCACCTATCATGTGCTTGATATCAACAGTAGTATTGAAATGTAAGTGTGAAAACTGCAAAAAAACAAAATATTACCACAATTTTGAATTTTTTTTCTGGAAAAATAGCTGCATGAAAACTCCAAAATTCTCCTGATTATTTACCTTATGTTGTGTAGTTTTCAGAAACATATACCTTTGTGGGACATTTTTGGTTCTGGCACCGTCAGCTAAGCTATGATGCTCACATGCCAATTGTTGAAAAATCACAAGTTGGAAATAACGGCAGCCATCTTGTAATATTTACCTTGTAAATGTGAGGAAAGGACTAAAATAGTAGGCATATGGGGTACTCTTATATTCAGGAGAAGCAAATGAATATATTTAGGGGTATTTTTTTTTCATTAACTAATAGTATGCAAATCCTGACAGAAAAATGTAAGCAAAATGTTGTTTTTTTTTCAATTTTTTTCCTCTTTTTTTCTATTTTAATCAAATTAAACAATGAGGTATTCATATAATTGTGGTATCAAAAGAAAGCCCTACTTGTGCTTAAAAACAGTATATAATTTATGTGGGTGCACAAAAGGAATTAAAGAGAAAATATGGTTGAACAAAGACATAGTCAAAAAAGTCAAAATTGCTCAGGTCCTTAAGTCAAATCTAACTCAGATTTTCCCGGTCCTTAAGGGGTTAAAGACTTGGAGAGGATCTGCAAAGAGGAGTGGGACAAAATCCCTCCTGAGATGTGTGCAAACCTGGTGGCCAACTACAAGAAATGTCTGACCTCTGTGATTGCCAATAAGGGTTTTACCACCAAGTACTAAGTCATGTTTTGCAAAGGGGTCAAAATACTTATTTCACTCAGTAAAATGCAAATCAATTTATAACTGTTTTCAAATGTGTTTTTCAGGATTTGTTTTTGTCTCTCACTGTTCAAATAAACCTACCATTAAAATTATAGACTGAGCTTGTCTTTGTCAGTGGGCAAACGTACAAAATCAGCAGGGGATCAAATAATTTTTTCCCTAACTGTAACTGTAGGGGAAATGTGGCTTGCCCCAAATGAGCTGATAAACATGCAACAGGATCCGTAGCTTGAATAAATAATGTAATATGTCTTGTCTCTCAAACATGTATAATTTAAGAGATGTAAGCTTCCAAAGTTCCCCCCTCCTGCCCCCTTTTACTCACATCAGCGCTCTAGCTGACAGAACGAGATCCTGGTCCTGGGACCGGACGCTCTTCAGCAGAGCAGAAATAGCATTGTCTATAATTAAATACTTTGTTGGAATGGTCTACAAAGTGTGCCTGGTTTGCAGACACACTTTGTAGACCATTCCAATGAAGTATTTCTTTGTAGACAATGCTATTTTGGCTCTTCTGATGAGCCATCTGGTTCCGGGACCAGGATCTCATTCTGTCAGCTAGATCGATGACAGGAGCAGAAGGGGAGGGAGGGTGGAACTTTAGAAGCTTATATCTCTTAAACCAGTGGCTCTCACCTCCTGTCCTCAGGACCCACTAACAGGCCAGGACTTAGGGATTTCTCTGCTAAAGCACAGATGTGGTGATCAGAGGCTCAGTCACATTGATTAACTCACCTGTGCTCTAACAAGGAAATCATCCATCCTGGCCTGTTAGTGGGTTTTGAGGACAGGAGTTGAGAACCACTGTCTAAAACTATACATGCTTGAGAGACAGCACTTTCATCATTGCATTTATATTTTTAATATGTTTAATACTAAACTTTATTAAAATGAAGCATTTATATCCCTTTAACACAGGCCACAGAAATGAAGCATCACCTGATACATTTCCATTGCCTGCTGTATTTCCATCACCTGCTATATTTTTATTGCACCTTCTCCTGCATTGCCCCAGAGATCCCATCAGAGGGGGGCACATGGTGATGGCTTTGCCACCTTAGCATCATCCAAATATTATTGCTTGATGTCTGCAGGGTTTAGCCATTCATTGGAGGTTGCAATTAATAACACAACCTCCACTCTAGCTCATGTGAAGGTATGCAAATGGCCTCACTGATTGCTGTCCAGATCAACCATTGCTACATCTTTTCTGTGTTCTAGACTGAAAGGAATAAAGATGCAGCTTACTGGACTTTGGAAGTTTGAAAGTTTTCCTTGCCTAGCAATATACTGTGCATTTCAGCATGGTTGACAGAACCAACACATCATTACTTCATTAGTATCTGACATGTGAAAGGGTCCTAAGAGTGAGTATATGGAGAAAAGTACTTTACAGAAAGAGTGAAAGAGATGCATTCAAATCCCCCCAGTGGAATTAGTAGAGCCTATGGCTGATTTCAGATGGGAGACACAAATACAGAGATATTGTACTGGTCATTTTACCGTTGGACAAAGTTGTAATGCTGAGATATGATGCCTTTCACCTGGGCAAATATCACCCTGGATATATGTACCAAAGACCACCATGTTTCATGCAGACATGCAGTAAAGATGCAGTAAAGATGCAGCAGGTGAGATTTACATGGAAGCTTGTGGGACCACCATCCGATCTTTCACAGATGGTGGAAGCTGTTATGCTCATCACAGACGCCAATGTATGGCTGACCCATATGGGCATCATCTGATATTATGTGACTAGTGCTCACATGGACATGTTGCCAGCCATGTTCTCCCCTATGACAGGATTGACAGGAAACACAGAAGAAGATGAATCAGCGAAAACAGGGATAACACAGTAGAGGGAGGTTGCTACATTTTTTTTTTGCGCACAGGCAACAACAATACAAAGTCTTGAGATATTACTTGTTAAATAGATAGAGAAACCACCAGTCTCAAGTGCATAATAGTTCCTATCTACTGTACAATCAAATATTTCTATGTATATGATTTCACAGAATTTGTTCCATTGGATAACATACATCTAATGAATTTCATGTTTTGTTATGCCTGCTTGTGCTGATTAATGAGTACTAAAAAGAAATGGAACAATTCTCAAGAAAATTAACCAGTACATCAGCCTTATAGTGCCACTATCTTCATTCAGGGTTTCATCCAAATCACTCAACAGTCATGGCCCTCTGAAAAGTATGCCTTGATATCCAGAGTGGCATGGAAAATGTTGAACTGTTTGGAGGCCTTTGATACAATAGACCATAATATACTGATAAATAAGGTCAGAAGTTCAGAATTGGGTCATAATTCTATACACTGGTTCCAATCCTATTAAATGACAGAACACAATATGTGTCTGTTGCAGACAATGTTTTCCTTACTCTCAAAGTAACAAGTAGGTTCCTACAAGGCTCCATTCTAGGTCTTCTTAACTGTTCCTGGTTTATAAATGATTTGTGCACAGTTTGCAAAACATATTCTCTGTACATGTATGCAGATGAAACTTTACACTAAAAATAAAAATGTGTTGTAACTAGTAGCAGTATTACCGTAAGATATGTTTAAAGAACCACATTGGGTAACACTGAAATCTGGATATTCCCTTTCTTGCCTTGTTTTATAACAATTTCTCTGGAAAGCTACCAGTATGCTCACTACAGCTCTCTATATTAACTATAACCACTTTTCCACAAATCACTGAGTATTCCACACTACAAGAAAGAAACTGGTCACTCTGCCTTCTCCTTCAGAGCTCTGAAAGCCTGAAATAACCTACATGAAAAAAATCATATCTTCTCCCTTTCTAAAATCCCTAAAAATATGTGTTTCTTTGTATCTAAAAACAACATATAACACTATATAAAATGTTATTGTACCTTGCTGGCTGCCTGATTGGACACATTTTGCTATCTGTTTAGGAATGATTTCCATTCCATTCCATTTCTATATGGTAAAACTACCCTAAAATGGCTCAATGATAAAATAAAACCATATATTTTCTGAGGTTTGATATCTCAGTGGATCAAATGAGGGGTCACTCGCCAGTACTCCTAGCATGGTATGCATAATTTTTTCCAGAAAGTAATGCTAATGGAAATAGTAAACTTTTTACATTTCCACCCCTTCCAAATGTACTGAAATATTTGAAAACTATGGAATTTTCAACTGCATCCATTAGCTAATGCTATTATAAGAATATGGCATCCCAGTAGTATGATATGACCTGCTGTAGGGTGTGTCAGAAGCACAAAACTAAACCAAGTACAATCTCTCATGACTTGCCTATGTACCAAAAACCATAAATGTTTGTACAGAATATAAACCACTGCATCAAATGAACTATCACTTGCCTTTCTACCCTAACCATGAAGGGGAGATGCACTAAGGTGTGATAAAGCAGAGATAACTTCTCCAGTGAGATCTCTTCTCCAGATCCTTTGTTATTCTATGGAGCCAATGCACTGATTTCTCAAGTAGAACATATCTTAGTGCATAGGCTTCATAGAATAGTAGTAGTAACTGGAGAATTTATATCAATGAAGACATTATCTCTGCTTTATCACGTCTTAATCACACCTTAGTGTATAACACCCCTGGCATGCGCAAATCTTTGAAGAAAGTGTCACTAAAGAAAACAGTTTTTTACATTTCTAGGTACTTGAAAACAATGTCATGTCCTACCAATTTGATTAGCTACTTCTCATCCAAGAAAAATGGTGCCCCAGTGGTATAGGTTGAAGTATAGCAAGGTGCTGTTTCATTTTGGGTATACTTAGGGTGTGGGGGTGACTGGATTAGGTTGCAATAGACTATGGGCTGTTTGTGGGATAGAATTTATTTTGGAATTGTTACCTGTGGAGAGAGTGTATGCTGGGATCTGTGACTAATAGTGTGCAATAGAACCAGGATGGAAGGGGTCAAACAGTGTATATAGGAATCTGCGACTTCCAGTAGGTAGTAGAACCAGGCTTGGGGGTTAGACATTGTATATGGGAAAAATCAACTACCATTGGCAGTGGAACAAGGCTCCTGGGGGGGGGATCATATAGTGTGAGTGGGTATCTGTGACTACCAGTGGGTGGTGGAACTAGACTGGGGGGATCAGGCAGTGTATGTGTGTGTGTGTTTGTTTATGTGTAGGCAGGTTAGGAATACTAGTGGACAGTGAATCAGGAAACTCAGGAATCAGAAAGTAATGTGTGAGTTCCAGAAATGTGTCCTCCACATAGCAAGGAAATATGCTGGACAGCTCTCTAGCATATATGTTTTTTATTTATTTTTAAATATTTTGTAAACACTCTGACCTCAATGGTGGATCCTCGGGACCTCCTGATGTTATTGATCTCTGAGCCAGTAGCACTGGGAGATCAATAGAGGTGGCTGCTGGAGAGCGGCATGACTCACCTGTTTCCACACTACCCAAACTTCTGGCTAGGAGTGGGAGGGATTGGGTAAAGCCACCAATGTCTCCTATGTCTGTACTACTCTTTGAACCAAATGCCATGTCACCATTTTGTTTGTATTTAAGAAGTCTATAATCAGGGCTCAAAATTTCCACTCGTCACTAGCCAATGGCGAGTGAAAATTTAGCCCTGGCGAGTAGAAATTCAGCCCTGGTTGGTATGTTATAGCTTGCAGTGGTGAGTAACTTTTCAGGTCTGGCTAGTAGCAAAGAACTTCAACCTTTAGGCCCTGCTATAATGATCCATCTTTCAACATCAAAGAATTATTCCAGTAATATACACTCAAATTTTGATATATTTGGATTTTAGTGTAGATTATGGCATTGTTTGCATACATATGCACAGAAGATACTTTGCAAACCTTGTGCAGATCTATAAATAGGGAAAATAGAAAAGAACCAAGAATTGGGCCTCTGAGAAACCCAAGTGTAATGCTGACTGGGAAGGAAACACTGTTAGTAACATACACATATTGCATTCTGTTTGATGCATAAGCAAGACACCAATTTAATGTATTACTACCTAAGCCTGAATTGTTTAGCTTATTTATCGGAATATTGTGGTCTAATATCAAAAGACTTTGAAAACAACTCCAGTAAATGTCTGTGTTGCATGATGATGATTGCAGTCTGTAAAACAAAGCCATACCATTGTATTCATTATACAAAAGTCTTTATTTGTGTTGATCTGGTTGATTATTGACATGATTTGTGCCAAATTAAATAGTAACAAAAATATGCTTGTATGCAGTGAACCATAGTTTTTTGGATCTGTCCAATCAGCTGTGAATCAGAGAAAATTGAAGCACCTTCCATTTATGTTTTTTACATAATCCTTTGATGAGTTCTACAAACTTACACAATAAAACACATGCAAATGACCATATCCTTTAGTGACTTTGATAAATACTCTCCTAAGTGATTACTTAATCATATAAGATAATATATCCTTCATTAAATTAAATTTTCAGAAATATATAATTGATGGCTTCGCAATTTCCCAAAGAGATATATATTTTATAGACTATCCATAATGAAAAAAATAATGAGTTGTACAATAATTTCATTTAATTAACTTACTCCTTGGTATATTTGTATTTATCTTTAAACCCCTTGGATATTGGAGATGTCACAAAACCATTGCTTAAACATGAAATGCAAATGCCTCTAGAATGGGATGAAATAAATTTTGAGAGCCAGAGGGTACATTACTCATTGATATCCAACACATCAAATACCCTCTGATATTGAAAGGGCTTATAGTATATATTTATTTAATTACAAACATTAGAATAATACACAGTAAGGCTGATATAGTAAGACATGGCTCAGTTCTGGGGAAAACCATAAATATAAAAAGGGGTTTTAACCAACTGAATGTGACAGAGGACTCTAACTTATTTCTTAGCCATGCAGTCTAGACCTATTTGTCATTCACAGGATTAAAAATACCCTTTAAAATCAATGGCAGTTTGGGTAATTTTTATTTGCCCTCTATGTTTCAGGAGATTAGTTTCAACAATGCTCCAGTTCATCCTAGTACATTCAGCTCAGTATGCATGGATTTGCACAGAGGAAAGGATATTATATGCCATTCATGTTTTATTTCATTAAAAAAAACACAAACACACCTATGTGAATGTAATGCTTTTTAATAAATAAAGGATAAAATCAGCCAAATAGCTGCTCACAAATAAGCTATGCTGTGGCTCTGTATGCTAGGCACAGAGCAACAGAGCTGCAGTCACAGTGATTGGACCTAGGTAACAGATGGAAACCAGGACAGAGGCTTTGCATATAGGCAGAATGTTTTTGCTCTGTCGTCAAGCGCTATTATGAGATGAGCATTGATTTACTCCATGTTTGTGAGCAGCAATTTAGTTGACTTTATTCTTTACTGAAATGCTTTACTTGCAAATGCTGCACCTGAATTTTGTGTTTAATTTTAGTTTCTTTTGTGAACTGGGATCAAAGAGTAGTTTTATGAGTAGCATTTTGGCACTTTAGTGAAACCGCATTTTGCCTAAGCATGTAATTGAGAATCTTATGACTGAAACCATGACCATAATGCAGACTTCGGTAATTGCTTCTACATGATTTCTATTATGCCTCGATTAAAGGAAAAAAACTCTTTGAAGAAAAAATAATGTTTTCTGTGCCTTTAAACAGGATTGTTAAACCTTATTATGAAAGATATATATTTTACAGCTTTTTCTCGTGTACCACTGAAGGGACATGCTTAATTTCATTCACACAGAATAAGAAATGCTCAATAGCTAGTTCCTTAAAATGATATCACTGAGCAGTATTATATCTAATTTTTAGCTCTTTGTGACATTTTAGAGAAAACATTCCAATATGCATATATAAGACCCAGCTCCTTGTAGCTCCATGCCTTCTTCTCTATTTTCTCACCCCTATTTACCCTGACCTGTGGTTCAATTAGGAATACATTTAATGTTCCTCTGAGCCTAGTTCCATCTAGTGTACCTCTTGATTCCTGCTTGATTACCTAGTCTGACCACCACTCAGAACTCTTTTCTGTCTTACAACTTTTCTGGATTATTCCTGATTATTATGCATGACACCCCTTGAGTCAATTCATTTTATACCATTCTTTGTTTACTTTATAGTGTTTTTACCAGGTGCTTGCGGCCACTTACGTGGCTTTACCTCCAACTCTCCAGTACCCTGTAGCCTTTCATACCTCCACTGCAGCTGCCTTCTTATCCCTTTTTAAATGTAGCCAGTTGCCTTTTTTGCAGCTGACCAATTTTCACTGTTCTCATTGGTTCCATGTTTTGCGCATCTTCTTCTGTTGTTGTTCTGTTGTTGTTCCTTTTGCTCATGTCCCTGTGTTGCATTTCTTACCACCTTGGAGGTAGCACATCCATTTATTTTTTTTTGGCAAGTCTTACTGCTCTTGTAATATATATTGCCTTCCCTATTTATTTAGTAGTTTAGCCTGCACTAGCAGCTTATCTCTCCCTATATTCCCAGCTATAGTCTTGTACTCTACCTAGTGCACTGCTGTGATATTCCAGATACTCCATCTTTGCTGGTAGTCTTACTCTTCTGGCAATCCCCTGTAACTGATCCCTGTTAGATACAGTGCCTTCACCCTATTGTCTTATGCTGGTCACACTAGGTAATGCCGTTCCTGTTCCGCTAGGCTAACCAAAGTATTTATCTTTACACAGGAATACTGTTCAGGTACCCTGACCATTAATCAGCTCCAATGGTATTTGGTATCTGACCTTGAGGTTGACACCTTTATCCCCTGCATAAACTGTAGCAAGACGACATTCAGTGGTAGTTGGTGCTGATAAACTTTGTTCTCAGGTAGTGCACCCAAACCATGGGAATCATATGTATACAGGTAAGCTTGGTGAGCCAAACATTCCATTCATTCCAGGCCAGTCCCATTCTTGATCAAGGCAGCTCTTTCCCTTTATTTCTTTCCCTTTGGCGTCCTATTCTCAGCATTTTCATTACAGCATATTAGTCATATCCTGTTAATAAGTACATTTAACCCCAAATGCCTTTCCTCCTATTTGGCTTTGCTTGTTTAAACTCTTGGGTATAACTCTGAAGGTAAAGAGTATAAAAAGTAGACTTCTTGTTCTCTGTGTTTAGGACCAGGGTATGTTTTCTAGCTGTTTCAGACTACAACTGCCATAATCTGACACCAACCTTTGGCTGGTTTAGGATGATGGAAGTTATAAACTCCAAAAGTTGGAGAGTGAAAGGTTGCCTAACTGAACATAAGCTAAGACAGCAGTAGTTCACTTTTGGTGCCCTTTTAGGGAGATAAAGTCAGAAGAAAAGGACTAAGGTTTGTTGGTACTTCCAAGCAAAGGAATTCCGCCTGATATTTCAGGACTGGAATTTCTCTGGGATTGGGATCAGGCTTCATATGCAGATGGAAATATCTCTTCTCTATCATCACAAGAGATTTAAACATATTGACTGCCTTTAAGTTAATATCATCCTATAGATCAAGCTATTAAGTGTTATTTGTTGTTTGTTATTTGTCAGTATCTCTCAGTTTTTGATAATTCAAATGCTATTACAATGTGAACTTGCTGTTATGGCAGTTACAGTTAATATGCCATTTTATATGCCAATTCCATTTTATGGGGGCTCTATTGTTAATGCACTCTGTGGAGGAATGTAGTTGTGGAAACATATTTAAGTTTGAAATACATTTTGGAAAAATTATCTCTTGCTGCAGCTCAGTTTACTCAGCTGGAAAAGTCATTTAACAGTTTTTTCATAATACATATTTACTATACCTGTCAAATGGAAATTTGTCGCATTATAACATTTAGGTTTTGTATTTTGTATTTGCCTTTTTTTTCTTAAATTTTTGCCTTTTATTCTAGTTCATATATTAGAAAATCACATATGTGCATGAGGGAGATATGATAGTGACAAGTTTGTGGCAGAGAGATGCTGCACTAAAAGTGAAAAATATGGAATGGATCATAGGTCCACTAGGAGGTATGGGAGTGATGGAATAGGGCTGCAGTTTGGAACACAATACAGGCATTATACTAAATGAGAAATTTGTAGAAAAGTTTATATGTTCTGTGAAAGATGTGCATATATTTTGTTGGGGGCAGGGTCTGGGCCTACCTGATGATAACACAATGATAGTAGACAAATGTTATCCTGATGTATCACCCTGAAACCAAGGTTGAAAGTCTGGATTTAGGTACTTCTTCAGGAATAATCATCAGAAGCTTTTGCTCTGACTTTCTGAATCATTAGTAAACATCTGATGCCAGACAGCAGGTTAAGAACAAAAGCAGTGTTATTATGCTCCAGAACTTTGCCTGGATGAGACAGTAACCAATATGGTAAAATCCATTCATCAAATTTTATACTGGATCCTAATGACAAATCTTAGTTTACTAAGCCCAACACAGAAGGACGGATTGGCTGCAAGGACCAGTATTGAACACCAAGTGCTAAACTTTTGCTTTTAAACTCTCTCCATGGAGCTCAAGCATATTACTATAAATAAATAAATAAATAAAATAAAAGCACCAAATATTGCTGACCAACTGTAAACTTCAGTGCCACTAATTACAGGTTTTACAAATTTAGAGAAACAGTAACACATGTTTCGTTAGTGTATTTTTGAATCTGATTGGTCCTCTTGTGATCAGGCAAACAAATCCTCTAAACCTGCACTGTTAGAGGTATTTGGGGTCAGTGGTCAGAAACTCTTTACTATCTTATACTTTCACATATACTCAAACTACATATCTGATATTGAAGACCAATAATACTTTGTACGATTTTTTGCTGTTACAAAAAAACCAAAACAAATAATTTAACATACTGTTAATTGAAATAAATTATTAACTCGCCATGTTATTCCAATTTTTTTAAAATAATAGAACAATCCAAAAATATGAGCACCTAGATTGAGCCCAACATCATGTAGTTGCCAATAAAAGATTCTGTGCAGTCTGTCAAGGGGAACTAACACCTCTTAATATTAAGTTAATGGGCTTACTAACCCTCCGAGTGCCAGAGGGATATGCAATGTATTACAAACGGTGAAAACTAGAAGGTGATAGTTTTGCTTTTTTTTTTTCAATGAGCTTTATTGAAAGAGATAAAAAGTACAATTAGTTATCATATCAGAGTAACAAAGACAGTACAGATGTAAAAACTGGTACAAATGTGGAGAGAGATCTGTCAAGGAATTGTAAGTGAAGGTAATGAATCTGGAAGACCAATAATACTTTTGATATTTCAGTTTTATCTTAATTGTAATTTTATGTTACAAAACATTTTTGGATTATACTTCCCTTATGATATTCAATATAAGCTCTTTCTAATGGTAACAACACAAAATGTTTTACAATATCTGAACTAAAATAAAAGCTCTTAAAACAACCAATGCAACAGGTATATCTACATAGTCATCATATTGAAATGAGTTAATTGCCCATGCAACATTTCTATTTATTAATATTTAAAAAGATCCTGTACCAGTTAACACAGAGATGACCAGCTTTCAATGTGGATCAGCAGATGACAGTCAGGAACTAATCAGCACAGTCCATGGGACAGAGGAAAGTCACTTATTTCCCTTGCTAAAATAAAACAAAAAATGCACTTACCTTATGCTGTCCTGTAACAAGGCATAGCTATATGTCTTCATTGTTCTGTAGTGATCCCATTGCCCTTTATCACAGAAGGAGTCCCACAGCATGGGAGGGTATGTTTGGTTACTGCAAACAAGATGCCTAGTTTGACTTTCTCACACCCTTTATACCCACAAATAATTATCTGTATATCGCTAAGTGTCACAATGATTTTTACTGAAACACTTGTGCAAGTGGCAGAATCTTGAGGTAGCAGGTACTACCATGCTGTGGCTACTAGCCATGTTAGAGGTGCTGATCACAAGGTCAGATAACCACAGCTGGTTGAGCTGGAATCTGTAGCATGATGGCTGCACCTGAATGGGTGCTCGGCAGGTAGGTTGTTCCAAATATTTTTGAGAAACTTGCTGCTGAAGATAGTTCTTAATGATTTTGGCTGTATGTTTGGGCTTGTTGTCATGCTGCAGAATACATTTGGGGACAATCAGATGCCTCCCTGATAGTATTTCATGATGGATAAGTACACTGTGTGCACAATTATTAGGCAAGTGAGTATTTTGACCATATCTTCATTTTTATGCATATTTTCCAACTCCAAGCTGTATAAACTTGAATGCTCATTGGATTTAAGCATATCAGGTGATCTGTATTTGCTTAATGAGAGAGGTTGTGGCCTAAGGAGATGAACTCCCTATGTTAAGGTGTGCATAATTATTAGGCAGCTTCATTTCCTCAGGCAAAATGGGCAGGAAAAAGAGATATAACTCACTCTGAAAAGTCAAAAATTGTAAAACATCTTTCAGACGGATGCAGCACTCTTGAAATTGCTAAGATATTAGAGTGTGATCACAGAACCATCAAATGTTTTGTTGCAAATTGTCAACAGGGTCATAAGAAACGTGTTGAGAAAAAAAAGACACAAATTAACTGCCAGAGATTTGAGAAAGTCTTCAAATCGACTATATGTTGCTTGAGGTGAATGTAATTAAAATATAACTTTTATTCAAAATAATAATAAAACATACAAATTAATTAAAAGGAAAATAGCCCTGAGCATTGTTGTGATGTATCAGATAGGAAATATAATCTGTGTGTAGTAATTTTACAACACCAAAAATAAGTAAGATACCACTACACACATGTGCCTTAAAATGTATTGCACTTATATCCAACTTAAGTATCAAAAAACATCTCTAAATAATCTAAGTCACATCAACTAGGTGTTCTTACTTAGAGTGCCTCAAAAAACCCCCCTCAGGAACTAATATATTCTAAATGGGAGCTAGTCAATTTCAATCTCCCACTCTAAGCTCCTAGTGACCGTAAAGAGGTTAATGAGTAACGGTCAGATTTCATCACAACACGGCTCAAGCTATTACGTTTAAAAAAATCGGCACCCTGCTCAGTATATGTAAACTGATCCGTTAAATGTTAAATCAAGATGAGATTTCAATATAATTCACAGGATGTCTAATCATCATTTTCTACATCTTAATGTGTTTATCATTGCAGAGTGCCGAGCTAAAACTCTGACGTGCGTTTCACCCTCAGGCTTTATTAATTATATGATTGATAATCTCATTTTGATATAACATTTAATGGATCAGTTTACATATACTGAGCAGGGTGCTGATTACTTTAATCGTAATAGCTTGAGCCGTGTTGTGATGAAATCAGACCGTTACTCATTAACCTCTTTACGGTCACTAGGAGCTTAGAGTGGGAGATTGAAATTGACTAGCTCCCATTTAGAATATATTAGTTCCTGAGGGTTTTTTTTTGAGGCACTCTAAGTAAGAACGCCTAGTTGATGTGACTTAGATTATTTAGAGACTTTTTTGATACTTAAATTGGATATAAGTGCAATACATTTTAAGGCGCATGTGTGCAGTGGTATCTTACTTATTTTTGGTGTTGTAAAATTACTACACACAGATTATATTTCCTATCTGATACATCACAACAAAACTCAGGGCTATTTTTCTTTTAATTCATTTGTATGTTTTATTATTATTTTGAATAAAAGTTATATTTTAATTACATTCACCTCAAGCAACATATAGTCGATTTGAAGACTTTCTTTGTGACTTTAACACTAGAGTGCCCGTAAAGTATCTATTGAAATTCTAATTTTTTTCTATATAAATGATGTAAGGTTTAGATATAGGTGCACGGCAGCATATATAACTGTTAGTAATATTAGCTGTCCTTAGTGTTTGACACATTCAGCGCTCCAGTCCTTCCTTTTTTTGTTTATTATTTTTTTGCAGCGATTTCAGAAGAATCAAACATGAAGCTACCAGGAACACATTATCCTCCGGTGCTACCATATTCCAAAACTGCAACCTACCTGGAGTGTCCAGAAGTACTAGATGTTCAGTGCACAGAGACATGGCCATGGTAAGGAATGCTGAAAGCAGACCACCACTGAACAAGACACATAAGTTGAAATGTTAAGACTGGGCCAAGAAATATCTGAAGACAGATTTTTCAAGGGTTTTATGGACTGATGAGATGAGAGTGACTCTTGACGGTCCAGATGGATGGGCCTGTGGCTGGATCAGTAAAGGGCACAGAGCTCCACTTCGACTCAGATGCTAGCAAGGTGGAGGAGGGGTACTGGTATGGGCTGGTATTATCAATGATGAGTTAGTTGGACCTTTCTGGGTTGAAGGTGGACTCAAACTCAACTCTCAAACCTACTGCCAGTTTTTAGAAGACACTTTCTTTAAGCAGCGGTACAGGAAAATTTCTGCATCTTTCAAGAAGACCATGATTTTTATGCAGGACAATGCTCCAATGCATGCATCGAAGTACTCCACTGCATGGCTAGCCAGTAAAGGCCTTAAAATTAATGACATGGCCCCCTTCTTCACCTGACAGATTTACGCTGAAGGAAACAGTACCTCTCTGAACAGTGTCTGGGAGGCTGTGGATGCTGCTGCACAAAAAGTTGATCGTCAACAGATCAAGAAACTGACAGACTCCATGAATGGAAGGCTTATTACTGTTATTGAAAAGAAGAGTGACTATATTGGTTGTTTGTTTACTATTCTCACTTTAATAGATGAAAATAAACACGTAAAATGGGAAAATTATCGTTTTTCATTTAGTTGCATAATAATTCTGTTGCCCAATAATTGTGAACACATAGATATTCTCCTAAGAAAGCCAAAATCTCACTTTTACTTTCTTAAATATTCAGGTTTAAGGTTTCTTAACATTTTGGATTGACGGTGAGTAGATGTTGAATAATAAAATTAATCTTCAAAAATACAACTTGCCTAATAATTGTGCACACAGTTTATCTGCCTGTACTTCTCAGCATTGAGGAGACCATTAATTTTGACCAAATGCCCAAATCCATTTGCAGAAATGCAGCCCCAAACTTGCAAGGAACCTCCACCATGCTTCACTGTTGCCTGCAGACATTAATTCTTGTACTGCTCTCCAGCCTATGGCGAACAAATTACCTTCTGCTACAGCCAAATATTTCACATTTTCCCTAATCAGTCCAGAGAACCTGCTGCCAATTTTCTGCACAACAGTTCCTGTGTTTTCATGCATAGTTGAATTGCTTGGTCTTGTTTCCATGTCGGAGGTATGGCTTTTTGGACATAAGTCTTCCATGAAGACCACTTTTGACTAGACTTCTCTAGACAGTAGATGGGTGTACCCGGGTCCCACTGTTTTCTGCCAATTCTGAGCTGATGACACTACTGGACATCTTCTGAATGCAAAGGCAAATAAGCATGATGTGTCTTTCATCTGCTGATGACCACTGTGTCTACCGTCCTCAACATTGCCCATTTATTTGTGCTTCTTCAAAAGAGTATGGACAGCACATATGAAAACCCCTGTCTGCCTCTTTGGAAACCTCTGTTGCATTCATGTGGATAAAAACCCATTTAAACTTATACAAATGTTTATTTTCCCGCCATAGTTAAGGTGGTTTGCTCTGGATTGCTCTGCTTTCTTTGTACATATGAGAATCCATTGAGTTGGAAACATTATAACAAAAGTTAATGGATATGTATTACATACCTCTAAGAAAACATGCCAGATCTAGCTCCATCTAAATTATGGTTTAAAGTTTTGAGTGCCAATGGTTTACAATGCATTGCCTAACCCTCTGGCACTCAAAGGGTTAATCCTTTTTTAAGCAATCTGATAACAAACAAAGCCACAAAATATAAAGAAAACTGTTTTTCTCAGTGGAGTGGAAAAATAATTATTTTCCTAATCTCTTTTTCACTACATCATGGAAATAATTAACATGCAATTCCAAAACAAATTAAAACAATGAAGTAATAAAGCTTTAGGGTCCAAAGTTCAAAATAAAAGTGGAGTTATTCTGGAGCAAGCCATTGGGGACAAATACAAACTCCCACTGATTTAAATTGGGCTTTTAACCCCTCAAATGCTAGAGAGGAAGTCAACACATTGCTTGACAATGCTCTTGTAGACTTCTCTATCATTCAAGGGGTCAAAAGTCCAATTTAAATCATTAGGAACTTGGGGAAATTGTATTTGTCCAATATGGGGGAGTTACTTTGTCCTAGAATTACTCCACTTTTATTTTGTACATATGGCCTATAGTCTTTAAAGCTGTTCTTTAGGTAAAGGAGGTTAGCTTTTATTTCCCACCTTTATGAAAACGAATAGATTCTAGATATTCAGCACAAAGATTTGCAACATTTGAGGCTTGTCAGTTCCAAAGAAAAATATCAAAGGATTTTCTTGTCAAGACAGGTTAAACGCCCAGCTCTGATCTCGAAAGAAGAAAAAGATCAGCCATGTGGGAAACAATATCTGTCTAAGGTTTACTATGGCACCCGCCTCATCATTTTCATATTTCTTTAACACTTCATATGAAATGAGTCTCTGAAAAATAGCAGACATTCCTAGGAGAATATGTGATGGAGCATGCTGAAATCTGAAACTCCTAACACAATTGTATCATTGCTTCTGGTTTCCCCCACTCAAAATGTACATAATGAGAAATTCTCTACAAACCCAGGCTATAAATTGTTCACTTGCATGCTGAAATAAGCTTTGTGGAAAATTCAAGTTAGCAGTCATTAAATATACATTAAAATCATGGTGTTACAAGAAACTAAGCAGTGTATTCTAATACAACAATCACTGCTATTAAAAGAAATGGGATTTTCACACAACAGCACCAGACAGGATATTGTAATGAACAAACATATACTTTTTTTCTGTGACATTAACCCAGACAAGTCTCCAATACACTGCAAAGAAATATGATGGAGACCTCGCTAGCATCCAAGAGATTAAAGAGCAGTAGGCTATTTACAAAATTAAGTGAACCAGCGGAAATTGTAAGCCCCCCCAAAAAATGAGCCATATTTACATATACTGGACAGGTATTTATTTCTCCACTCAAAATAAATTTGCAAGTATTTGTATATTTATTAAACAACATTAGGTCTTATTAATGAATATTGCACTATTTTGTCCATAAAATTTTAAAACACTCATTGCTGATTAACAATCCTTAGTACTTATCTTCATATTTCTAATTAAAAAAAACTCTGCATCTATGATTTTGAAATGAATGTTAAAAATAAAAACACTAATTTGCTGCTTTTCATTATTTGTACTCAATTTATAAATGTAATGGTAAATCTTAGCAAACATAAACCAAAATAGTTTGTTTTTAACCAAAAATAAATGTGGTCATAACAATTTAAAAGTCTCATTACTAAATGGTTAGTGCTTCCTAACTAGATTAGTGCTTCCTAACGGCATTTATCAAGTTAGGAAGCACTGATTATTTAGTAATGAGCTTTGTAAATAATTATGAACAGTTAAGTAGGCATGGGTGAAAAAAATAGCACTTCCCATTTGGCAAAAATTTCCTGTGAAAAGTGCAGTTTTCCCGCTTTTTTAGCCTTGTCCATTGCATTGAAATGAATGGGAAGAACACCACATGAAAGTTTCCTCTTTTCTACAGCCATATAAATGTGTCAGGCTCTCACAGCAGCCATTCTGTGTTTGTGAGAGGAGAAATCAGTATGTTTTTGAGCTAGGGACCATAGGCAAATAAAGGGGAATTGAAGCTTAGTTTAGGGAATCGTTTAGGGAGGACATTTGTTCTCTGTATTAGGGGAGAATGGGGGTATGCTCGGGGAGAAGAAGGGAAGAAGAACATTTGGTGTGACTGGTAGGAAAGACACAGGAAGTTGAGGTCCAAATTGCTTGCTGATCTTGCTTTTATTGTTTCTGTGCTGGGAAAGTCTGGGGAAAGAATCTGTTGATTTTGTTTTTTAGTTATAATTTTTTTAGTCTGACTGTAATAAAATAGGGTGGACATCTTAAAAAAAATAAAAAAGAATACATAAATAATTAAACAAATAAATATATGAGGTGACAGCTGACTGGGAGCCTGATGTGAGCTCTGTGACTGAGGCAGACTTGATAGGACAGATGACATTGAGAATTTTGTTGACTGTCAGAGACATTTCCATGATGGGGAGGAAATGGTTAATTTATATTTTAAACCAAATTCTCTGAAATTCTGTTTTAATATGTGTGTAAATGATCTCATGTTAAAATAATGGCCCTTTGCTTCAAGGTAAGGGGTGAAATAACTGAGTGTCATTTATGGGGATATACGATTATGTGCTAGACTTCTAAAGGAAGATATACTCCCATATGGTAAGGTCTGGTAGAGTGATATATTTATGTCAAGTCTAATGACCTCGTGGACATTCTTATCTGTTGATATAGGACATAATCCAGACCAGGTGTCATTTTAGGTGCGAATTTTAATGTGGAGTAAGAGCGACATCTCCAGGCTATATTGCGTTATTACTAGCGCTTGAAATTTTTTTCATAAATTATGCATGATGTCATATGGAAATTAGGAATTAAGAATGTCCAATCACGTAATACTGATGATGTCACTGCATAATGAGAGGAATTTTTATCCAATCAGAGCAGATTCTGATAAGGGTAATTTTACATTATAAAAATGTAAGGTTTGAAAGAGAGGGGGCTTTTTCCTCTTGGTTTCCTGGCTCTTAATTTCCTGAAGTGGCTGGCTGGTAAACAGAAACACTTATTGTACTGGTAACTGTATCCTTCCTTATTTTAATTCTGCAAAATTCAGAATTAAATATATATTTCTTCTATATTTGAAGAAACATAATTTTTCTTATAATTTGTCTTAATTGGACTGGCCGCCCAATTGTGACCAATTATAATAAGCTATATTGGCTGTATTAATCCTGAATTAAGCAGAATTCATTAATTTATATTTTGCCAAATAAATGTAAAATAGGATAGCAGTGAAATATATTTATCCTTGTTTATAAATTAGTTAATATAATCAGTGCTATTTCTAGAATATATTGTGTTTCTAGAAAGGATATTATGGTTAATAATTGTTCTGGGGGAATTCTTTGAATTCATTTATTAACCCTTCAACTGCTATTTGTCTATTTATTTTGAGGTGTTTCTTTGGATTCCTTTGTGTGTGTTTTTGGGTTTAAATTTTGTACAGCGAGAAGTTTATTCAAACCTCACACTAGACAAAAGAAGTCACCATCTTGGGTGTGGCATCATATATTGCTATGTGGATTAACCCTTAACGTACCATACAGGTTGTACATATGATTGCTATGGTCATGTGTATGATATATGTTGCATGACGTTTGGTATGCTGTCTATACATATATTATTAGATTGATTCTGAGTATATTCTTGGTATAATCTATTATTGACTATATTAAATACAATTTATATGTTATGTTCAGAAGGTATGCAATATTTGAAATCAGTAAATAATTAACTTATAGTGATCTAAAACTGGGATTTTCTTCCGGTTAGTTTCTAAATTTGGTTATTATATATGGTATAAGGAAATTGTGAGAGGACCTGGCTTAATATTAAAGCTTACGCACCTGACAACATACCTTAAAGGGATAGTAATACTTCGTTTTATCTTTATTTATTTTGTAGGCATTAAAAAACATGAAGAACGATATAAGTCTTATCTCACAAACCTTTATGGTTTGAGAGATATTCACAAGCATAGTTTCCCCTGCCGCCCCTTTTACCTAGTGTAAGCCAACTCTTCTCAGATGTGGAATCCAGTCCATAGACCAGACAGATAACAGAAGGGGACAATCTTCTTCTTATAGGAACAATGAAAGCCCTGCCCCCCTTGACAAGTTTTTCTGTTTTTTTCCCTTATCTTAATTGAAGATTGTCCCTCTCTGCAGTCTACCTGAGCACCTCCCTTCTGCTCTGGCTGAGCAGTGTTACATAAGTAAAAGGGGAGGGAGGCGGATACTTTGTTATTGAATTACTCTTGAACTACAACTCTGACAGAATTGAAATAACACTCTACAAAGTCCAAATACTATGATGATTAATTAGAGCTGCTTTTATTATGAAACATTACTAGCCCTTTAAACCTCGATGAGCATAGTTTATACAGTTTCTGGTGTAGAGGTATTTATATGCTGCTGCCAACTGTATTTTAATTAATTGTAAGGATCAATTATCCTTTCTATGCTGCTGGGTTCAGTTATTGTTATTTAATACCTCTGAACATACCAATGTGCTGGTAATCCTAATGGTGATAATTGTGTTTTGCGTTACTGTACATCTATTGAAATTGGTATTCACTCATATATGTCATTGTTGCTTACATTTTTTATGTATATTATATTTTACAAAAATAAATTATATATATATATATATATATATATATATATATATTGCACAAATATACGGGATTGATTATTTTAATCAATTTGTTACTGTGAAGTAGCGTGTCAATACCTAATATAGTGTAAAGTTCTCAAATTTAATTATATCTATTTATGTGAAGATATCCAACCTAATTGGTTCTCCTGTTAACCCTTGAATATCTTCTACATGACGGCTAAGGCAAGACATCACTCACATCACATTTCCTCAGTTGTGTACTGTAAAGAGTTAAACACACACGGTAGTTGAGTAATGTCCAGCAAACGCACAAGCTGCGGTGGGGGGGGGGGAAGATTGAGCAGTGCAGAGATGTGGGAGTAAAGTGGTTGTTCAAAAACTGCATCTATGGTTGCTGCAGCATGTGCAATAAATTATGATGATCACTCTCCTCCGAGGTTTGGATGCAGTTTGTCAGGGTCCCATCAATCACACCAATCCAATCTACTACCATACACATCTGCTACATTGTAGGTTGTACTTATTTTTTTTTTAGTACTTGACATCAATATGAATATGTCCCAGTGTCACTTAAGCAGGAAGTTAGTTTTGTGGGCAAAGGACAAACATGCTAACACATTTTTCAATTTATATGTTTCTTTGGGACTCACAGCTTTGACTTTCAGCTATGTATTTTTCCAAAACAGCCCTCAGAAGAAGTAATATTGTTCTGGGAAATGTTGCACCATAGGAAACATTGGTGAAAATGTGTTGAATAGGAGAAAAATGTGTTAGAATAGAAATGTGAAATAGAAATGATGATGACAATTTTGTTCTAGAGAATAGGGGAAAACTTTCCCAAAAAAAAGAGAAAAATTGTCTATTTTTTT
Organism: Rhinophrynus dorsalis; assembly: GCA_037306005.1. Classification (NCBI taxonomy): domain Eukaryota; kingdom Metazoa; phylum Chordata; class Amphibia; order Anura; family Rhinophrynidae; genus Rhinophrynus; species Rhinophrynus dorsalis. The sequence goes on along the minus strand of CM074719.1, from coordinate 75,486,319 downwards.
GCTAAGTGTCATGCTGGAAACTTTTCTCACTTTTCACCACCCCTACAACTGAGGACATGTTTGTAGGGTCCTAAGTGGCCACACAAACCTTAAAAATGTAGATTTTGTTTTTGTTATTTTCAATTTCAGCTTAATTTACTAGACCCAGAGAAACTCAGGGTCTCCTACTCCCCGTGCGCTTTTCTTACTCTGAATCCTTCCACTAAAGATGCCAGTCCAAACCACTAAAGGGAAGGAGCAGAGTGAGTTGACAGGGCTAAGTGAATGTAAGAAATTATTCTTTTCTACTGCCATAGCAACACAAGAAGCTTGGTTAACTATTATTTTTTTTATTATTTTTATGTGAAGAAGAAATGCAAGTACAAATAAAAAAAAATATTATTTTCTTTTGTTAAAATGCTACTGTAGCTATTTCACTTTTGTCCTAGAAGGCAAGTCCCTTTAAATATAAAGATAAAATAATTCAAATTCATATGCTTTTCTTTCATTGGAAAAATAGTGTAGTAGTTCACTTTTGATTCACAATCTAAATAAAGCTTTGTTTATTTGTTTTTTAAATATATATTATTGGAAAAGATAAAGCAATTACAAGAAAGCGTGACAAAATACAAAAAAAGAAACAAAGAGGAATGTACAAATTCCACAATAAAGGTGACTGACTTCAGGCACCAATAATTAACAACAAGACGAAAAACAAAACAGATGTTTTCCAATGGGAACAAGTAAAGATATCTGACATAGTTGGAAATTAAACATTGCAAAGCAAGGTAGACAAGTAACAACAGGGTATGGAGAGAGGGAACATGGGATAAAAAAGGAAGGTATATTAGATATCCAACTGGTAAGCAGATAGGAAAGACTAAGTATTACCTGACAATTTTAGGGCTCCAAGAGAGCAAGGAAGGCCAAAATCAGTTGTGAAGTGATGACAATCTTTACGTGTCATAAATGTGACTCAGAAGGATCCTCCATTTCATCAGGTATGTTGGGGTGGGTGATTTCTATAGCTTAGGAATATAGGCTCTTGCAGCCAAAATAGTTAGCCTCAAATGGAGCAAATAGTAAAGCTTAGGAAGACAAGGAAATGTCAAGGATGGTGACCCCAAGGAAAGAGGTACCAATAGCATGCCAAAAGGAAATGATGGATGAAAGTTCCACCAAATGTGTAGAAGGAAGCCATCAGAGTCCCCATGTCCGCAACACTGGTTTATGTAGGAGGAAATAATTGTAGAGATTTTTAAGGGAATTCAATACAATGGGTCAATATTTATAGTATTCCTCATGGCAATGTCAGACAGATGGCTTAAGCAAAATTATTGAACCCATCAACAATCAGAAATCTCAATATTTAAGTCATATGCCCATGTATGTCTATATGTCATACATATGTCTATATGTATGTAGGAGTGGTTAAGGTGTGTAGAAGGATGTACATTTTGGAAATGCCTCAATTAAGTAGCTCAACTCAAGCAGTTAGAGATTTTAATGTGGAAAGGAGTCTATGTGTGTAACTTGGGGAAAGAAAAGAAGATGGCAAATCTGACTGTAGTGACACATTTCAGTAAAAGGGAGACTAAAACTCATGCAAAGAATTGGTAAGGAGGGCAAGACACCATCAGGTATCCAATGTTCTAAATCATATGTTCCATTCAAGATCCAGGACCAACAGGTTGTTGGTTGAGTCTAGTAAGCAATTCTGTGTTACCAACTATTGAGTAGAGGTGACAGAAGAAGGGAAATGTGCAAGGAGATGCATTTGGTCCATGTAGAAAGAAGATGTCCCATTATTGCATGATACCACAAAGGATCAGGGAGGTTGAGGGCGAGACCACAGGCGTTGAGGGAAGACTATATTAGGGTCTAGGGACTGAAAAATGAGGATCTATTCTTTAGAAGAACCATTGGAGCAGAGCATAAGTAACAGAGACACAGTGTGATAGTAGAATGGAAACCCTAGTCTGCCCTCAGATTTGGGAAAGTTGTAGACATTTGAAATGTCAGACATGTTAAGAGCTAGTCATTGAATGGAACAGAAGTAACAGAATAGAATGTGGATAGAAAGGGATTGTAGCATAAGACTTTGGGAAGAACAATCATTTTACTTAAATTAGACCTGCCCATCCAGGAAAAAAATAAGGAATTCCAGGTATCTAGTTCCTTCGTAAGGGAGCATCCCAACACAGTGAAATTGGCTTTAGCCAAGAGTTGTAGTTTGGCTATTAAAGCAACTCCCAGATAATTTATTGAGTGGTTCCTCAATGGGAAAAGAAGGGTGACAAACTGGTAAGGGATGCTAATATTTAATATTTCAGATTTAGAACAGTTCATTTTTGAGTGTAAAAGGAGACTATATTTGGAAAGGGGGGTAGAAGGGAAAGTGAGGTGTGTGGGTCCAAAAGGAACATTTTCAGCTCTAATGGAGTCAGTGCTATGTATAAGGGACAACAAAGGCTCAATTTTGAATATAAAGATTATATTGGAAAGGTTGCACCCTTGATGTGTGCTACTGGAGACAGAGAAAGCCTGGGAAAGGGTGATGTTGACAAGAACACAAGCAGAAGAGTTACCGTATAGAGAAAGGACAATAAACAAGGCCCTTGGGCCTAACCCTATCAACTTCAAAAATGAGATCATGTAATCCCATCCCTCTCTGTTGAATGCCTTTTCTGCATCTAGAGACAGGATTAGAGCAGGTCTTCTGCCTGGAACAGCTTTGGAGATTAGAAATACAGCTTTGGCAGTGTTGTCTCTAGTGTCTCGGCCAGGCATGAAGCCAGTTTGATCTAGGCCTATTAGGTCAGGAAGGAAAGGACATAATCTGTTTACCTGATTAATAGTGAAGAGTTTAAGATCATTGTTTAATAAACTGACCGGTCTATAACTACTACAGAGGATTGGATCTTTATTTTTTTGGGAATTACAGTGATGTGTGCTGTAAGGGATTGAGAGGGCAAATGATGGCATAGCAGGTTTGCGTTAAAAGTGTCAATCATATGCGGCAGAAGAAGGGTGCGGAATTGTTTATAATAAAGCAGTGGAAGGCCATCAGGACCATGACATTTGCCGTTCAGGGAGGTTTTAAGTATCATTATGATTTCATCAGGTTCAAAAGATTAATCTTTGTCTATTTGTGAAAAAAATATACTGATTAAGAATGCAAAAAAGTGTGAGCTCTCAGAATAATTGCTTGAAAAAGTGGAAATTAAGAGGAAAAAACTTTGTTAAAACGACATTAAATTCCCACTGGTGTCAGAAGCATGACAATTCGTTAAAGTTCTGTTATTTGCTTTAAATCACTTAGTTCTCATGTTGAGTATCATGTAATAAAAATGCACAGGAGGGGCACAGAGTTCATTTTCTCATAACTTTAGCAATTAGTTTCTATGCTTTTTATCACAAGCAAGAACTTTACTGCTAGCTTTAACAAAAGTACATTGCCTTTTTAATTATAGTTGTAAGTGAGCACAACAAGAACTTGCCACAAACACTATGGCAATCATGGAAGTGAGTGGAGAGTGTAGGTAATCATATGTTTAGAAATAAATTAAAGCTTCATAAGGTTGGAGAGTGTTTGCTATAGGATTATGGGTACATTTTCAGATTTGACCTAAAGATTATTGCTAGGTATTAGACTTTCCCTTGCACCCTAATTAGCAAATATTTGACACATCCCAATTGCACTTCTTCATGTATAAACAACTTCTGGCTTTAATGGACTCATTTATGATCAGGTGGATTGGTACCTTTCCTGTATTCACCTGCAGTTTTCAGGTCCTTGTGATTCACAGCAGTTTGTGAAATAACTTGATGAGCAAAGGTATGTCATAAATAATCAGGAGTATTAGCCAAACTTTTTCGTGAACTATTTGGTGCAACATTATGAGTATCACTTTTCACTGTTCACCTGAACTTTAACCCTGCTCATAAATGAATCTCCCAATATTGCTGTAATTAGGGAAAAATATGTAAATTTACTGTTATGAGCAAGCACTGTACAATGGTGGACAGGTCTGAAAAGATTGCACCAGAGTTTTTCCCAAACCATATGTGCTTTCATAATGCTTAAGATGTGTAATTATGAAAATAATGCATCTGAGATGGATTTTATTCTCTCCAATTCATCTTTTGGCCACCCAATAATAAACCCAAGCATTGTGAGGGATTCCCAGAAAGTAGAGTGTTTTCTGATAAGACATAAGGCTGTGTGTACCTTTTTGCATGCAATATAAACACCTTCTCTAAAGTAACAGGGGACATCTATCTATCTGTCTGTCTATCTATCTGTCTATCTATCTATCTATCTATCTATCTATCTATCTATCTATCTTTTTATTAAATATTTTACCACAAAGAATACATTAAGATTTTTTTTATTTGCAAGTATTTCTTGGAGAGCTTTTACAGTAAAGAGTTGAATATTTAAACAAATAGAGAAACAATATATATATACACAAACAAAAATATACATACAGAAAATGTATATACAATTACATATTGTTTTTAGATACAAAGAAGCTGTCATTTTGGGGGATTTTAGACAGGGAGAAGATCTGATTTTTATTCTGGTAGGTTATTTCAGCCTTTGAAGCGCTGATGGAGAAGACAAATTGACCAGCTTCTATTTTGTAGTGTGGAATATACAGTGGCCTAGATTCACTAAAGGTCAATGTTGTGTCGATATGATCTTGTCGATGTGTTCAAAACACTTTGATGTTTCAATCTACACACACATTGATATATTCACTAAAATTGTTGGATGCAAGGGGAGGGGTGGAGAAGGTTCCTATTAGCATACAGGATTGTCGAAGTGATAGTGATGTGGAAGGGATGTCTTCACTTCACACATCACCAACGCTACGACGATTCTGAAGTTAAACAGCATTCTCTCTCTCTGCTTCCTTACATGGCCAGTAGGGGAATAAAGAGAAGGCTTTCAGCAACATGGACAGCACTGAGTGCCATAGAGATGTTTATTGCTCACCCCTGTGGCACTAAAAGTGTTAAAATAAATAAAAATAGTACACCAAGCACTACACAATTATCCTTTAACCTATGTATCATATATTATACATGTTGTGCACCCACAGGGGAACAAGACTGGGGGGTCACACAGCATCTATGGGGATTTGTGGATACCACTTGCCCCCCCCAAGCCTTATTCCCTTGCCCAGTGGTAGCCATAGAACCACAGATCCCCATGTACACTGTCTGACCCTCTCCAGACTTTTCCCCTTGCCCCATTCGACATATTACCCCCCCTTAGTAGTTCAACATATATTGCTCCCACATAACATACTGTGTTCATCGTACACTGCCCTTTATTCGACATACACTGCCCTTTATTTGACACTTAACCCTTAGACTAGCAGAGCGGTAGCAACACATTGCTTTGCAATGCTTGCTACCCCCTGGTACTCAAAGGGTTAACAGGCAAAGTATGTGGCCGAATACCTTGCCTTTATGTGTATATGTAAAGTTATGTTACATTTTATTAAAATAAATATAGTTCAGACCTCAAGGGGGCATTGGGATCCCTCCTGATACCCTCTAGCATGGATCACCTATTCAGCAGGGGTCCCGATGCCCCCTTGAGGTCTGAACTATATTTATTTTAATAAAATATATCATAACATATACAAATACAAATATGGGCAAGGTATGCAGCTGTATACCTTGCCTATTAACCCTTTGAGTACCAGAGGAGTAACAAATGCATTGCAAGGCAATGTGTTGCTACCTCTGATACACTAAGGGTTAAGTGTTGAATAAAGGGCAGTGTATGATGAACACAGTTAGTATGTGGAGTGGGAGCATATGTTTATTTATTAAGGGGGTTTAATACGTCGAAGGAGGGCACTCTGTGATTTCTATAATTTGGGTAACAACATCATTGTGTGTTAGCCCCATATACATTGCCTGACACCTCCAGCCTTTTTCCCTTGCCCAGGCAGTGGCCATGGGGATTTGTGGCTAGCAGTGGGCAAGGGGAAAAGGCAGGAGAGGGTCAGACAGTGTACACGGGGATCTGTGGCTACCAATGGGCAAGGGAACAAGTGTGGGGGCCAAGCAGTGTATATGGGGTTCTATGGCTACCAGTGGGCAAGGGGAGGCTGGGGAGGGGCAAGTGGTAGCCACAAATCCCCATAGATGCTGTGTGACCCCCAGTCTTGTTCCCCTGTGAATGCACAACATGTATAATATATGATACATAGTTTAGGGGATAATTGTGTAGTACTTGGTGTACTAGTTTTGTTTATTTTAACCCTTTGAGTGCCACGGGGGTGAAAAATGCACATCCCTATGGCACTCAATGCTGCCCATGGTGCTGAAAGCCTTCTCTTTATTCCTCTACTGTTATATGGACAATAGGTCACAGCCCTCCCTGCTGTTACTGCATAGGAAAGTACAGGGAGATCCCAACTTTGATAACCTGAGGTAGGTGTAGTTTCGGCTGTGAACTCTGACAGCAGAGACTGCTATCATAGTTTAGTTTATGTGTCAAAGTATCACATTAACATATAAACACACACCCTTGTATACAAAAGTGTCTCATTATGCCTCATTTCCATATGGAAATAGGCCATTATCGATGTGATGAATGAAATTCGTAACCTGCTGGATTGATGTTGATGTGGGCATATTTTTGTCAGAGTGCTGGTGATGTAATGTTGTAGACACTTTAGTGAATACTGTCGATGTGCCTATGACACTGCTATGACAGGATATCAACATTTTTAGCCCTCTTCGAATTTTAATGCATCTAGGCCAGTGAGTTGTTTTCAGTGGAGCAGAGGTTATAGTTAGTACGGAGAGCTGGTGTGAGCATATTGCTCAGATAATCTGGTAGCTTTCCCAAGAAGTGGTTGTAAACTAAGCAAGAAAGGTGAAGGGCATGTCTAGATCTAGGCACTATTCATGTTTTGCCACAGGTTTTGAGCTTTATTCTTTATCTGCTTGATAGCACACAGCCTGCACTTGGTCACAGAACAAGAACACACTCACCCTCTAACATTTACCAACCTTTGAACACAGAGGCCACAAAGAGATGCAGGCATTACATTTTGTAATACAAATTGCTTTGTACATTACATAGGAAAAGCAAGTTTATACCTGCTTGTCACACACAAAAACACAAAAAAGGACAATTTTTGCCTGTGGTTGTGGAGTATTATGAAGAATTGGAGTGATTCTGGAGATCAACTACACCTAGGGCCGTGCGTTCAAAAGTGGACACATTTTGGGGCAAACCATTTTCACTACAGGGGCGAACTGAGCATGCCCATTTATCTAAATGGGAATGTTAACCCCTTGAATACTATAGAGGTTCACAGTGCATTGGAGACATCTCTAGCATTCAAGGGGTTAAAATCCTCATTTAAAGCAATGGGAATTTTTTGAATGTTCAGCTCTCCCATATAGGGTAAATGGTTTGTCCCAGGACTCCTCCACTTTTCTTTTGAACATACAGTCCATAGGGGACAAATTATGTTGGAGACCTCTCTAAACGTCAAGAGACTAAAAGCCCTTTTTAAATCAATGGACATTTGGGGTATTTTTATTTGTCCCCTATGGCGTAGTTAGCTTGTTTAAGAATTACTCCAGTTGCACTTAGTACATTAGTCTCACTGACTGTTAATAAGAGATTTTTAGGGCCTAATATATTTTGCTTTTAGCTAAAGTACAGAAGTCAAATATTCTGGAGATTTTAATTTTAGTTGTTATAACTAATAAATAAAGCCCTTCATGTGATGAGCTGTTAATTTGTACTTTCACACACGGGATGTGTGAATTAGTTTGTCAGTAATAGAACAAATCAAAATTATAAACTCATTAGCACTCTAGAGGGACTTAGAAACACTGACATGTAAATCTATATTTTCTAAACACATCTTCTGCTTGAGAAAAATACTCACATGATAGACCATTATTCAAAGTCATTAAACTGCAGAAGTTGACCGTACACAGTACTGGATTTTCTTACTAAGACAGAATTCTCTTAAAAACAATAATACACTTTCCAATGTATATTTCAGTGAGTCAGCATTGCTTTAAAACATGATGATTTTAGATTAAAGAGCAAAAAGACCAAGAATAAACATGTATCCAGATTCAAGAAACACTGGATTCTCATTTAGCGTTTCCCTTTGCAAACATAGATATTCTGATTACTCATTGTCTCATAGCCCCATGAACGAACTGAAATCCAACACAATACAAATTTAGTTTTGAACATTAAAACCAAAGTTGATGGGGGCCTGACCTGGCTGCCTAGGATATGGCAACTTAACTTCAGAGCTCCGATGCTACCACAACCTGTTTCTCTATTTTAGAAGAGGATTTCTGCATACAATACCTCCAAAAGATATATAAATGGCTGGATAAGTATGAGGAATCGAAAAAAAAACCTCATACAAATCTAACTGTACTATAAAGCAATATTTTTCAGCCGGTAAGGATTGAACGCCAAATAGGGGACCTCCCTCCTCCTCTACTTGCACTACTGCTACTACGCAAATGACAGGTGCCATTTTAGACCCAACTGAGTATCGAAGCATGATGACAAATGCCCAGCCGGTCTATCTGCACATGATTCCTACTGTGGGACCAGACACTCCGATAACTAGTGCCGATCTCCTAGACATTACACCTTCTCTGAAGGAAGATCTCCGTGGATTGATGGAGGAACTCAAAACAGCTCTCAAAGTTGAAGTTGTGATGATCAGAGCTGACTTATCAACTCTCAACCAGTGCGTATTATCTCTGGAAGATAATCTGTCGGACCAAGTTAAGATGCTGGAAAATGTGTTTTTTTTACCAAATAGATTACATTCATCATCTCACATCCAGACTCAATGACCTAGACAACAGAGGCAGATGTTGCAAACTTTGGATTAAAAATTTGCCTGAATCGGTGCAGCAGCAATATCTGAAGGGGACTGTACTGACATTCTTTAAATCACTCCTGGGTGACTTCTACACCAGGCCGATTTATATTGAAAGGATCCACCGTGCACTCAAACCTAGGGAAAACAATCTGCCTAGGGATGTTATACTATGTTTCCTGCAGTATGAAGTCAAGGAGGTAATAATTAAGAAATGTATGGGAACTCCCCGACTTCAATGTGGCGGTGTAGACATCTTGGTCTGTAATGATATCTCCCTTTACACGCTACAGTTAAGGCGTGAGATCAAGCCATTAACTGACCATCTGAGATCCTTGCAAATAAGATATCGCTGGGGATTTCCATTTGCGCTACATGTTTCCTTCAATGGAAAAATGGCCTCCCTATACTCCCACGACAAAATTGCTACCTTCTGTGCCACTCTGAGTATCTTGTTGCCACCTGCGTTGCCCCAACCGACTACCCCTCCTACTGGCAAGTCTCATCATCATCTAGAATGGTCTCCAGGCTCTCCGGCTCAACAGCCCAAACACTGCAAACTGGATGATCTTCATTTCCAAGCTTCTCATGGAGCTGAAGGACAGTTTTGGAATCTACTTGTCTCCCTCACTTACTCGATATCTAGTTGGGTAATCAATGCTTGAGTTGGATCAGACTCTGTTGTTCACTTCACTGCCGGATAGGGCCTTGTTGCGAGGTTTTAGCTCGCTACCTGACTGTTTCAGCTGGACTCTAAATGGTTCATTGTTGGACATTTTGAATTTCCCTATACTTCCTTGTCAACTTGGGTAAGACTCCACTAGTTTTGCACTATATTTGAGCATAACCTGGAATATTATTACATATTTGATTGTTAATACATCCACGTCTATTTAATATGGAACTGCTTTATACCCTCATTTTTGCCTATTTGTTCTCCCTTCATACCCCTGATCTCTTCCTACTTCCTTCATCACTACTGTCCTCTATTAATGTCTCTACTCATATTCTTATAGTAATGTATACCTCCATCGGGTCTCTTACAATCTAAGAACGGTGTTGTAGAGATACCCTGTGAATCGTTTACTAACTCATATTCAATAAACTATATAGCTATCTTTCATTGATATAATACACCATATTGCTGACAATCCTCCCGCTAATATTATAGGGTTTGCTCCCTGGGATCCTACGTCCAAGGAGCTGTTTATTACCCCTGTACTTCTGCACGGGATAATGTGTTTTCCATACATAGGCACTTCGATGCAGGTGGTGGGGCATGGTTTTTCTCAAATGGGGATTCCATATAGACCAACTATAGACTCTTATTGTATAATTTTGACTCATACACCCAGCTACTCCATACATCAATGTTGCTCTAAACTACTGTTATCATCTTTTTTCTTCCACCAACTTTGTCTCCCACCCGCTTTGTTTCTAGCCTCTACCTCCTTTTCCACTTGCACTCCTGCTCTCATATTTACCCCACTAAACTGTTGATTTAGATCCCTCAGGGTCCTGAGTAATCTATGTTTAAATCAAATAAGATATACTGTACTGTATTAGGTATGTATACTGTATACAATTAAACTGACCATATTACTATTTCTGTGTAAATGCAATGCCTTTATATATTGTCCTCTACTCCGAGTTACTCAGATGGCTACTGCTCGCTTTCCCTGGCCCGAGTACCCAGGTGCGACCTCCTTATTGACCCCTTGATTTTAATCCCACGAATATATTCGGAACCATCCGGATCCCCATATATCTTTATCTCCAACAGACAGTTATGGACTTGCTGAATTCAATAGGCTAGAGACCCCTTAGTCCGTGAAGGAGGTAATATACTGCCTCTGCTTGTTTTTCTTAGCACCTGGGTTACTCTGACCAGTGGGACAGGCCTTATTAACTGTTATTTTGATGATCAGCTTGCAGTACCGTTCTTGGAGGATGAGACTGTCATTGGGGGTACGCTCCACTATTTATTGCACACATACCCTAATCTTGTTGATTAGAGACTTTCATTTACTATAACCATTCCGGTTCTTCTAGCCCTTTCCTCCTATCGGGATGTCCCCTTGCTATTCCGTATTCAGTGTTTGATGTTAAGAGCGGGCTATGTTCTAGTACATTCTATTAGACTGGGGAGTGCACCGAATGGGTTGGCCAAACTTGGCTTTTGTTCTCCTGTTTCACCACAGGTTTACAAAACCCAATCTTGATAATATGCTGATACAAACCTCTTTAAGAGGACACTCTCATTTCTATCCAAATAGGGGCTACTATTTATAGACATGAACTTCTGCCAAATCTGATGCTCCATCTTTGACAAATTAAACCCAACTGCTAGTTAGGCCTCATAATATGCTTTTACATTTTCTCCCCCAATAAGTTGATATCACCCATTAGTCTTGGCCCTTTTAGTGACCGTCTCAACCTTTTATTGTGTTAATCATTCTTGCTCGCAATTGTATGGTACCTATATCTATTACACTTGTATGTTTACCTTTTTCTTCCCACATCTGGCTTATGATGAAGTTTTCCTTCACGGGAAGGGCTGCATTCTATGTTACCCTATCAGATTTAACAGGACCTCTCACAGGCTCCGTAAACTGTACAGAATGACACATATAACACTCCGTATTGGAGTACAGCCACTTCTATCCTGCAATGACTAATCCCTCCTTTAACCATCACTGACCCTACCTATGTATATTATTATTGCATCTCATATTCCTTTTCACATTCTCATTCGTGGTACATTGGACACGCATATCACATGACCATTTAGTTATCGCTCACCTCTACTACACCTACACCCCAGAGACTATCTGTCACCTAGACCCTTTAGTTAACTCTGAGTAATGTCTGTACAATATGCACAGTGGGTCATTTACACTCTGGCTCACCTATGGTGCCTGACACTACCTTCACCCTCTCTCCCCTTCTTGTCTTCTCCTCTCCCTTTTCCTTTCCTGGACCCCAGGGAGCCGGACCCATCTGACCAAAATCAACTTTTTATTCCAATATGTCAACCTTGAGGGTTTTGACACTCAATATCAAGGGTCTGAATACACCTGAAAAAAGATTGCATCTACTGCACGATTGTCTTAGGCTTAAATCTGATATAGTATTTATTCAGGAAACCCATTTTAAGTCTCCATTGCATCCCCAATTAGCTTCTAGACATTACAAAACTACATATTTTGCATCAGCCTCAGAAAAAAGAGGGGTGTAGAAGTTCTCCTTAGCACCAATTTGCCTTGGACACTCTTGGATAAAATAGCTGATGACGATGGTAGATACATTCTCCTAAAGGGAAGGATTCACAGTCAAACATACACTCTGGTTAATGTTTACTGTCCCAATAAGCCCAAATACCCTTTCTAAAGAAAGTCCTAGACAAATTAGACGCATGGGCAGAAGGTCATGTCATATGGGGAGGGGACTTTAACATGGTGCTGAATCCAACACTTGATAGCTCTTCTGGGTGTTCTCCCTTCAAATTATCTCACCTATCTAGACAGAAAAGATTAGCCTATGCACACCTTATCGATTCTTGGAGTATGCTTCATCCTGTGGACCGCGATTACACATTCTACTCAAATCCGCATAACTCTTATAGCCGCATAGACTATATTATGATTTCTCAATTTCTCCTCCATTTCCTTAAATCAGTAGAAATTCAAACCATTACGTGGTCCGATCACTCTGCAGTCACACTCTCTCTCACCTTCCCAAATTTAGCTTCCTCACCCAGAACCTGGATAATTTATGAAACTTTGCTCAAGGATGAAGATGCAAAATGAAATCTCACCACTGCCCTAAAGGAATACTTCTAACTCAATTCGACAGGGGAGGTCACTGCTCCAATAGTATGGGAGGCTCACAAAAGTATCTTAAGGGGTCTCATTATTAAACTGAGCTCCCATAAGAAGAAAATAAGAGAGAAATCCTTGAATAGACTCTTAGCTAAGATTCAGACCTTAGAGGCCTCACACAAAAATATCACACACAATGTAGGCGATGAACTCAAAAACCTCAGAATAGACCTCAACAACCGCCTTCGGGCCTCCTTTCAAAAGTCCTTCATGTGGATGAGGTATCATAGATTCTTGAATTATGACAAATGTGGCAAGAGCCTTGCTAGTCTTATTAAAATCCAATGCAGGATGACTCATACAGTGGATATTCAAAACCCACATGGCCACCCAGTCTCCTCTTACCCATAGATAGCCAAAGTCTTCTGCGATTACTATGAGAACCTCTACAATCTCCCACACTCCAAACAAACTTCTGATTCTGCCCTCTCTGATATTAACTCCTACCTCCAATAAGCGAATATCCCGTGGCTGTCCTCAGAAATAAGTAGAGAGCTAGACAGTGTCTTTCGGGAAGATTAATTTTTAGGGGTTCCACGGAAACTTCCTCTGGGGAAAAGCCCTGTACCCGACGGCTTCTCTACTATGTATTACAAATCCTTTGCTCACATACTTTCCCCTCATATGACCAAAGCTTTTAATGCAATCTGCGAGGGGACACCATTCCCGACACAAGAGCTGGAGGCCCATGTAGTTGTCCTTCATAAACCTAACAAAGAGGCTACCTTATGTAGTAACTATCAACCAATCTCCCTACTCAACATTGATGTAAAAATCTTTGCCCATATCATCGCTAACAGGCTCCAATCTCATCTACCCTTTCTACTTCACCCGAACCAGGGGGGTTTCATAGATGGTAGACAAGCAAGTCATAACACAGCGGAGGTTATCTTGCTAATACATTCAACCCTCAGGAATAAAGTTCCTGCCATCCTCTTGAGTACAGACATGGAAAAGGCATTCGACCAGGTCAACTGGTCATATCTTAAGGCAGTACTACACAATGCTGGGATTGGTCCTTCCTTGGTTGATTGCATCATGAGTTTATATTACTCCCCTTCAGCGAGAATACTGGTCAACGGTACTTATTCAGACCCTTTTCTTATACGAAATGGAACTAAACAAGGTTGCCCACTTTCCTCGATCCTTTTCAATCTGACCCTGGAACCTATGTTGCAATCTGTCCGCACCAACCCTTCAGTTCGTGGCATCAAAGTCGGACTTGATGAACATAAGATCATGGCCTTTGCCGACAATGTCCTCTTTAGCTTAACCGAACCAGCCTCCTCGCTTCAGCGAGTACTGGAAGCTTTAGATTTATACTCTCACCTATCAGGGGCAAAAATAAATCTGTCCAAATCCGAAACTTTGAATATTAACTTGACACAACGCCGCTTCAAAATAAATTTCCTTTTAAATGGACAGATTCCCATACCACTTCTCTAGGTGTGCGTATATCCCCTAAACTGCACAAACCCCAGCAGTGTAACATTCTTTCCCTTCTAGATTCTGTAAAATCTGACATCTGGAGGTGGCGTCTGAAAGTTACCTCATGGATGGGTAGGATAAATGTCACAGAAATGATGAGTCTCCCTAAATATCTCTATTCTCTACATCTTCAACACTGTTCCTGTTCTCTTCCCAAAACATTTGATTGATGATTTACAATCACAGATCATATCCTTTGTTTGGGCACAAAAATCTCCTAGAATACATCATTCAATACTGGTTAGACCCCTAGCTCATGGAGGTCTTGGTCTTCCAGATTTTCATACTTACTACCAGGCTTCAGCTGTTTCTAAATTAGTGGATTTACCACTCAAGGATGCAAATGGTGTATAAAAACCGCTGGTGAATTTATGACTCGGCTAGATCCACTACAACTCTTGTGGCTTGATAATTTTACATTACCAGCTTACTGCAAATCTCACCCTGTCTTGGGCTATATTCGATCTTCCTGGTTTGCACTCAATTCTTCTCACACACTCTCTCCTCCATCCCCATTATTGTCTATAGTGGGAAATCCTGCATTTTTGGCTGGCCTCCTTCCTTCCCCATTTCAGGCATGGCAGAAGGGAGGTTGGGATACTCTAGGGTCCCTCCTGAATTTCCCTCAGCCTATCACTAAAACAACGCTTCAATCTAGATTGGACAATGCCCAGATCTCCTGGTGGGCTTTCTTTCAAGTTAGGAACTGGATCCACCACTATTTGAGATGTCCTCTACTCCCACGGGCGTTCACATGCTTCGAAACTTTCATCACATCCCCCAACTCAACAAGATGTTCTCTATCGTTTATGTACAGTCTACTGACTGATTGCTCAAAACTTCCCAAACCCTACTTCCCAAACCCTACTCAATGTCCTCGCCAATCTGCTGGCATTGTTCTTCGGACATAGGCTCAATGTTGCACCTCTGGTGACGTGTCCATGAATAGTTCCATACTGGGAGGGTATAAGATCCCAGATTTCAAAGAAACTTGGTCTGATAGTCCCAATGGATCCCCTACTCTTTCTTTTCTCCTACTCCCCAAGCTTATGACAGATAATATCAGGAATTCTCGACAGGTATTATATTCACTCCTCAATGAGATGAGGGCTATAATACCGAGCATGTGGAAATCCCAATACGTTCCCTCGACCCAAATGTGGCTTCAAAGAGTAGGTTCTCTGCTTAGTTTAGAAAAATACCATGCTGTAGCCACAAACACATTGCAAGTGTATTAACACAATTGGACTCAATGGTTATCGTTGTCCTAATCCGTTCCTTTGCCCTTCTTAATACAGAATGAACCAAGGAGAATGAATACAATGTTGATTTGATGTAGGCTGTATTGCCTCAGGTGCCCTTTGACCTTCCCCTTGATGTGGAGCCCAAGTAAGTCTTCTCGACCCGATACCTCAGTATGCCTTACGAATGTCTAGTGGTGTGGTCCTGGCTCTCTGGTGTTCCTGGAACCCTTTTGCCTCTCTTTTTCCCAATCTTTCCCCATTCCCACCTTAGCCTCTCTTTTTTTCCCACCGTATCCTCCATCTGAAAAGGAATGGGAGACAGGAATGAGGATGGGCATCACCACCACCACTAGCAAGGACATCTTGGAAATAGAGGAATTTGCATATGCAAATTACCCTTGGGATTGGTCACCCTAAGGGTAACAGGGTAATCCAGAATTGGACCCCTCGCTCACAGTGCCTAGCGAGATCAGCTGCACCTCACTGACAAGGCTCAACAAAGCCTAAGCATATGTCTTGGGTTTGCTGCTTCTCTTGTTCAGAGATGAATTGCCTGGCATTTCATGGCTGGACTGCCTTTTGGTAGGATCAGTATGATGTGCCTTAGGATATTTCCTCTCTATGAAAGGCACTAGTGAGCTAAAATAGATTGCATCCTGGGTAGGATACTTATCCTATTCAGCCTCATCAATTTGAGAGTAGGCTTGTTCCTAGTTGAGCATCTCTGACGAGTTCTTTGCAGTTTAAAAAAGACCCTATTGTGGTGTTACATCAGTATTACTGATGGGCAAGAGGTGTGATTTGAAGGATAAAACAAATGAGTAAGGAACTGAACGACTTCTCAGCAAGAACTGCATGTTCATATTCCCCTGTAGAAATAAGCCCTGCAGCACTTACACAATACAGTGACAGCCCACTCCAACACTGAGGCAAAGTCATATGAACCTCAAATAGTGTCAGCTTCACCAGTCGGTACATTTTGCAGCTACATAGGATGCCAAAATGTGAGTTGTGCCATAGCACAGCTGGCCATGGTTAGTTATGAGTATGGCCAGTGCATTTCCAATGCACCTGCATCAGCTACTCACTCCTGGCTTATGGTGTCTAGTTTGTATATTGCTGTAATACCCACTTTATATATTAAGTCGGCCAGTTATATACTTCCTACACTGGCCAATTTATTTAAGATATTTTGTGTTATCAATGTATAATCTAAGGATAACTTCAATGCCAGGAAACAGTGCTGTAGGCAGGAACTTTGAAGGTTGGAAATATTGTCATTACAAGAAAAAGGGACACTTCAGAACCTTTGCCTGTGACACCAGAAATGTAAATCCTGATATCATCTCAAACACAGCATGTCAACCCCATGCCCTTTGGTCTTTGGCTTTTTTTTTTTTTTTTTAAAGAAATCACCCATTGTGTTCGCAATGATCATAATATAGAATTCTATATAACATTTTCAATGTACAGACACTCAACCATGTTACACAGAGCAGTGTGAGTTTTTATCAGTGCATACATATCCATCTTGGCAGACATGAATACATTTGACCTGCCTCTATTAGTCATAATACGTAAACCCACAATGGCATTCTATATAAAAGTCCCATATGTAAAAATCAGGTAGCAGTAGAAAATGAGTGGTTAAACTGACTCTCATAGATGAAACGAACACTATACTACTCTCCTGTAATTAATATCACAACATAGATTTCTGGAAGCTTGACTTAATAGAGGATATGTGGCGTTTTATCTACCACCTTTATACCTCGCAATATGCTCTAATTTGCAAATAATACAAATTTGCTAATTAAATCATCCATGAGTCCTGCAGCAAAGAAACACGGCCACCACCTTGGGTAGCAATAGGAATATAAACTATTTTTGTAGCAGGTAAGTTTAGATTTAAAAAAAACTATTTTATGTGATTATTTTGTAGGTAATATTTCCCTAATATTATACTAATTTATTTTCTTAATCAGTTTAAGTTTTTAATTTATGATAATTCATACAACATTTTTAATGACGTCTTTCTCCACTTAATTAGCATATTTATTGAATCATCTTGACTACTTCAGTAAAAGCTATCACAGCCAAATTATTTTTCTATTAGTCAATACCTCTTACTACATCTTGTTTGGAAATCAAATAAGAATAACGCTATGGTATAATATAACAACACAAAGAAAATATCAGTTTAACTTACAGCAAAGTATAAAGATCTGCTTTAAATAGAGTTTTAAACAGAAATATAAAATATATGCATGATCATCAGTATAAGTTTCACAGTATTTATCTGAATGACCCTTGGCCAATAATGACTTAATAATTATACAAACCAATATATTTCTCAGCTGTATATTTTTGTGGGCCAATTATATTGATATTTGATCTGTCCTGTCAGGGTACATAAAAAAACAACAAAATTACAAGCAGTTTTCCCAAACATTGTATATACTCATAAAAAGGTGTATTTAACTTAATGCCATTGGACCCAGACAGCTTTTGTAAACAATATTTCTTGTTTCTTATACTCTGAGTTGCAAGCAATATGGAGGCTTTTGGAGCACCCTATGATTTTATCTGACAAGCAATTAGTTTTCCTGTTCCCGATACAAGAAACAATTCCAGAAGAAAAATAAAGTCTGACTATCTTGCATTTTTCACCCATATATACCGTTTTTTCTTGCTTTCATGGCAGACTATTTTTATTTCTTAACATGAAAGTGAATATTTCTTATTCTTTTAATAAAGGGTCTCCATACGTCCATTATATATTTGGCATTTTTTTTATCTTCTATCTCGAAAAATAGTACTTTTTGACATTATAGTTTATACAGTAGTACACTATGTTTTACAGTCTAATGTTTAGAGAGTTGGAACAGTCTAAAATCTAATACAAAGCAAATAATGTTTTCTGTTACAATCAGAAACAATTGTATTTACTCTATGACGAATCTTTATATAATAACAGAGGAAAGCTTATATTTAAATCAAAACTAGAAACTAATTGTTGAAAAATATAATTCTATACATATATAGATAGAGTTATGACATCATTTTCCTGAATTGGCATAATGAGTATGATTAGTATTAACTAAAATCTCTGTAGAAAAGACTCACATTTTTGAAAAGTTTCCCAAAGCCATCCTTATTACTGGAGCTTGTACAGTTTTGCTCACAATAATAATACTTCTGTCATATCAATGCTGCTTGAGATTACCCATTAAATCATTGTTCCATGCATGTTCTGAGGCATGATGTGCTAAGTACATTTGCACAAGCAGAATCTGGGCTCACTCACAAAATTCAACAGGATCAGCATTATACTAAAGTTGACAACAGACCAGCACATGATTTGTGACAGGGATAAATTCCTATAATACTGTATCATGCCTTAATTAAGAAGGTTCAAAGATACATATAGAAATGCAGACTAAATCAATATATTTAAATAAATATTCTCATCACATCAAGGATAGAAAACAATAATATCATAATATGAAATCTCTAAGAGTTAGAAATATGGTACAGTAATATTGGATACATTTGCAGTAGTATTGTGCAGTATAAATGGTTGTGAATATAGGCATATATAGGGGTTATTATGGTGCTATAACTGTACCTCTGTAAGCCAAAGTATGTGTTTGACAGCTCCATCTTTTACTGGACCCATAAACTAACCTCTAGAAAATACATTACTGTGCAGATATAAATAACTGTCCTATAGAAAGAGTCATTATACTGCCATCATAACTAGAGAGATTATAAAGGGTGGGCAGGGCTGGATTTAACATCCAGGCTCCACTAGGCATGGTACTGTAGGGGCCCTTAGCTCTGCCTTATGGCCCCTATGAGAGTTATTAAAATTTTTAGTGCACTTTAACAAAACATGACCAAATCTAACCTAGTCTAATGTGTAAACAAAATAAGTAGACATGTTAAACGTATTAATCCCATAATTTAGTGGTTTCCAAACCTTTTACTATGGTAGAACCCTTTAGATTCAGACTCCTTAAACCCTTTTTAATAGCTGTAAACCCTTTGATGTTAGGGTTTGATACAGAGTTTGCATACTATCAATATCAAAGTTGTACAGGATGTCAGTTGGTACTGGTAACTCAAAACTAAATTATTAGACTAGTATTTAAATAAAACAGTTACTAGGTAATTGGATCTGATATTTTTTTTTTTTTTTTTTTGATGGAGGTACATTATCATGTGTATTACATGCAAAATGTTACACATAAATTTCACTGTGCAAAATATTTCAATCTTCCACATGAGCATTGGCAGTCACAGAACCACACATATACTGTTTGCCTAGTCTTTCCCCCCATCTACCATTATTTACATTTGTTTTATAGAACCCTTGCACTTCTTGAGGGAACCCTGAAGTTTCTTGGAGCTCAGTTTGAGAACTACTGGCATAATACTGATTGAAGTCATGTTACAGAGCACTCAATAAAACATATCTTCCTACAAAACATAAGCCTGGTTTTCAATGTTGTTACAGAAATGTGTTATTACAAATGAGAGTTAGAGGTATACTTTACCATAAGAATATGTTTTGCAATGTATTTAACACTTTCTAACTTACCTAGATAGGTGTCAGTCATATAATGTCCAGGTATATCCATCTACACCAGAGGTTTCCAAACTTTTTGACTTTATACCTTAATTTGGTTTTCTCCAAAACCAAATACCTCATCTTTTAATTGTACCCTTTATACATGCATTTATATTATTTTTAATTTGCACTTGATTAATTCATTATACAACCATTTCTTTATTGCAGACTTTTCAACAAACCAAGATACACAGAGTTCCTCGCTAAGCGTACACATCACATTTACAGACATGGCAGACTATGATGTTCTTTGAACCACTCTTTCTGAAACAACTAGGCATTATTTCTTTTTGACAATATGGAAACTGTTATGCTGCATAGCAATGAGAGCAATTGGGGCTGATTCAAGTCCTTGCTCTCACCAAGAAATAGCTCCACTCCCACTGGTGTTGGGGTCGTGCCCCCTATTAGGGAATGACTGATTTAAAACAATTTTGTTGCATTATATCTGCAGTTTACAGCTATAGCGACCCCTGATGTATGTTTCTATATCACACTCCTTCAACAGAAACAGCAGGCTTAAATAACCCCGACCTAGGTAAGTAATTCTTATAAAAATATTTACAGCCTCTTACTGTTAAGAAAATGTAAGAAATGTAAGACAATGAAATCTCAGAATTTAATTCTTAAATATTTTTGACGAGTTGGTAAATGTGTCATTTTAACAAAGAGATAAACAAGAACAAGTAAATCACATAAAAAAATTTAACCCTTCTCATCAAAGGTAGTCAAATGTTGGACTTCCAGCTGTTGGGGACTACAAATGCCATCATCCCCAAACAGCTAGCATCTGGACATCTAATAATTGGCAACCCTGTCTCACATTGTAGCAAATTAACTGTTTTACAGACATATTTAACATCCCTACATAAAAATATTGCTTAACACAATTTAATAACAAAACCAGGCATGATATAACAATGTTATGTTACTCACAATTCTTCCCACTTCTCCACCTTGACCCTGACTTAAATTTCCCCTTCATGCCCAGACAAGCAGTTCTCTGTATCATCCATATCTGCATCAACAGCAGTGTAACTGACAGAAGAGTCATTCCCAATTAAAACATTAAAGGGATAGTAATACTTCGTTTTAACTTTATTTTATTTTGTAGGCATTAAAAAAACATGAAGAATGATATAAGTCTTATCTCTCAAACCTTTATGGTTTATGAGATATTCACAAGCAAAGTTTCCCCCTCCCATCCCTTTTACCTAGTGTAAGCCATCTCTTCTCAGATGTGGAATGCAGTCCATAGACCAGACAGATAACAGAAGGGGACACTCTTATTCCTATGAGAACAATGAAAGCCCTTCCCCCCTTGACAAGCTTTTCAGGTTTTTCCCTTATCTTAATTGAAGATTGTCCCTCTCTGCAGTCTACCTGGGCACCTCCCTTCTGCCCTGGCTGAGAAGTGTTACATCAGTAAAAGGGGCGGGAGGGGGACACTTTACTTGTGAATATCTCTTAAACCATACAGGTTTGAGAGATAAGACTTATATCATTCTTCATGTTTTTTTTAATGCCTAAAAAATAAAATAAAGTTAAAACGAAATATTACTATCCCTTTAAATGTGAAAGGTCTGCTTGGAGCAGTGGTATTCAGATTAGGAGAAAATGACATTCCTCCATCAGATGTGGATACATTGGAAAAACATCCTAATTGTGTTTAGATCTCTTTCCAAATGCACACTTCTCACATTGCCTGTAAATGTACACTGCTACTACAGAGACAAACTAAGATAGAGTCTAGATGATGTTGGAGCTGGAAAAAGAGTTGGCAGTCCTCAGTGGTTTATCAGCAGATACAAATGCTTCTAGCCTGTCTCTAACTGTTTATCAACATCTGTCACAACACTGTAAGTGAGAGAGAAGCAGGTTCAAACATTTCTTTCCCTCTCCTCTTTCACTGTGCCTGATGGAAGCACATGAATGCAACAGTTAATTTAGCACCAAAACAATAGAGAAAAAATATAAAATAAAAGATAAGGGCTGATGTACTAAAGAACTGAAACAATTCTGGAGCAAACCAACTGAACCATAGGGGTTAACTATGTTTCTAAAATTCTAGTAAATATGGCTCTTAATTCTTCGACCTCTAGAAAGTTAGCCAATGTGTTTCATTGTGATGCTGGATATCTCTCTCTAGTATTCTTGAAGTTAAAAGTCCAATGTAAAACAATGTCTGTTATGATGCAGCTGTGTGTCCTTGGATTCCCTCCAGTTCTTAGTACAGCAGACTCATATTGCAACCGATGTCTTGGAAACATGTTTGCCTGTGTCTAATGTCAATTTACTAATCTGCTACACAGAAAATTCCCCCCTTAAACTTTTGAGTGCCAGAGGGGTAACCAAGGAATTGCTTTGCAATGTGTGGTGTACCTGTCTGACAGCCACCTCCCATTAGATTTGTAACCCAGTCGTTAGACCGGATGGGTGCAGCGAGGGACACGCAGTGAGTGTGATGAAGCAGAGCAGGTCTTTTCTTTGGCTTACTAAAGATTGTCCCTTGCTGCACTCCATCCAGACCAGACTGAGAGGAAGCGTGATGAAGGGAAAGTGGCGGGAGGGGGATCCTTTCAGATTGAATAGCTCTTGAACTACAGAACTGTGAGTATTTAAATATATTGCGCTGTGTTATAAAAAAACATAATGAAGACTTGGAGCTCAAGTTTAATACAAGTATTACTAACCCTACTAAGTTGTACTGCATATGTTGTCCATGGATGCAGGCACGATTCCTTGTTGCAGGACTCAATGATCAAGCTCCTCCCATTAAATCCTTCAAAGCTTTTTTAATCTACAATACTAGATAGTTTCCAAAAGGCAATTTGTTTTGTAAAATGCACTTTATAGTTTTGCAATGCATTGGCACTCAAAGTGTTAATTTAAAAAACTGAACTGTGATAACTTTTTAATTAGAAATCTCCCAGTAGTGAACCCTTGGAGTTCTGCACATGAACAGTCCTATAACATATATTTTGTCATAAAAAGTTTACTTCTCCTTTAAGAAGAAGTTTTTATATGTACAGTGCACAGAAACAGTTCTGTGCACTTAAATTTTCATGTTTTGGGTACACAAAAGATAGATACATTTTTTGCAAATCACTGAAAAGAAACAAAAAATGAATTATAATAAGGCAGATTTATTATGACACATCATAATTTATCATTTGGTGCAATAATGAAGTATACATTTATAGAATCCTATTTAATAATTCGCTAAGGTTTGTTAGAAGCCGTCATGCTCAGTAGAGACGGCTGTGCGCGCTTTAGTCATGCTCAGTACAGACTGCCCACACCATGGCTGTTACGGAGCAGGGCTCTCCAAATTCAGAGTCGCACAGAGAGGACTCTGATCTGAATTCAGAACACTTTGCTCCGTATCAGCCATGGCGCGGCCACTCTCTACTGCTCATGCCTACAGAGGTGGAACTGTGGCCCGTG
Source organism: Rhinophrynus dorsalis (assembly GCA_037306005.1). Classification (NCBI taxonomy): domain Eukaryota; kingdom Metazoa; phylum Chordata; class Amphibia; order Anura; family Rhinophrynidae; genus Rhinophrynus; species Rhinophrynus dorsalis. The sequence continues at coordinate 75,462,744 of CM074719.1, read as the reverse complement.
TAAACATGCCTTTCAACTTCTCAATTCATAAAACATTAATATGTTTGCTTTCAAGAATCCCATTTTCTTTATTTATTGTTGCAGGAACATGTTTTAGCACCTTTTTCCCTTTGAATACAATAGTTAATGGCACTCAAACTGCTGCCAATATTTCATGTGAACTGAGATTTTGTAGCTATAAACTAATCAATGGGTCATTGTATTTAAACATTCAAGGGTATACCCCATCAATACTTTACATTTGCAAGTGGAAAACTCACACAGATCATGAAAAGAGATCATAGGTAAGCAGTAGTAGAGGCTTAAAATATAAAAAGCAGCAAACAAATGTTGCAAAACTGTTATATTTACATTTTCCACATGCAATGTGAGATTGAAACAAGGAGAAATAAACACCCCTAACTTACATTTAGGTAAATATTTTTTCTATGGGAACTTTCTTATAAAACCTGCAATTTGCTACATTTCCAGCAAATATTCCCACCTGTAGAAATCCCTAAAAATATTATCTTTTTTGCCAACACCAAGAAATTTCCACCTGAAAAGTTGCCAGTTCTCACGCGGGGTAGATTAAGTATATTTCTAGCTATATCAGTGCAGTAGGACAAGGCTCGAGGTCAGGGTGGGAAGTTTTATGTACACTAGTGCAGTGGGACAAGGCTGGAGGTCAGTAGAAGGGCAAAATTCATATGAGCCATTAGGATGTTCTGGCCATAGTTAGTGGGAGGTTATTATTGGGAGGTGTTAGCTCTGTTAATTCTGTTATGCCTGTTATATTGGGATGCATTAGAGCTTTTCATCTCATACTCTATGCCAGAGTTTCTAAAAAGTGTCTAAAGCTTAATTTATCAAAACTGAAAACAAAAGAAATAGGAATGCACTATCCTTACAGGAGGAGGAAGACAACTCCACATAAATAATCCCAGGAGTTGGAGTGAAGAGGACTACAGCTAGGACAATGGAACAGGAATTAGTGGTGCACTGAACTTTCTACTGTTGGAGTAGTCTTAGTAGAAAAGAATGTCTTTCTTCTCCTGTGGGACATCCTGTGAAAAGCCCATTTCCTTTGACCTCTTCCTCTAGCATCCAGTGGCTTAAAGCATGAGGAAGCAACAGTGGTTCTCCAGGAGTTAATGGACTACAACTCCTATCACATCAGATGACTTAAAGTCCAATAAAAACTAGAAGGCCATAATAGCTTACTCCTGGTTTAAATGATTTGCTTTCAGTACCTGCAGGTGTGGCTAATTTCTAATCTGTCTAGAAAAGAGATAGACAAAAGGATGTGACCTACATAATTCTAATGTTTAATACATACAATATTTGACAGACCTTTTTAAAAAGTTTTGAGACACACAGATATTGTAATGTTTTTAAAAATTACATTAGTAAAAATGGATAACTCCATGTGGATCTGTATGGATCCCTGTTGTCAGATCTGTTCCTCTGGGAGCAAACCTGCTGATGAAATGGAAGCTGCATTGTGAGCCCAGATTAGTGAGGGAACAGAACAGTAGTCTTAAAAGAGATACCATTCCCTAGTCCCCCCTCAGATCCTGCAGAAGAGACTGAATTGCAAGACTAAAGTCTCATTATTCAGTCTCATTGGATTGGACAAAGAAGTCCCATATACATTTGGTTTATGGCTTAAAATACTTCTGCAGTGTGTTACAGCCCTCTGCTAGCCTGGGGGAATCGGTTATCTTACACTCCCAGCCAGCTGACAGGAGTCTGCAAAGTTAATTACCATGCTTTTTTTAAAAGTCTGCTTCCATAGGAGCAGAGCTTTTCCAGTTGAGTAAAGCTGCTGGAATATGACTTATTCAATCAGTTTGCAACTCCAACTAACTTTTTATGAAAATTTGAATACAAGCTTAATTGTGACATTTCAGTTTTATGATAGTATAGTTATTCCTTTACATGGAGAGCTTTGGTCACTGACCAGAAGTCTCCATGCATTTCAAAGGCAACCGTGTCACCATTAAACAGAATAGCCTACAAATACAGCACACTAAAACTCTCTCAAAATTGCATGTCTGAACTATAATATTAGCAGTGGCAGTAGCTTTTTTAAGTCATGCAAAATACATAGTTTTCACAATGTGTTAATATCCTTTTACAACAATATAAATAGTTATCAACCACTTGAAAACCAGAGTGGTGCACAACACGTTTCAAAGCAATGAGTTGCACACCAGTCTGGTCCTCAAAGGGTTAAGCACAAATCAAGTACAACACAGGAGGGAAATAAAAATATACACTGATTTATATCATCCCAGAGAGGTCTCCCATGCATTTCTACACAATGGGTGGGAGACCTCTCTAATATTCAATGGTTTAAAAACCCCATTTAAATGATTAGAAAATGTGGATATTTTCACTTGACCCTATCGTGAAGCTGATTTTTGGCTTCCTGTATACAGAACAAGCATTGGTTTCTTGCAGTGAAAGAGCTGAAAGGTGCTATATTATTGACTTAATGCAGAATCTGGTATGGGTTATTCTGAACTAGAAATGTTAATGTGGCATGAGGGGAAAAAAGGAAATACCAGGAATTTTGTGGGCTGGAATTAATTAACTCCTCCACGTGAAAAGAGAAAAAGAAATACAAAGGAAAGATAAATAAGTCATTACAGTCCAGTATGAAATAAAATATGGATTATGTAGCTATACCACAAGAAACTGTGTTTGGTATGATATTGCTAATGGAAAGAAGCTTAAACTCTTTGCAAGAAAGTGAAAGAATTCCTGGACATGTATTGACTTTCATTTTAATGAGCATTGTGGGTTTTTTCCCAAGCAATTAATGGTTTATTTAAAGAAGCCTTCAACTTTTTATGAAAACATATCTACATTTCCTTCATAGAAAACAAGGGTACTCTTACTGCTGGGAGAGTTGTCATTTAGCAGTAATTATAACACAAAACATTTTATATTAATCTGCAAGTTATTATTGTGTATTTTTGAAATCACTTACTATGGAGTGCCTTAGTCTGTGACTCCAACTCTCTCATACAAAAAAATGACAATAAACGCCTGTACATCACAGTACAATACCCAGTCTATGGCAGGAAGGTGGGTGCTCTCAGTTTACTTCAATCATCAAATTACAATAATAACAATTCCTCAAAGATCAAATGGAGAAAAATACCCTAAAACTCAGTATATCCAAAAACAATCCTATATAATAATTCGCCAAGTTGTGTGTAACGCCCGACATGCGCAGTAGATACTGCTGCGCGTGCGGCAGTCACACGCAGTGGAGACTGCTCGCGCCGCGGCTGATACAGAGCTGGGCGCTCCGAAGGAGCGTCCAGCTCTGTATCAGCCGAGGCTCGGGCAGTCTCCACCGCGTGTGACTGCCCGCGACCGGCTGCCAGAGGCTCTGTATCAGCCGAGGCACGGGCAGTCTCCACTGTGTGACTGCCCCGCGACCGGCTGCCTGAGGCACTGTGGCCCGTGTAACGGGCTGTTCAACTAGTATGAAATATTTTATTATTTTACAAAGGTTAAGTCACACACACACACACACACACACATATATATATATATATATATATATATATATATATATATATATATATACAATTTATTTTGTTAAACCTGACAAAATGAGAGTGAACAAAGACTCAGCTGGTTCTTACATTAAAGTGTTTATACAGCATTCTACACATACTGCAACATAACAAAATAGATTATACCTGGTATAAAGTGTTGTGGAAGAAGTGCATGTTGGATGAAACTATATCAGGTTTGGACCACAATAACTATAACTACATCATCAGATTGACTTTCTACACCTTATATTGGCACAGTCACTTTATGTTATATAATATCCATTTTGTCATGCTGCTTTATGTGTTATTTTGTTTAATATAACACCGAAGACTTTGCTCACTCCCATGTTGTCTGGTTTGACAATATGGCATGTGGATTTCACTTTAATGTGCCTTCCTTTTTCTGAATGTTTTGAAAGTTGTTGTGTGAATACATGATCTAGACGTTGTAAAGTTAATATATTAATCAATACTATAATGTTAGATACACTGGTGAAGACCTTTTTTAGCTTTATTTCCCTCTTGGTCCTTGTAGATTTTTATATGTAGATGGAATTGTGCCTATTTTGACACTAATTTGAATTGCTACTAACTACTTAATTAAATAAATGCAAGTTTGAACCATACAAGTGGAAGAATAATCCTTCAGTAGTCAGAATACTATTGTTTTACTCAAAAGAAAAACACTGTAACGTGTAGATATTACTGCTTCTTCAAAAAGAAGAACCTGGAGGAGATGAGCTAAAGGTCAGTATTATGGCTATGTGTGTCTCGCGATGGATGATGACCCATATGAACAAAGAATTCATTATGAAAGTGGAGGGGGCTAATTCAGTCAATGACATGCAGGGTTGTCATACTGCTAGTGATGTGTAAGGGGTGCCCTCCCTTACACATCGCCAGCAGTTCAACATACCTGAAGTCTGAGTGCATTCTCTCTTCTCCCTCACTTGGTTGGTGGGTTAGCAGAAAGGATCCACTCAGATGTCAGTACCACAAACAACACTACTTCCTAACCCTTTCAGTGCCATATGGATGTACACCACACATCCCTGTGGCACTGAAAGTTTTTCAATAGTATGGTACACAAATCTGGGACACTACACTTGATAGCTGATAATAGATACCACAATAGAATATCCACATGAAATATATCAAATATGTGTTGTTATACAGGGATACCAATCAATAATAAAAAAAATCTAACAAACTACATACAATAAATATCATTTATTGAAACCTTTTTGTATTTGAAATCATAGAAAAACCCCTAGATGGATGTGAATCCTCAGAATTGATAAGAATCTACAATCTAAATGGAGGCACAATCTTCCGCCTGGAACTAGGATTTATATATTAGGTGCATATGTAATCCAATGCATAAAATCCCAAAAGATAAAATATAGTGTAAAGTCACTATTTCGAATGATTGTTCACAGTACTCTTGTCATATATTGAATAGATGTTTCAACATGCAAACGTATACATAATAATCTGACAGTTGTAGAGACACTAGAATGCAACATATATATATATGTGATGTGTGTTTGCATCTTACATGTAGTGTATTAATCTTTCTCCATGCAGATAAATAACACACATCAGCTAGGAATTCTAGTAACCACCTTATGCTATATACACTTAACCTTTTTTAGCAATTTATAATCTAAGTCTCATATCAGTACCATTATGGTTGATCTATTTCTCCTTTTAATATATTTTGAAGTACTGACACTTTATAAATGCCTCGCTTGTTTTCTGGGAGGTAATTTAGGCACTGAAATTATATCATTCCATTCATCCCTTGATGAGAACTGGAATATCCCACTTTGTCTACTTCAGTCAGCTGATCGTTCATTGGCTTCAGTGTGTGCAGAACAGCTGACAAGAAGGTCGCTGGCAGATACCCATTGTGTATCAAATAACACTTTTGAATACTAGAGGTGTGCAATGCATTACAGAGCAATGTAATCAATACCCTATGGCACTCAATGTGTTAATCAATGACATTTATAGAATTTAGTTCAAAGCATGCAGGAAGTACCATAACCCTATGTGTGACATAGGGGTGAGCAAACCATTAATTTGCAATGTGTTGCTTTCCCAATTGGTACTGCAACAATGGCTACAGCAATAGCTGCAGAAGTATACAAATGTTTGAGATCACAACTTCACCAGCTCGGGTTGGAGATGTTGGGACTGTGAACTCTGACAGCAGAGGCATCTATTGCAGCTTAGTGCATATGGCAAATAACCACATTAACATATTAACAAACCCACATGAATAGGACAGTGGCTAATTGATCTGCATTTCCATATGCAAATGAACCATTGTCAAGCAAAATCATAAACCTGTAAAAGGCATAGCAGATTCATGGGGATGCTGGAGGATTGTGTCGGATTGGTGGTGGATTCATAGGAATTTGATGGAGAAGACACATTATTGCATGCTGTTGATATGCCATCAACACCACTTTGTCACCATACCACCACCCTTGCCCCTTATAATCCTTTAGTGCATCTCCCACAGGATTAATTTTGCAAGAAGGGTTAATAGTTATATATTGAAATCAGTCTATTATGTTTTATTATTTATGAGTGACATCCTATATAATAATTCGCTAAGTGTTTGTCAGAAGCTGTCATGCACAGTAGAGATGGCTGCACGTGCTGCAGTCATGCGCAGTACAGACTGCCCGCGCCGTGGCTGCTAATGGAGCGGATATGGTCTGAATTTGGAGCTCCCCACTCTGTATCAGCCGCGGCACTGGCAGTCTCTACTGTGCATGACTGCAGTGCGGCCATTGCTGGGTGGCACTGTGCCCCGTGAACACAGGCTCTTCAACTAGTCTAGTATAATTAACCTAAGTAGTACTTTGCTTGAAAAAGTAACAATTTCCTTCTGGTAAAAGTGAGATTTTTGCAAAGAGTTCAATGGAAAATGAAAATACATTGTATTTCATATTAATCACAGTCAGTGTAGTAAATTGGGCACAATACATTCACCATTTGTTATAATATAATACTCCAATAGTCTTTTTTTCCTGGAAAAATGAGGTACAATTGTTTAATCTCCCAGTTTATTAAACTTTGTGTGATAAATATACCCCATGTGGACAATAATAACATTATTTTTCTTTATTCTAATTAAAAAAGGGCTGAAATTGATTTCAAGTGCTAACGTTTGTTGCAGGGTTTTTAAATGAAAAAATTTACATATTTTATATTTTGGTTTTCTGTTCTGTTCATCAGTAGTGTTGAGCGAGCATGCTCGGCCGATGCTCGGATCGGCTCGAGCATCGCTCTGCTCGGCACATGGCGGTACTCGTACGAGTACCGCATGTGCTCGCCCGCCATGTTCGGGTCTCCTCCCCGCACGTTTTGCGGCTGCTGCGCAGCCAATAAACGTGCAGGGAGGCTCTGACATCGGTGTAATGCCAGCAGCCATGTTGGCTGCTGGCATTACACTGATTGGCTGGCCAGAACCCGTGGTCGGGTGCTGTATAGCACCTGACCAGCGAGTTCGGCTCAGTCTTAGCCAGGGAGAGCTGAGGATAGGAAGGGAAAGTCAGTGTAGGGAGGAAAAAAAGCAAAATTGTGAAAAAAAAGAACCAAAAGTCCTTTTTAGGACTACTGTGTGTGGGGGCAGCAGGTTATTTTGTGTGGGGGGGAAAAAAAAAAAAAAAAAAAAAATATATATATTCTGTTTAGTGTGCAAAGTTGCAGATTAGAGCACATTCTGTTTAGTGTGCACAGTTGCAGATTAGAGCACATTCTGTTTAGTGTGCAAAGTTGCAGATTAGAGCACATTCTGTTTAGTGTGCAAAGTTGCAGATTAGAGCACATTCTGTTTAGTGTGCAAAGTTGCAGATTAGAGCACATTCTGTTAAGTCTTCAAACTAAAATATCAAAGTCACATATTCCATTCAGTGTGCGTCGCCGCAGTTTAGCAGCACATTCTGTGTACTGTGCAGAGTTGCAGAATAGGAAGAAATACTGTTAAGTCTTCAAACTAAAATATCAAAGTCACATATTCCATTCAGTGTGCATCGCCGCAGTTTAGCAGCACATTCTGTGTACTGTGCAGAGTTGCAGAATAGGAAGAAATACTGTTAAGTCTTCAAACTAAAATATCAAAGTCACATATTCCATTCAGTTTGCTTCGCCGCAGTTTAGCGGCACATTCTGTGTACTGTGCAGAGTTGCAGAATAGGAAGAAATACTGTTAAGTCTTCAAACTAAAATATCAAAGTCACATATTCCATTCAGTTTGCTTCGCCGCAGTTTAGCAGCACATTCTGTGTACTGTGCAGAGTTGCAGAATAGGAAGAAATACTGTTAAGTCTTCAAACTAAAATATCAAAGTCACATATTCCATTCAGTGTGCTTCGCCGCAGTTTAGCAGCACATTCTGTGTACTGTGCAGAGTTGCAGAATAGGAAGAAATACTGTTAAGTTTTCAAACTCAAATATTAAAGTCACATATTCCATTCAGTGTGTGTCACCGCCGTTTAGCAGCCTATTCTGTGTACTCTGCACAGTTGCAGAATAGGAAGAAATACTGTTAAGTTTTCAAACTCAAATATTAAAGTCACATATTCCATTCAGTGTGTGTCACCGCCGTTTAGCAGCCTATTCTGTGTACTCTGCACAGTTGCAGAATAGAAAGAAATACTGTTAAGTTTTCAAACTCAAATATTAAAGTCACATATTCCATTCAGTGTGTGTCACCGCCGTTTAGCAGCCTATTCTGTGTACTCTGCACAGTTGCAGAATAGGAAGAAATACTGTTAAGTTTTCAAACTCAAATATTAAGGTCACATATTCCATTCAGTGTGTGTCACCGCCGTTTAGCAGCCTATTCTGTGTACTCTGCACAGTTGCAGAATAGGAAGAAATACTGTTAAGTTTTCAAACTCAAATATTAAGGTCACATATTCCATTCAGTGTGTGTCACCGCCGTTTAGCAGCCTATTCTGTGTACTCTGCACAGTTGCAGAATAGGAAGAAATACTGTTAAGTTTTCAAACTCAAATATTAAAGTCACATATTCCATTCAGTGTGTGTCACCGCCGTTTAGCAGCCTATTCTGTGTACTCTGCACAGTTGCAGAATAGGAAGAAATACTGTTAAGTTTTCAAACTCAAATATTAAAGTCACATATTCCATTCAGTGTGTGTCACCGCCGTTTAGCAGCCTATTCTGTGTACTCTGCACAGTTGCAGAATAGGAAGAAATACTGTTAAGTTTTCAAACTCAAATATTAAAGTCACATATTCCATTCAGTGTGTGTCACCGCCGTTTAGCAGCCTATTCTGTGTACTCTGCACAGTTGCAGAATAGGAAGAAATACTGTTAAGTTTTCAAACTCAAATATTAAAGTCACATATTCCATTCAGTGTGTGTCACCGCCGTTTAGCAGCCTATTCTGTGTACTCTGCACAGTTGCAGAATAGGAAGAAATACTGTTAAGTTTTCAAACTCAAATATTAAAGTCACATATTCCATTCAGTGTGTGTCACCGCCGTTTAGCAGCCTATTCTGTGTACTCTGCACAGTTGCAGAATAGTAAGAAATACTGTTAAGTTTTCAAACTCAAATATTAAAGTCACATATTCCATTCAGTGTGTGTCACCGCCGTTTAGCAGCCTATTCTGTGTACTCTGCACAGTTGCAGAATAGGAAGAAATACTGTTAAGTTTTCAAACTCAAATATTAAAGTCACATATTCCGTGTAAGATGAAGAAGGCGGGTAAAAAGGGACGGGGAAGTGGACGTGATCCTGATAGTTCAGGGCGCGGGTCAGGACGCGGAGAAACTGTGCCTGGTGCCAGAGCACAAGAAAGAAAGACATCCACCATACCTAGCTTCATGTCTCATTTCACAGGGCGTCGCAGGACATCACTCTCGAGGTCCGACCACTGCGAACAGGTGGTCGGTTGGATGTCAGCTGATACTGCTTCCAGTCGGTTAAGCACCACCCTGTCTTCCACCAAGTCCACTCTCAGTAGCCAAGAGTCTGGTCAACATAATCCTCACTCTGATCATCCTTCCTCCCACCATACACGGTCTGGTCAAAGAAGTGATCCCACACTGGGATATAGTGAGGAGCTCGTCTCATCACCAATCCTTCATTTGACCCTCTCTCCAAGCACGCTTGCAGAGGAACATGACATCTTGTGCCCTGATTCACAACCTCTAGAGGGTACCCAATCACAAGAAGATGACAGATGTGAACGGCATTTAAGGTCAAAGGAAGTAGTGGATGATGATGATGATGATGATGAGACACAGTTGCCATTAAATCAACCACTATTTCCGTCTCAAGACCTTGTTGAGGAGAATGTTATACAGTTGTCAATGACTGAGTATGTGGTGGGATCAAGACATGAGGAGGATGATCAGAGTGAGGAAGTGGAGGAGGACTTGGTGGACGATGAGGTGACTGATCCCACCTGGGAAGGTGTAGAGCCGAGCGATGACAGCAGTCCTGAGGGTGAGCCATCTGCAGCACCGCAACAGGCTGGAAGAGGCAGTGGTGTGGCTACAGAAAGAAGGCGGACCGCACCAAACCGGCCCGCAAATGTTCCACGGAGCACCCCCTTGCGTAAATCTACCTTGCCAAAGGGTAGGTGTTCCGCGGTATGGCGTTTTTTTAAGGAAAGTGCGGACGACAAAAGAATTGTACTTTGCAACCTGTGCCACACCAGAATGAGCCGAGGCATGAACACTAGAAACCTCACCACCACCAGCATGATCCGACACATGGCATCCAAGCACCGTAGTAAGTGGGAGGAACGCCTGGATCGCCCATCTGTGTCTGCAGGCCACACCACTGCCTCCTCTTCCCCTGTTTTCGGTGCCGGCCAATCGCCTGTCGAAGGCGCAGGCCCGCATACCTCCCGCCCTGCACCTGTACCATCTGAAGCACCATCAGCGACCACATCCACTTCCCTGTCCCAGCACAGCGTCCAAATGTCGTTACCCCAGGCATTTGAGCGCAAGAGAAAATACCCAACCACCCACCCACAGGCCATAGCACTAACCTCACACCTTTCCAAATTACTGGCCATCGAAATGCTGCCATTTAGGCTTGTGGACACTGAGTCCTTCCGCAGCCTGATGGCAGCAGCTTTCCCTCGGTACGCGGTCCCCAGCCGCCACTACTTTTCCCGGTGTGCCATCCCCGCATTACACCACCATGTGTCCCGTAACATCACCCGTGCCCTGACCAACGCAGTTACTGGGAAGGTCCACTTAACGACTGACACATGGACAAGTGCTTGTGGCCAGGGACGCTACATTTCCCTGACGGCACACTGGGTGAATGTCGTGGAGGCTGGGAGCGACTCGGACCCTGGGATGGCACGGGTGCTACCCACGCCGAGGATTGCGGGCCCTACCTCCATCAGGGTTTCCGCCAGCACCTACGTTATTGGCTCCTCCTCCTCCGTTTCCACCTCCGAATTCTCTACACGCAGCGCCACTCCCCCATCAGCCAGTAGCTGGAAGCAGTGTAGCACTGCAGTGGGGAAGCGTCAACAGGCCGTGCTGAAGCTGATCTGCCTTGGGGACAAACAGCACACGGCCTCAGAGCTGTTGCAGGGGATTAGTCACCAGACCGAGCAATGGCTCTCGCCACTCAACCTGCAACCAGGCATGGTTGTGTGTGATAATGGGCGTAACTTGGTGGCGGCTTTGGAGCTCGGCAAGCTCACACACGTACCATGCCTAGCGCATGTATTTAATTTAGTGGTTCAGCGATTTCTAAAAACCTACCCCAATGTGCATGATCTCTTGACCAAGGTGCGCCGCGTGTGTGCACATTTCCGTAAGTCATCTACAGCTTCGGCCGGCCTGTTGAAGCTGCAGCAGCGCTTACAATTGCCAGCTCACCGGCTGCTGTGTGACGTGAGTACGCGCTGGAACTCCACCTTCCCCATGTTGGCCCGGCTTTGTGAGCAGCAGAGGGCAGTAGTGGAGTACCAGCTGTTACACGGTCGTCGCCTCTCCGTTCAACTTCCTGTAATCAGAAGTGAGGAGTGGGAATGGATGTCAGACCTCTGTGAGGTTTTACGCAATTTTGAGGAATCGACACAGATGGTGAGCGGCGATAACGCTATTATCAGTGTAACCATCCCACTTCTGTGTCTACTGAAACGCTCGCTGCTCACAATTAAAACCGACGCTTTGCATGTGGAAGAGGTGGAAATGGGGGAGGAAGAGCTTACACAAGGTGATAGCCAGAGCACCCTCACTTCGTCTTCTCAGCGACAATTGGAGGAGGCGGAGGAGGAGGAGGAGGAGGAAGACACGGTTGCCTCCGCTACAGAGGGTAGCCATGGAACTTTAGTTCCATCTCTTCAGCGTGGGTGGGCAGAAGAGGAGGAAGAGGATGAGGATATTGAGAGTCATCCTCCTGGTGAGGACAGCGAAATCTTGACTGTTGGTACTCTGGCACACATGGCTGACTTTATGTTAGGCTGCCTTTCCCGTGACCCACGCGTTGTACGCATTTTAGACAACACGGATTACTGGGTGTTCACCCTTCTGGACCCCCGCTACAAAGAGAATTTCTCATCTCTCATTCCTCCGGTGGAGAGGACAAGCAAAATGGTGCTATACCAGAAGGTTCTTGTTGAAAAATTGCTCCAAAATTTTCCATCTGACAACGCTGGCGGCAGAGTACGTGCTACCTTGGCCAACCGAGAAGGGGAGAAAAGGGGAGCACACAGCAGTTCCGAGAAAGGCAGGGCAACACTCTCCAAGGCGTGGGACACCTTCATGACACCCCGCCAGCACCCTCACCCTGATGCGCAGCCTAGTGTCACAAGGAGGGAAAAGTTTTGGAAGATGGTGAAGGAGTACGTAGCAGACCGTGTCAGCGTCCTCAATGATCCCTCTGTGCCTTACAACTACTGGGTGTCCAAGCTGGACACGTGGTATGAACTGGCACTCTACGCCTTGGAGGTGCTGGCCTGCCCTGCCGCCAGCGTTCTGTCTGAGCGGGTATTTAGTGCTGCTGGTGGCATCATAACAGATAAGCGTATCCGCCTTTCCACCCACAATGCTGATAGGTTGACACTTATAAAAATGAACAAGGCCTGGATTTCCCCTGACTTCTCCACTCCACTGGAGGAAAGCCCCGGGGGAACATAAACTCACTTTACATATATTATTTACAATGATGGGAATACTCTGTATTCCCATTCACCCCTTCCACCCAAAAAACAGGTATATGGTTGACTCTTAATCTTCTCATCCTCCTCCTCCTCTTCCATATGCCCTGTGCTATAATTTTTATATAGGGCCAGCTCACCAGCGGGCCCTGTGATATAATTTTTATATAGGGCCAGCTCACCAGCGGGCCCTGTTTGCCAATTTTTATATAGGTCAGCTCACCAGCGGGCCTTCTCATATAATGTTTTATTGGGTCAGCTCTCTAGCGGGCCCTCTCATATAATGTTTTATAGCGTCAGCTCACTAGCGGGCCTTCGCATATAATGTTTTATAGCGTCAGCTCACTAGCGGGCCTTCGCATATAATGTTTAGGATGGTCAGCTCTGCAGCAGACCCTCACCCATAATGTTTTAGATGGTCAGCTCAGCGCACGTTTCCCTCTTAATCATGGCCTCAGTTCAATAATATCAAGGAAATTTTTGGGATAATTTGCCTCTGCGCACGTTTCCCTCTTAATCATGGCCTCACTTCAGAAAATCAAGGAAATTTTTGGGAGAATTTGCCTCTGCGCACGTTTCCCTCTTAATCATGGCCTCACTTCAGAAAATCAAGGAAATTTTTGGGATAATTTGCCTCTGCGCACGTTTCCCTCTTAATCATGGCCTCACTTCAGAAAATCAAGGAAATTTTTGGGAGAATTTGCAGATGATATACAAGTAAATATACAGCAAATATTGTTTGGTAACAATTTTTCGCCTAAAGTCGTTTTTATTTTCCTTTTTGTGTGTTTTATGGTCAGTCTGTAAAAATGGCGTACTACGGGCGAAAGATCGTTCCCAGCAGCGATGTTGGAGTCCAAGATGCATCCAGACATCCTCCCTATGCTGTCCCTGAACCATTTCTGTGGTGTTTCCATCCTTTTCTGCCCTTTTCCTATGGACCAGGCACCCTCCCCTCATCAGAGCAGGGGGTGCCTGGTGTAATGCTCGAGTCCTCCCATTGACTTCAATGGGGCTCGGGTGCTCGGCCGAGCACTCGAGCCTCAGGGGGTGCTCGGTCAGAGCACCCGAACACCCGAGCATTGGGGTGCTCGCTCATCACTATTCATCAGTTTTAACATTTTATGTGACATTTTGCCACATATAATTGTGATATCTGGCATCTCTGCAACAGGGAACCATAGATGTATTTGATCATGGTATCTGTTCAGTATAAACTGAGATGCAGGTTTCTTACTTAGGCAGTGTGGTAAGTTCTTCTGAGGCGTATGTACTAACGAAAATTGAGTCATTTTGTAGTACAGCAATTGAACCAGAAGGGAGAAATACAATTCTCATGGATTTTAATGTGGTTTTTAAAGAACCAGATAAAGGGATCATTGATCCTGTGGCTAAATGATGAGCCAATGCTTCTGGACAGCATGCCTACATCCTCCTTCTTTTATTTTCTATTAAATTTTTTTTTATTAGAGACAACACAATAGAAACAGGTCACAATGGTGCAATTGCATGGAGAAGAGTCAGATCACCCACCAGTATGCATGATCTGTCTCCAGAGTTTAAATACAGAGCTGCAAAAATAAATTATTGTATTAATAAGTAGTTTACATGTAATGGAGACAATATAGATGATCTGCCCCATACTACAGATTGCCAAGAGGAACGGTCTAGTGGTATATATCTGTGCACAGGTTTCAAATCTCTTTTGTCATCAAGGAAATGTGACATTTTCTGTTGTACTCTTTAGGGAGCTCCTTTACAAAAGTTGCATCAGGTTGGGGGCTGTTTATAAGAGAGTAGAGGAGGCTTTGAGCTTTTTTTAATCATCTGTATGCAGTATTGCTTGAAGCTCTCTAGATTTTACTTAGAACTTCAAGTTGGAAGTTGGGGGGTGGAGGGTGCAAATTAACACATTTTATTATTTTTTGTTGGTAATTATGTCAGCATTTTGCCCCCATTTTCATTAAATTCCCCCATGAATGTGATGTCTCCTCTATAGTTGGGTGACTCTCCAGCCTTTTAATATGTTCCATGGATTATAAAATCCTTGGAAGAAGAGTATACATTAGTGTAAACAAACTGGTTGCAATGCATGGGACCTGAAGAAATAGTGGTCTCCATTCAGATCCCCACCCTTCTCCCCCCAAATAAGCAGTGGAGGTGCAATTAAATAAAATATAGAGACACTATCACCTGACCAGTGGAGGCAGAATTAAATAAAGTATGACACATTCAAACTGAAGGAACTGAATATTCTTTCTTAAAGGGATAATAATACTTGAAAATAATTTTATTTTATATTGTAGCCCTTAAAAAAACATTAAAAATGATATAAGTCTTATCTCCCAAACCTTTACGGTTTGGGAGATATTCACAACTAAAGTTTCCCCTGGAGTGACGTCACTGCTCTAGCTGTCAGATTTGGAATCCAGTCTTGGGACCGGCTGTGCCTCTCCAGAAGTGCTGAGATCACGATCTTTAAAAATAATTTCTTCATTGGAATGGTCTACATAGTGTGCTTGCAAGCCAGGCACACTTTGCAGATAGTTCCAATTAAGTAGTTCTTTTTAAAGATCGTGATCTCGGCACTGCTAAAGAGCTGCCGGCTGATCTGTGGACCGGATTCCAAATCTGTCCCCTAGATGGCAGACTTGGCTAAAACAGCCAGGAAAAGGGAACTTTACTTCACTTTAGTTGTGAATATCTCCCAAACCATAAAGGTTTGGGAGATAAGACTTATATCATTTTTAATGTTTTTTTAAGGGCTACAATATAAAATAAAATTATTTTCAAGTATTACTATTCCTTTAAAATACAGGGAGTGCAACAAAGATTGCAAAAAGACAAATAGGTTCCCTTTGCAAGGGAGAGCAAGACTAATCCAAAAAGTTTTTCAAATATATAAATAGCAAAAAACTTAAAAGGGAGTTCATTGGACCTTTCAAAAATGAGATGGGTGAGTTGGTTAGTGAGGATAAGGAAAAAGCTCATGTTCTAAACACTTTCTTTGCATCAGTATATACAAGGGAACAAGGAATGGTAGAAGAGCCTCATCAAGTAACAAATAAAACACTATAATTATCAGATATTGGGTTAACACAAGAAAAGGTTACAGGAAGACTGAACAATATTAAAGGGATAGTAATGTTTCACAAAAACAGCAGCTCCGATTAATCTTCATAGTATTTGAGCCATATAGAGTGTTATTTCAATACTGTCAGAGTTGTAGTACAAGAGTAATTGAATGATAAAGTATCCCCCTCCTGTCCCTTTTACCTAGTGTAAGCCACCTCCCCTCAGATGTGGAATCTAGTTCTGGGACCGAACAGCTCACAACAAGGGACAATCTTCTTACTGTGAGCAAAAGGAAAACCCTGCCCTCTTGACAGGTTTTCATGATTTTCCTTATGCTTATTGAAGATTGTCCTTCTCTGCAATCCATCTGGACAGTCTTGCTGCTCTGAGGTGAGCAGTGTTTCTCCAGTACAATCCCCCCCTCCATCCTCCATCACTCCCACCACCCCAGTAAATAATTAACTCTGCTATTGCCAGTGCAACTAGAATTGGTGATAGATAGATAGATAGATAGATAGATAGATAGATAGATAGATAGATCGCAAATAACTGTCAAAATTGTACCCCTCTGGCACTGAAAGGGTGTGTACTTCAGTTAAAGATGTTGGAAATGTTGTTTTTGGCCCAAATTACCCTTATTTTAAATTCTGAAAATATTCATTTAATACCACATTCTTATGGAAACTATGTCATTAAAATGCATGCTGCCAATTAACATTAAGGTGGTTAAAAATTATTTTTCTCTGGCTTAATAAAAAATCTCTCTATAAACAAGAAAAAAAATCCATTTGCACATTATCAAAAGTTTTTTGAAGCATATTTAATTTAACTAAATTAATTAACCCCTTCTAAGCTGGGGAGGACTTACTGCAAAGCAATTTACTATAGACATTCAAGATTAAAGGCTTAATGGATACACTGTTGCTTATTTGAAAATAACGCAAAGTAAAACTTAAAAGCGAGAAATAATACATTAATGTAATTTAGGTGAACTGTAATAACCATTTTATATAAAATACACAACATGCTAAAACCAATTTCAGTAATTTAGTCTCCAATTAAATATGCAGATGTTTAGTTTACTTTTACAATTCTAGATTACTAGATATAAGAAAAAAACTTTATTTGTGAATCTTATATTAGGAGGTAGTATCAGATAGCAAAGAGGATGAGCAATAATTTGAGTTATTCTAGGGAGAACAAATCAATTGTGCTATAAGCAAAAAAATAAAAAAAAACACATCTATTTATATAAGTTTTTTGAATCTCTTGAATGAAAGGGATCTCCAGTGCATTCTTTCCCGAGCCACTGGAGACTTCTCTAGTTTTAACCCTTTGAATGCCAGAGGGGTATGCAATGCGTTGCATACCCCTCTGGCACACAAAGGGTTAAAGGAGTTAAATGCACCATTTAAATCAACTTGGGGATTGGTTGAGTGTCCCCTATGGTGCAGTTTATCGGATGCATAATTGCTCCAATTATTCTTAGTACAGAAGCCTCATTATCTTTACCTCAAATTTAACCCTTTGAGTGCCAGACACAATGCATTGCTTTACAAAGGGTAAAAACATTACTAGACTTCAAGCTTAGGATTGGCTTAGTTCAAAATGTAACAGGAAGTAGCTCCTCATCACATTCCCACATCCTGCAGCAGTGCAAATGAAGAAAAAGTAGAATGAAGTACATGTCCTTATTGATGCAACTATCATTTATTAGAAACCAGAAATGTGAGAATCAAGGGCTGGTTCTACTGCAGGTGATAAATGTTACCACATGTTTTTTCAAATATTTTCCTATTGAAGTCTATGGGGAAACCTGGAAATAAAAGCAGAGATAAAATTAGCACCTGCAATAGAATCCAGTCCCAAGTGTTATTAGAATTTAAATAAAGAGCAAAAATAGCTATTATTTAACATGGAAAAATGGGTAATAAATGTTCAAAATCTCAACAATCAAGTACTGAAGATCTGTCTAACATTTAAGCAAATTAAATAAAAAAGATAGCACCTTTTAAATCAATTTACTTTTTTGTTTCACTCCTATAGAAAGGTAAGATGGTTTGTCCAAACATTACTTCAGTTTTCTTTTGCACAAAAGGCCCTTAAAGGGATAGTAATATTTAAATATTACTATTCCCCATATTGTAGCTATGGTACAAAGAATGTTATAGCCCCCAGGTTCATCTCTCAAACCTTTATGGTTTGAGAGATAACAGAATGCAACGTCCCCCCCTCCCTCCCCTTCCCTAAAGTCAGTGTTGTACTGACTGCAGGGATATCTGGTCTTATTTGCATCAGGCGGCTCTGCAGCTGAGCCGGGATTGCGTTAGTAAAAAAGAATTATTTCACTGAAATGGTCTTCAACGTGTGCTTGGTTTGCAAGCACACATAGAAGACCATTTCAGTGAAATAATTATTTTTTACTAACGTGATTTCGGCTCAGCTGCAGAGCCACCTGATGCAAATAAGAGCAGATATCCCTGCAGTCAGTACAACGCTGACTTCAGGGAAGGGGGAGGGAGGGGGGAACTTTGTGTTCGGTTATCTCTCAAACCATAAAGGTTTGAGAGATGAACCTGGTGACAATTCAATTATTTGTACCATAGCTACAGTCTGGTACATATAAGTGCAGTGCTTAGGAAAACAAAAAATTGGCTAATACTTGTGAATATACATTCCAGTAAGGATAACAATCAAAAATGAAATACAAACTACAATACTGGACATTTTTGTAGAATTTTTAGGAAGAGGTGTTTTATATGGCCAACAGAATCGAACCTTTATGGATGAGAGGGGTGTGCAACACATCAGTTCAGAATGAATTGCTCAATCCTATGGTTTTTAACAGGTTAAGCAAAATCTTCATAACAAAACCAAAACTAGTGTATCAAACCCATGGTCCATGCAAAGGATTAGAATAAAGTTGTCTTTTTTTTTTTCTAAGTCGAATTCCTCCTCTTATGGCTCTTTGCCTCACCTAAGCCTCTTACCACTGCACCCTCTTTTTTAACCTGTATTAAATAAACTAATTTATCTGTTTTGCACCTGTAATAAAACCAAATACAGACCAAACCACTCAGCATGAGTTTGTCAAGGAGACAACAAAAGATTACCTCAAGCCTAGTTCTGAAATATTGTAGTATGTCATAAATCATATATTCACAGTGTAGTATAAGAAGCTTTCATACATTTTGTAAACTAAAAAATCCACTGGTCCACTGTGGTGTGATCTAAAACAGGCTCAGTTTTGACAAGGCAACTACTGTTTATTAGGTTTAGCATGCCCTGTCATCCTCCTGAGGTACACAAGTGTGATTGAGAAAAAGTGAAATATGGACGAGAATCTAATGAGCATGTAAGAATGTATTATATTTATGTAGCAAAATGTAAGATAATAATAAGGTTAATGAAGTTGAAAACAGACAATCTCCATCAAATTCAGATATATAGAAACTAGTGGGAGCTGGGACAGAAATGGTATAGTGAGATCCCAAAACAAGATCTCACTATAGGGAATTAGCTAATACAAAAACCACAGGAAGCACTTTCTTCCTGTGTCATCTTGTCTGTCGAAGCTTGTAGCCGAAGCTGTGTAGATTAGCTAAGGACCGGCGTGAGCCATTTGATTGCTGGTAAGTGTGGATAAAATAATCATAAGCATATTTGATTGGATACAATTGGCAATAGTAGTGGCCTTGATTCTATTGTTTTGTCAATAAAAAACCTATACAAGGAAATCAGACAGCATAAACAAGCTCTATGTGGTGTATTTTCTACTATCATCAGCAGTTCTTTTCCTTGAACAGGTACTCACAATTCATTGATGCTACATCAACCTCCAGATTATCTAAAATACTCTGGATTATACATTCCCTAGTCTTTGAATAATCAGCACCTTAGGTTAGATCCACAGCTTCCACCTACTTTATTATGAGTAGTCCACATTTTATAGGGCCTAGTAACACATGTAATCCCCTCTTTCAATACTTAGATATATACTGTATATATATATATATATATATATATATATATATATATATATATATATAGTTTTATATATATATATATATATATATATATGAAATAAATAAGAGACTTTAAATTGTGAATTGTGGGAAAAGAGTTATTAAAGGGATAGTAATACTTCGTTTTATCTTTATTTTATTTTGTAGGCATTAAAAAAACACGAAGAACGATGTAAGTCTTATCTCTCAAACCTTTATGGTTTAAGAGATATTCACAAACAAAGTATCTCCCCCCCCCTGTTCAGCCAGATCAGAAGGGAGGTGCCCAGGTAGACTGCAGAGAGGGACAATCTTCAGTTAAGATAAGGGAAAAAGCTGAAAAACTTGTCAAGGGGGGAAGGGCTTTCATTGTTTTCATACAAAGAAGATTGTCCCCTGCTGTTATCTGTCTGGTCTTACAACCAGATTCACATCTGAGAAGAGATGGCTTACACTAGGTAAAAGGGGCGGGAGGGGGAAACTTTGCTTGTGAATATCTCTTAATCCATAAAGGTTTGAGAGATAAGACTTATATCGTTATTCATGTTTTTTTCATGCCTACAAAATAAAATAAAGATAAAACAAAGTATTATTATCCCTTTAAGGTCTCTTGAGATCATCACAGGATACTATCACTTAGGGGGTGAATCCAAAGATAGTTTAGCAGATGTTGATAAGATATTGATTAAAAAGTATAAGCATGTATATAATAAATAAAAAGCTCAAAACACATAAACAATTCCTCCATATAAAAGATAACAGATACATTATATAAAAAAAGGACTATTCACTCTACACGTTTCATGGTATATTAAGAACTTTAACACCACTTCATCAGGGTCATACCTGAGTCATACTTTATCTTAGACTCTGTGGTGACTACTGAGAATATTAAAGGGATAGTAATACTTCATTATATCTTTATTTTATTTTGTAGGCATTAAAAAAACATGAAGAAAGATATAAGTCTTATCTCTCAAACCTTTATGGTTTAAGAGATATTCACAAGCAAAGTATCCCCCCCCCCCGTTCAGCCACATCAGAAGGGAGGTGCCCAGGTACACTGCAGAGAGGGACAATCTTCAATTAAGATAAGGGAAAAAGCTGAAAAACTTGTCAAGGGGGAAAGGGCTTTCATTGTTTTAATACAAAGAAAATTGTCCTCTGCTGTTATCTGTCTGGTCTTACAACCAGATTCACATCTGAGAAGAGATGGCTTACACTAGGAAAAAGGGGCGGGAGGGGGAAACTTTGCTTGTGAATATCTCTTAAACCATAAAGGTTTGAGAGATAAGACTTATATCGTTCTTCATGGTTTTTTAATGCCTACAAAATAAAATAAAGTTAAAATGAAGTATTACTATCCCTTTAAGAGCCACAAACCCAGCAGCAAAACTATAGCAAATAACGGTAATATTATGCAAGAAGTAATTTTACAAATAGTGGAAACTATGTTTGAGTTTACACTTCTACCAAAATGATGCAAGGTACAAACTATACCATAAAGTATAATGTTAACTATAAACAAAAATAGTGATGAAGTGCAAAACCAGCATAAGAAATGGAATACAGTATCCAATATCAGGTTCACCTGACTGATAACAATAATTTGTAAACACCACTTATTAACCAGCACTTCTTAAACAGTATACAGTTTATTCATGTGCAGATATCACTATATGTCTTATGATTTAACATAACACTAATCTTTTTTATGTATTTTTTTAAACTTATGTTTAGAGCAATTTTTGAGAATATTGGGGAAGCGGGTACAGAAAAAGAAAGGGGGGAAGAAAGAGAAGAGGAAAATGTTGAAAATAGTATTTACAGGTGAGGGTTCCATGAAACTTCATGAGATACAGTAACAATATGAAGATCTATGTCAATGTAATTGCGAGACCAAGTCTGGGCTCGTGACAGAACATATCTGTAGCAACAATTAAATGTAGCAGAACAGTACAGATTGAATAGTGCAAGTATATAGACCCTATAAGCTTTTTATCTATGGCTGGATAACTGGATAAGCTAAAATTGTTGCTTCCTGTTGGTAATGGTTGCAAAATATAGGGTGAATACAGTGACAAATGTCATAACAAATGTTATTTATGGTCAATGAAACAAATTGTGTAACATTACCAGGTAAATGATAGGGATGGGTGAAAATGTGTGCCTCAAACTGAAATCGGTGAAAAATGGAACATTATGAATGGTGAAAAATTTCTCACAAAAAGCGCCGGTTTCTTGCTTTTTTCGCCTAGCTCATTGCATTAAAATCAATGGGAAGAAAAGTTTTTCTCCACCACACTAAAGTTTTCTCTAGTTTTCTACAGTCATATATAAGGGTATCAGGCTCTCACAGCAGCCATACTGTGTTTGTGAGAGGAGAGAGCAGCATGTTTTTGAGCTAGAGAAGATAGGTATATAAAGGGGAATTGAAGCTTAGTTTATGGACTCATTTAGGTAGGACATTTGTTCTCTGTATTAGAGGAGTCTGGGGGCACTCTGGAGGAGAAGAAGGGAGGAAATTTGGGGTGAATTTGGGGTGAATGACTGGCAAGACACAGGCAGTTGGGGGTCCAGATTGCTTGCTGATTTTAGATTTTATTGTCTCTGTGGTGGGGAAGTGTGGGGAAAGAAGTTGTTGGTTTTATATATATATATATATATATATATATATATATATATATATATATATATATATATTGGACTAACTGTAATAAGATAGAGTGGACAAATTTAAAAAATAAAATAAAAATAAAAAAATACATAAATAGTTCAACAGGTGACTGGGAGCCTGATGTGAGCTCTGTGACTGAGGCAGACTTGATAGCAGCAGACAACACTGAGAATTTTTTTGAGGGCCAAGGCAAGACATCATACTCCATCATTTGTGTACTGTAGAGAGTAAAACCACACACAGTAGTTGAGTAATGTCTAGTAAATGCACAAGCGGGAGTTGGAAAGGTAGAGCAATGCAGGGACCTGGAAGTAAAATGTTGGTACAAAAACTGATTGCAGCAATGGTTGCTTCAGCATGTGCAATAAATGATGATGATCCATCTCCTCCTGGGGTGGATGCAGTTGGTCAAGATTTCGCCAATCACACCATGCCAGTCTCCACCACCACCACTACCATACACATCTCCCACATTGTAGATTGTACTTTTTTTTTTTTTAATCACTGGACATCATCATGAATACGTGCCAGTGTCACTTAAGCAGGAAGTAAGTGTTGTGGGCAAAGAACAAATGCATTCTTCATGCTAACACATATTTCAAGGTATATGTTGCTGTAGGACTCACAACTTTGACTTCCAGCTACTTATTTCTCCACTACAGCCCTCAGAAGAAGTAATATTGTGCTATTAAATGTTGCACAATATTAAACATAGGAGAAAAGTGTGTTGGAATAGGCAAAAGATGTGTTATAATAGGCAAAGTATTTGCTGGAATAGGCAAAAAGGAGGAAATTTTTGCATTGGAGAAAAGGAGAAAATTTTCTTGAAAAAAGAGAAAAATCATCAGTTTTTCACGAAAAGTCATGCAGGAAATTTTTCTCACGTTTAGCCCACCCCTAGTACATAAAAGATTAAGAAGTCCGATAAAGATACAAATCCTTTACTGACCTGTGACTTGCTAAAACAATGAACGCTAACTATTATACTGAATTGATCATAGTGTGAAGGGAGATTGTCTTGTGACCCATTCAAGTAGAATGCTATTCCTATGGTAAGTAGACATGTCTATCAATTAGATTGTTGTTTTTACCAAAGAGGGATGCAACCAACAATTCTGAGGAAGGAATATGCAGTAGTAACCATCTTCTATTAGTAGTGGGAACTTTAGTTACATAATTGGAAATCACTAAGCACTGGATACATTTTTCCTGTCTAACTGTACTATCCACAGAAGGACAACTCAGGACATATTATGCTACAAATCAAACATTCATTCTCTCTTTGCCTGCTAGTTAACCCTTTATTGTAACATGCTTATGAGGGGGCATATTCAGGATTGTGTCAGTTTTACAGTCAAAGTTTTTTCTTTTTTTGCCCCTGTATCTCACATTGAGTTAGCTGAACGTTAGCAATTCTAACAATAGTCAAAAATGTCAGCTATTACCAGATATTAACTGACATACAATAAAAAGGTTAATTTTACATAACACACTTTACAGTTGCACTGTGAACATTGTCCATAAGGGCAGGGTTTGTTTTGATAAGTAGATCCTAATTAAGAGCTAACTTGCTGTGATATCATTCTCAGCACATATCCCAACAAGTCTCTAATCCCATTAACTCTGACTGTTACCCTTCTCTTATGCATTGGAAGGATTAGATGAAGACATAATTAAGTCTACACTTCATGTAGCTGGATTTATTGTGTGATTTAGTGATAAGGCTAGTATAAGAACATTGTCTAAATATTACAGAAGTCAAGGATAAATGGATTAAATGTAATATCCAATCTATCAGTCCTTTGAGAGGGGATCAGCAGTGTTCATATCAAAGGTTTCATAGGGTAAAGACAAAACCATGATTCCAGTCACTGATCATTCATAAAAGCCATGCAGGCACAACCTTGTAATAAATCTAGATCAATGTTTCCTCAAACTTGTTATCAATTACCTCTGAAAGGTCAGGATTTCCCTTCTTGAACATAGATAGTGAGTATCTATATACACATCAGCATATGTTGTATATATGATGTAATGCATTGGTGAAACAGGCCTATCACTAAACCTAAGGATTAACATACACAGAGAACCTATTGAGAAATATCATGAAATTAACAACCATATCCCAGTCGGTTATCATTTTACCCAAGGTAACCACTCCATCCATAACCGTAAAATCAAAATACTCTGAGGGAACGTCAAAAATACACAGAAGGGAAAGACATTTGAAATTAAAATGATTAATCACTTCAACACCAAACAGACTGGACTTAACCCTTTGAGTGCCAGAAAGGCAGCCAATGCATTTTGTTGCCTCTCAGGCACTCAAAGGCTTTATAAGGACTTGGGATTTCTTACACATTACTAACATTTTATATAATATTTCCTTTTATTTATTTTGATCTGGTACATGTTTACTCATCTCTCTCTCTCACTATATTTTGCACTGTGCACTGTGATTCTATCTGTCTCCACTCCTCCTGTGATACCACCCCCCTCAACTCACATTCTTATGCATTGATTCATTTCTTCTTACTAGTTTTAAACTTTCATTTACATGGCTCTTTTGCTTTTTTCCTCATATTTCCAGTATGCTTTAGACTTGAAGCATGGCTCTCAAAAGCCTGGCTCCATATAATTGAATGTTAGTCCAATAAAACAGGTATTATTACATACTGCAATACTAATTCATTTGACCTCTACACCAATGGAGTAGATATAGATGATACCGAATATAGCCATCTAAAGAAACAAATCATCAAAATAACCACTAAGGAAACCCAGCATCTACATCTACTTTTTGACATGCTGTAAGAAAAGACATCGTATTTCTAAGGCACTCAGTATCAAGAACCCACTTGCACCAGTGCATAACTCATAATTTTTGTAAGTCTTTGCAAATGCACAAGTGAGAAACTTCTAAATAAATAGATCCATTGGCTCTATGGAAAGCAACATGACATACAATGCAAAAAACAAGCTACACTTGAAAATCTATGGAAACATAATATACATGGGATAGAACAATAAGAAACTGCAATACAAAGATTATACAAAAAACAATGGCATAATCTCATCTAGAAGAAGAATAAAAAACTTAATTGCCTCTCTTAGGATTACAAAAAATACGTACATAAAGCACAACCGGGAAATACAAATTTGGACTGCACCAATTCAACCCAAACAATGATTACTACTAACTATCTGCCAAATCAAATACTAATTACCAACCTGGAAAATAATAAAATAAACTCTGGAACCTTAAATCTCTCACATCATGATCAAGATCATGCAATCCTCTGCTTGAAGCTGATTGACTGGGAGGTGAATAAGATCACATACCAGCCAATGGCTGTGAAGGAATTTGAAGAGAGACTGCCTATATATAAAGGCAGTCTCTCTTCAAATTCCCTCACAGTGGAACGGGCATCGACCCGTATTTTGCAGATATACGAAATGATGTGTGTGTATATATATCTGTATCTATCTATATCTATCTAGCTATATATATATATATATATATATATATATATATATATATATATATATACAGAGATATAATGGGGACTACTCTTGGGAAATTTACATCATTGACCCGCACATGATTGCTTTGACATTATTGACTCACACATCTCAGCATATCTTAAACCTTTGAGCCCCAGAGAGGTACGCAATATACTACTCTGCAGGTTAAACTATGCAGAGATGTGCGGGTTCTTTTTAAGGAACATTTATTTATGGTTCTCGTTTTTGATTTTACAGGTTTCATGAAAACAAGACAGAAGAGAGAAGAAAGAAGAGAAGATAACAGAAAGAAGGAAGATAGAAGGAGATGGACAGTGTATGACAGGTAAGTGTAACACAGATACGTTAAAGTGTTTTACCTTTAATGTTCCCATTATTGCGGCTATTTAGCAGTTTTTTGGAAACTTACCATAAAATGGACGTTTCGCCACAATTGAATTCCAATTTAGACTTTTTTTTTCATTGTCCGGAATCTATTTTTGCCCGACCACATGTTTTAGGTCAGACAATTGAATTGACGCCAAGATCAGCAGCATCTAGTTTTTGAAATATTTAAGAAAGTCTCTTTTTACTTTTCCCTTAGAAAGAATTTTAGAGCATTTGTAGCAGGTTGTCACTGTCACTGTCTAACACAGTAAATTCCACTGCAAGTGGATCTTTTCGTGTCACTTCTACAAACAACCTCATAAAGGAGAAAAGGATCATTTGCATTTATAGCACAAGCTGCAAAAACCATGGTCACATTTGTTTTTCTAGTATACCTTTACTCCAACCAACACATCCATGCACTGCTCCTAGTCCTTTTCTCTTACCATGTCCCCTACCACTTTTAGTGGCCATAATGATAGTTGTGTTGGTTTTCACTGTAAAGCAGATGATATAGCTGTTAGCGTCAACATTAGTGATGAGCGAGCACCCCAATGCTCGGGTGTTCGGGTGCTCTGACCGAGCACCCCCTGAGGCTCGAGTGCTCGGCCGAGCACCCGAGCCCCATTGAAGTCAATGGGAGGACTCGAGCATTACACCAGGCACCCCCTGCTCTGATGAGGGGAGGGTGCCTGGTCCATAGGAAAAGGGCAGAAAAGGATGGAAACACCACAGAAATGGTTCAGGGACAGCATAGGGAGGATGTCTGGATGCATCTTGGACTCCAACATCGCTGCTGGGAACGATCTTTCGCCCGTAGTACGCCATTTTTACAGACTGACCATAAAACACACAAAAAGGAAAATAAAAACGACTTTAGGCGAAAAATTGTTACCAAACAATATTTGCTGTATATTTACTTGTATATCATCTGCAAATTCTGCCAAAAATTTCCTTGATTTTCGGAAGTGAGGCCATGATTAAGAGGGAAACGTGCGCAGAGGCAAATTCTCCCAAAAATTTCCTTGATTTTCGGAAGTGAGGCCATGATTAAGAGGGAAACGTGCGCAGAGGCAAATTATCCCAAAAATTTCCTTGATTTTCGGAAGTGAGGCCATGATTAAGAGGGAAACGTGCGCAGAGGCAAATTCTCCCAAAAATTTCCTTGATTTTCTGAACTGGGGCCATGATTAAGAGGGAAACGTGCGCAGAGGCAAATTCTCCCAAAAATTTCCTTGATTTTATTGAACTGAGGCCATGATTAAGAGGGAAACGTGCGCTGAGCTGACCATCTAAAACATTATGGGTGAGGGTCTGCTGCAGAGCTGACCATCCTAAACATTATATGCGAAGGCCCGCTAGTGAGCTGACGCTATAAAACATTATATGCGAAGGCCCGCTAGTGAGCTGACGCTATAAAACATTATATGAGAGGGCCCGCTAGAGAGCTGACCCAATAAAACATTATATGAGAAGGCCCGCTGGTGAGCTGACCTATATAAAAATTGGCAAACAGGGCCCGCTGGTGAGCTGGCCCTATATAAAAATTATATCACAGGGCCCGCTGGTGAGCTGGCCCTATATAAAAATTATAGCACAGGGCATATGGAAGAGGAGGAGGAGGATGAGAAGATTAAGAGTCAACCATATACCCGTTTTTTGGGTGGAAGGGGTGAATGGGAATACAGAGTATTCCCATCATTGTAAATAACATATATAAAGTGAGTTTATGTTCCCCCGGGGCTTTCCTCCAGTGGAGTGGAGAAGTCAGGGGAAATCCAGGCCTTGTTCATTTTTATAAGTGTCAACCTATCAGCATTGTCGGTGGAAAGGCGGATACGCTTATCTGTTATGATGCCACCAGCAGCACTAAATACCAGCTCAGACAGAACGCTGGCGGCAGGGCAGGCCAGCACCTCCAAGGCGTAGAGTGCCAGTTCATACCACTTGTCCAGCTTGGACACCCAGTAGTTGTAAGGCACAGAGGGATCATTGAGGACGCTGACACGGTCTGCTACGTACTCCTTCACCATCTTCCAAAACTTTTCCCTCCTTGTGACACTAGGCTGCGCATCAGGGTGAGGGTGCTGGCGGGGTGTCATGAAGGTGTCCCACGCCTTGGAGAGTGTTGCCCTGCCTTTGTCGGAACTGCTGTGTGCTCCCCTTTTCTCCCCTTCTCGGTTGGCCAAGGTAGCACGTACTCTGCCGCCAGCGTTGTCAGATGGAAAATTTTGGAGCAATTTTTCGACAAGAACCTTCTGGTATTGCACCATTTTGCTTGTCCTCTCCACCGGAGGAATGAGAGATGAGAAATTCTCTTTGTAGCGGGGGTCCAGAAGGGTGAACACCCAGTAATCCGTGTTGTCTAAAATGCGTACAACGCGTGGGTCACGGGAAAGGCAGCCTAACATAAAGTCAGCCATGTGTGCCAGAGTACCAACAGTCTAGATTTCGCTGTCCTCACCAGGAGGATGACTCTCAATATCCTCATCCTCTTCCTCCTCTTCTGCCCACCCACGCTGAAGAGATGGAACTAAAGTTCCATGGCTACCCTCTGTAGCGGAGGCAACCGTGTCTTCCTCCTCCTCCTCCTCCTCCTCCTCCGCCTCCTCCAATTGTCGCTGAGAAGACGAAGTGAGGGTGCTCTGGCTATCACCTTGTGTAAGCTCTTCCTCCCCCATTTCCACCTCTTCCACATGCAAAGCGTCGGTTTTAATTGTGAGCAGCGAGCGTTTCAGTAGACACAGAAGTGGGATGGTTACACTGATAATAGCGTTATCGCCGCTCACCATCTGTGTCGATTCCTCAAAATTGCGTAAAACCTCGCAGAGGTCTGACATCCATTCCCACTCCTCACTTCTGATTACAGGAAGTTGAACGGAGAGGCGACGACCGTGTAACAGCTGGTACTCCACTACTGCCCTCTGCTGCTCACAAAGCCGGGCCAACATGTGGAAGGTGGAGTTCCAGCGCGTGCTCACGTCACACAGCAGCCGGTGAGCTGGCAATTGTAAGCGCTGCTGCAGCTTCAACAGGCCGGCCGAAGCTGTAGATGACTTACGGAAATGTGCACACACGCGGCGCACCTTGGTCAAGAGATCATGCACATTGGGGTAGGTTTTTAGAAATCGCTGAACCACTAAATTAAATACATGCGCTAGGCATGGTACGTGTGTGAGCTTGCCGAGCTCCAAAGCCGCCACCAAGTTACGCCCATTATCACACACAACCATGCCTGGTTGCAGGTTGAGTGGCGAGAGCCATTGCTCGGTCTGGTGACTAATCCCCTGCAACAGCTCTGAGGCCGTGTGCTGTTTGTCCCCAAGGCAGATCAGCTTCAGCACGGCCTGTTGACGCTTCCCCACTGCAGTGCTACACTGCTTCCAGCTACTGGCTGATGGGGGAGTGGCGCTGCGTGTAGAGAATTCGGAGGTGGAAACGGAGGAGGAGGAGCCAATAACGTAGGTGCTGGCGGAAACCCTGATGGAGGTAGGGCCCGCAATCCTCGGCGTGGGTAGCACCCGTGCCATCCCAGGGTCCGAGTCGCTCCCAGCCTCCACGACATTCACCCAGTGTGCCGTCAGGGAAATGTAGCGTCCCTGGCCACAAGCACTTGTCCATGTGTCAGTCGTTAAGTGGACCTTCCCAGTAACTGCGTTGGTCAGGGCACGGGTGATGTTACGGGACACATGGTGGTGTAATGCGGGGATGGCACACCGGGAAAAGTAGTGGCGGCTGGGGACCGCGTACCGAGGGACAGCTGCTGCCATCAGGCTGCGGAAGGACTCAGTGTCCACAAGCCTAAATGGCAGCATTTCGATGGCCAGTAATTTGGAAAGGTGTGAGGTTAGTGCTATGGCCTGTGGGTGGGTGGCTGGGTATTTTCTCTTGCGCTCAAATGCCTGGGGTAACGACATTTGGACGCTGCGCTGGGACAGGGAAGTGGATGTGGTCGCTGATGGTGCTTCAGATGGTACAGGTGCAGGGCGGGAGGTATGCGGGCCTGCGCCTTCGACAGGCGATTGGCCGGCACCGAAAACAGGGGAAGAGGAGGCAGTGTTGTGGCCTGCAGACACAGATGGGCGATCCAGGCGTTCCTCCCACTTATTACGGTGCTTGGATGCCATGTGTCGGATCATGCTGGTGGTGGTGAGGTTTCTAGTGTTCATGCCTCGGCTCATTCTGGTGTGGCACAGGTTGCAAACTACAATTCTTTTATCGTCCGCACTTTCCTTAAAAAAACGCCATACCGCGGAACACCTACCCTTTGGCAAGGTAGATTTACGCAAGGGGGTGCTCCGTGGAACATTTGCGGGCCGGTTTGGTGC
The DNA here is from genome assembly GCA_037306005.1 of Rhinophrynus dorsalis. Lineage (NCBI taxonomy): Eukaryota > Metazoa > Chordata > Amphibia > Anura > Rhinophrynidae > Rhinophrynus > Rhinophrynus dorsalis. The sequence continues at coordinate 75,432,033 of CM074719.1, read as the reverse complement.
GGTCCGCCTTCTTTCTGTAGCCACACCACTGCCTCTTCCAGCCTGTTGCGGTGCTGCAGATGGCTCACCCTCAGGACTGCTGTCATCGCTCGGCTCTACACCTTCCCAGGTGGGGTCAGTCACCTCATCGTCCACCAAGTCCTCCTCCACTTCCTCACTCTGATCATCCTCCTCATGTCTTGATCCCACCACATACTCAGTCATTGACAACTGTATAACATTCTCCTCAACAAGGTCTTGAGACAGAAATAGTGGTTGATTTAATGGCAACTGTGTCTCATCATCATCATCATCATCATCCACTACTTCCTTTGACCTTAAATGCCGTTCACATCTGTCATCTTCTTGTGATTGGGTACCCTCTAGAGGTTGTGAATCAGGGCATAAGATGTCATGTTCCTCTGCAAGCGTGCTTGGAGAGAGGGTCAAATGAAGGATTGGTGATGAGACGAGCTCCTCACTATATCCCAGTGTGGGATCACTTCTTTGACCAGACCGTGTATGGTGGGAGGAAGGATGATCAGAGTGAGGATTATGTTGACCAGACTCTTGGCTACTGAGAGTGGACTTGGTGGAAGACAGGGTGGTGCTTAACCGACTGGAAGCAGTATCAGCTGTCATCCAACCGACCACCTGTTCGCAGTGGTCGGACCTCGAGAGTGATGTCCTGCGACGCCCTGTAAAATTAGACATGAAGCTAGGTATGGTGGATGTCTTTCTTTCTTGTGCTCTGGCACCAGGCACAGTTTCTCCGCGTCCTGACCCGCGCCCTGAACTATCAGGATCACGTCCACTTCCCCGTCCCTTTTTACCCGCCTTCTTCATCTTACACGGAATATGTGACTTTAATATTTGAGTTTGAAAACTTAACAGTATTTCTTCCTAGTCTGCAACTGTGCAGAGTACACAGAATAGGCTGCTAAACGGCGGTGACACACACTGAATGGAATATGTGACTTTAATATTTTAGTTTGAAGACTTAACAGTATTTCTTCCTAGTCTGCAACTGTGCAGAGTACACAGAATAGGCTGCTAAACGGCGGTGACACACACTGAATGCAATATGTGACTTTAATATTTGAGTTTGAAAACTTAACAGTATTTCTTCCTAGTCTGCAACTGTGCAGAGTACACAGAATAGGCTGCTAAACGGCGGTGACACACACTGAATGGAATATGTGACTTTAATATTTGAGTTTGAAAACTTAACAGTATTTCTTCCTATTCTGCAACTGTGCAGAGTACACAGAATAGGCTGCTAAACGGCGGTGACACACACTGAATGGAATATGTGACTTTAATATTTGAGTTTGAAAACTTAACAGTATTTCTTCCTATTCTGCAACTGTGCAGAGTACACAGAATAGGCTGCTAAACGGCGGTGACACACACTGAATGGAATATGTGACTTTAATATTTGAGTTTGAAAACTTAACAGTATTTCTTCCTATTCTGCAACTGTGCAGAGTACACAGAATAGGCTGCTAAACGGCGGTGACACACACTGAATGGAATATGTGACTTTAATATTTTAGTTTGAAGACTTAACAGTATTTCTTCCTATTCTGCAACTCTGCACAGTACACAGAATGTGCTGCTACACTGCGGCGAAGCACACTGAATGGAATATGTGACTTTGATATTTTAGTTTGAAGACTTAACAGTATTTCTTCCTATTCTGCAACTGTGCACAGTACACAGAATGTGCTGCTACACTGCGGCGAAGCACACTGAATGGAATATGTGACTTTGATATTTTAGTTTGAAGACTTAACAGTATTTCTTCCTATTCTGCAACTCTGCACAGTACACAGAATGTGCTGCTAAACTGCGCGAAGCACACTGAATGGAATATGTCACTTTGATATTTTAGTTTGAAGACTTAACAGTATTTCTTCCTATTCTGCAACTCTGCACAGTACACAGAATGTGCTGCTAAACTGCGGCGACGCACACTGAATGGAATATGTGACTTTGATATTTTAGTTTGAAGACTTAACAGAATGTGCTCTAATCTGCAACTTTGCACACTAAACAGAATGTGCTCTAATCTGCAACTTTGCACACTAAACAGAATGTGCTCTAATCTGCAACTTTGCACACTAAACAGAATGTGCTCTAATCTGCAACTTTGCACACTAAACAGAATGTGCTCTAATCTGCAACTTTGCACACTAAACAGAATATATAAAATTTTTTTTTGTTTGTTTTTTTCCCCCCACACAAAATAACCTGCTGCCCCCACACACAGTAGTCCTAAAAAGGACTTTTGGTTCTTTTTTTTCACAATTTTGCTTGTTTTCCTCCCTACACTGCCTTTCCCTTCCTATCCTCAGCTCTCCCTGGCTAAGACTGAGCCGAACTCGATGGTCAGGTGCTATACAGCACCCGACCACGGGTTCTGGCCAGCCAATCAGTGTAATGCCAGCAGCCAACATGGCTGCTGGCATTACACCGATGTCAGAGCCTCCCTGCACGTTTATTGGCTGCGCAGCAGCCGCAAAACGTGCGGGGAGGAGACCCGAACATGGCGGGCGAGCACATGCGGTACTCGTACGAGTACCGCCATGTGCCGAGCAGAGCGATGCTCGAGCCGATCCGAGCATCGGCCGAGCATGCTCGCTCAACACTAGTCAACATATTTATAACATGAAAGTAGGAACACAGGACAACAACACAGAAGCATGACCAACAACATGCTTGTATTTTTCATGTCTGTGTAGTTATTCGGGATAGGGTTAAAATTATTGCCTCAAACCAAAATCGGCAAAAAATGGTATTTCCCGCTTGGTGAATAATTTCACTTAAAAAGTGAGTTTTTTTTGTTTTTTTTCTTTTAGCTCATTGCACTGAAATCAATAGGAACACCGAATTTACATATAGCACATAGTAAACGTTATTTTATTTCCCAAAGGCACGTTACAAAAGGGTTATGAGGGTGCTTATGTTGGAGGAGTGTGGTGAAAAATCAGTTAAAGAGGGAATTTTTTTGGGAGGTTTATTTACCGGGATTGGTAAATAATAATAAAAAAATAAAAAAAATAAGTCCTGCTATAAAAGAGGCCTGAGGAGTGTGCCTGTGTTGATGGGTAGAGTCCGGGGGTGGGGATTGTTGACTAGTATTTGGGGGACAGTATATAAAAAAACAAAATGAAAATTAAAATAAGAAATTGATACATAACGTGACAGAGGCAGGGACCTCCTGACATAAGTTATGACTGGGGCAGACTGATACTTGACGGGATAGAGTATTTTGTAGAGAATGATTTGTTGGACTTAGAATTGTTGTTAGAGGCCCAAGCCCCGAGGAAACATTGATTTGTACGATTAGATTTGTGTTAGGTGCTAATCCTGAGGAAACATTGATTTGTAAGATTTAGACTTGTTTTAGTCCCAAGCCCTGAGGAAAAATTGATTTATATTTGTTGATTTATATTAGTGTCACAAGCCCTGGGTAATGACATATCATTTTTATCAATTTTGCTTGTTAGCATCACAAGCCCTGAGGAATCAGAAATAATTTTTATCAGTTTGACTTATTAGCATCACAAACCCTGAGTAATAATTATTTGTAGGACTTAGGCTTGTTAGAAACAAATTCCCCCACACATTTTTTTGTAGCCTTCGGTTTCTTTGTTTTTTTTGTTTTTTTTTGAAAGAACAAGCTCTGAGAAAAAAAAAAACATGCCCTACTGGCCTAGTGCCAGCAGGTCATGTTATGGCAGCCAGCTACCCTGTGTCATTGCAGCATTTGTGACTATTGTTCTTGCTGCTGCTGAGTTGTTTAAGCAGCATGATGATTAGGTAGCTCCAAGGGAATGGGATCAACAACAGCAGTGATAAGCGTGATGGAGGATCATGGTTCCACTTGCCACTACTAGCTCCAGTGGTGCTCCTGAGGCAGTAGCAGCACCACAACTAGCCACCACTTCAGGTATATAAGTGGAGAAAAAAAGTTGGCCAATAATGCTTCTCTACCTGCACCTCCTCCAAAATCATGGGTGTGTTGTTAGAATAGAAATTTTTCCCTTGAGAGCAAAATGGAACTCTGCCTCTCATCAGCAACTGCAATGTGCCCAGTGTGTGTGATAAATAAGGGAAGGACTGCGAACAATGGGCACATCTGCATTCACATCAAACACCTGGCACAACTGTAACCAAACAGAATGACACATAAGTGTAATCATCCCACCAGAAACCAAGTACTGCTGCTGTCATTATGCTCATTGTGCACTCCCCACTTAAGGACACGTGACAACTTGCCTTTTAATAATGATGATGAACGCTCCCTGTAACCATCTTAGAGTATTCAGTGGGATGGAATCTCCTCAGATGCCGCTTTATGTCTTGGTTGCGATTATCCTCCACCCCACTCGGTTTTAGGCTAAAAAGGCCATTAATGTCTCTTCCACCCCAGCTTCTCAACCATTATCATCACCACCACCAGTCCCTCCTTGCAGTTGCTGCTCTATTACAGATGTCTCACTGGTTGGAGGAGGTGATGAGAAATGTGACAGAGGGTCCCTTACTGTCACACTTGCCATCTCTTGTTGAGCTGAAGAAGGAAGATAGGCAGCACTAGCAGCAGCCACAGGCAGCTGATCTGTGCTTATGGTGGTGGGAGTATTATTGCTGCTAGCCACCATTTCTGCTTTATTCAGGATCATGTTCCAGCTGGACAATGCAGTGGGGGTAAGGGGACTCCCAGGGTCAGGAGAATGTTGTGGGCTCCCTTGACCACTAGCCTTTCTGCTCTGCATTACTTCCCTTATCACCTCAATATCAGCAGGAGCATCTACTAGTCCCACCAGCTGCTTCACCATCACTATTAATATTAACACCAACCACATCAATTTCAGTCTCTGAGTCTTCCTCACTACTAGTATGATCACCCCTCCCTCACTCCTAACACTCTAAATATGTAGCTACTGGATCTTTTTAGTAGTAGTAGTAGTAGTGGTAGGACTGCTTGGGGATGGCAAGTGTGACTTACGGTTCCCTGCTGTCACACTTGGCATCACCTTCCCCCCTTCCTGAGAATCATAAGACACCATGGCAGGCACAGCACTAGCAGCAGGTAAATGTAGCTGACCTGTCCTGCTCACACTGCTACACACTCTTCTTCCTCTGCCCATGACACAAACTTCCCCAGGATCCCTAGGGGTGATGTAGTAGGACTGGCCATCATCTGGGCAATCAGGGCATCCAGACCCTTTAATGTTATTAGTGGTCACTTCCTCCTTCTCAGACTCACTGGATGCATAATGGTCCTTCCAGCTCCTCCTTTTATTAGTATCCAGTTGATCATAATGATAGAACACACTATGACCCACTACTACCTCAATTTTTCACAGTTTTGCACAGCACAACAGCCTAGCACCCTCTCTCTCTTTCTCTCTCTGTAGTTGCTTGTATTATGTTTTGCTTCCTGAAAAAGTCATGTTTCTAGTGAAAAGGTGAAAAACATGTAATTAAAGGGGTGAAAAATTTGTAGCCAATGAAAAAATTGGGAACATTTTTTGCCAATGGGTGAAAATGGCAAAGATTTTAATTGCTTTATTTAAAGCAGATTTTCACATGAAAAAGTGGATAACCACATGGTTTTCACTGATTTCGCTGACCTTTTACCCACCCCTTGAAGTGATCCCTTGTCTGTTGTCTGCCTGGAAATAGTGTATGCCTCTGTCTCTGGTACTTCTCACTGTCACTATCAGCCTCAGCTCAGGTATGCTCACCTGCCTTTTTTAACTCTTCCTTCTCCCTTTGCAAAAACACTTCCCATATGTCACCTCTCCAAAAACAACTACTGTATTTATTACCAATCTGCCTTAACCCCTTAACGACCGGCCACGCAAGCACACGGCGGTCACTAAAGGACCACAGAGCTTTTTTTTTTATTATTTGGATTCCAGACTCCCCGAACGGCGTGCAGCCACGGGGGGAGCCTGAAATTCCTTGATGGTCATAGTACGTCATGGGTCGTTAACTCAGTTTGACCCATGACGTACTATGACTGGCAAGGGTCATTAAGGGGTTAAATCAAGCAACTCCAGCATCATTGCTTTGCCTGTCTGACTCTACAATAGTTAGCATCATAATTTCAGAAGCTTTCTCTCTATCAAACACAGACTTGCAACATGCGGTGAAATGTCAGCCTTTTTTATGCTAGGAAATTAGCACAACAGGAAAACACGGAGAAAAGTCTTTAGGTAGTTGAAAATTACATTATTATCATTGATTTCAAAGCAATGAAATAAGTTGAAAAGTACAGAAAATCTGTACTTTTCACCAGAATAACCAGAGAAGTGCTGTTTTTTTTTTTTTGCATATTTCCCTTATGACAAAACTTTTCCTACATTTCAACAAAGAAGCACATTATGACCATATCTATACAACTAATTTCACAGTGGTTCATAATTCTGAGCAGTATGAAAGACTGTAGACTAATCTACATGATGGTGGTGCTTTTGACTTTGTTAACAAGGAATTGTAGGCCCCTTCATGACATTAGACTGTCGACATATTGCATGAAAACATTTGTTTCATATGTGACATCCAGAAAAGGTTAAAGTAGTAAGCTATAAAGAATGTTTTTCCATCTGTGATTCACGTTTATATGCTATGAAGCTGAACAATAAGCTCTGGTTCCTTAGTTTAACCATTACAAAGTAAGCAACAGATGTTCTTTGAGCCCCTCTTTAAGCTATTTCTACCATATGTGAAAAGGAAGCCCTCGAGCCATTAGCACAAGAATGGCATAACTGTGGGTCCAGATGACCTGTAGCCAAGCCAGAGAGGATTAACGTTGAAGGCAGATACATTATAGATGCTATGTGCATGAAAAAGTAACATGTAAGGGGTTACATGTGGAGCAAAACGTGGCAAAAAAAGAGGAAGTACTATACATATATATATATATATATTTTTTAATTTTTTTTTTCACTCATTCTCAAACTGTTTTCATTAGTTTTAGTAGAAACATAAAACTTTCGTGGAATAAGGATATTATTCATTATATGATTTTCTTTGAATTTTAATTCATTCTGGATTAATGCTTATGTTTTAGTGTAAAACTAGACTAAAATAATACATGTATAGCAAAATAAAGACTGGATGTTTCAAATATTTCTAGATTCTGGGGCTTCCATATTACCATTTAGTTCCCTGGTTCATTTTTGTAAAAGAAAGCAATTAATTCTCCAGTTTCTACTCAGTTGATAAGCACAGTCTATGCTGGGGGTATGCTACAGTTATTTTCTGAAAAATGGTTTAGCTTGATGACGGCTCTGTATAGATATTTGGCTGAACTGTGTCATAGAGAATACACTCATATTTAGCACTGAATGGGAGGGTATGTGAAATCCTTATCAAACACGTTTTCACTGAGGTTGCTTTTAATTGTTCCTCTGATTAAATTGTTTTAAGGTGTTTCATTGTACCTCATCTTTGAGAGCATCCATCTTCACAAGGTTTGCATGATTATTCTTTGCAGTTAATTTGTTCAATTCCTTTAGGGAAGCTAGTGTGTTCTAACAGTCCTAGAAGGAGGATCCCAATGGGTTAAATTTTAAAAGGCACTGCAGTGAACCAAACCAAAAAAATGTAAAAACTTTTAATTCTGTTAACATTATTCAAAGGCCAATGAATGGTAACTTAAATTAAACAAGTTATTTCAGTGACTAATCATCATTATGGTTATTATCATAATTAATTGTACTGTTATTTATTCATTGCGTAGCATAATTTTTTCTTACAGAAATTCAATGAGGTAATAGAATGTGCAAGAAAAAGGACAATAATAGTACATAATAATTACTGAGATGTAATGACACAAGATTACAATCTAATGGTTACAAGGTATATGCAGCCTCAAAAGAAGCTGTAATTAGTTTGAGCAAGATATATAATCACAGGTCAAATAAAAAGGTAATGATAACACATTATAAAAAACTAGGGTATTATAGGTTATACTAATTGAATTGTTCAATATTTGAGTTGTTAAGGAATTTTTAATGTAGAATGCATGAGAGAGATGGAGGGAGAAAGAGAGAGGGGTAAGGAATTTTAGAGGTAATTAACTGCACCGGTATGTTTGAGTCAGATTGTATTATGTGAGGAGTGGTTAGATGTTGGTTAACCCCTTAGTGACCAGCCGCTATGCACGCGGCCGTCACTTAACGTTTTTTTTAATCAATTCCAAAGTCCCCGAACGGCATGCAACCACTTGGGGGATCTGGATTTCTGGGACGTACATCCACCTCGGATGTACATGTACGTCCATTGTCGTTAAGGGGTTAATAAAAAATCACTCTTGTTTTCTGTTAAATGTTTAAATGTCAGATACAATACATTTCTATTTTTTAAACTGTATATTTGGTCAGGGCGGTCATCAGAAATCTTGAAGCCTGCTACAAACATAAAGCCATGACTCCTGCACCTCATGCATTTGCACTGTAACCTGGAAGTATATGCAAAGATAGAGTCTGTGGCAATGCTCTACACTGTGGTATGATATGAATTGTAAGAAAGAGCAGCAGAGATACACTCCAATCCTCTTCTATGCTACCTATAGCTACCTGAAGAAGGAAATTCTCTAAAATCCCAGTCATTACTGGGGCTAAAGTGGACTCCATGTGGGATCATGGAATTGTGTCCTCTGGTTGGATGGGCTCCATACATGGATACTGTCTGTAATACCTTGATGGGAGAGCTTTATATTACAATCTTTTTATGACTACAACCCCTTACCTGACAGGTATCTTATATTCAGTGGTCTAGACTCTTTTTTGGTCTATACTGACATTTTTTGTTTTCTTATAACATAGGTTTGAAACATACAGAAACACAGCTGTATCTGTCTTATAATGGGAGGGGGGTTAATCATTTGACTATTTATAAGCCACAAAAGTCCACCCAAAATTGTATCTGTGTCTGAGATTAAGAAAAGTCACATTCTACTCATACTGAAAAAGTTTCAGGAAGTTTTTCAGATTGTTAAAGCGGAACTACCACCCCTTGTAAACTTTTCCCAAATAATTACCCATGTGGCAACTAGCTGCTCAATAGTGCTAGTCACCAGAATTATTACCGTGCTTTTGAGAATTCTATACTGATACTGGACAGACAGCCAGGAAACAGCACAGACATCTTTCCCTAGTGACGTCTGCACGCCTGAGCTGTTAGTCCCTTTTGGTACCGAATGGCTCCTAGCAACGTCTCCTAGAGCAGACTGGGACTGACAGCGCAGGCGCGCAGACGTCACTAAGGAAAGATGCCTGCGCTGTTTCATGGCTGTCAGTCTGGGAGCAGTATAGAATTCTCAATAATGCGGTAATAATTCTGGAGACTGCTTTAATGTGAGGCTTGAGTGAGAAAACTAATGTCACTAGTACAAAGCAGATGATGTAGTTTGTGACAAAGTTGTATTATTTATTATTAATAACAGTGGATTTGGGGATGATTCAGATGAAAGGAAACTGTGTTGTTATTCTTTACCATTTAAACATCTATAAAACTATGGAATGTGATTAGGAATGGGCGAATGTCCCCTTTGTGTTCTTGCGTGAAATGTAGTGAAAACCACATTGTTCTTCGCTTTTTTCCAAGAAATTCCACCATTAGCAAAACCCTTAAAAATGTCTCCATTTCCCCTACACCAAAAAATATTTTGCCTATGTCTTTCAATGGATATAAGCTTCCTGCCCATTTATTATGTGTATCTCACATTTTTGCACCAAAAAACGTGATGTTACCAGGAAGTGAAATAGAAAAATAAGCTGCTATAGAGACAGAAAGAGCAGATTTTCTAGCTATTTAGTGAGTGAAACAAGGGCAGCAGAGGCTCATAGTGTTGGCTAATACTATGAGCACCCATATTAAAGAAGGAGGAGCTGGCAGGAGCATGATGCGTCCAGTGAGTAAGAGGAAGAGGAAGAGGAGGAGGTGGTGACCATCACCAGCGTGGAAGGGTCTGGGAGCTCAGATTTCCCAGACCCAGTGATGCACAATCCCCTGACTTCTTCACTTCGCATCTGTGGGAATATAGGGTAGCAGTGTGAACAGGAAAGGCCAGCTGCCTGTGCTTGCTCCTACTAGCGTGACTTGTAATTCTGAGGAGGTGGAGAGGAGGAGATGATGGTATGACAGCAGGGAACCCAAAGTCATATTTGTCATCTTTGCCAAACAGTCCCACTTGGCACACTACAAAATGTTCTATTTTGTCAAGTATCAGTCTGCCTCAGTCACAGTTTGCTCCAGGGTCCCTATTTCTGTCACGTATCCGTAGCTAATCTCTCAAATTCTTTTAGAGCTCACGTTTTTCTGGAGAATTGAGGTCTGACATGAGTGTAACAACTTTAGTTTGTATCGCTTGGATAAGCCAAAAGAAACTCTAGGTGGGAGCCTGGGTGCTCCACAGAATCTGACATAAAGGGGAGTAGGAGGGAGGGAAAAAGAGGGAGGGTGGAGAGAGAAAGAAAAAAATGAAGCCATGAAATAAGAAAGCATATTTCAGTATTATGACAATACTTAAAGGGATAGTAATACTTCGTTTTAACTTTATTTTATTTTGTAGGCATTAAAAAAACATGAAGAATGATATAAGTCTTATCTCTCAAACCTTTATGGTTTATGAGATATTCACAAGCAAAATTTCCCCTCCCCGCCCCTTTTACCTAGTGTAAGCCATCTCTTCTCAGATGTGAATCTGGTTGTATGACAGGACAGATAACAGAATGGGACAATTTTCTTTGTATGAAAACAATGAAAGCCCTTCCCCCCTTGACAAGTTTTTCAGCTTTTTCCCTTATCTTAATTGAAGATTGTCCCTCTCTGCAGTCTACCTGGGCACCTCCCTTCTGATCTGGTTGAACGGGGGGGGATACTTTGTTTGTGAATATCTCTTAAACCATAAAGGTTTAAGAAATAAGACTTATATCATTCTTCATGTTTTTTTAATGCCTACAAAATAAAATAAAGTTAAAATGAAGTATTACTATCCCTTTAAGTAATGTGATATAAACAGTTATGTGTAACTCTACTTAGCTGATGAATATGACAGCAAATGATGGGTGCCTAAGGCCTGTTGGGGAAGAAGAGCCTGGGTGTAAGGTGGATGTATCAGTGGAAAGGGGCGAATCTTTGTTGGTAGAGTTAGTGTTTGTAGATAAAGGGCCTGTATATATTCGGCATCATAGGAGATCTTAGCACAAAAGCATCGTGAGAAGGTTCTGCCATCTCAGTCACTAGTGTAGTTTTCTGCGTGTGGGAAGATGTCTCAGAGTCAGCAGGAGTGGTTAGATGGCCGTGTCTGAAAGTATTGTATCAGGGACATTTTGTCTTAAAATGAGGTCTCCGTTTGCCTCCCATATGGGTCATAGATCCTCTCCTCAGTTCTGCAGGCTAAGGAGCGAGTATAACTTCAGACTAATCCACATGGGTATGGAGCTGCCCAGGGATTATGCATCTGCCATAGTAAGCAGCGAATCCATGCCCCACGAAGTTTGGACTTTTAACCCCTTTGAATGATGCATATGTCTCTGACACATTCAACACCCTGTTTAAAATAGAGAGAAAATTTCGCTCTCCCCTATAGAGCTTTTAGTTAGTATACACTGTCTAGCTGCATGAGTTCCATATGTTGATTTAAGTTCTGACTGTAGAAACAATGATTTCAACTCACTTTAACCAGAGTCCACATACCAAGTTTTTACACCCTATCTATGTCTTGGTCTTTTTTTTTTACTAATCGTAATATCCACTTAGATTTGTTTTTTATGCTGGATCCTGTTTTATTTTTACCCCCTATAGGTTATGTTTTGTTCTTCATACAATTTAAATATGGTTCTTTTTTTGCAATTATGTAAATTACTTTATGTTGCTTTTATTTTTTACTGTTTTAATAAATGTATAGGTTTGTATAGCTTGCTGTGCTGTGTTTGGGCTTTTGTTTTCACATATTCTTGCCCCAACGGGTCTCCGGGATCTTCCCAGCAGCTCAGAGATCTAGATAAGGACATAGGTCAAACCACATAAGTATTCATCCATTATATATATGTACAGAGAGCCTGCCCACTTCATGTTACATTTTATTTAATTATTGTGTTTTTATTTCACCTGATATTTGCTGGTTATATGTAATGTTTTTGAGTACCAGAGAGTGCTGTATTAATTTATTCTTAAACTTAATCTAAAGTCTTTCACTGCCACGGGGGTGCACAATGCACATCCAAATGGCACTGAAAGGGATACAGGAGGGCAGCTGATGTCCTCTGGCTCCATGGAGAGCTATAGGAAGAGCCCAACATTGCCAACTTGGTGATGTTGTAACTAAGAACTCTGACAGTAAAGGTTGCTAGCGGAGCTTAGTGTATGTGATGAACATCCATTTTAACATTTGAATACACCTACATGAATATGACAATGGCTCATTAACCTGTATTTCCACATGGAAATGAGGCATTTTTGATGTGTTAATTGCAAAATTGTAAACCTGTCACAGGCTTGGTGGAATTATGGCAATATGGGCATATTGTGGTAAATTGGTTATGAATTCAAAAGATATGATGGCAAAGACGTTAGTACCTGCTGTTGATATGCCATCTACATGAATACACCACCATATTGCCACCCTGGCCCCTTAGTATATCACCCCCAAGTTTATCATTCTGCAACATCACTACATTGACATTCCCTTAGAAATGCAGTAAAGTTGTAGTAAGGAAGATCTGTCCTGTGACTTTTGGAAGTTCCAATGAATGGCCAACCCATTGAGCACCAGTCAGGAATATTGGCCCCAGATTGGATTTAGAATAAAGGAAAGAGGTGAGGTAAACAACAAGTGGACAGGGGGCTGTAACAGTTTTGCTGCCCAAGTGAAAGTGGCCTCAGGGATAGAAAGAATTTTGAGGGAATGGTTGTTGGCATTGTATCTACAAGTTTATGATATTTTCAATTTACACAATAGAAGCATAAGAAA